>CM070545.1:75574201-76215868 GCA_036346405.1 Phyllostachys edulis
TAACGAGTTGGCTCGACTCGACTCGGTAAAGCTTGTTAAGAAAACAAGTTCGGCTCGGCTCGTTAAGCTAACGAGCAGAATACCAGGCTCGGCTCGTTAGGCTCGTTAAGAAAGTCAAGAGATCACGGCTTGGGCTCGTTAGGCTCGCTAAAAAGGAAAATTAGCCTAATAAAATTTTTAGAAAGTCAAAAGATCACAGTTTGGTGTTTGGCCCTCCCTAGATCGTCTAAGGGTTGCTGGGTTGGGTTAGCCTAGTGCTACTACTCGACTATGTTGGTTTTTTAACGAGCTTAATGAGCAACGCGTGAGCCAGCTCGAACTCGGCTCGTTAAGAAAACGAGCTAAATTGTCAGCTTGGCTCGTTAAGGGACCGAGTTCGAGCCGAGCCCTTAACAAGCCGAGCTGGCTCGTGAGTTTCGAGCTTTTTTTTCGCCCCTATCCTCTGACTTTGTGTTGTAATGTCATCATGACATTATCAACATGAGCCATCTGTTGAAAAAATGAGCGAACAAGATGTGGTCGGCACTGTAGCGACCAAAAAATACCATAGTTTTTTTAACCAACTAATATGGTGCATTTGTTTGATAAATGAATGTATGGGATTCACCTAATGGTGTGATAATGTAGCCCTCTGCCATTGCTATTGGAACGTCAGAGGATACGAATGATATGGCCATGATCGGTGGGTGGCGTTGGCATCCATAGCCCGTTGGGCTTCCACCGTTGGCTTGAGAGGAGGGCGTCGTCTCCTTGCCTTGAATCAGCGATGTGTGGCGTCGACATAAGTGGTCCGCGGGGCAGCCATCGCCGATTTTTCGGTCCTCTAAAGTGGAGGTTGAAGGATGCCTCATCGAAGTTGCGATGAAGGCTGCTGTGACACCTAATGTTAGGGCTTGTTTGGGAAGCTTATTCCTGACCGGGATCTATGTGGATGGGCCAAGAATTTAAACTAAAATCCTGACTCATCCATGTGGATAAGCAGGGATTTTGGCCCAACCAAACAAGCCCTTAAGGAGGGTGTCATCTCCCTACTACGACACATGGCTGCTGAGTAGCCATGGTTGGAGTGAATCTCCCTCGATGAAAACAACTGCCGCATCTTATGTCCGACCAAGGCTGAAGAGGCCATCCCCCTTCTGATTGGGAGAGGCTTGGTGGAGAGTAGAGAAGATGAAAGGATCACCAGATCAAGAGCACCTGGACGAAGAAGCACTCGCCTGCCCTAGTAGATCACCGGATCTCCACCTCAAGCAGCGACGACGAAGGCAAACGGCGATGGGGAAGAAGACCTGGGGAAGAGCTCGACCACCAGCAAACACCACTTAGGGTAGCCTCCACTTTAGGGGAAACTAATAACCTAATCTACATACATATACAAAGGTAGAACTGGGTGGGTGCCGGTGACCAGAGTTAGAAGGGGCTAGATCTGAAAAGCAGCCTAACAGGCAATTGACTTTTTTTTTAAAAAGGATAACCCTGCTTTTATAGAAAGCAAATAACATGTCTTACAACCAACCATAGGAACCCAAACATACTGGGTTTACCAATTCACCAAGCACCAAAATGAAAAAAAAAATAGAATAGCCAGCACACTAGCAAAAGAACTAATACTAGTTACAAAAGCCCCTATCAGAATTCCAAAAACAGCTAGAACAGGATTCAAATTGCATGCAGCGCACAGAAACTTTTCAACCATTCTTCAGTCACAAATCACCTTGTCCAAATCTCCCCGATCATCTTCTTTGATCAGAATCCGCCACTTCTGCAAACAAGACACATGTTTGAATACAGCTTCAGTCGGTTGCTTAGGAAAAGTCTTCTCAATCGGCATTCGATTTCTGATTTTCCAAAGCGTCCATGCCACAGCTGCAAAACTAAATAAGCAAACGTGGTAACTGTTAGCACCCCTAACATCTAACTAATATTGGTGGAACTCATCAAGAGATCCCAGGACCTTCTCCCATGCCAAGCATTCCTTGATACAAACCCACACAAATTTGGCTAAAACACAATTAAATAGAATATGATCAGTATCCTCCCTCCCCCCCCCCACACACACGGCAATTTTCATCCCCTTTCCAATTCCTGGTTTTGAGCTGGGTTGTTGTTTGAAGCCTATCTTGGAAAGACAACCAAAGGAAGATTTTCACTTTTAACGGAATACTACTTTTCCACAGTTTCTGGTTTCTCCTAAGAATAACTCCTCCAAAAGATCAATGTCTATACAAGGATTTTACTGAAAATTTTCCAGAATTCTCCAAACACCACACCACCTCATCTCTATCATTATTAAGCTCCACCCCATTTAAAGCAATTTTTAGATGATTCCATAAATCCTCCTCCTTCCTACCAAATTGTCTATTAAAGGTAATATTCCACTCTCCAGTCTCTAAACTATTTGCTACACTCACATCAGGATTCGAACTAATTTTAAACAGTCTATCAAAATTAATTTTCAAAGAGCAATTGTCAAGCCAAACATCTTTCCAAAATAAAGTATCTTTACTATTCCCAATTTGGTTAACAGATCCCCCCTTGAAAAGATATTTAACTTTTTACAGGGATTTCCAAAACTGGGAACCTGAGTGTCATGTTATCTCTAACACCCCCTAGGGAAATATTTGGCCTTTAGAATCCTAAGCCATAACTCATATTTAGCCATGCTCATTCTCCAGAACACTTGCACAAAAGGCAATCATTCATCAACCTGGTATCAATCACACCCAAACCCCCAAAATCTTTTGATCTACAAATTGCCCCCCACCTTACCATATGATATTTACCCCCTCCTTTTTGATATGTGATCCACTCATCAAAAAACCCCTCTATCTTAGTAAAAATAGGAGACCCCCCTCTGCTTGCTACCTTAGTATGAGCCATAGTGTCCTCTCTTATCTCTTCTACACTCCTTCTGTCAACCAAATCATTAGTAAAAGAAATTTTCTTTTCCAACTCCAGCTGGGTTTTGTTGTTTACATTTTCATGCACCTTTGTGTCCTCTTTGTAGATCTGCTATGTGACCCCTGATGACATCCTGTTTGTTAGGATAATTAAGACATGGCCATAGGGCTGCATCCAACAATGAAGTACCCTCAGCAGTATGGATCATTATTGCATTTGAGGGAATCTGAGTCTTGATCTGTTCAGAGTCTGACAATACCCCTTCCATCTGTACAAGAGAATCATATTCACTCTCACCTCTTCTTAAACAATGTGATCTGCACTGAAATTCTAGACAACTGAAATGCTCTCAACCCATCAGTGTGATCTGCACCATCATTCAGAATCCAGAATGACCATGCATTGCTCAATCAGAAATTCAACACTCACAACGAATTTCTTGTCCATCCTGATACTGTAAAAGGTCTAAAATGATGAGTACCATAATAGAATAACAAGAATGAAATACAAAATGCCACGACAATCTTGCCTGCAAATGTAAGTAGGTAGAGGTAGTAGAGTAAAGTAGATTATGAAGGATAATGGCAAGGTCACACTTTTGAGAGACACGAGCAAGTGCAATTCAGGATTGATTGATGTACAGAGTGAAGCACACAGGGTCTTGATGATTTCGGTAAAGGAAAAATAGGAGTCGAAACCTGAAAGGGTTTCATCTATGTCTACCTGAAAGTATCAGGTTCACCCAGTGTCATGCAGGACTGAAATGGTCATGTTTCTATGATTGGAAGAATCGTGTGGTCATGTTTTTTTGCTTGTGTCAGGAAGCAATATATCAAGAATTTTTTGTTTTTCTTTCTGCTGAATGGTACCAGGTTCATGAAGTGAATAGTGTCAGGGTTATGTGAATGTTGATGATCCAATGAATAGTATCAGCGCATGTCATCCAAAATTGAGAAGAAATGGATGGCTGCTGTTGGATGCTAACAGGAAATTTTGGTAGCATGACCACAACTTGACCACAAGTATAGCACAGAAGGTCTCATATCGGCACATAACCAAAATAGTAGTACAAACTACAAAGTGCATAACACATGACATAGTGCATACATGACATAAATTGATTTAGACAAAAGAAGTGATACATTGGTTCATTACATTAAATTGGAGTGCCAAATCTAATACTTACATGAGTTTCCAGTGATCGTCGTCTTCAAGAAACCAAAACCAACTCATACTAGGTTATTACAGAGAGATTATCAGAATTGTCCAAAGCGCAGAAGTCCTTAATTCTTGAAAAAACATACATTTCGATAGCACAAAAAACATTCAACTCCATGCTTCCATTCACTCATACACATTCAAGTCCCAATTCACATGTTTACATAGAGAAGAACATCATTAAGCTGCTGTTACAACTACATTAAACTCTAACTAGCATGTTTACATAGAGAATTTGATTCTTGAAATCTGGAATATAGATTCTGGACATTCTTGAAACAATCAGACATCAATTAGAGATGAGTTTTCTTTAAACAAACTAGACATTCACAAATTCTTCAAACAATCAGACATCATTTCGGATTCCAGATTTCAGACAACATTCACACCGACTAGGCAGAGGGCGGCGGCGACAGAGCTTCCTTCGTGGGGTTTGTCGTCACCGAAGCTCGCTGTAGGTTGTCGTTGCTCGTCGTTCATGGGGTTGGGGATGGGGAAGGTCGCCGTCACTCGTCGCTCGCGGGAGGTCACTATTGGCGTCGAGAGTTTGGGCGGATGGGGCTCTATGGCGCTGGCTCAGGCGCCGCCTTGAACAGAAGGCTTCGTCCGGGGTGGCGATCTGAGGGCCGACGCAGGAGGCGTGAGGGTTGTGGCGTGGGGGGGCCTTGAGGGATATCAAATGCTCGACGCAGAGGGGTGGCACACGCCGGGGGGAGGGATGCTTGACAACAGTGGACGATGGTCTACTGGGGACGATGGGAGCTCGCGAGATTTGGTGCTGCCTCGGGGTGGGGGTGCAAAACGCAAAAAAGGAAAGTGAGAAGGGGGGGGGGCGCCCCTGCTCAGATCTCAGCCGCTCGGATTAGATCGGACAGCTCTGGTTGGTTTTGTGCATATGTTCACAAAAGATGGCTTATGCACCTGATATGTCACCATAGATAAACGGGCATACACAATTGATGGCGCAACTATGTCAAGAAAAGACATTATGAATCGTGAAAAAAAACTATCTTTGTTTAATAATATACGACGTTTTGAACATCAGCATGGTCTCCAATATATAACTTTGATCTTTTTTTTTTTATGAATATGCTCATAAAATAATATAAAAATTTTCATAAAAAAACAATATAAAATTATTATATTATGAAAAATATTTTCCATGACTAATCTAATGATATATTCTTCGTGACTAATCTAATGATATCATCTTCGCATGACCAATGCAAATAGTTTTTTTATATTTGTGATCAAAGTTTAGAAAGTTCCACCGCACGATTTCTAAAACAGCATATATTTATAAACATATTGAGTAAGATATTACTATAACTAGTCAACGTATAGCTAAATCGAAATCTGTTTTGCGCCGGAGTGAGCAGTTTTTAGTGGAGATGAGTGTCTGTAAACTGTACCACGGCTACCTGTAAAATTTATCTATCGATGGAGCTACAAAAGACAGTGATACGAAAAGGTAAAAGTAGTAGCCCTTGATTAGCTAGCTGTAGTGCAGCTTGACATGGTCACCTGTCCGAATGATTAGATCTCTAGCCATTAATGATTGAACCACCACTTCGGGTTTTTCCCCCCATAAAAGCCAACACCACTAGATGAATTTGGCCTGGGCAACAAAGAGCATGGATCAAGCAACTTTTCAAGAGGGTACCAGGTCCAGGGGGACCATATAATACATACTGCTCATCCTTGAAATTGCGTATATATAAAAGGGAAAGGGATCGCAGAGGATCTACAGTTGATTGGTATTAGGAATGATCACCAGCGTTCGATTGAAAACAAAAAAATCTAGATCAAATGCTACAGTGTCTCTGACACATACAGTACAGAGTCTAATGTTGCCGTAGCGCAATACAGAGTACTGTTCACCTTCTCGTAAAAATGATGTTTATACCGTGGACCTCCACGGTAATGCAGAGATCCAATCCATATAAATAAGATCGTTCCGTGTGCCCTAATCATATATAACTCTTTGTTCTCGAGGCTTCTCAACCGGCGACTAACATAATGCACTACCACAGAACTCCTCGTAGTTAAGCAAAAGGGGCGTTTGACCGAGAAAGGGAGGGACGGGCACGAGTCAGTGCACGCAACGGAGCCAGTCAAACCAAATGCTGGAACATCCGTTGCTTATGCTTTCGGCTTGCCACCGTGGCCGGTTTGAAACAAAATTTTCTCAATTCTTACGGAAAAATTGAGAGGTTTCTTTTAAATTTTAATTTATTGTTGTCCAGATCGTAGCATTCACACGTCGTGTGAAATCAGCCTGTTTCCCGATGGTCTTCGATTACCGGTCATTTCACCCTTTTTGGTTGTATTCTCTTTTGTTTACGTGTTTCCTTAACCTAAGATATTCTCTACATTCCATTAAAATAACCAAAAGAGAAAAAAAAAATGAAAAACGGCCGATGAATGGTTGTATTAATTCTCTTTTGTTTACGTGTTTCCATAACCTAAGATATTCTCTACATTCCATTAAAATAACCAAAAGAGAAAGGTGAAAAAAAAAGAAGAAAAACGGCCGATGAAGCCGGGCATCTAGTCTAGCACAGTGATGAGCGATGGGTTAGGAGAAAGCTGATGGAATAAAAAGGAGAAGTGGACAAATCTGATGGGGCTGTGCATGCACTGCAAAACATACAAATCTTCTCACTCTAGCTGCTAGCTAGTGGCGCACGCGATTTCCGACGTCACAGCGTCCTCTGGCGACGACGACCTCCTCGTGATCCACCACACCAGCACCTGCACATGCTAAGTTAAAGTTGCTAACTGTGATCTCCCAAACCGCACACGCGCCCACGTCAAACTTGGAAGTTTTTTAACAACACATTTTCTTAATTAATACTACCTCCGTTCTTTTATAAATAACGCTCTAGAGAGCAAAATAATGCATAGGGAAGTCATGTATTTTAATACGGAAGGAGTATTATAGAAATAATTGCTCAGACAAAAAAAATCACAAAAATATGCCTATGTGGCCATTCAAAACGGCGATAAATACCATTTGGTGACAGAGGCTCTCTCGCCAAACGAAAGGATGTCATGTAGCCACGTTGACAGGGTTAACGGGCCAAGCCAATTGTCGCCGTTTTATTTGGCGAGGATAGCTCTGTTCTCCCTCAAACCGAAGCTTGCAAAATATCAGTCCAATTGATCATGTAATAAAAAAATCTAGCTAATTTCGGTGGTTCTAATTTTCTCTATCTACCATATGATCATACTTCCAACGTGTGTCTTCGGCGGTCCAAATTATATCTGATAGATGAACATTAACCAACCCATCTAAAGGACTCAAAACAAATAAAAAGTGGAAATAATATCTGTCGCTGTTTAAAACGGCGATAGAGACGTGACATAGTTATTTTTTGTGATTTTCTCTCTTAGCATTTATTTATGTAATATTCATTAAAAAATATATTATTAAAAAAATCGCCAAACTTGTCGGCCACGGAACAGGCCTCGCCTCGGGATCAAGACTCGATGAATCTAGTAGCGATAATCTAAACTAAGCCAACGATAAGCACGGTGACGAAGGGATAACTAGGGCCAAGCGCGTTTTTTTCTTTCCCATCGGTGGTTTAATGATTCTAAATCCTTTTGTTGCACGTACTTATAGACAGCCAAAATTGTGTCAAATTGTAGCCGGTCACGTATGAAATTCTCTTGTTTTTTTTTTCAGTGGGGACAATTACAGGGTGTTTGGTTCGAGAGATCACTCTATCCTAAGATAGATTAAATCTATCGTAGAATCATCCCTAAATTTGGTGGGACGATCTTATCTCTCATATTGTACTAAGCTTATGCTTAAATGGGATGAGATGGTGACGAACTAACTCATTCCATTTTTCAAACCAAACAAACGCATTGGTTCAGAGTTAAGATCATATGGTCCTTCAAACCAAACAAGCCATTAACCGTCGTCAGCATCAGCAACACATGGATGAGATGAGATGAGATGGTGTAGGCGTGTAGCTAGCTTGCCATCTGCAGCAAGCAAGGGATGTATCGGCCGTGGCAATCGGACGCGGTGGGTACAGGTAGTGCTTGTCTATATCCATGCCTGCGACCCCGATTTCCCCTTACGGGCATGCCTGCGAAGGACGACGGGCGAAGAAACTCGCCCATGCCCGTCGCCCATGGTACCATCGCGCATGGCATGCCCGTTACCCGCTAACTTCCTAGATAATGCTAGTATCCCATCAGCGCGCCTACGCTCTCTGGCGGCGGCGCATGTGGTCCTCGTCGTCATCGACCCACTTCGAGAATGCCGCTTCACGGTGATGGCCCGCCGCCTCCTCCTCGTCTCGCCGGTCTCTGCGACGCTCGACCACCTCAAGATCCATCGCGCAAGAACACGTACTGGCGGGGAGGCTAGGTAGACGCAGAACTCCGCTTCCTCCATGCGCGCGCTCCGCCTCCCCTCGCGTCGCCAGATCCGGACGCGACTCGCTCGCCGAAGCCTCGCGACGGCAAGAAGGCATGGCGGCCTCGAGACTTCGGCACATCTTTTGGAGAAGCGGCGCGCCCCAGCCGATGGAGCGTCTTTGTCGAGAGTAGTCTTTGGTCTCGACGAGGCGCGACCGTGGCGGTTCGCAGACGGTGGCGACGCGGACGACGGCAATGAGGTGTTCGCATGGCGTCGACATTTGGGAGTATCTGTGATCGCCGATGGGAGAGCTTGAGGAAGAGGTTGAGGAGGTCTTAGTCTTGGCGTGTGCCTGTGAGGCGAAGCGCGAGGTCGGCTTGGTGGAGGAACGCCGTGAGTGGGCGGCGTGGCGATGATGACGCGTCAGACGCGCCCCGATTTGGGAGGAGAAGGGGATTTTCAGGAGGCAGCGAATGCGATGGAATTCTCCGGAATCGCGTTGCGCTAGGGTTTTACATAGTTAGTCAATATACATGGCGGGTAATCGGGCGAAGCGGGTACGGGTGAAGCTTATCCATGCCTGTGCCCGTTTACCCGATGGGTAAGGAATTGTGCTCATTTTTATGCCCGTGGGCAAAGAAAGATGCCCATACCTGCCTCCATTAGGGTATTCGCCCGCGGGCATGCGGATAATCGGGCACAATTGCCATCCCTAGGATGTATGTACTGGTCAAGTCCTGGGGTACAAGAAGCAAACGCCTTTAAGTAAAAACTAAAGAGATATATGTACTGATCAAGTCCTGGGGTACAAGAAGCAAAAGCGTTTTAGTAAAAACAAAGCCTTTATTGAGTTTGACATGTTCTCGCCTTAAGCCCAACCAAGAGAACTGAACACTGGATGGGTTTCTTATGTATGGGCTTCCTGGCCCATGTTATTGTCAGTGGCCATTAATGGGCTTGGGTCGGACGAGCAAAGATGGGCTGGGTTGGGCCAAATTTTATTGACCTACCTTAACACATGCTTTCCAGTTAAATAAAGGCTTGTCTCAATAAATAAATAAATAAAAATAAGCCCGAAGAAAGAGATCTTTTTTATTAATTAATCTATTTTTAAATTTTATCTTAAAGTTAATCTCGGCGCACTTTATTTCCAATTCTGACCCTTTTGATTACGCCACCACCCATAGCGTGACAAAGCAGCACTATCACGCTATAGGATAAGTCCGTTAAATAACACTTTTGGTCACGCCACTGGTCGCGACGTGACCAAACAACACTGTCACGCACTGGTGATGGCGTGACAAGAGTTTGCCCTAGATACGGGCTGACGTGACAGCGTTGTTTTGTCTCGCCACTGGCGGCGGTGTGACCAAAAGGGTCAGAATTGAAAATAAAATGCGCCGGGGGTTAACTTTAAAATAAAATAAAATTTTAAAAATGATTAATTAATTAAAAAAATTCAAAGAAAGATGCCAACAAGTGAATAAACTGACATATTTTCCTCCCCTAAAAAAACACATCTTCTAAACTTAGGGCAGGGTCACATCCCAATTGCCACAGAAAAGGAAGAAAGCAAAAGAGGGGGTGGTGTCTTTGCTTCTGGTGTTTCTAAAGGTTGCTTTTGTTGTCTTAATAATTGAGCTGAGCTTAGCTTAACTTAAGGTACTACATTGTTTGGGCTTTATTAACAACGTAATTAATACCAAACAAGTACGGCTGCCTCTCCGAGCATATTGATGGGCTTTGATGAAATCATTATTCCAGTTTATGGGTATCGAGTTCTGCGCACCAGTTATATTACCCAAAAAGCTTATGCCGTTGAGAAAAGATAGACGGTACACTCATACTTCAACAATTCGAGCTAATTGTGAGTTATTATAGGCTTCATGATTGATGATCACCTAGCCCCTTATTTTGTCGGAAAATGATCATTGGAAATATCGCTATACTTTATTCAATAGCGTAAAAGATAGATTATATTATTAAAGGTTTTAGAGACTAATAATTATACGCAATAGATTTAGCAGTAGTAACTTGGTGAGAGAAATAATGGACTTGGAAATGTGGAATTAACATATATACTACTCAGCAAATCTCGCACGTATATGCAAATGAATAGATGTGGACAACTGACCTGCAGCTGCTATTGTTGACAGACATTTGCATGTGCTTGCAGTAGGCCGAAAGCTCCATATCAACACAGAACATCTGAACGTGTGTAAGTGCATGTGGTGTTTAGTCACAATATTCCTAATCCAAAGACTCCATAGCCACACAGCCCTAGCTAGCTTGCCTACATATATCTCTTAGGAAATTGCAACAATTAAGCAGTGACATAATCTTATTCCCAAGTACAACCATTTCAATCACTTCGTAACCAACTGACCATAGAGATTGCTTTAATCGATGCATGCTTGAACTTTCAAGCACCAGGGGCAATCAGCTAAACCACCTGGCTGTCCTAAACTCTCAGTGGTCAGTTCATAATTGTTCCGAGTAACATGCAGGGGCAGATCTAGCCTCAGGCTACGTAAGTTATAACCCAAGGCATAGGATTAAAAGCACATGGAAACTCCTTTAAAAAATTATGATAAATTCAAAGGAACAGAAGGCTTAGACCAGGAAGAGTCGGCCCAGCCTGGGGCATGGTCCATTACTAAGCTGCTGCTATTTATCCGGTAGTGTTGCGGCTTGTGGAGAGATACTCCCTCCGTTTATAAAGTACATTGTTTTAGAAATTGCAAAATTTTCCAAACCATGTGTACTTCTTACCTTCAATTTCTGCAGTAATGTATTGGCGAGATCTTATGTACATCCCCTCCAATTTCAATTAATACTCATGCTTCTGCCAGGGTCCCCGATGAAATCCAGCGAAAACAAAATTGAAGTCAGGCTTACAGTTGTAGTAGTACTCCTGCTACTGGGTTGCTGGTGTACATCTGAGTATCAGGGACCAAGAATTAAACAGCAGCTCAATCAACCTGCCCAGCTTTTCTCGGTTGTGAATTGAAGGTAAATACTACATTATACATATACACCCACCATGCAGCATATATTAGCAGCAGCTTAGTAATGGGGGGACGCATGCAGGTGCAGGCATTGGAGACGTTAATGGCGGGGTCATCCGTACCGTCCGTTCACTGATCTATGTACACCCTTAGTACCGTCTAGTGACTCGTTGCTGCTGGTGGGTTCCATCGGCCGTCCTCCGCTCCCATGTCTGAAACAGATGCTGGATTTGCAAATGCAGATGCAGACGCAGATGCAAATTTTAACCATTTCGTGCTTGCTTCTGCAGCTAGCTCATTGATAGAGGAACGAACGATTGATATAGTACTATGCTGCAGCTATGTTCCAGTTACACTCCACCGCAATATACGATACTCCACTTTAATGTTTCTTCCGGGTTTTCAATCCCATCTGGGCATCAGACTAGGCTATAGCCAAAAGCTTAGGATCAAAAATCCGTGGAAGCTCCTTTAAAAAATTACCAAAATTTCAAATGAGTAGAAGGCTTAGACCAGAGAGTCGACTAGCCTGGGTCGCGTGCTCCCATCATCAGTCGTTGTCAACAAGAGGCCAAGTTGTTTCTATGGATATACATGCATCTCGCCCATTTTCTGCAACATCAAAAGCGAGGGCGTACAATATATTTTCTGGTCAATGGTTGGGAGTATATGTACTACATATTACCTAGTG
Source organism: Phyllostachys edulis (assembly GCA_036346405.1). Taxonomy (NCBI): domain Eukaryota; kingdom Viridiplantae; phylum Streptophyta; class Magnoliopsida; order Poales; family Poaceae; genus Phyllostachys; species Phyllostachys edulis. Next base: position 75,586,398 of record CM070545.1, read on the forward strand.
CTGCTTAATATAACTTGATGATGCTGTCCACGACTGATGATGGGAGCACGCGACCGGCCGGCCGCCCGGCTTCCTACCTCAGCTCAGCTTCTCCATTCGGTTTTAGCCATTCGATCGGAGAATCCAACCGTCATGATCAACTGCTACGCTACGCTAATTTGATATAGCAAGTGCAGTTTGATACAGGGGTTTGGCTGGAATAATGCGAAAAGATACGGCGTTCATGCGCTTGTTTCAATTTCCGTGTCGACCGGGTGACATAGTGCATGGTAATCATAGTGCATGGTGTACGTTATTATACACGGATTGATCGATTTGGACAGACAATCAAAATGGGGGTAATCAACTGTGTGCGTTAAAAAGTGTTTATCTTTTCTTTTTACTAATGTTGAGTATATTAATTGGACATGCAACGCAACTAGAGGAGCCGAGCCGGTCCCTATCCGACGACCCTATCTCCAACTGATAAAACAAAACACCATCATTTACTCCGGTGGTTAACTGATTAAGATAGCACCTCTTCAAATTCGTCGGGACATGTAGCACCATCACATAATTCCTTGACAATGGCCACACGATAGCGTACTCTGTGTCGAGGACGAGTTTAGTTCGAGCAATTATCTTGTAAATAAGCTTATAACTGTAAGAACGATGTAAGAACACAAGAACATAATAGTAGATTGAACACAGAGATATAGATGGCTTCTTGCTTCTCTTTATTCCTTCATTAATCGATCAGTCTTTTACAATGAATAGCACCCCTTATTTATAGACTAGAGACCTTGCTAGGGTTTAGGATGAAGAGCTCATACATGAGCTGGCTTCTGGGTCAAGCCTATGATTTTCCAATACTCCCATTTGGGCACACATCCTCACATGTTCGTGCCTCGTCAAACCTCCATAAAAATCCAGTGGAAAAAATTTAGAGAAAGAGTACATAAAACACGTTTTGTTGTGCTGCACGAATTACCTCATTAAAAACCTTAGTCAAGAAATTTCAGGAAAACTTGTCAAGGGAAAAAGAGTACAATCCACCCGATTTCATTTAATCTTCAAGATTTACTCTTTGTGTACTCGGTCTTCGTGATCAAGTTTCAATAATGAGTTCGTGAAGATTCTCTCATTGAATTCTGCACTTCTCTAAGTCTCATCATTCTAATTCCACGAATGCACATTTCAAAGCTAGATGCTGAAAGTGACTTAGTGAATAAATTTGCTAGATTTCCACATAACTTAGTATGCAGTACTTTCATTTTGTCCATCTTTTGCAATTCCTGAGCATAGAAGAACTTAGGGTTGATATGCTTTGTGAGATAACTATTCACATAACCCATCTGCACTTCTGCAACACAAGCTGCATTATCTTCATAGATAATAGTGGGGGTTTGCGCGATATTCAATGTACACGACTGCTGGATGTGGTGAATCATTCGCCGAAGCCAAGAACATTCTCGCGAGGCTTCGTATAGCGCTATGATTTCTGAGTGGTTTGCCGAAATTGATACAAGACTTTGCTTAGACGGTTTCCATGAAATTGCAGTTTCACCACGTAGGAATACATAACCTGTTTGCGACTTAGCTGTATGCGGGTTCGACAGGTATCCGGCATTTGCATAGCCAGTCATAGTTAGGTCTTGGTTCTTTCTATAGAACAGATCAAGATCTTTGCTTCCTTGGAGGTATCTGAAAGCATCTAAGCCCTTAAAAATGGTTTTAGTAATTAATGACAATATATGAATATGGGACTAACATGTTTATTGAGTATTTACAAGGTTAAGTCCCAGTGATGAAAATGACTACCTAGAGATGCATGCTAAAGGTCAACATGAAGATCAATATGGTTCAAAGATAAGGTACAAGTAGTCTAGGATCCTTTTTGTATTTACCGGTCTTAGGAGAAAAGGATGGAAGATCGAATTTTAGGTTAAATGCCGTACTATTAAGAGGGATCACGACTAGTAGCTTGATAGCATGTTCTTGTGCCATTTGGATCAATATAGGATCATGCATGCACTTACAATTTGGTTTGGAAACCAACTATGCATTTTTCTCAGAAAGAGCGGTAGTACTGACGTGTTGTTGGCAGTACTACCGCACAGCGGTATGATCGGGATAGTGGTGCGGAACTACTACAACTCGGTCGTACCGAAGATTAGTTGGCGATACGTATTTTCTAGAGTGACACCCTTTTGAGTTTGCCGCTCACCTTGAGGTGCGGTAGTACTAGAGTTATGTGGCGGAACTACTGCGCTGCGGTAGTACCGCATTTACTTGGCGGTACTACTGCACCCTGGTGTAACCAATTAGTGAGCGGTACATTTTTCCAGTGAGTGCCCTTTTTGGACCTCAAGTGGAGCGGTAGTACCGCTCTTGAGTTTCGGTATGACTGATAAGCGGAACTACCGCATGATCCATGGCGGAACTACCGCATCGAATTTCTAACGGCTATTTCAGAAGCATTAAGTACTCCTGCGCTAGCCGTTACTGTGTGCTTTTGGAGGTGCGGTAGTACCGGCCATTGTACGACGGTACTACCACTCATGCTGAATTTTTCTATTATTTGTCTCCAACAGTCGTATTTATTTGTAAGGGGGTATAAATACCCCTCCACCAGCTCAAGGACAAGGAGAGAGACTTCATTTAATATCCTTTGAGCTTTGAGCATTATCTCTACACCTCCAATACACTTGTTGCATTCATTGTGAGGTGGTTGAGCCAAAATTCAAGTGTATTCATCCTATATTGATCCTTAGTACTTGATTGCCGCCAAGTAAAGATTGTGGTTCATTACTCTTGGTGTTTGCCAAACACCTAGACGACTTAGCGAGAGTTCGTGCGGTGATCTCTTCAAGAAGATTGTGAAGAGGACCAATGCCTAATTGTGAGTGGTTCGGTGTTCGCCATCTCCGGAGCGGACGAAGAACAACCACTAATGATCAAGGGAAGGCTTAATTTATGGAGTCGGCTTAATTAGTTCAAGCTTTCTCAACGTGGACTAGTGAAAATCAGCAAGTCTTCGATACCACGGAAAAAAACTTCATCATCTCCTTTGTGGTTTATTCTTGTCTTTACTATTTCCGCATTTACATTTCTAGCAATTATCTTGTGTCGAATTGCTTAGCTAGAATTGTATCTAGTTTAGACTTAGTCCATAATTGTCTTAAATTGTTATTCATTCAAAAAGTTTTAAAACCTCCTATTCACCCCCGCTAGTCGGTTATCCTTGATCCTACAGTATCAGAATGTGTCCTTTATTCCCTGCCAATGCCTTTTGGTAGGTTCTACACTATACCTTGCTAGTAGGTTCATGGCAAATGCAATGTCTGGTCTAGTACAGTTCCGGTCCCAGGACTTCCTTCCCCTCTTCTCTAAGTCTATACAAGTCCTTGTCTTGTAGCAAGGATCTCCCGACCATCGGCACTTTCGAAGGGTATGCCTTTTCAAAAACGAACCTGTCTAGCACTTTCTGAGTGTAGGTTGACTGATGTACTAAAATCCCTTTAGGGGCATGCTCAAGCTGTAAGCCTAGGTAATATTTGGTTTTACCAAAATCTTTCATTTCGAACTCCGACTCCATGTAAGAGCTTGCTTTCTTAATACCTTCCCGCGTTCCAATGATATTCAGATTATGTACATACACTGAGATTATACAAGATCCATCATGGGATCGTCGTATAAATACACAGGGATTATTCCAATTGTTTGTGTAGCCTTTCTTGTATAGAAAGTCGCTTCAAGCGATTATACCACATCCTGCCTGATTGTTTCAGTCCATGCAGTGACTTTTTGAGTTGCACATTGTACATATTTCTATTTGCTCTATCTTGGTTCGGACAGGGATACCTTCGGGTACCTTCATATAAATGTCTGAATCCAAGTTTCCATAAAGGTATGCAGTTACCACATCCATTAATTTCATTTCTAAATTAAAGTTTACTGCCATTTGAGATTAAATATCTAAAGGGTAGTTCCGCCCATGACCGGGAAATAGGTTTCTTCATAATCATCTCCTAGACGTTGAGTGAAACTTTGTGCAACGAGCCTTACTTCTTTTCATTGCTCTTTCGAACAAATACCCACTTATGCCCTTACGGGGTGCACATGGGGAGGCGTGCGGCTTACAGGCCCAAATACTTCTATTTTATTCAGAGAAATAATTATGTTTCTATTGTCTTCTTCCAATCTTCTCAATTTAATCTTTTCTTACATTCAACGAGCAATGCAAGCTCTGGATCAAGATCGATGATTATGGCAATTTTCTTTGCAAAATCAATGTTGATATTAGCTATTGTCTTATTCATAGATTCTCCCGAGGTCAGAAAGTTTATAGCTATTTCTTCAAGGGTTGATTCTTCTAATGCTTCTATTTGCTCACCGCTGCTTCCAATTACGAGGGCAAATCCCTTTAGTTTTCCAGCTCTGATGTGTGCACACACATCTATGCTGGTATCTCCCTTCTTGGGGATGTTCAATTTTGATATGCCTTTTCTGAAGGTTCTATACTAGTGTTAGGTCTCAACTGGATCCCCTTCTGGTTCTGGGGAACTTCGGTGATCGGCTGTGTCAAGTCCTATTTATTCTTTCTCACCAGGTGTCCTCGATTACTTCGAATTCGAGGGGCCGGAGTTCTTGTCCTTTCTGAGGCCTTAGGACGGGATTAGGGATACCTTCATCGGTATTTCAAACCTCTTTGGTGCATTGCATGCAGGCATATACGACTCGGTCACGCTCTTCAATTCACTAAAGTGGTCAAACGGTTGATTCGCTAATACTTACAAATCAATTATCTTCTGGACTGTAATTGTCTTCTAGACTACAATTGTCTTCTAGACTTCAATTATCTTCTGGACTTCACTATTTGCTTAACTAGTATACGGGTCATGTACATGTATTTCAATTATCTTCTGGACTTCAATTATCTTCTGGACTTCTCTATTTCTCGACATTTTTTTATCAAGGGGTTAATTTCCTCCCCCTAATGACAAGAAATTATCCTCATCTAATATACTATCAGTGAATCGGGTAGTATGCAAATCTCTAGTCATATGGTCCAAATACCTGATTATGGATGTTGTTTTATAACCAACGTATATCCCAAACTTTCGGAGAGGACCCATTGCAGTTCGCTGTGGTGGTGGTATAGGTACATAAACCTTGCAACTAAATCTTCAAAGATGAGAAATTTTCGGTACTAACCCTTGCACTAGTTGCATAGGTGAATGGATGTTATATGCCGACGGTCTAAAATTGATGAGAGTTGCTGCATACATGACTGCATGTCCCCAACATGTAGTTAGTAAATTATAATTCTTCAAAGGTGGTCGGGCAACAAATTTAATCCTTTTAATTAATGCCTCTGCTAGTCTATTCTGGGTGTGGACATGCTGTACGAAATGCTCAACTTTAATTCCTATTTCCATAAAATAATCATCAAATATTTTTGAAGTAAATTCTCCGGCGTTGTCTATTCTGATGGACTTCGCATGATGATTTGAGAAATTATTTTTCAATTTTAATTATCTGCCAGATTAGCTTTTGAAAAAGCGTGGTTTCTCATAGACAATAAACATATGTGCGACCATTCCGAGAAAGCATCGATGAGTACCATGAAATATCTAAATGGCCCTTAAAGGGGTTGTATAGGACCGCAAAAAGTCTCCCTCGATACGGTCCAGGAATGCAGGGAATTCATCCTTCGCTTTCAGAGTAGAATGTCTAGTAATTAATTTTTCAGTGGCACATGCGGGGCACACAAAATCTTCCTGATTCGGGAAAATCTTTACATTGATATTATATCCCTGTGAATTGTTAATTATATTTTTCATCATCCTAAGACCTAGGGGGCATAATCTATTATGCCAGAGATAGAAAAGTTCAGAGTTTCTAAATACGCTTTTCAGGACAGTATATGTTGCAGGTGCCTTAATATTAGTGTAGTATAGCCCAGTTTCATATGAAGAAAGTCATTCTAATTCCCTTTTCCACTTTCTTCACGCTTTGTAATGAGTAGGTATTCCTTATCATATTCTTCTTTAGTCTCTACGTGGAAACCGTTGGCGCGAATATCCTTAAGAGTTATAGTCAATTCTGGGTACAATAAGGCTTCTTTAATGACCAAAATTGTGTCCATCAGGAGTATAATTATGTCCCTTTCTGAGTCTATTATACAAGTATCACTACCTGCGATTATCGTAAGACTACTAGCATTCTTACTAATCAACTGAAAGATTTTCGTCTCTCTCAAGATGGTATTCGCTGTGCCGCTATCCTGCTAAGCACACTTTCTCCATAGGGCGCTACATGTGTTCTAATATAATGTACTTTATTAATATGCAGCAGAAAGCAAGCAACACATAAATAAAATACTTAAGATATCAGAACATAACTTGCTATTATAATTACGGGAAAATAAGCTTTGTAGGACTCATAATAAGAATTTAATGCTTTGCACTCCTAAAGCTTACAACCATTATTCAAAAAATGAAATAATTCAATGTTCTACTTCAATTACAAATTGCAAGTTACTATAAAAAAATCCAAGTGCAATGCGTGCACTAGATCGAATCAGTGAAGTATTCAGAATCTTCTGCCTCAATCTGCTCTATGATGATCTTCTCCTCTTGGGCAACTACGACTGCAGCCGCTGTGATGTCCAAAGGAGGGATGATGGGGGCTGCTATTGGGCTGTCCACATCCATGAGTGCAACTAACGGATGTGGATCCTCCGTGCCTGCAATGCCAATGTGTGCCTCATGCTGTCCTTTACTCTTCTTCTTAGACTGGAAAGCATCAATAACGTGCGATCCACGACCTTACCCTTCTTGCCCTCTCTTTCGTAAGAGGGTTCATCACCTTGTAGCTACTAGCATTGGCTTCATGGCCAACATTACTACTAGGTGGTCGTGAGATGTAGTTCTTCCTTAGAACAACATCTTAAGCTTCCACAACATACAAGTTGTCAATCAATTTTGGCATACTTCCTGTAGCCGTCTTGACGATAGTTATGTGCGGATTGTACCGTATTTGGGTGAAAGGTAGAGATAGTTGAAGAATCTAGACCTACCATTATGTGTTAATGGGGTTTTGGTGATTAATGACAAATCTAATTGTGAGACTAACACTTTCATTGTTATACATATTGTGTAGTCTTATTTGGATATAAAGGTAATAACCATGAAGGCATGCATGTGGTTAATGACAAATCCAAACAGGTATGATTTCATAATGACAAATCTAATTGTGAGACTAACACTTTCATTGTTATACATATTGTGTAGTCTTATTTGGATATAAAGGTAATAACCATGAAGGCATGCATGTGGTTAATGACAAATCCAAACAGTATGATTTCATAATGATGAATCTATTTGTAAGACTAACACTCTTATTGTTATATCATGTTTAGTCTCGTTTGGATATAAAGAATACAAAGTAGAATGAACAAAGAGGTTTGTATTCATATATCTTGTTGCATTCCTCGGATCCAAAATATATGTTGAACTCCACCAAAAGTCTAACTTGAATATGTGCATATGTTTCCATTACACATTTGTGTATGCACACATTTAGGGGGAGCTCAATATATGTTTTGTGGTTTCATTAGTATTGATCCATATTTCCTTGTCCATATACAATTGGGATCTTTACTTTGAAACATGTCCTTTGAATATATTTAACTTGCATAGTTAATTTATTCATATGAGTATATGAGACTTGTGTAGTTCATATATTCTTGAATGTATTTAACTTGTGTAGTTAATATATTCATATGAGTATATATATAACTTGTGTTGTTCGTATATACTCATATCCTTGAATATATTTAACTTGTGTAGTTAATATATTCATGTGAGTATATATAACTTATGTAGTTTATATATGCTCATATTCTTGAATATATATAACTTATGTAGTTAGTATATTCAAGTGTGTATATATGACTTGTGTAGTCTATATACACTTATATGTGAGTATAACATAACTTGTGTAGTTTATGTGTGCTCACATATTCTTGAATATGTTTAACTTATGTAGTTAATCTATTCATAAGAGTGTATAAGACTTGTGTAGTCTATATATACTTATATGTGAGTAGAACATAACTTGTGTAGTTCATGTGTACTCACATATCTTTGAATATGTTTAACTTGTGTAGTTAATATATTCATATGAGTATATGAGACTTATGTAGTTAATATATGCTCATGTATTCTTGAGTTAATACGACTTGTGTAGTTCAGTATACACTCATGTTGAGTATATATAACTTATGTAGTACTTATATACTCATACCAAACTCTATTCAATTATTTGCTATTGAAGTGGTTATCATCAATTACCAATGAGGGAAAGATTGTGGTATCTTGTCCCGCCATTATGAGTTAATGGTATGTTGTGGTAATTAATGATAATCATATTGTGGAACTAACATTTTCCATGAGTTGGATGAATAGGTTATGTTCCAGGTGGTTGATGACTTAGGATGACATCATGTGTTGATAATCATCAAGTTAAGAAGAGATGATCATGTGTTGATCATCAAGTCAAGTGAAGACCCATCATAAGTTGATGGATGTCAAGTGAAGAGTGCATCATGTGTTGATGCATATCAAGACTCGGGATGGAAGATGTCATCATGTGTTGATGAGCATCAAGTCAAGATCCGAAGTAAAGCTTCATCATGTGTTGATGAAGGTCAAGTAAGGATGCATCATGAGTTGATGCATATCAAGTCAAGAACCCGGAGTTGAAGCAAGGATGTGCGTCATCAAGCTTCAAGTGTTTGCGCAAGGCAAAGGTATGACTAGCTAGGGCTAAGGATTTGTTCCTAGTCTTTTACCGGTCTTGGTGTTTGGTTGGATGACCGGATTGCTAGTATAGGTTTGCCGCACTATTAAGAGGGGTCTTTGACTAGTAGCTTGAGTTTGTCATGTGTTGATAGCTCATTGTGTTTGCTCTAGCTCACTTTAACATGTTGCCAATATTTGTGAATGTGTTTTACAAATAGTTGTGGCTCATGGTTAATCCTTGTAGCATGTGACTTAAGTTTGCGAACGCGTTTTGCAAATGGTGTAAGTCCATGTACCTTATTCCTTGTGGTGTGATTCTAAAAGTGTGCAAATGTGTTTTGCAACTTGTTGAGAATCTCACTTAAGCCCTGTGTGCATTGCATCAAATTAGCAAATGTGTTTTGCAATTTGAGTTGAAGCGAATGCAATCTGTGTTTTCTCAGGAAGATCGGATGAACCGACGTGTAAAGAGCGGTACGACCGCGCTGCGGTATGACCGGCTCTTGTACAGCAGTACGACCGCACCTATTGAGCATGTGTTGCTCTGTTTGTGGAGCGGTAGTACCGGCGTGTCTTGAAATTGCATCTGACCGGAGGCCGGTTGTTCCGATTATTTGTTGGCGGTTCAAGTTTTCCAGAGAAGATGCATTTGTTGCACATCTTTCGGTTTTGAGAAACCCTTGGAGCGGTAGTACCGACGTGTGTTGGGCGGTACGACCGTGATGCGGTTCGACCGCTTTCTTGGTGCGGTTGTAAAATTCCAGAACAGTTTGTTCGTGGGACTTAGCCGCATTTGGCGCTCCTTTGTGGAGCGGAACGACCGCAGTGTTTGTGCGGTTGTACCGATTGTTGCGGTACGACCGGGCCTTAGTTGGCGGTTGTTCCGATTTGGTGACCAACGGCTAGTTTTATAGCCGTTGGAGGAAAAGCGCACGACCGCCCCATAACGTGATCGTTCGATTTCCTAACTTTTTCAAGCAGACTTTGTCCCAACGGCTAGTTTTTGTGTGTGGGCTATAAATACCCACCTTGGCCGTGTGAGGGAGAGTTCTTGGTGCCCCTTTGAGTTCCTTTGAGCTAGTGCAAGCCCTCTCACACTCATTTGTGCATGTGTTGCACTTAGAGAGGTTGGAGAGGCAAATCCTATTGCATGTGTTGCATTAGGTTGTGGATTGTGTATCCATAGAGCTTTGGCACTTGATTGGTTCAAGTGAAAGTTGGAGTCTTGTTACTCTTGGTGTTTGCCGACACCTAGGCGGCGTGAGGCGTCGTGGTCGGTGATCTTCTCAAGTGAAGCTTGTGAGAAGGCCGGTGTTTGTGAGTGGTGTGGTGCTCGCCATCTCGGAGTGGAGGAAAGAGCAACCCAAGTGGAGCGAGGTGTTTGATCCTCGGAGGAAGGCTTAATTGTGGAGCCGCCCAATTATTTTGGGTTTCCCTCAACGTGGATTATGGGAGACCAAGCAAGTCTCCGACCACCACGAGTAAAACATAATCGTGTCATTGTGGTTTGCATTCTTGAGCTTTACTATATTGCAATTTATATACCTTGTATTAAATTGCTTATTCATTGTGTATGAATGCTTGTATTGCTTAGTGCCATTCACCTTGCTAGAATTGATTAGCTTACAAGTCCATGCTCAATTGTTATATTTACCAATAGACTTGTATTGTTGGTGCACTTAGGTGAACCTAGTTGATTTAGGCTTTAATTGTGCAAAACCCTATTTGTATTAGCTTCGCATTAGAAATCGGTTTTAGAGCCTAAGGGAATTTTAAAACGCCTATTCACCCCCCCTCTAGTCGGCCACCTCGATCTTACAAGTGGTATCAGAGCTTGGTCTCTCATTTATTAGACTTAACCGTCTAGAGAGTAAAGGATGGCGACTAGTAAAATTGTGCACCTAGGTGAAGCACCTAAATTTGATGGCACAAATTATGCTCATTGGAAAATCCGCATGTCATGTTATTTTAAGGCCATGGGCCTAAATATATGGTGGATTGTAGATGTTGGCTTTTCTCCTCCATTGGATCAACATGCTCCAACAAATGAGGAAGAGAAATGCTTACATCTCGACGCCAAGCAACTAACGCTTTATTTAGTGCTTTGAGTGTAGATGTGTTTGATGCCGTATGTGATCTCAAAAATGTTCATAAGATGTGGACCTATCTTCAAGAATATTATGAAAGGTCCATTTCAACAAATGAGGATTGCATACAAGAGTGGACGCCGGAGAAGAATGCTCAATCTCAAACTCCGACGATGAAGAGTCCACAAGCTCCTCCACATCAACTCCTAGCTCCGACAATGATGATATATCAACTCCATCAACATCGCCTCATTGCTTTATGGCAAAAGGTAAAAAGAAGGTATATAATGATGATGATGATAATGATGAGCCTTCTTATGATGAGTTGATAGATATGCTAGAAGAACAAAATGCTTTTATGGGAAAGGAGGTTTCAAAATTCAAAGTTTTGAAGAAAGAATTGAACTTGCTTCAAAATAATTATGATGTTCTAAAGAATGAACATGAAACCCTCCTTCTTAAAAATTATACTAGCTCTAAAGTGGATATAGGGATTACATGTGATCTATTAGATGATTTGCCTTGTATTGCTCCTACTCCTTGCAATTCATCTAAAATTAATGTATCCACTTCTTGTGATGATTTAATTGATATGCCTTGTTGCTCAAAATTAGATGTACCTATTTCCTCTATACTTGTTGAGACTAACCTTGTAGAGGAAAACAAAAGCTCAAGGCCCAAGTCTCAAGTTTGAAGAATGACTTGGATAGAAGCTATAAAGGGAAGGCTACTCTCGATGAAATATTGAGCAAGCAAATATGCTTACAAGATAAGAGTGGCATTGGATTTACTCCCAAGAAGAAAAAGGAAAATAGCAAAATGAGGCACAATGCAAGACACACGAAGAATATTAAGTGCCTTAATTGTCATGAGAAGGGTCACATTTCCTCCGTGTGTCCTAATAAGGAAAATGACAAGAGAGGACTTGGTTTTGTCACCAAGAAGAAGATGAAGAACATCCCAAAGCCAAATGGAAGACAATTCAAAAATGTCAAGTGCTTTGGATGCAAAAAGAATGGTCACATTGCCTCGGTGTGCCCAAATCAAAAGGATGTCAAGCCAAGACATTCAACAAAGAGGCAAACCGGAATTGAGCAAGATAAGAAGACATCAAGGGGAAGCAAAAGCCCTACTTGCTACAATTGCCGGGAGAAAGGACATTTTAGTAAGTAATGTCCCAAAGGTATCACTCCTAAGCCAATTATTTATAATAATCATTATTTGCTTAGGAAGGATAAATATGGCAATGTGTTTGCTAGGAATGTTAGTTTACATAAAACTAATGCTAGGGCCATTTGGGTGCCCAAATCTATTGTGACTAACATTCAAGGACCCAACCGAGTATGGGTACCAAAAATTGCTTAAATGACAAATAGGTACTTGGAGAAACATTGGAGGTTTGGCTCACTCATAAAGAGATATATTCCATCATATGCAAAAAAAAGGAGCCAAGCTTAAGGAAGATCATTTCACATCATAAACCAATGCTATCTCGGTAACAAGTATTTACATTGAAGTATCTAGCCCTTATACCTTGTGTAGGTTGCTTTAATGTAAAATCTTAATAGGGTTGTTCTTGCTCTTGTGCTAAAGCTTGTTTATTGTTTTATTGAGCAAGAAAGTTGTGGCACATTAAGGGGGAGTGCTAAATCATAACCATGTATACCACATCCCTAAGTGTGCCCAAATAAATTAAGTGCTAGTATTGTTTCTCAAAATGAGCCATTTAGCCAAAAGTCAAAATTTTGAAATTATTAGTATAAACTAGTTGCAAAATGTATACAAATGATTTCCAAATGTTTTGCAAAGGTTTTGGTTCAAGAAAAACCTATTTCAAACGAAAATGAGTTTCTAGCCAAAATTGTAGATCATAGTATCTTGTTTTTGACCAAAACCAGATTTTTGTGTAAAATCTATTCTAGAAAGAATTTGACATTTGTCCCAAAAAGAAAAACCTAGAGTTGGCCATTCTAAACAATTTTGGTATTCAAAAGATTTCCAAAATGCCAACCTAACAAAAGTTATTTGATTTCGAAATTCACCCAAAATTCTAGTTTGACCAAAGTGGTCACTTTCTAGCACTTAAGTGAGTTTTGCCATTTGAACCTAAATTATTCACATGAATAGGTCCATGATGGTATTTATGACTCATATATACAATTGGATGCTTAAAATTTCTTCATGTGCTCTTTTGGTTCTTTTGGAGAAGTTTCTCAAAAATGAGTTTTATTTGCAAAATCAAAAGACTAATTCATAAAAACTATATTCATTGTTGTTTCTATCTCCAATCTAATGCATAATGATCCTAGATATATTTATTTGAATCCTAAAACTAAGGATCATTTGCATAATTCTCCATTCCAAGATCTATCCTTGAATCTTCAGGAAAATCGGAACAACCGACGTTATTTCATGCAGATAACTGTTTTTGATGCGACCGGCCTTTGAACGGCGGTTCGTCCGAACATCGGTATAACCGGCCTTTGAACTGCGGTAGTACCGATTTTGCTGACATTGCAGTCAATTGAATCCATTTCAATTCTATTCAATTCTAAATCTTTTTGATCGCCTCCTCATGTCAAGATTGATCCTTATTATCCTTGCAAGCTACTCACTACTAATTGTCCTTGATTGCAAGTGCAATTATTCAAGTGGTATCCTTTCCAAGAGTAGCTTCTCAAAATCATCTTGACATCGAAAAGATTCAAATCTAAATCTTTTGGCTATTCCTCTCAAGTCAAGTTGATCCTTGTAATCCTTGCAAGCTACCCACTCATGCTTTGTTGACTCCAAATACCATTTTGATCCTTGTGATATGTTTATCATTCAAGTGGTATTCCTTTAAGTGGTAGCACCTTTTGATCATCTTGATCTAGGCATGGAATTCATATTACTTATGTTTACAAGTGGTATTCTTCAAATGATATCATCTTGTCTTTATAAGTGGTATTCTTTCTAGTGATATCCTTCAAGTGGTATACTTCTTATACCCACCTACAAGTGATATCTATTTCAATCCTTGCCAATCAATTCTTTTCAAACCAAGCTCTCTCCGATACCTCCATTTCATGATATATCTTTTCAAGTGGTATCTATCTAAGTCTTATCTCTCCAAGTGGTACCAAGTATCTACAAGTGGAATTAATTATTATTTGGTATCATCTTTGCTTTCAAGCCTTGTCGACGATGTTTTCTTCAAGTGGTATCAACATGTGGATTTACAAGAGTATTATTTACAAGTGATATCTACATGTTTTACCAACAAGTGGTGTCGTCAAGTGAAAGAGAGAAGGTTGAAGTCATCTTAAGTTTTGGATGGAAAATTTCAAAAGATGACAAAGAGGAGATAATTGATAAAGGAAGCTTTTGTGTGTCAAAAGCAAAGATATGGATTGGACAAAGAAAACCTTTGTGTGTCAAAGGAGAAGAATGTCCAAAAGAAAACCTTTGTGTGTCAAAGGAGAAGAATGTCCAAAAGGAACCTTTGTGTAAGGGGGAGTTTTCCTAAAAAGTTTTTGAAAACCTAATTGAAGAATGTTTTGATTTTTAAAATGGGTATATCATTATATGGGAAAACCAATTTGAAAAGACACCCTTAAGGCTTCGATTTATTTTGGATTCATTGTTGTTCTATGCCAAAAAGGGAAAATAAAACTCGTTTTATTGCCTAGCTCATAAGTTTTGCAAAGACTCTCCTTTTACTTGAGATTTATTTCGGTTTTGGTGTTTAATGCCAAAAGGGGGAGAATTTGTATGAGCTACATTTGGATGTTAATTTGTATGAGCGTTATTTGTTATTCTCTTGATCTCTTGTGTTGCCTAAAAGGGGGAGAATCAAGGGGGAGAATCTTGTGGTGCCAAAAGTGGGAGTTTACCAAGATTCTCTTGTCATTTCAATGCATGCATATAGTCAAATAGCTTAATTGATTATCTTATGTTGACTTATATCCAAATGTTGTCATTTATAAAGGATTTGTCATCAATCACCAAAAAGGGGGAGATTGAAGAATCTAGACCTACCATTATGTGTTAATGGGGTTTTGGTGATTAATGACAAATCTAATTGTGAGACTAACACTTTCATTGTTATACATATTGTGTAGTCTTATTTGGATATAAAGGTAATAACCATGAAGGCATGCATGTGGTTAATGACAAATCCAAACAGGTATGATTTCATAATGACAAATCTAATTGTGAGACTAACACTTTCATTGTTATACATATTGTGTAGTCTTATTTGGATATAAAGGTAATAACCATGAAGGCATGCATGTGGTTAATGACAAATCCAAACAGGTATGATTTCATAATGATGAATCTATTTGTAAGACTAACACTCTTATTGTTATATCATGTTTAGTCTCGTTTGGATATAAAGAATACAAAGTAGAATGAACAAAGAGGTTTGTATTCATATATCTTGTTGCATTCCTCGGATCCAAAATATATGTTGAACTCCACCAAAAGTCTAACTTGAATATGTGCATATGTTTCCATTACACATTTGTGTATGCACACATTTAGGGGGAGCTCAATATATGTTTTGTGGTTTCATTAGTATTGATCCATATTTCCTTGTCCATATACAATTGGGATCTTTACTTTGAAACATGTCCTTTGAATATATTTAACTTGCATAGTTAATTTATTCATATGAGTATATGAGACTTGTGTAGTTCATATATTCTTGAATGTATTTAACTTGTGTAGTTAATATATTCATATGAGTATATATATAACTTGTGTTGTTCAGTATATACTCATATCCTTGAATATATTTAACTTGTGTAGTTAATATATTCATGTGAGTATATATAACTTATGTAGTTTATATATGCTCATATTCTTGAATATATATAACTTATGTAGTTAGTATATTCAAGTGTGTATATATGACTTGTGTAGTCTATATACACTTATATGTGAGTATAACATAACTTGTGTAGTTTATGTGTGCTCACATATTCTTGAATATGTTTAACTTATGTAGTTAATCTATTCATAAGAGTGTATAAGACTTGTGTAGTCTATATATACTTATATGTGAGTAGAACATAACTTGTGTAGTTCATGTGTACTCACATATCTTTGAATATGTTTAACTTGTGTAGTTAATATATTCATATGAGTATATGAGACTTATGTAGTTAATATATGCTCATGTATTCTTGAGTTAATACGACTTGTGTAGTTCAGTATACACTCATGTTGAGTATATATAACTTATGTAGTACTTATATACTCATACCAAACTCTATTCAATTATTTGCTATTGAAGTGGTTATCATCAATTACCAATGAGGGAAAGATTGTGGTATCTTGTCCCGCCATTATGAGTTAATGGTATGTTGTGGTAATTAATGATAATCATATTGTGGAACTAACATTTTCCATGAGTTGGATGAATAGGTTATGTTCCAGGTGGTTGATGACTTAGGATGACATCATGTGTTGATAATCATCAAGTTAAGAAGAGATGATCATGTGTTGATCATCAAGTCAAGTGAAGACCCATCATAAGTTGATGGATGTCAAGTGAAGAGTGCATCATGTGTTGATGCATATCAAGACTCGGGATGGAAGATGTCATCATGTGTTGATGAGCATCAAGTCAAGATCGAAGTAAAGCTTCATCATGTGTTGATGAAGGTCAAGTAGGATGCATCATGAGTTGATGCATATCAAGTCAAGAACCGGAGTTGAAGCAAGGATGTGCGCCATCAAGCTTCAAGTGTTTGCGCAAGGCAAAGGTATGACTAGCTAGGGCTAAGGATTTGTTCCTAGTCTTTACCGGTCTTGGTGTTTGGTTGGATGACCGGATTGCTAGTATAGGTTTGCCGCACTATTAAGAGGGGTCTTTGACTAGTAGCTTGAGTTTGTCATGTGTTGATAGCTCATTGTGTTTGCTCTAGCTCACTTTAACATGTTGCCAATATTTGTGAATGTGTTTTACAAATAGTTGTGGCTCATGGTTAATCCTTGTAGCATGTGACTTAAGTTTGCGAATGCGTTTTGCAAATGGTGTAAGTCCATGTACCTTATTCCTTGTGGTGTGATTCTAAAAGTGTGCAAATGTGTTTTGCAACTTGTTGAGAATCTCACTTAAGCCCTTGTGTGCATTGCGCATCAAATTAGCAAATGTGTTTTGCAATTTGAGTTGAAGCGAATGCAATCTGTGTTTTCTCAGAAGATCGGATGAACCGAGCGTGTAAAGAGATGCAGACGATCACTGCCATTGCTATGGTATGATCGGCTCTTATGCATAAAGAAGACGACCGCACCTATTGAGCATGTGTTGCTCTGTTTGTGGAGCGGTAGTACCTGCGCAGTATCGAGTGGCATCTGACCGGAGGCCAGTTGTTCCGATTATTTGTTGGCGGTTCAAGTTTTCCAGAGAAGATGCATTTGTTGCACATCTTTCGGTTTTGAGAAACCCTTGGAGCGGTAGTACCGACGTGTGTTGGGCGATACGACCGTGATCTTGTTCGACCGCTTTCTTGGTGCGGTTGTAAAATTCCGAACGCTTGTTCGTGGGACTTAGCCGCATTTGGCGCTCCTTTGTGGAGCGAGACGACCGCAGTGTTTGTGCGGTTGTACCGATTGTTGCTTGACGACCGGCCTTAGTTGGCGGTTGTTCGATTTGGTGACCAACGGCTAGTTTTATAGCCGTTGGAGGAAAAGCGATGCACGACCGCCCCATAACGGCGGCCGTTCGATTTCCTAACTTTTTCAACAGACTTTGTCCCAACGGCTAGTTTTTGTGTGTGGGCTATAAATACCCACCTTGGCCGTGTGAGGGAGAGTTGTTGGTGCCCTTTGAGTTCCTTTGAGCTAGTGCAAGCCCTCTCACACTCATTTGTGCATGTGTTGCACTTAGAGAGGTTGGAGAGGCAAATCCTATTGCATGTGTTGCATTAGGTTGTGGATTGTGTATCCATAGAGCTTTGGCACTTGATTGGTTCAAGTGAAAGTTGGAGTCTTGTTACTCTTGGTGTTTGCCGACACCTAGGCGGCGTGAGGCGTCGTGGTCCGGTGATCTTCTCAAGTGAAGCTTGTGAGAAGGCCGGTGTTTGTGAGTGGTGTGGTGCTCGCCATCTCCGGAGTGGAGGAAAGAGCAACCCAAGTGGAGCGAGGTGTTTGATCCTCGGAGGAAGGCTTAATTGTGGAGCCGCCCAATTATTTTGGGTTTCCTCAACGTGGATTATGGGAGACCGGCAAGTCTCCGACCACCACGGTAAAACATAATCGTGTCATTGTGGTTTGCATTCTTGAGCTTTACTATATTGCAATTTATATACCTTGTATTAAATTGCTTATTCATTGTGTATGAATGCTTGTATTGCTTAGTGCCATTCACCTTGCTAGAATTGATTAGCTTACAAGTCCATGCTCAATTGTTATATTTACCAATAGACTTGTATTGTTGGTGCACTTAGGTGAACCTAGTTGATTTAGGCTTTAATTGTGCAAAACCCTATTTGTATTAGCTTCCGCATTAGAAATCGGTTTTAGAGCCTAAGGAATTTTAAAACGCCTATTCACCCCCCCTCTAGTCGGCCACCTCGATCTTACAAGTGGTATCAGAGCTTGGTCTCTCATTTATTAGACTTAACCGTCTAGAGAGTAAAGGATGGCGACTAGTAAAATTGTGCACCTAGGTGAAGCACCTAAATTTGATGGCACAAATTATGCTCATTGGAAAATCCGCATGTCATGTTATTTTAAGGCCATGGGCCTAAATATATGGTGGACTGTAGATGTTGGCTTTTCTCCTCCATTGGATCAACATGCTCCAACAAATGAGGAAGAGAAATGCTTACATCTCGACGCTCAAGCAACTAACGCTTTATTTAGTGCTTTGAGTGTAGATGTGTTTGATGCCGTATGTGATCTCAAAATGTTCATAAGATGTGGACCTATCTTCAAGAATATTATGAAAGGTCCATTTCAACAAATGAGGATTGCATACAAGAGTGGACGTCGGGAGAAGAATGCTCAATCTCAAACTCCGACGATGAAGAGTCCACAAGCTCCTCCACATCAACTCCTAGCTCCGACAATGATGATATATCAACTCCATCAACATCGCCTCATTGCTTTATGGCAAAAGGTAAAAAGAAGGTATATAATGATGATGATGATAATGATGAGCCTTCTTATGATGAGTTGATAGATATGCTAGAAGAACAAAATGCTTTTATGGGAAAGGAGGTTTCAAAATTCAAAGTTTTGAAGAAAGAATTGAACTTGCTTCAAAATAATTATGATGTTCTAAAGAATGAACATGAAACCCTCCTTCTTAAAAATTATACTAGCTCTAAAGTGGATATAGGGATTACATGTGATCTATTAGATGATTTGCCTTGTATTGCTCCTACTCCTTGCAATTCATCTAAAATTAATGTATCCACTTCTTGTGATGATTTAATTGATATGCCTTGTTGCTCAAAATTAGATGTACCTATTTCCTCTATACTTGTTGAGACTAACCTTGTAGAGGAAAACAAAAGCTCAAGGCCCAAGTCTCAAGTTTGAAGAATGACTTGGATAGAAGCTATAAAGGGAAGGCTACTCTCGATGAAATATTGAGCAAGCAAATATGCTTACAAGATAAGAGTGGCATTGGATTTACTCCCAAGAAGAAAAAGGAAAATAGCAAAATGAGGCACAATGCAAGACACACGAAGAATATTAAGTGCCTTAATTGTCATGAGAAGGGTCACATTTCCTCCGTGTGTCCTAATAAGGAAAATGACAAGAGAGGACTTGGTTTTGTCACCAAGAAGAAGATGAAGAACATCCCAAAGCCAAATGGAAGACAATTCAAAAATGTCAAGTGCTTTGGATGCAAAAGAATGGTCACATTGCCTCGGTGTGCCCAAATCAAAAGGATGTCAAGCCAAGACATTCAACAAAGAGGCAAACCGGAATTGAGCAAGATAAGAAGACATCAAGGGGAAGCAAAAGCCCTACTTGCTACAATTGCCGGGAGAAAGGACATTTTAGTAAGTAATGTCCCAAAGGTATCACTCCTAAGCCAATTATTTATAATAATCATTATTTGCTTAGGAAGGATAAATATGGCAATGTGTTTGCTAGGAATGTTAGTTTACATAAAACTAATGCTAGGGCCATTTGGGTGCCCAAATCTATTGTGACTAACATTCAAGGACCCAACCGAGTATGGGTACCAAAAATTGCTTAAATGACAAATAGGTACTTGGAGAAACATTGGAGGTTTGGCTCACTCATAAAGAGATATATTCCATCATATGCAAAAAAAAGGAGCCAAGCTTAAGGAAGATCATTTCACATCATAAACCAATGCTATCTCGGTAACAAGTATTTACATTGAAGTATCTAGCCCTTATACCTTGTGTAGGTTGCTTTAATGTAAAATCTTAATAGGGTTGTTCTTGCTCTTGTGCTAAAGCTTGTTTATTGTTTTATTGAGCAAGAAAGTTGTGGCACATTAAGGGGGAGTGCTAAATCATAACCATGTATACCACATCCCTAAGTGTGCCCAAATAAATTAAGTGCTAGTATTGTTTCTCAAAATGAGCCATTTAGCCAAAAGTCAAAATTTTGAAATTATTAGTATAAACTAGTTGCAAAATGTATACAAATGATTTCCAAATGTTTTGCAAAGGTTTTGGTTCAAGAAAAACCTATTTCAAACGAAAATGAGTTTCTAGCCAAAATTGTAGATCATAGTATCTTGTTTTTGACCAAAATCAGATTTTTGTGTAAAATCTATTCTAGAAAGAATTTGACATTTGTCCCAAAAAGAAAAACCTAGAGTTGGCCATTCTAAACAATTTTGGTATTCAAAAGATTTCCAAAATGCCAACCTAACAAAAGTTATTTGATTTCGAAATTCACCCAAAATTCTAGTTTGACCAAAGTGGTCACTTTCTAGCACTTAAGTGAGTTTTGCCATTTGAACCTAAATTATTCACATGAATAGGTCCATGATGGTATTTATGACTCATATATACAATTGGATGCTTAAAATTTCTTCATGTGCTCTTTTGGTTCTTTTGGAGAAGTTTCTCAAAATGAGTTTTATTTGCAAAATCAAAAGACTAATTCATAAAAACTATATTCATTGTTGTTTCTATCTCCAATCTAATGCATAATGATCCTAGATATATTTATTTGAATCCTAAAACTAAGGATCATTTGCATAATTCTCCATTCCAAGATCTATCCTTGAATCTTCAGGAAAATCGGAACAACCGACGTTATTTCGCAGATAACCGTTTAAGACGACGATCGCCTTTGAACGGCGGTTCGTCCAACATCAGATAACTGCCTTTGAACTGCGGTAGTACCGATTTTGCTGACATTGCAGTCAATTGAATCCATTTCAATTCTATTCAATTCTAAATCTTTTTGACTGCCTCCCTCATGTCAAGATTGATCCTTATTATCCTTGCAAGCTACTCACTACTAATTGTCCTTGATTGCAAGTGCAATTATTCAAGTGGTATCCTTTCCAAGAGTAGCTTCTCAAAATCATCTTGACATCGAAAAGATTCAAATCTAAATCTTTTTGGCTATTCCTCTCAAGTCAAGTTGATCCTTGTAATCCTTGCAAGCTACCCACTCATGCTTTGTTGACTCCAAATACCATTTTGATCCTTGTGATATGTTTATCATTCAAGTGGTATTCCTTTAAGTGGTAGCACCTTTTGATCATCTTGATCTAGGCATGGAATTCATATTACTTATGTTTACAAGTGGTATTCTTCAAATGATATCATCTTGTCTTTATAAGTGGTATTCTTTCTAGTGATATCCTTCAAGTGGTATACTTCTTATACCCACCTACAAGTGATATCTATTTCAATCCTTGCCAATCAATTCTTTTCAAACCAAGCTCTCTCCGATACCTCCATTTCATGATATATCTTTTCAAGTGGTATCTATCTAAGTCTTATCTCTCCAAGTGGTACCAAGTATCTACAAGTGGAATTAATTATTATTTGGTATCATCTTTGCTTTCAAGCCTTGTCGACGCATGTTTTCTTCAAGTGGTATCAACATGTGGATTTACAAGAGTATTATTTACAAGTGATATCTACATGTTTTACCAACAAGTGGTGTCGTCAAGTGAAAGAGAGAAGGTTGAAGTCATCTTAAGTTTTGGATGGAAAATTTCAAAAGATGACAAAGAGGGAGATAATTGGATAAAGGAAGCTTTTGTGTGTCAAAAGCAAAGATATGGATTGGACAAAGAAAACCTTTGTGTGTCAAAGGAGAAGAATGTCCAAAAGAAAACCTTTGTGTGTCAAAGGAGAAGAATGTCCAAAAGGAACCTTTGTGTAAGGGGGAGTTTTCCTAAAAAGTTTTTGAAAACCTAATTGAAGAATGTTTTGATTTTTAAAATGGGTATATCATTATATGGGAAAACCAATTTGAAAAGACACCCTTAAGGCTTCGATTTATTTTGGATTCATTGTTGTTCTATGCCAAAAAGGGAAAATAAAACTCGTTTTATTGCCTAGCTCATAAGTTTTGCAAAGACTCTCCTTTTACTTGAGATTTATTTCGGTTTTGGTGTTTAATGCCAAAAGGGGAGAATTTGTATGAGCTACATTTGGATGTTAATTTGTATGAGCGTTATTTGTTATTCTCTTGATCTCTTGTGTTGCCTAAAAGGGGGAGAATCAAGGGGGAGAATCTTGTGGTGCCAAAAGTGGGAGTTTACCAAGATTCTCTTGTCATTTCAATGCATGCATATAGTCAAATAGCTTAATTGATTATCTTATGTTGACTTATATCCAAATGTTGTCATTTATAAAGGATTTGTCATCAATCACCAAAAAGGGGGAGATTGAAGAATCTAGACCTACCATTATGTGTTAATGGGGTTTTGGTGATTAATGACAAATCTAATTGTGAGACTAACACTTTCATTGTTATACATATTGTGTAGTCTTATTTGGATATAAAGGTAATAACCATGAAGGCATGCATGTGGTTAATGACAAATCCAAACAGGTATGATTTCATAATGACAAATCTAATTGTGAGACTAACACTTTCATTGTTATACATATTGTGTAGTCTTATTTGGATATAAAGGTAATAACCATGAAGGCATGCATGTGGTTAATGACAAATCCAAACAGGTATGATTTCATAATGATGAATCTATTTGTAAGACTAACACTCTTATTGTTATATCATGTTTAGTCTCGTTTGGATATAAAGAATACAAAGTAGAATGAACAAAGAGGTTTGTATTCATATATCTTGTTGCATTCCTCGGATCCAAAATATATGTTGAACTCCACCAAAAGTCTAACTTGAATATGTGCATATGTTTCCATTACACATTTGTGTATGCACACATTTAGGGGGAGCTCAATATATGTTTTGTGGTTTCATTAGTATTGATCCATATTTCCTTGTCCATATACAATTGGGATCTTTACTTTGAAACATGTCCTTTGAATATATTTAACTTGCATAGTTAATTTATTCATATGAGTATATGAGACTTGTGTAGTTCATATATTCTTGAATGTATTTAACTTGTGTAGTTAATATATTCATATGAGTATATATATAACTTGTGTTGTTCAGTATATACTCATATCCTTGAATATATTTAACTTGTGTAGTTAATATATTCATGTGAGTATATATAACTTATGTAGTTTATATATGCTCATATTCTTGAATATATATAACTTATGTAGTTAGTATATTCAAGTGTGTATATATGACTTGTGTAGTCTATATACACTTATATGTGAGTATAACATAACTTGTGTAGTTTATGTGTGCTCACATATTCTTGAATATGTTTAACTTATGTAGTTAATCTATTCATAAGAGTGTATAAGACTTGTGTAGTCTATATATACTTATATGTGAGTAGAACATAACTTGTGTAGTTCATGTGTACTCACATATCTTTGAATATGTTTAACTTGTGTAGTTAATATATTCATATGAGTATATGAGACTTATGTAGTTAATATATGCTCATGTATTCTTGAGTTAATACGACTTGTGTAGTTCAGATACACTCATGTTGAGTATATATAACTTATGTAGTACTTATATACTCATACCAAACTCTATTCAATTATTTGCTATTGAAGTGGTTATCATCAATTACCAATGAGGGAAAGATTGTGGTATCTTGTCCCGCCATTATGAGTTAATGGTATGTTGTGGTAATTAATGATAATCATATTGTGGAACTAACATTTTCCATGAGTTGGATGAATAGGTTATGTTCCAGGTGGTTGATGACTTAGGATGACATCATGTGTTGATAATCATCAAGTTAAGAAGAGATGATCATGTGTTGATCATCAAGTCAAGTGAAGACCCATCATAAGTTGATGGATGTCAAGTGAAGAGTGCATCATGTGTTGATGCATATCAAGACTCGGGATGGAAGATGTCATCATGTGTTGATGAGCATCAAGTCAAGATCCCGAAGTAAAGCTTCATCATGTGTTGATGAAGGTCAAGTAAGGATGCATCATGAGTTGATGCATATCAAGTCAAGAACCCGGAGTTGAAGCAAGGATGTGCGTCATCAAGCTTCAAGTGTTTGCGCAAGGCAAAGGTATGACTAGCTAGGGCTAAGGATTTGTTCCTAGTCTTTTACCGGTCTTGGTGTTTGGTTGGATGACCGGATTGCTAGTATAGGTTTGCCGCACTATTAAGAGGGGTCTTTGACTAGTAGCTTGAGTTTGTCATGTGTTGATAGCTCATTGTGTTTGCTCTAGCTCACTTTAACATGTTGCCAATATTTGTGAATGTGTTTTACAAATAGTTGTGGCTCATGGTTAATCCTTGTAGCATGTGACTTAAGTTTGCGAACGCGTTTTGCAAATGGTGTAAGTCCATGTACCTTATTCCTTGTGGTGTGATTCTAAAAGTGTGCAAATGTGTTTTGCAACTTGTTGAGAATCTCACTTAAGCCCTTGTGTGCATTAGCATCAAATTAGCAAATGTGTTTTGCAATTTGAGTTGAAGCGAATGCAATCTGTGGTTTTCTCAGAAGATCGGATGAACCGACGTAAAGAGCGGTGACGACGACATGGCTATTGGTATGATCGCTCTTGTACAAAGAAGACTGACCGCACCTATTGAGCATGTGTTGCTCGTTTGTGGAAGCGAGTACCGGCGCAGTCTTGAGTTTATTTGACCGAGGCCTGTTGTTCCGATTATTTGTTGGCGGTTCAAGTTTTCCAGAGAAGATGCATTTGTTGCACATCTTTCGGTTTTGAGAAACCCTTGGAGCGGTAGTACCGACGTGTGTTGGGCGGTACGACCGTGATGCGGTTCGACCGCTTTCTTGGTGCGGTTGTAAAATTCCAGAACAGTTGTTCGTGGGACTTAGCCGCATTTGGCGCTCCTTTGTGGAGCTGACGACCGCAGTGTTTGTGCGGTTGTACCGATTGTTCTTGATACTGACCGGCCTTAGTTGGCGGTTGTTCGATTTGGTGACCAACGGCTAGTTTTATAGCCGTTGGAGGAGGCATGCACGACCGCCCCATAACGGCGGCCGTTCGATTTCCTAACTTTTTCAAGCAGACTTTGTCCCAACGGCTAGTTTTTGTGTGTGGGCTATAAATACCCACCTTGGCCGTGTGAGGGAGAGTTGTTGGTGCCCCTTGAGTTCCTTTGAGCTAGTGCAAGCCCTCTCACACTCATTTGTGCATGTGTTGCACTTAGAGAGGTTGGAGAGGCAAATCCTATTGCATGTGTTGCATTAGGTTGTGGATTGTGTATCCATAGAGCTTTGGCACTTGATTGGTTCAAGTGAAAGTTGGAGTCTTGTTACTCTTGGTGTTTGCCGACACCTAGACGGCGTGGAGGCGTCGTGGTCCGGTGATCTTCTCAAGTGAAGCTTGTGAGAAGGCCCGGTGTTTGTGAGTGGTGTGGTGCTCGCCATCTCCGGAGTGGAGGAAAGAGCAACCCAAGTGGAGCGAGGTGTTTGATCCTCGGAGGAAGGCTTAATTGTGGAGCCGCCCAATTATTTTGGGTTTCTCAACGTGGATTATGGGAGACCGGCAAGTCTCCGACCACCACCTGATAAAACATAATCGTGTCATTGTGGTTTGCATTCTTGAGCTTTACTATATTGCAATTTATATACCTTGTATTAAATTGCTTATTCATTGTGTATGAATGCTTGTATTGCTTAGTGCCATTCACCTTGCTAGAATTGATTAGCTTACAAGTCCATGCTCAATTGTTATATTTACCAATAGACTTGTATTGTTGGTGCACTTAGGTGAACCTAGTTGATTTAGGCTTTAATTGTGCAAAACCCTATTTGTATTAGCTTCCGCATTAGAAATCGGTTTTAGAGCCTAAGGGAATTTTAAAACGCCTATTCACCCCCCCTCTAGTCGGCCACCTCGATCTTACAAGTGGTATCAGAGCTTGGTCTCTCATTTATTAGACTTAACCGTCTAGAGAGTAAAGGATGGCGACTAGTAAAATTGTGCACCTAGGTGAAGCACCTAAATTTGATGGCACAAATTATGCTCATTGGAAAATCCGCATGTCATGTTATTTTAAGGCCATGGGCCTAAATATATGGTGGATTGTAGATGTTGGCTTTTCTCCTCCATTGGATCAACATGCTCCAACAAATGAGGAAGAGAAATGCTTACATCTCGACGCTCAAGCAACTAACGCTTTATTTAGTGCTTTGAGTGTAGATGTGTTTGATGCCGTATGTGATCTCAAAAATGTTCATAAGATGTGGACCTATCTTCAAGAATATTATGAAAGGTCCATTTCAACAAATGAGGATTGCATACAAGAGTGGACGTCGGGAGAAGAATGCTCAATCTCAAACTCCGACGATGAAGAGTCCACAAGCTCCTCCACATCAACTCCTAGCTCCGACAATGATGATATATCAACTCCATCAACATCGCCTCATTGCTTTATGGCAAAAGGTAAAAAGAAGGTATATAATGATGATGATGATAATGATGAGCCTTCTTATGATGAGTTGATAGATATGCTAGAAGAACAAAATGCTTTTATGGGAAAGGAGGTTTCAAAATTCAAAGTTTTGAAGAAAGAATTGAACTTGCTTCAAAATAATTATGATGTTCTAAAGAATGAACATGAAACCCTCCTTCTTAAAAATTATACTAGCTCTAAAGTGGATATAGGGATTACATGTGATCTATTAGATGATTTGCCTTGTATTGCTCCTACTCCTTGCAATTCATCTAAAATTAATGTATCCACTTCTTGTGATGATTTAATTGATATGCCTTGTTGCTCAAAATTAGATGTACCTATTTCCTCTATACTTGTTGAGACTAACCTTGTAGAGGAAAACAAAAGCTCAAGGCCCAAGTCTCAAGTTTGAAGAATGACTTGGATAGAAGCTATAAAGGAAGGCTACTCGATGAAATATTGAGCAAGCAAATATGCTTACAAGATAAGAGTGGCATTGGATTTACTCCCAAGAAGAAAAAGGAAAATAGCAAAATGAGGCACAATGCAAGACACACGAAGAATATTAAGTGCCTTAATTGTCATGAGAAGGGTCACATTTCTCCGTGTGTCCTAATAAGGAAAATGACAAGAGAGGACTTGGTTTTGTCACCAAGAAGAAGATGAAGAACATCCCAAAGCCAAATGGAAGACAATTCAAAAATGTCAAGTGCTTTGGATGCAAAAAGAATGGTCACATTGCCTCGGTGTGCCCAAATCAAAAGGATGTCAAGCCAAGACATTCAACAAAGAGGCAAACCGGAATTGAGCAAGATAAGAAGACATCAAGGGGAAGCAAAAGCCCTACTTGCTACAATTGCCGGGAGAAAGGACATTTTAGTAAGTAATGTCCCAAAGGTATCACTCCTAAGCCAATTATTTATAATAATCATTATTTGCTTAGGAAGGATAAATATGGCAATGTGTTTGCTAGGAATGTTAGTTTACATAAAACTAATGCTAGGGCCATTTGGGTGCCCAAATCTATTGTGACTAACATTCAAGGACCCAACCGAGTATGGGTACCAAAAATTGCTTAAATGACAAATAGGTACTTGGAGAAACATTGGAGGTTTGGCTCACTCATAAAGAGATATATTCCATCATATGCAAAAAAAAAGGAGCCAAGCTTAAGGAAGATCATTTCACATCATAAACCAATGCTATCTCGGTAACAAGTATTTACATTGAAGTATCTAGCCCTTATACCTTGTGTAGGTTGCTTTAATGTAAAATCTTAATAGGGTTGTTCTTGCTCTTGTGCTAAAGCTTGTTTATTGTTTTATTGAGCAAGAAAGTTGTGGCACATTAAGGGGGAGTGCTAAATCATAACCATGTATACCACATCCCTAAGTGTGCCCAAATAAATTAAGTGCTAGTATTGTTTCTCAAAATGAGCCATTTAGCCAAAAGTCAAAATTTTGAAATTATTAGTATAAACTAGTTGCAAAATGTATACAAATGATTTCCAAATGTTTTGCAAAGGTTTTGGTTCAAGAAAAACCTATTTCAAACGAAAATGAGTTTCTAGCCAAAATTGTAGATCATAGTATCTTGTTTTTGACCAAAACCAGATTTTTGTGTAAAATCTATTCTAGAAAGAATTTGACATTTGTCCCAAAAAGAAAAACCTAGAGTTGGCCATTCTAAACAATTTTGGTATTCAAAAGATTTCCAAAATGCCAACCTAACAAAAGTTATTTGATTTCAAATTCACCCAAAATTTAGTTTGACCAAAGTGGTCACTTTCTAGCACTTAAGTGAGTTTTGCCATTTGAACCTAAATTATTCACATGAATAGGTCCATGATGGTATTTATGACTCATATATACAATTGGATGCTTAAAATTTCTTCATGTGCTCTTTTGGTTCTTTTGGAGAAGTTTCTCAAAAATGAGTTTTATTTGCAAAATCAAAAGACTAATTCATAAAAACTATATTCATTGTTGTTTCTATCTCCAATCTAATGCATAATGATCCTAGATATATTTATTTGAATCCTAAAACTAAGGATCATTTGCATAATTCTCCATTCCAAGATCTATCCTTGAATCTTCAGAAAATCGAACAACCGACGTTATTTCATGCAGATATACCGCTTTTTTAAGACGATCGCCTTTGAACGGCGGTTCGTCCGAACATCGGTATAACCGGCCTTTGAACTGCGGTAGTACCGATTTTGCTGACATTGCAGTCAATTGAATCCATTTCAATTCTATTCAATTCTAAATCTTTTTGACTGCCTCCCTCATGTCAAGATTGATCCTTATTATCCTTGCAAGCTACTCACTACTAATTGTCCTTGATTGCAAGTGCAATTATTCAAGTGGTATCCTTTCCAAGAGTAGCTTCTCAAAATCATCTTGACATCGAAAAGATTCAAATCTAAATCTTTTTGGCTATTCCTCTCAAGTCAAGTTGATCCTTGTAATCCTTGCAAGCTACCCACTCATGCTTTGTTGACTCCAAATACCATTTTGATCCTTGTGATATGTTTATCATTCAAGTGGTATTCCTTTAAGTGGTAGCACCTTTTGATCATCTTGATCTAGGCATGGAATTCATATTACTTATGTTTACAAGTGGTATTCTTCAAATGATATCATCTTGTCTTTATAAGTGGTATTCTTTCTAGTGATATCCTTCAAGTGGTATACTTCTTATACCCACCTACAAGTGATATCTATTTCAATCCTTGCCAATCAATTCTTTTCAAACCAAGCTCTCTCCGATACCTCCATTTCATGATATATCTTTTCAAGTGGTATCTATCTAAGTCTTATCTCTCCAAGTGGTACCAAGTATCTACAAGTGGAATTAATTATTATTTGGTATCATCTTTGCTTTCAAGCCTTGTCGACGATGTTTTCTTCAAGTGGTATCAACATGTGGATTTACAAGAGTATTATTTACAAGTGATATCTACATGTTTTACCAACAAGTGGTGTCGCCAAGTGAAAGAGAGAAGGTTGAAGTCATCTTAAGTTTTGGATGGAAAATTTCAAAAGATGACAAAGAGGAGATAATTGATAAAGGAAGCTTTTGTGTGTCAAAAGCAAAGATATGGATTGGACAAAGAAAACCTTTGTGTGTCAAAGGAGAAGAATGTCCAAAAGAAAACCTTTGTGTGTCAAAGGAGAAGAATGTCCAAAAGGAACCTTTGTGTAAGGGGGAGTTTTCCTAAAAAGTTTTTGAAAACCTAATTGAAGAATGTTTTGATTTTTAAAATGGGTATATCATTATATGGGAAAACCAATTTGAAAAGACACCCTTAAGGCTTCGATTTATTTTGGATTCATTGTTGTTCTATGCCAAAAGGGAAAATAAAACTCGCTTTTATTGCCTAGCTCATAAGTTTTGCAAAGACTCTCCTTTTACTTGAGATTTATTTCGGTTTTTGGTGTTTAATGCCAAAAGGGGAGAATTTGTATGAGCTACATTTGGATGTTAATTTGTATGAGCGTTATTTGTTATTCTCTTGATCTCTTGTGTTGCCTAAAAGGGGAGAATCAAGGGGAGAATCTTGTGGTGCCAAAAGTGGAGTTTACCAAGATTCTCTTGTCATTTCAATGCATGCATATAGTCAAATAGCTTAATTGATTATCTTATGTTGACTTATATCCAAATGTTGTCATTTATAAGGATTTGTCATCAATCACCAAAAGGGGAGATTGAAGAATCTAGACCTACCATTATGTGTTAATGGGGTTTTGGTGATTAATGACAAATCTAATTAATGAGACTAACACTTTCATTGTTATACATATTGTGTAGTCTTATTTGGATATAAAGGTAATAACCATGAAGGCATGCATGTGGTTAATGACAAATCCAAAATGTATGATTTCATAATGACAAATCTAATTGTGAGACTAACACTTTCATTGTTATACATATTGTGTAGTCTTATTTGGATATAAAGGTAATAACCATGAAGGCATGCATGTGGTTAATGACAAATCCAAACAGTATGATTTCATAATGATGAATCTATTTGTAAGACTAACACTCTTATTGTTATATCATGTTTAGTCTCGTTTGGATATAAAGAATACAAAGTAGAATGAACAAAGAGGTTTGTATTCATATATCTTGTTGCATTCTCGGATCCAAAATATATGTTGAACTCCACCAAAAGTCTAACTTGAATATGTGCATATGTTTCATTACACATTTGTGTATGCACACATTTAGGGGAGCTCAATATATGTTTTGTGGTTTCATTAGTATTGATCCATATTTCCTTGTCCATATACAATTGGGATCTTTACTTTGAAACATGTCCTTTGAATATATTTAACTTGCATAGTTAATTTATTCATATGAGTATATGAGACTTGTGTAGTTCATATATTCTTGAATGTATTTAACTTGTGTAGTTAATATATTCATATGAGTATATATATAACTTGTGTTGTTCAGATATACTCATATCCTTGAATATATTTAACTTGTGTAGTTAATATATTCATGTGAGTATATATAACTTATGTAGTTTATATATGCTCATATTCTTGAATATATATAACTTATGTAGTTAGTATATTCAAGTGTGTATATATGACTTGTGTAGTCTATATACACTTATATGTGAGTATAACATAACTTGTGTAGTTTATGTGTGCTCACATATTCTTGAATATGTTTAACTTATGTAGTTAATCTATTCATAAGAGTGTATAAGACTTGTGTAGTCTATATATACTTATATGTGAGTAGAACATAACTTGTGTAGTTCATGTGTACTCACATATCTTTGAATATGTTTAACTTGTGTAGTTAATATATTCATATGAGTATATGAGACTTATGTAGTTAATATATGCTCATGTATTCTTGAGTTAATACGACTTGTGTAGTTCAGATACACTCATGTTGAGTATATATAACTTATGTAGTACTTATATACTCATACCAAACTCTATTCAATTATTTGTTATTGAAGTGGTTATCATCAATTACCAATGAGGAAAGATTGTGGTATCTTGTCCCGCCATTATGAGTTAATGGTATGTTGTGGTAATTAATGATAATCATATTGTGGAACTAACATTTTCCATGAGTTGGATGAATAGGTTATGTTCCAGGTGGTTGATGACTTAGGATGACATCATGTGTTGATAATCATCAAGTTAAGAAGAGATGATCATGTGTTGATCATCAAGTCAAGTGAAGACCCATCATAAGTTGATGGATGTCAAGTGAAGAGTGCATCATGTGTTGATGCATATCAAGACTCGGGATGGAAGATGTCATCATGTGTTGATGAGCATCAAGTCAAGATCCCGAAGTAAAGCTTCATCATGTGTTGATGAAGGTCAAGTAAGGATGCATCATGAGTTGATGCATATCAAGTCAAGAACCCGGAGTTGAAGCAAGGATGTGCGTCATCAAGCTTCAAGTGTTTGCGCAAGGCAAAGGTATGACTAGCTAGGGCTAAGGATTTGTTCCTAGTCTTTTACCGGTCTTGGTGTTTGGTTGGATGACCGGATTGCTAGTATAGGTTTGCCGCACTATTAAGAGGGGTCTTTGACTAGTAGCTTGAGTTTGTCATGTGTTGATAGCTCATTGTGTTTGCTCTAGCTCACTTTAACATGTTGCCAATATTTGTGAATGTGTTTTACAAATAGTTGTGGCTCATGGTTAATCCTTGTAGCATGTGACTTAAGTTTGTAACGCGTTTTGCAAATGGTGTAAGTCCATGTACCTTATTCCTTGTGGTGTGATTCTAAAAGTGTGCAAATGTGTTTTGCAACTTGTTGAGAATCTCACTTAAGCCCTTGTGTGCATTGCGCATCAAATTAGCAAATGTGTTTTGCAATTTGAGTTGAAGCGAATGCAACTGTGTTTTTCGTGAAGATCGGATGAACCGACGTAAAGAAGATGACTGCCCGCTGGCTGCTGATGTATGATCGCTTTATGCTAAAGACGACCGCACCTATTGAGCATGTGTTGCTCGTTTGTGGAGCAGTAGTACCGCGTGTATCGAATGCATTTAACGAGGCCGGTTGTTCCGATTATTTGTTGGCGGTTCAAGTTTTCCAGAGAAGATGCATTTGTTGCACATCTTTCGGTTTTGAGAAACCCTTGAGCGGTAGTACCGACGTGTGTTGGGCGGACGACCGTGATGCGGTTCGACCGCTTTCTTGGTGCGGTTGTAAAATTCCGCAACGCTTGTTCGTGGGACTTAGCCGCATTTGGCGCCTTTGTGGAGCTGCACGACCGCAGTGTTTGTGCGGTTGTACGATTGTTGCGGCACGACCGGCCTTAGTTGGCGGTTGTTCCGATTTGGTGACCAACGGCTAGTTTTATAGCCGTTGGAGGAAAGCGACGACCGCCCCATAACGGCGGCCGTTCGATTTCCTAACTTTTTCACAGACTTTGTCCCAACGGCTAGTTTTTTGTGTGGGCTATAAATACCCACCTTGGCCGTGTGAGGGAGAGTTGTCGGTGCCCCTTTGAGTTCCTTTTGAGCTAGTGCAAGCCCTCTCACACTCATTTGTGCATGTGTTGCACTTAGAGAGGTTGGAGAGGCAAATCCTATTGCATGTGTTGCATTAGGTTGTGGATTGTGTATCCATAGAGCTTTGGCACTTGATTGGTTCAAGTGAAAGTTGGAGTCTTGTTACTCTTGGTGTTTGCCGACACCCAGACGGCGTGGAGGCGTCGTGGTCCCAAGTGATCTTCTCAAGTGAAGCTTGTGAGAAGGCCCTTGTTTGTGAGTGGTGTGGTGCTCGCCATCTCCTGAGCGGAGGAAAGAGCAACCCAAGTGGAGCGAGGTGTTTGATCCTGAGGAAGGCTTAATTCGTGGAGCCGCCCAATTATTTTGGGTTTCTCAACGTGATTATGGGAGACCCAAGAAGTCTCCGACCACCACCAGAAACATAATCGTGTCATTGTGGTTTGCATTCTTGAGCTTTACTATATTGCAATTTATATACCTTGTATTAAATTGCTTATTCATTGTGTATGAATGCTTGTATTGCTTAGTGCCATTCACCTTGCTAGAATTGATTAGCTTACAAGTCCATGCTCAATTGTTATATTTACCAATAGACTTGTATTGTTGGTGCACTTAGGTGAACCTAGTTGATTTAGGCTTTAATTGTGCAAAACCCTATTTGTATTAGCTTCCGCATTAGAAATCGGTTTTAGAGCCTAAGGGAATTTTAAAACGCCTATTCACCCCCCCTCTAGTCGGCCACCTCGATCTTACAATAGTCTTCTTAATCTTCTGCTCATTCGTGATTACCTTATCACAGATTTGAAGACTGGTACAAATTCTAGCCATGCTGGGTCAGTTCTTCGAACTCCTGGTTCATGATGCCAGTAATCGTCATATTCATGCAAAGAGTTCTTAAGGTTACTATTGGTAATTTACATAAAATGGTTGCAAAATTCTTATAATGCTCTTCAAACGCCCAGTTCGTGATCCCGTATTTTTCTATGCATTATTTATGATTTACTGCTATCTTCAGTGATTAAAAGCAATATAAACAATCAAAGATAACCAAAATAGTAAATACAATACCTAAATTGCATAGAAATAATAATAACAAAGTTAAATATGCTTCAAATGCACAAAAAAAACGATTCAAAATTTGAATTCCCGATGCCCTTATCTGCTGGAAAATGAATTTTCGGCGAATTCTACAATTTCCAGGGGTTAAATCACGAAATTTTAGTTCAGAGAAAAATTTTCGCGTAATTTCCAGTGGGTTTTCGCAAAATTTTCTTATTCTTGTAACTTTCTCGTAATTTTTAGAATTTTCGAGGGCCTTTTTGCAAATTTTGGGATTTCTTTTCTTTTTCCGTGATTTTTCTTTTTTTTTCTTTCCAAAAAGGGTTCAAATCGACTGAACTTCTCTTTTTTTTCTTCCCGGAATTCCTTTTTCGGCTGGCCTTCTTTTCCCTTTTCTAACCCGATCTAACCCATTCGGCGCCCCTGCCCACTTGGCCTTTCTTTTTTATGTTTTCTTTTATCTACCCTGTTTTTCTATTGGGTCGGCCGTTTCTTTGGCCCATCACGGTGCTTTCTTCATGGGTGCTAGGGTTTCCCTAACACTGAATTTAGTGGCGACAGACCCTATGGGATCGAGCTATGACACGGAGAGTACCAGGCGCTCGCTACGGGCGACATACTAGCAAGACTCAGGCGGCACCAAAGAAGGTCGGGTTGGGCTTAAGACCATAAGCGCTAGTGTGGCAACGGCGCTGATGACGCGCGGCGTGCGGCACCATGCTGGGCGCCACATGAGATATAAATGGCAGGCCACCCGCAGCAGGAGGCGGCGGGTGTGGCTTCCGGCAAGCGCGGCGGCGGGCGGCGGTGGCGCTTCAAGCGCGCAAGCGAGGCGGCGGAGGATGGAGCGCGGCTGGCTTCCATGCAATGACCAACAACTTTGAACCAATGAGTTGTGGGTGGCGCGCGCGTGAGGTTAGCGGTGGCGCGAGAGGTTACGCGGCGGTCCCTGGGCGCTGGCGAGACTACGCAAGACGGAGGCAAGGCTATGCGCGAAAGTGGTGGTTGAGTAGCGGCGGCGGCGAAAGCATGCGGTGCTTTGCGCCTTGGGTGCAGGGTAGGTGGTCGAGCGCTCCATCGCTGATGGTGGTTCAGGCCGCGAAGCCGCGACCCCTTTTTCTTGTTTGCCGGATGGCGGCGGAAGCCGACAACCGCGGTTGGCGGCGACGACGCGCGGCTACGCCCGGGAGGTGCCGGGCGCTGGTCAGATGACGCGGTCCGATAGGGCAGCTGAGACAGAGTCAGACGGGTCGCACTCTTCAGATCGTTCATGCGAAACACCGCTCACGCAGAATTATTGTCCACACATAACTACTGTTCATGCGCACTTATTGTTCACGTGTAATTATTGTTTATGCAATACTCTATGGTGCAATCAACATCGTCTCTTTCATGCAATCCCACCGATCGGCTTGGTCGGCGACTTCAAATCAGCTCATAGTAGATTAGAGAGGATTTGCACTGTAGGAACTAATCTAGAAAGCCAAATTTGCATAATTGAAAGCGATCTAGAAAAACGATTCGATCTACGAGCGTCGTGCTACGACGGTTACCTTTTGATTCGAGTAGTGTAGGCCTAGAGGTAGGCTGGAGTCGATCGTGCTGATAACGTGTTGAGGAACCGTCGTTGGCGAGTCCAGTCCAAACGATTATCTCGTAGACAAACTCAGAATCGTAAGAACAATGTAAGAACGCAAGAACATAATAGTAGATTAAATATAGAGATATAGGGGACTTCTTGCTTCTCTTTATTCCTTCATCAATCGATCGGTCTTTTACAATGAATAGCACCCCCTTAGGCTAGAAGCCCTGCTAGGGTTTGGGATAGGGAGCCCATACATAGGCTGGCTTCTGAGCCAAGCCCTTGGTTTCCCAACACTCTGATTTGTATGTTACGCCGAGTTGCTAGGGAGAAGAGAACACTACAGCAGAGCCAGCCAGCTGCCTGGCTCCACTTGTCTGGCTATATGTGTGTGTGTGTGTTACTATAAGAATTTTCTGTGGAGAATTAGATTATATGCACATTTGGTTTATAATAAGAGGTTTGTTATCGGATGTGAATTTTGTATGTAACTTTTAGATACATGGATAATTATCTTATGCATATTGTTTTTCAAGTTTAGAATATATATTTGCTTTTTTGAGATCCGTTGCAACATACGCACACTCGGCTAGTTACTAAATATTTGCAAGTTGATGTTTTTGTTTGGTCCAAATGGAGTCTTAATCGCCTGACCTTGCCAACCGGACCGTCCATGTTAATGTTATCTCATTCTCTGGGTGTGTGGAGACAAGAAAAAGGGGTGTGTGTGTGACGCTTGTGTGGTTTTTGTCCACTTGTTTTTTTTTTCTTTTCTGACCAGGCACAACGGCCTGATGGGCCTCCCGTAGGTCCCACGACGCAGGATCCTCTGTGCGCAAAGTTTGGCAAGGCCGACTTCATGGGACGGCTATGTGTAAACTAACTCTCTGAATTGCAAGTGAGCACGGATGTGAGAGCCTAAGTGGCACATTCTTTAATGTAAACATGCATTTGAAATAAGGAAAAACGATGATCGTATTCTATATATATGTTCAAAATGTCATGAGTCTGTCATTCTGTAACGAGTAGCAATTTATTTGCATCTTCTAGGTGATAAATTATTCATGCTATTGAGACGAAATTTAAGCCCTAGATGGTTTCAATTTTATTACGACTAACACACACAATTGAAAGAGGATAGATCAGCATGCCAAAAGCAAAAGCACTAGTACGTCACCAACCGCTGAAACGGTGCCGCTTATGTCGTGTTAGGAGCCCAAGATAAAAGCTCACATAAGACACCAAGAAACCCCCTCTTAGCGATAACACGAACCCACACGAAGAAAACGGTAAGCAGCAGACGGAGCTACACAGTTGCTGCCGCAGGCGATGCCGGCGTGTCCCGATCAGACAACTAAAACCCACTGACGCTACGTGCTTAGCTCCCCACACACGTAGATGGCAACCCAAACCGCCCTCCCTCCCTCCCTCCCTCCCTCCCTTATCCGTTAAACACCCCACCGAGACAAGCCCAGCTGAGCCGAAACCAAACCATGCCAGCCCGCACGAATCTTGACGGCGTCTGGCAGCCGTCCATCCGCTCCTTAACACTACTCCGTGGATCCCATCTACATGTGCAAGCTAGCGTACAAAAAGAACACGCATACACTATGGATGAATGAAAAGAGAATCCTACCTTCTACTCGATGCCGCGGTGGTATAGCTGTACGTGATGCCATGCCAGAATTTTTTTGGGAGTATTGTCAAGTTTTCAACGCGTAGTTACGGATCCGATCGTGTACAATTTTTTTCTTCAAATTTGGCCGTTTACTGTACAGCTACCGTGCGACAACCAACCGCCGGCCGCCACGCCTGATACCATGCTGTGGTAAAGATGCCACAGACGCCTCGTCTTGCATAGTGCCCACATACCACACGTGTCCACCTTTGGTTAAGCCGGATTTAGGGTTAAGGTTTAAGCGGATTTTTATTTGAATTTTAAAATATAGCAAACGACTTCAAAAAAATTATGAAGTTTTACGTGGAGCCTCCCAACATGGTGTACTTGCTTGTATAAATTTGTCATAACTTGCATACTAGTATGTGTATGCATACTAGAATAACTTGCATATCATTATGAACTACCACGAAAGTACAATGTGTCAGGAGGCTACACATAAAATTTCATAATTTTTTGTACTCATTTGTTATATTTAAAAAATCATGCGAACAGAGCGAAACCGAAGCCCTAATCGAAGAGGGGCGAAACCGAAACCCTAATTAGGGGAGAGGGCACGTGGTGGTTCTGGATGAATAAAATTATGGCAAATTTATACAAGCAAGTACATTGTGTTGGGAGGCTCCACATAAAATTTCATAATTTTTTGAAGTCGTTTGCTATGTTTTAAAATTCAAACAAAAATCACCGAAACCCGCTTAAACCCTAACCCTAATTCCGACTTAACCCAAGGGCATGGACGTGTGGTCGCCGGCTGGCTTGCTTGTCGACGGTGGTTAAGCAGAAGCACCAAATTTGCAAAAAAAAAGTACGCGTCAGATCCGATTATCGCGCGAAAACTTGACAATACTGCCAAAAAGTCGCCATGCCATGAGTGATTGGGTTGTCACTCAGTACATGTACATGTACATGTATACATACGAACATATCGTGGGTCTAATTTTTGCATCCAAATTCTACTGATAGGAGTATACTACAGTATACATGCTTACATTGCTAATTGGGTTAATTTGCTCAGTGTCATCGCAATCGTGTGCCACTTGGAAAGTAATATTGCAGACGCAACACGCTACCAAATGCCATCACGAACGCCCGTAATTCTTTGAAATGTCACTGTCGTGAGGGTTCCGTCCCCAGATGCTGTTTGGGGGCCGTTTAGGAGAGAGAAATGAAATTAATTTCCAAGGGTGCCCTTCGCAAGCTAATCCAAAACCCGCACCCGTGAGCCAGTGTAATAGAACAGAGCAGCCCTTTTCCCCTCCCAAACCCTAGATCTCCCGCGAGATCAGCTGATTCGCTGCCATCGGTATCACTCGGTGGAATGAGAGATGAAAACCCCTACGACGGCAAGCTCTAGTTGGGGCGATTCAGGTAGTCCACCGTTATCCCCAAAGGCGCGGTTCAGGGATGCGGTG
This sequence comes from Phyllostachys edulis, assembly GCA_036346405.1. NCBI lineage: Eukaryota > Viridiplantae > Streptophyta > Magnoliopsida > Poales > Poaceae > Phyllostachys > Phyllostachys edulis. Next base: position 75,625,473 of record CM070545.1, read on the forward strand.
AAGTTGAGGCATGTTGCACCTCCAACGCTGTCTGTGGTGAAGGCGACACCACTAGGGACTTCAGTGGACCCTTCACCACTGACGGCCCAGCCTGCGCCAGCGATGGATGACAGGGAGGTGGTGCAATCCATGGATGCTGCGAGTGTTCTGATGACTTCGGTGGACCCTTCGCCACTGACGGCGTCGTGTTATGAAGATCGATACAGGCTCCGTGAAGAGGAGGACTTGATGAGCCCGAATTCGTGGGTTCCGGAGGGGTAAATATCATCTTCCCTATTGTATTATTTGTTCGATTTGAGTTTGTTTGTTTGTTGTGTTGGTGTTTTTGTGACATATGTGGTTCTGGTGGTTTTGGGGGTCGCATTATCTGATAGAAATTTGCGATTGATGATGCATTTGTGTTGTTCTATTTTTCATTAGAATGTTGCTTTGCGTAGGTTCTAACCTTTTGGGTGCTATTTTGTTTTGATGTTGTTGCGGTAGGATGGATCCTATCAAGACGTTCAGAGTAGCGATTAGGATGAGATCATACATGTGCAAGGAGGATAGGGGTAGGATTGAATACAAGAAGGCCAGAATCATCAATAAGGTGGTAGATAATGAGGAATGCTCGTTGATGACTATTGCTGAGTTCTTACGCGAGGAGTTCGTGTGGGGGCGGTAAGCAGTATCTATCTCTCTTGCTTTTTGGGATAAATGCGCTGTTGACCTTACTCCAATAAATTCTGATGCTGAACTTCTTGAAGTGTTTGAAATGTATTTTGTCGAGAAAGCCGTTCAGATAAACGTTTCAGTGTTGGATGTAGGACCAAAGTAGGCAGGGAGAGATTGCTAGGTATGCCAATTGAGGTTGCCATCCACAAGTGCTATTGAGGATCCCTGTCAATAGCAACCTTCTAATCCTCAGCAGCAATCATCTAGTTATGTTGTTGAGGATTTCCTTCTGCAGCAACAAACAAGTGATGTTACTGAGAACCCGTCTTAACAGCAACCCAAAAAAGGTGAGAGCAAGAGAGGCATGGACAATGAGGATTATGTGGGAGTGGATGATGAGAGGATATATGGCATCACTAGTGCAGGAGGGCATGTACCTGAGGTGCAGGACGATGTGGATTCAGATGTGGGTGTGGAGGTGGCTGATGCAGAGATTAATGATAGAGTTGCTTGTGAGACATGCCATGTTGTTGATTATGGCTGTATTTGATTTGTAGTAGAAGTACTTGCATGCTTAATTATGGCTGTGTTTGATTTGTAAGTACTACTGCGCTACGAATTATTGTTGGTATTTAATAGTGCCAAACTTTTAATGTTCGCAAATTACAATGAAACTTGTAATAGTACCACTATGTCCTTTGCAAGACATGTACGTCGCAAGACATGTAAGAAAAAGATCCATTTGACATCACTAAACTCTTGCGAAAGTCGGGATTTCAACCTTCAACTTCAAAACCGGATGTTTGAGCCCCCTCAAATGTCAATACCGGACAAATTACCCCCCTCCAAGCCATTCAGAGCCAGTTTTAGCTTATATGGCGTCTACATGGGTATATGTATTTGATTTGGTGTCCACATCTACGTCCACGTCAACACCCAACTCCCTCTTCCTCCTCTCAACTCTCCCTCTTTCCCCTGCCCGACCTGAGGGTCCTCTATGAGGACATGCTCGAGCGCATCCTCGCACGCTTCCTGTCGGCCAACTTCTCCTGTTTCCGCGTCGTCTGCCGCTGGCGGTGCTCGACCGCCACGTCCCGAAGCTTCCTCGGTGCTTGTGCCCACATCCCATCCTACGATCCCTAGTTCCTCATGCTCTCCGACCGGCTGCACCCAGTCGTTGCCTTCGTCGCCGCCAAGCGCTCCTGGAGGACGCCGTTGCTTGGATCCGAAGGCGCCATTGAGAGCCAGAGGAGGATGGCAACGCTTGGAGCAAGAGGAGGATGGCTTCGCCTGGATCTGAAGATGCCACCTGGAGCTAGAAGAGTCACTGCGGCATTGCTGTAGGATTAAGGATAATCGACTAGAGGGGGGTGAATAGGAGATTTTAAACTTTTTAACAATTTAACAATTTAAGCCAATTAATAACTTAGTCTAAACAAGATACAATTCTAGCTAAGCAATTCAACACAAGAAATAAGCTAGAAATGTAAATGCGGAAATAGTAAAGACTAGAAATAACCACAATGAGACAATGATGTTTTCCCCGTGGTATCGAAGACCTGCCGGTCTTCACTAGTCCACGTTGAGAAAGCTTGACAACTCAAGCCAGCTCCACGAATTAAGCCTTCCCTCGATCACTATTGGTTGTTCTTGCTCCGCTCCGGATATGGCGAACACCAAGCCAATCATAATCTTGGTACCGGACCTCTTCACAAGTTTCTTGAAGAGATCACCGTGCGATCACCGCCAAGCTGTCTAGGAGTTTAGCAAAACTCCAAGAGTAACAAATCGTTGTCCTTCGCTTGACGACACTTAAGTGCAAGAGGATCAACTAGGATGAGTGAATGCACTTGAATGAACTCAACACCTCACAATGAATGCACAAGAGTGTTTTGAGTGTTGAGATGATGCTCAAGGCTCTATAGATGATAAATGAACTATGGCTTCTTATCCTTGAGCAGGTGGAGGGGTATTTATAATCCCCACCAACAATTATGACCGTTGGGGAGGCAATCCCCAACTTTCAAATAAATGCAGATGACCGCTAACTAAGTTATGCAGACGACCGCACCCATGTCGTGAGCACAAGAATTGGCCAGAATAAAGTGGCATTAAATACTCGACATAGTTGTTGAAAATCCCCGAATGCAGACGACCGCCAACCAAAGTGCAAGATAACCGATCGCCTGGTCATATCAAGATGAGGAGCAGACAACCGATCGAGGATTTCAATTTCGCCAAAAGACATGCTTTCAGAAATATGTATCACCTTAGAAAAATTCCAGATAACCGTAGTAGAGCTAAGACGACTGTTTTCAAATACTGTGACGACCGATTATCAACGAGAGCCACCGAACCAAAATACACATCTCCTGTTTTTATTGAACCGCCAACTAGAAAACGGAATGACCGCAATGTGGTAGTACCGCTCCAAGAGCCGGTCGTACCACATTAGCGCTCAGTTGGTAGAAACGATTAAAACCCGGTAATACCGCCAAGTAAAGCGCGGTCATACCGCCTCAAGCAGTACAACCGTCAGTTTAACTCAGGTACTACCGATTTCTGACAAAAACACTTAGAGCTTAATAAATCCAAATTCAAATGCATGCATGATCCTAAATTGATCCATATTGCACAAGACCATGCTATCAAGCTACTAGTCACGACCCCTCTTAATAGTACGACATTTAACATATAATCCGGTCTTCCAACTATTTCTCCTAAGACCGCTAAAATATAAAAATGATCCTAGACTACTTGAACCTTGTCTTGAACCATGTAGATCTTCATTGAAACCTTTAGCATGCATCTTTACGTCATCAAACTCACCAATGAGAGTTAACCTTGTAAATATTCAATAAACACGTTAATCTCATATTCACATATTATTATTAATTACCAAAACAATTTTTATGGGCCTAGATGCTTTCAATTGCATGGTCGCCCGCAGATGAAGCAGGCACGGTAGATTTTTCCACTGCTAGGATAGGACGTCGACATCAAAGTATGTAAGCCATGGTTCCATCCATCTCTCCTTTGCATCATGGCGGGCTTGCCCGTGGGTGACGGGTACCCATAGGCGACGGCATGTGCGACATTCTTTGCTCGTTGCCCTTGACGGGCATGCCCATGGGCAAAAAAATGGTTGTCGAGTATGGGTGAGCACTACCCGTGCCCGCCGCGCCTGATTGTCATCCCTAATCCCAACACTATATTATAACCCCCCTGCTTTTGCTATATTTGTCCACAGCTCACCATGCGACAAAGTAAGGAAACATTAAATCTAATAAATAATTAATGAGAAATGACCATACATGGCCCTACTAAATGACATACTACAATTATCTAACCTCTTACAAAGCATTTAAGTAAGGCTAGAGAGAAAAAAAATTACAATAACTATAATCTAGATTTCCTCGATGAACAAATATATTGAAACAGATACTCTCAATGCCATGAAAAATACAGCAAAGTGGAGGGTGTAACTAGGTAGGTACCCTACAACTAGGGGTGGATATCGAGGTAGATACTCGTCGTATTGAGCTTTTTTCGAAATTGATATAATTTAATTTAATATTATTTTATTTATAGTTTGAAAGTATTTTTAAAACCGAACTAACGCGCTTAGCCAGCGCCAAAGCAAAATCTAATTTTGAATTAAAATTAACTTATTTTTAATATTTAACCCATTAACAAGAATAATTAAAACAATTTTGAAAGCTTCCCCCGTGCCTTCGAGGCTACAAGCCTATAACGTTAACCCTCCTCCAAAATCCAACCTCGGTGGCACAACCCTGACATGGAAGGGGAAAAGCAAAGTACACAAGAGCAAAGCAATATATACAGTGCATATATAAATGCCCCCGCTTTTATTGCTCCCCTCTTCTCCGCGTTTCTTCCCCCACAAGCTCCTCCTTTACTCCTCAAGCCGAGCGGAAGCAGCAGAGCCCAAGGAAATGGGCGACCGGGCGTACGCGCCGGCCTCTGCCGGTCCCCGTGGCGGCACCGCGGGCCGCCAACGGCACGGCGACTGGCGGCGGGCGCCGCGGCTGCCGCCCATGGTGCCCGGCCGCGTGCCTCCCCTGCCGATGTACCGGCCTGCCGATGCAGCCGCCGCCGCGCCGGCGGCGGAGCAGGCGCGGGTGGTGCTGCGCGTGCTGCCTGTGGCTGACGCTGGTGGTGGTCGGGCTGGTGTTCCTGGGCGCCATCGCAGCGGGGGTGTTATACGTGATGTACCACCCGCAGCTGCCGTCCTTCACGCTCACGTCGCTCCGGCTGGCGGCGCTGAACGTCTCCGACTCCGACGCCGTCACCTCTCGCATCGAGTTCACGGTGACCGCGCGCAATCCCAACGACAAGATCGCGTTCGCGTACGGCGACATCGCGGCCGCGTTCTCCGCCGACGGCGCGGACGTAGGCGACGGCACTGTCCCGGGGTTCCTCCACCCCGCGGGCAACACGACCGTCATCAAGGGGTCGGCCTCCGCCGCCGCCGCCGCCGTGGACCCCGACCAGGCGGCCAGCCTCAGATCCAAGAAGTCCCACGCCATGTCCGTGGAGATGGACTCCAAGGTGGGGTTCCAGATCGCGCGGTTCAAGTCGAAGCGCATCAACGTCCGCGTGCTCTGCGCCAGCTTCACCGCGGGGCTCGCCAAGAACGCGCCCTCCCCGCCGCCGATCATCGTTGCCGCCGCGCCGGCGCCGGGCCGGTCGGTCGTCAGGCTGTCCTCCTCCAGCGGCGGCGGGAAGACGACGGCAACGGCGACGACGGTCGCAACGTGTAAGCTCCGCGTCAAGATCTGGATTTGGACGTTTTGATGGGTGGGATGCATTTGGGGGTAGAGAGAGTTTTTTTCACCTTTTTTAACAGTGTATGTGGATTTATTGGAGTATAGTTTATATGGTTTTCTTTTTACTTCTGCTTTTTTATTTACTGCTGCCTTTTTTTCCAAAAAATTCTCCTCATCCCCCCCCCCCCCCACACCAAATGTACTGGTAAGTTGCTAAGTCGTGCTACAGTAACTAGTTCAGCCTTCGAATTTTGCAAACCGGGGTCTAATTCCCGCATAGGAGTACGAGTCAGCACCAGTACACAGCAACAAACGGCAATTAATCACAATTATCACTATTGCCTGGGGTGAATTAAGGTGAGCAAGACTGAACAGATAGAAGACCAAAAGCCTTGCAGTAGCGATAGGAGGAAGTCGAATGAAACGAGCTGCGATTTCGTCGTGTTTCATGAACCTGGCTCCGCGCGCGCGCTCGTGGGTGGCGGTGGCCGTGGCGTGGCGTCACAGAATCGATTTTCCGGCTGACCTCGCCTCGCGTCTCTCTCTCTCTCTCTCTCGCGGCGTTCCTCTCTTTCTCACGGTGGGAACAGCGGTGCCTTAGCTGGCGGCTGACGTGCTGGGGCCACATGCTCTGGGCCCCACCTGTAAGCGAGGCGTGGAGCGAGAGGGGGGAGTAGCCAGCGGTGGTGGTCGAAAGGAGGTTGGAAAGGCAGGCTGCGCGTGGCAAGGGGTGCGGTGGGGATGAGAGAGAAAGTGACGTCACTCACTGTCACTGGAGCAGCGTACACTGGAAGAGTGAGGGATGGTACATCGACGGGAGGGAGGGTTTAATGCTGGTAGTGGTTGGGCAGGGTTCCGGTTGGGGATGGGCAGAGGGGAGAATTGCTAAGCGCACACAAACAGGCGTACACAACGGTCATGGTATCTTTTCGTCCTCCTGGTTGGTCTATGTTAGTATAGTTGTATGTTCCACTGTGTAAGCTCATTTTATTTTAATTTTATTTCGATGTTAGTAAGTTTTCTTTCGAGGTAAGTTTTAATCTTTTGCTTTCTAGCCTGCATTTTTAACTCTTGCGATTTGCCAACATTGAGCAAGTACACATAGTTTCGCTCGAGGACGAATCCACCGTGGATGCTAGTGGGTGCTCGACCACCCCTCTCTCCACCACTGGATCTGTATCCCTTGTCAGCCATGGCAGCGTTGCCTCCCGGCGCCAGAGAAGACAAACATTTGGTTTTGGACTGGATGCCTAGGATTAGGGTGAGCAAAGGAGGTGGAGAGGGCGTTGGGCCGCATCTGGGTCTCTATCGCTCCTCCTTGGGCCTTACTATTGAGTTTGCACGGCCCACTCGGCACGCAGACCTATTCGCCTCGCATCAGGGAAAAGAAGAGGAGAAAACTGAAAACCCTAGTGCGTGCGAGAACGGCGGGAGGTTGTGGGCGCACGACGAACAGAAGAAGGTGAGCCGGTGGCAGGGTCTGCTACTCTAGTTTGAGTGGCGAGGCAGGGTGTGTGGGGCCGTTCTGGGCAATCCGGCATGGAGTGAAGAACAACTAACTCAGAAGTTAGAACCGAGGTTTGTTTGAGTGCTTCTGACAAATCAATTCTAGTTGTGGAATTGCATAGGCTTTAGAACTTTGCGACTTTCTTCCCGATACCTGTTTCCTTATGAGGAATGTATATGTTTTACAAGGGTTCTTAGTGTAGCCCATGAGCTCTGGTTGGATTCGAATCTATGGTGGTGTGATGTAGCATAAAAGGGTTCTTGTAGATGTGATATGTGAAAGCACCGATATGAATTTTCAAAGAATCATGATGATGTTAGACCGGCTTCCAAAAGTCATATTTATCGTGCAATTAAAACTCGAGTATACGCGTGTCTGATTGATTTCTTCAACCCTTTCGATTTGTTTCTGCAAAATTAGAGTTGGACACACCAACAGGTGGGGTGCTTCAAATCCGCGGGCTAGTGAGGAGAGTTGGCGATTCGATGAATTGATGCAAATTGTTATTTAATTGATTAGTGAACATCAGCACAGTAGTCATTAGCTGATTAGTCAATTTGTTTAATTGGTGGTTGTTGTTTGATTTTTTTAGATTTACAAAAATAGAGAAGCGAACTTTGCACAATTATTTTTCAAATAATGTAACTAGCAGTAACGCTTCAACTATAGAGAGCAGAACTAAAGAAAAAAAGGTTTGGTATAAATTTAGTCCAGATGAAATTATTGATGATCCAGCATGTCGCAAACCAATTGAAGATTACCCTAATGAGAACATATTTGTTGAAAGGTCAAACTCAACCAATTCGTCATGGTTTTCTAAAAAAATTGCAAGGTTTAATATCAAGATCCTTTCAAGAATCATGGTATAAGAAGTTCGATTGACTGGAATATAGTGTAGAAAAGGTTGTCGTCTTTTGTTTATATTCCTTTCTTTTTCAGAAGCAGTCACAACCCACTCACTTTGGGAGGGATGTCGTCACAAAAGTTGGGTATGTGAATTAAATAGGTGCTATGAAATCTTTTAATCAACATGTTGGTGGACCTACTAGTGTCCACAACATTGCAATGCTAGAGTGTGAAGATTTTTATAATCAAAGAGCAAGTGTAAATTATCAATTAAATACTTATAGCAAGGAGTCCAAAATTGCATACAAGATTCAATTTGTTCTCTTTTTATTTATGTATGAATTTGACATTTCAATGGCAAAACATTAGTAGATGTAGCTTTAGTATGCTTATGTTGTGCTATAGCCTCAACAGTAGAGCTTCCCCTCTATTTTCATCCTGGATTTACCACTGGTTTCGCTGGTCTACAAACGTGAACACGCAAGATACAAAATGGTACAAACTAACAGAGCAAAAAAAAGCTGGTCAAATGAGTGTAAAATACCTTGTAACTATTACACATGCACGATAATTCGAAAGAATTCAAAGGTAATAATAGTCAATAACCGTAAGCCTTAGCATTTTCCGCCAAGGCTTTTTTTATACTGTTTTCCCGCTAATACTTGATACCTCGTGGGTTTAGAGTTCAGGGTTTAAAGTTTTCCACTCGTACTATAGACCTATTTAGTATAACCTTATTCTAAATTTTTGCAACTTCAACTTCATCTTCATTCAACCCACTCCTATAAAAAGTTAATATAGTTCCATCCACTTCAACTAAAAAGCTGGGAGTAGAGTTATGCTAAACTTAGCCTATATCGATTCAGAAACAAGCAATAGTAACCGTGGCACTATCTTAACCTCTTTTGAGAGCCGGAGCTTAACTCGAGTAGTACAGTGGTAGAGGCACGTGGGTTGGCTAAAGCGGAGACCTGATTATTACGTATTCCTCCAACATGCACGCTACAGACACTTTCTTGCTAATCCTAGCTACCTACAGATCAGCAAGGGGGTGCGGTGCATTAGGCAAATGTTGACGTCGCTCAGGGTGGATCCAGCTATTTTCTACTGCAATTTATTTGCTGCATGTCGGTGCCCACCGGTTCTCCTGTGGAGGACGCCCGTGCGGTCCACCGTGTGTGCTAGGACGGTACCACTCTACGGTCTGCACAGGCAGCACAGCCTGAGTCCATCGTACAACAGAAAATGCTACCTGCCTTCGAGGGTTTTCAAAGCTGCAAGGGCGGTTCTGTTTTATTTTTGTACTGCAATTTTTTTAAAATATGCTGGTGTTTTACGTGGCATGTTGACTTTACTTGAAAATTGAACGAACATTCTTAGTTTGGATTGGAAAGATTGAACACGACCTTTTATTACAGTAGTAGTGAACACGACCTTGCATGATACAACTGGTAATAATAACAGAAAAAAGTTTGAAAATTTTAGTGAAATCTAGCTGTTCCATGCCTTAGGCTCTGTCGCCGCCGCTCCACTCACTCCCCCGCCCCCATCTCCTCCCTCACCTTTCCATCTCATGCAAAGTTTGTATTTCCGTTGTGACGCATGAACACTATGCTATTATTCGAGAAAAGTGGGAGTAGTATAGGAGTATTTAGCGCACTAGCGATATATATATATATATATATATATATATATATATATATATATATATATATATATATATATATATATATACGTCTGCTTTGCATTTCTAGAAAGATGATTCATCTTCAATATACCACTTAAACGCATATATTATACTTCTTTATCATTTTCAAGATATACTTAAATACTAATTATAAGATACTCCAATGCTAATTTAATTGAAAAAATTCATTGGAGCCTTTTGTTTTTGCTATATACCCTTTTTCGTATATAAAAGAAGTATATACACAAATTTTGCTATAAGAAGTGAAATTTAATGAATTTTTTTATGGAACTCACTTTGGGGTATCTTATAATCATAATTGGAGTATACTCAAATAGATAAAAAGATATCATCATACAATTTAAGTGGTATATGAGATGTGGGAGTACGTACTCCCAGGAGTACCATATCATTTTCATATATATATATATATATATGTGTGTGTGTGTGTGTGTGTGTGTGAAACGGCATATTCTAGTGCCTACAAGAATAAAAGAGGTCATGGAAATCTGCAAAGCTAATTCCAAGTTTTGAACCTTTCCCTCGTTGCAGTGCAATGATTCGTCTTAAATCTCACTTCTCCCCTGTTGTAGTGCAATGATTTGTCTTAAATCTCACTTCCCCCGATTCCCAAGTAAAGCCAGAGTATGTATGGATACGAGACTGTAGATCTCGAAGGAAGGAAAATAAAAGAGCCTACGCTGTCAGTACCTGCTAGCAGAGTAGCAGGTGCTAAAATGAATCATACCGGTCACTCAAGCAGACTCAGAATAGATTCTGAGATAGGCTCCCATTAGGAATACACAAATTGCACAAGAAACGGCTAGTTCCGGGGAAAATTACCGTGTTCCGAACCGGGCTTGAATTAGCTGCACGGTTTGATTTGAATGACATTCTCACGGAGATACGTCGCATGGAAACAATGCAATTCTCACGGACTGTCGAGACTCAGAGAGCTGCTTACAAGTTACAAGAGATGGAACCGGGCGTTCCAACGAGTGACGAACTGAGAAACGAAACGTGTCTGCAGGACTGCAGATGGCATGCGCAAGTCACCGAACTGAACTGAAACAGGCGATCCGCTCGGCCACATGCCTCACCTCAGCCTCAGCCTCAGGGGATGGTTCTTGAGTAGGGATGCAAGTGGGGGGTCTGCGGAGAGTCCGCACCCACCCACACAGACCGCTTTGGGTTTGGAGGGCTTGGCGGCTGAGACCGCACAGCCCGCAAGGATTTGGTGGCTCAGCAGTTGAGACCGCACAGCCCGCAAGGGTGCTCCCCTTCCCCTCCTCGCCCGCCCCTCTCCACCACCGCCCCAAATCCCTCTTCTCCGCCTCCTCTCGCCCGCCATTCGCCGCCACGCTGCCTGGGTCCCATGACTTCGCAGCCTGCATGGTGGCGCAGCCGCCTGGCACCGCAAGGAGATCCCTTCGACAACGTGATCCAACATGACAAGAAGCTCAAGTGGTGCTCAAGCTCCGCAATATCCTCGTCGCAAGATCCCGACCGTGTCATGAGCCTCCGCGACCTTGGCCGCTCGCCGCGCGACCTCGGCCTCACCCACAAGCGCCGCCTCATCGCTCTTCTCAAGTGATTCCCGGGCATCTTTGAGGTCGTCGAGGCGTCTACTCCTCAAGTTCCGACTCACCCCAAAGCGGAGCGCTCTACCTCGACCGGCTCCACCTCAAGAACGAGTCGAGGGCCAGCAGCCACCAAGCTCATAAGTCGCTCATGATGTCGCCGGAGGAGACGTGGATCGACGTTGGGGCGAGGCAAGCGCTTTGAGCGACTCTCAGCGGGCGGCAGGAGGAAGAAGCGGCATGAGCCGCTGAGGTTCGAGGACAATACCGAGGTCGGGACGAGCGAGCTCTATGAGTATGCGGTGCTCGACGGGTTCATGTGGGCCGGCTTGTTTTGACCACTAGCTTCAAGTGGGTTTTTGTAAAGAGATATGTGGGTTATTTTTGTGAGACGGGCTAACGGGTCTAGCGGACAACCCACCCCACTTGCACTCCTATTCCTGAGCAGAGGATAAAATGCAATTTCTCCCCTTCAAATCGCAGAGCAGCGGTGCAGAGGTGACGCAATGCAACTCACAGGGATGGGGGTCAATGGATGGATCGGAATCATCAGGTAGTAGAGCAATATGAGTAATCCCCACGGCTTAGAAGGAGGATATGTTCACAGAAAATATAAGGTTGAAGTTTGTGACGAAACAAATCCTCAATTTTTATAGATGACGGTTTAGTCGCAGAATTTATAATGTTTGAGTTTACTTTGCATTTGTCCTTTGGTTGTAAGGCTTCAAACTGCTTTTAATGGTGTTCGTTATTTTGGTACTCTTGGTCCTTCAATAATATGAACTATGTGTATTTTTGATGCAGAAATCACGAGAGATTTTTTCTCTTCCGTTATAAAACAAAAGAAGAGCTGCCGTCAGAATCAGGCCAGACCAGGACTCGGGTCGGGTCGGGTGGCGCGGGTGCTCACCGCACCGCGCTCGCGCCCAAATCCCGACGCGAGGTTGCCTCCACCAGCAGCAGCGTGGTTGCAGAGCGCATCTCTTATCTCTCTATCTGCATCGGCAGCCATGGCCGCGGCCTTCCTCCTCTGCTCCAGGGTGGCGCCCACGCTGCTGCCCCTGCGCAGAGGGTCCCGCCTCGTCGTCTCCTGCTCGGCCTCCTCCTCACCAGGTGCCGCTTCCTTCTTTGTTTCCACCTGACCTCTTCTCCTCAGCAAGAACCGCAGCTGTGCTGTGTGGGTGAAAGATTCGCGTTTAACGGATTCTTCTTGCGTATGCCGCGTTTCGTGGTTTACAGATGCTGCTGCTGGAGGGGCGGGGTTCCAGGGGAGGGTGGGGTTCCTTGGCCTCGGGATCATGGGCACCCCCATGGCCTCCAACCTCATCAAGGCCGGGTAATTCCGTTCCCTCGTTTTTCTTTACACTTTTACTGCTTATCTTATCTCTTTGTCTTGGCGTTGGGACAGGGAGACATGCAAATTTTTTTACAGCTTTGTCGTCGGTATACGTATATGGATTAAATGTGCAAGTGATGTGTCGTTGTTGCACCAGTAATGTATGGTTGTACGCTTGTGCTTGTACTGTGGCCATGGCTGGTGTTACTAGAATTGTTGTTTCTTGGTCGTCATCTGCAGGTGCGATGTTACAGTGTGGAACAGGACCAAGAGCAAGTGTGACCCTCTCCTCAGCCTTGGTGCCAAGTATGCATGCGTGACCTCAACTCAACTGTGATTTAAATTCTAAAACCAGTTTCCCTCGTGTGCACATTTTCAGACACGGTTAACGAAATCGAAATGACTGCTTTGTCTTGAACTCTTAATGCGTACCACTACTTTGAAAGCAGACATGTAATGTGGAATGGCCGAATGGGTGAAACCTTTGTTAGTCGTGATTAAACTCGGATCCTGCAATGCCGTTTCGAATGATGCGAATTGAGTTGTTCATTATCCACAATTTAAATTTCCTTTCTGTTCACCTTCATTCTCATTACTTTCATTTCGCAAAGATACTGTTTCCCTAAAATTCCACTCAGAAGTGTTCCATTTGAAGAGACTTCCTTTACAGCTACGAGAAATTTGCTGTCAATGGTACTAGATAGCGTTATGTTGCTCACGTTGACCCAAAGAAAAGAGACAGTATTCTAATTAACAAAAGATGTATGCACCACTTTGCTTGATACTCATACAAGATGATGCCTTCCTACAGGTACGAGTCTTCACCGGCCAGTGTTGCTTCATCTTGTGATGTGACCTTTGCGATGCTTGCTGATCCAGAAAGCGCGGTATATGCTTCATTCCAGAACTCAGGCTGCCCTTGTTTCTGCTCTTGAAAACTCACATGACAAATCTAATCATGGTTATAACGGTTTGTACCATAGGTCGAGGCTGCATGCGGGACCAATGGAGCTGCAGAAGGGATGGCCCCAGGGAAAGGGTAACCTTGCTCTGAAAAAGCATCAGAAAGCCTGGATCATGTGCAGAAGCAGACCTAGATAACAATATCTCTTATCTTGCTTGCATGTCACAGGTATGTTGACGTGTCGACGGTTGACGGTGCTACATCTAAGTTGATTGGCAAACATATTACAAGTACTGGGGCATCTTTTCTCGAGGTAGTTTTTGCCTTTTTGGTCCCCGTCATTGCTTGTACCCCTCATCTTGTATTGAACTGTTGAATCAGTTGTCTCGATGTGTTGCCAGTAATGTAATTTGGCTATTTTCAACTCTTGTAGTGTTGGTCCAATGCTAACTCGATGTCTTTTCAGTAGGCTCCAGTTTCAGGCTCGAAAAAGCCAGCAGAAGATGGGCTGCTGATCTTTCTTACAGCAGGTACACCTCTTCATCCATGCTTGGTAATTGTAACTAGGGAGAATCGAAAATGCAGCTGTTAAATCCTTTTCCCCCGAAACCTGAAATTGTCGACTTGATTGCACAAGGTGACGAGTCCCTGTATAAGAGAGTGGCACCCCTCCTTGATGTCATGGGCAAGGTGTATCTCTTATCTGCAATAAACACTTCAATTACTCCCTAGTGTTGGACCAGGAAAAGTGCTTATGCTTTCCTTACTCTGAAACTAGTCAAGATTTTATCTCGGGGATGTTGGGAATGGTGCAGCAATGAAGCTCGTGGTTAATATGGTCATGGGGAGGTAACAAAGAAGTCTTTTATGATTAAAATTGTAACATAACTCTTTTGGAGATTTATAACACTTCTGATCCTTATAACAAAATACTGCAGCATGATGGTCTCCTTTTCAGAAGGATTGCTCCTGAGTGAAAAAGTCGGCTTAGACCCGAATACCTTCGTGGAGGTTATTATTCTTAGATAAACAGAAACAATATGAAATCCACAATGCCGCAGTGGAAAAAATACCCAAGAAGGAATCTAATCTAGGATGCTTTGGTCCTTTCAGGTTGTTTCACAAGGTGCTATCAGTGCTCCCATGTTCTCCCTCAAGGGCCCTTCCATGGTTAAAGCTGCATACCCTACTGCCTTTCCTCTGAAACATCAGCAGAAGGTAGCCCCTACTCTCATGCTGATGCAGTCAGCACTGAGAAACAGTTACATTTGAATCTCATCTGATTCTGGCACTGAGAAAACAAACTCATGACAGGATTTGAGGCTTGCATTGGCCCTGGCAGAATCAGTGTCCCAGTCTGTTCCTACAGTTGCAGCTGCAAACGAGCTGTACAAGGTTGCGAAATCGCTCGGCCTCGCTGACCAGGACTTCTCTGCAGTCATTGAAGCGCTGAAGGCGAAAGTGCAGAGCTCACAGCAGTAGGAATTGTTTGTTCAGCCGTCGTTCAGGCAGCAATTTGTCTTGTAACTATGATGAAGTTCATTCTAGTTACAGGCAGTTTTGCTTGTTTCACATGTACAGAATCTGAAATTTGATTGATGACAGAAGGCCTGCAAGGCAGCAGCACCACATGTATCTGATCTCAACATTGCTGTTGATCATAACATGCCCATGTAACACCAGAGACAGAAAGTCTTTTTGTCAACTTGCAAGATAAACAGTACAACAATGTGCATCAGACGGGCAAAGAAATAGACTCAGCAGCTACCACGTGTATCTAGGCACAGAGTACACCTTATTCTGACAAATACATTAGGTTCTCTGTTAGGTATAAGGCTGATTCAACAGTGACAATTATTAGGATGTGAACAACATAAATTGTTCGGCATATGGGTACAAAATTCATATTCAAGCACCAGCTACATGTGCCTGCTACAATGTGTGAATTTTCTTCACATGTTTTCTTTTCGCACTTGAGGAACATGAATAGTAGCTAACATACAAATCAATGTGTTCTATTGTCGTAGCAGCTTAGCATATTCTTCGTGATCCTCATCAGCTGTTAATTGATGGAACAACCTGCTAGTTTGGTGAATATACACAATGCAGACCGGTGGATGTCCCACGTGCTAAGATCCGATACCAGCAACCCCATTCGCGTTCGCTGCTGCTTGTTGTGCTGCTGCTGCAGCTGCAGCCGCTGCCGCCGCAGCTGATGCAGCTGGAGATGGGGGTGCAGCTGGTGTCATCTGTGGAGCTTCAACGGCATGCTCCTGCAGCTGTTTGTTATTTACCTGGGCCAATATATTCTTTATTTGGGCTCCGGTGAGGGTCTCATGCTCAAGAAGCGCATTGGCTAAAGCATGGAGTTCCTTATTGTGTTTCGTGAGAATAGTCTTTGCATTGTTGTATGCCTTCTCCAAGAAATTCTTCACCTCCTGCTCAATTAGAAGCCTTGTTTCTGAGCTCATAGTCTTTCCGTCGTCCTCATAATTGTAAGAAACAAGGCCAACCTGCTTGCTCATACCATATTTAGTAACCATTGCTCTTGCCATCGAAGTTGCTTGCTGGAAATCAGATGAAGCACCAGATGTCACCTCGCTATCCCCAAATATAAGCTCCTCTGCCACTCGCCCTCCCATGCAGACATCCAAATTTGCTAGCATCTGTTTCCGTGACACACTAGTCTCGTCTTTTTCAGGGAGTTGGGCCACCATCCCGAGGGCCATCCCCCTGGGCACAATGGTAGCTTTGTGGACCGGGTGAGCACCTTCGGTGTGGATGGCAACAAGGGCATGCCCTCCCTCATGGTACGCAGTCAGCTTCCTGCTTTCATCAGAGATAACTGCTGATTTGCGCTCACTACCCATCATGATCCGGTCCTTGGCATACTCCAGATCATTCAGTGTAACGGCTTTTGCCCCATCCATGGCCGCCTTAAGAGCAGCCACATTTACCAAGTTAGCAAGATCTGCACCTGAGAATCCCGGTGTTCCCCTGGCAATAATCATCAAATCCACATCATCACCCTTTAACACCTGCAATTATGTGTATAAAGATAAGAGATTATGTTTTAATCCGGATAGCATGACAACAAAAATTCTCGAGAATTACCTTTGACATATGGGACTCAAGGATTTGCCGCCGGCCCTCAACATCTGGATTAGGAACAACAATATGACAGTCAAAGCGCCCAGGCCTGACTAGTGCTTTATCTAGCGACTCAGGGAAGTTGGTTGCAGCGATGACAATTATCCCCTCATTCTGCTTAAAGCCATCCAGCTCGACAAGCAACTGGTTCAAGGTCATCTTCATATACTGTTGATCCTTTGGATTTCTACTCCCACCAATTGCATCAATTTCATCAATGAATATGATACAAGGCGATCGTTTTTTTGCTGCAGCAAAAAGGTCCCTCACTCTTCTAGCTCCTACACCAACAAACATCTCCTCAAACTCGCTGCCACTGCATGAGAAGAAAGGAACACCAGCTTCCCCAGCAATAGCCCTCGCTAACATGGTCTTCCCAGTGCCAGGAGGGCCTACAAGCAAGACACCTTTTGGCAGTTTTCCACCAAGACGTGTAAAACGCTGGAAAACATACGGGCAAAACGGATATATGACAAAAACCACAGATTATCTATCAGCTTAACAACACATAAGACATATATTTGACAAAAATGGAGGTTAACTCCACACATTATCTACATCACAAAATATGAGCTAAGCAACTTAGCATTAAGAAAACAATTCAAAAGGTATAGCAATGATGCACTGAGTAATGTCAAGTCAAAGTTAGCCTATTCAGTTGACATGAGGCCTAACAAGCTGGGCATAAAGTAAAGAAAGCCAAGAAGAGCACTGTTGACAAAATGAAGCAACAGTGTTGAATCAAGCAGATCGATCAGCTGAGTTAGGCTAACAGGACCTCAAGATTCAGCAAAAATAAAGAACTTCACAGATCAAAGCATTGCAAAACAGTTCACATCATGGCATGGCAAACATTAATCCATTGCACTTAGGCAATTGAACCCTCTTAAATATTACTGGTCTATTACTAGAAAACAGTAACTGGCACAGCCATTGCTAAATGGGAAAAAATCTATTAACAATGATGGACTTGAGATAACTCTGCATCTAATCAACTAGACTTCTCATTTTCAGCACTAGTGATTAAAAAAGCTTTACCTTGGGATCTCGAAGGTAGTGAACTATTTCCTCAAGTTCAGCTTTGGCTTCATCGACACCCTTTACATCACTGAATTTCGTGCTAGATTCCATGCTTGGTTGGACCTCTTCATTTAGACCAAGGCCTACAAACATTTTATCAATAAGAATTACTGGGAAGAAGTCCAATTCAGAATTAGGAGATTAGTCATTCAAATCTTTCAGAAAACCAAACCTTTGCTTATTCCTCTATCCTCGATGAGAGCTCCAATGCCCGAAATTAGAAGGAAAGTTAGTGCAATGCTTCGGAAGGTACGCCAAAGCTGTTCCTTAAATTGACCTGTTTCTGCTGTAACCATGTGAACAGGCGCATTTGCAGTGCCAAGAATTCCATCTTTTGTCACTTGACCAGCACTCTTTAATGCTGGAACGCTACCGAGGCTTTCTTCCTCTCTTGCTGAAGCAGCAATACCTGTATAGATAATCCATGCATGGAGTTTTAAGCCAAGTTACTAAAAAATTAGTCATTAAGGAATGATACTTGGGCTTCATTAGATGAAACCTAACTGTAAATTCATTTATACAGAAAAGTGAAACAAGTTCAACCAATGGCAGACTCTGAACCTAAACTCCATAAGGTAAAATAAAATATGATCGCAAACATGATTGTAAACTAGCAATACATAATTCAAGGTTATCACTTATCTAACTGCCGTAAAAACCCGATGACCAAGAGACTGATAACCACAGGCCACAAAGAACTACAAATTAAAGAAACTAGAACAACAGTAGAGTATAAAGGGAACATCTACATGCTATCAAAAGAAGAATATGCATGAATTTTTTTTAACTACAGTAAAATTACATGCTATAGTTTCCTTGTAAGACTAGATGACAAAACTGAAACATCATTATATAAGTAATAAACCGTTTGCACAATTAGCTTGTTAAAGATAAGTACAACACACACAACATAACAATGAAATCGTTATACAAATGCTCATCAAGCTGATGGAACCTTCTTCACTCTTTAAATAAGGAAAATCAGAAGTAGTAGCATGTCCCACACAAAAGCAGCAGAATATAATAGACTTATTAGTCACAACAAAGATAAGGAGTTTTGAGGATATTGCTACCTCTCTGCAATGTTTTAAGCAAGGTGCTATCGTCCAGCCTATCAACCTTTACAAGAGCTTTTACATACTCAGAAAGTGCCGAAGGATTCAAATGCAATGAAGGCTGGCTTTCAAAGATTTGTATAACACGCTCTGGGTCACTTCTGTATATCTCTTTTAGCAGAGAAGCTTGACTTGGCGAGTCCAGGTCTCGCACCCTGCGTGCAAGGCTACCAACATAGCTTGACTGATACCTCTCATGTAAGTTTCTGAGTGTGCCACCTGCATCGAGCACCCCAAAAATTAAAATATCAATAAAAGAAGTGCAAAGAAATTCATCCGCGATAGGAATGGCAGCAATGACATTATACATAAGAAAGTAGTATAATAGAATTGTAACGCTCATCACATGCAGCTTTAATGACAACTTCATAAAAGGGGGGGGGGGGGGAAGGACCAGACTGATGAAGATATATGTTTAATACGTGGAGGACTGGATAACAGATAAAACACACACTCACGCGTATAGCAATTTTAGAAAGTTGCAAATGCAGCACTTTTAGTCCAAATACTAATTGTGAAACTAGAGGCAGTTAATGTTTGATCCAATACGTTATACAAAGACCGTATACCTGCATTAACGTCACTTCTAAGTGCCTTCAGAGGGGAGGAGCCTATTAGTTCATTGCAGAATGCATATGCCGATCGGTTCCTTGCGACCTGCAATGAAAAAAAAACACAACCCTGCATTAATTAACAATTGTATATACATAAATAGATACACCAACAAGAAGAACAACACACAACAAAATAGCTGAGCAAATAATTCCACCGCAAGGAACAATTTTTCCAGCACTTATCCATATTTACCCACAGTTCCTTTTTGATGTTTCCATGCCCAAATTAACTTCGAGTAACACATATCAACGCACTAACACAGTAACACGACACTCGCTGGCCTCCGGACATAAATTTAGCAATATCCTATAGATTCTCGTATAGGTCATCAGACCAATCTGATAACATACGATACAAAAGAGAATCCAGTACAGTAAAAGAAGGAAACTTTGTAATTTTTAACGGATTAACCTAAAACCATAAGTATCCAACACAAACGGGATCACACTCGTCAGGTCAAAACCAGCAGCCTTAACGCGTCCTACATGTGGTATTCCAATACGGGCGCCCACAGACGCAGCAGCTCCCAAGATTACTCCTCCAACAGGAACAACACCTACACATCCCGGCCCATCTCCAAGATCGAAACTTAACAACTAGAATCGCACCGCCCGCGAAAGGAGAAGCGCAGAAAAAGAGAAGGAAGAAGAAAGGATTAGGAAACGTACCTGGGTGAGGACGCGCCGCCACGCCATGGGCCCAAATCTCTAATCCGCCGCCGCCGCCGCCGCCGCCGCCGCTCCGGACGAGATCCCAACTGCCGAGCAAGCAGGCGCGCAGAGAAGATACGCAGGGATTGGGCGGCAAAGGAACGAACGGTCGATACGGGAGACTTGGAGGGACGGCACGCAGATGCGAAGGATTCGGCGGCGGCGGCGAGGTGAAGTCGCGGCGGGCGCGAGGAACGGAGGAGAGGCGACGGCCCAGGTGACGCGGCGCCGGGGTTGGGGGGGGGGGGGAGGACAGGTGCTCAGATTTTTCTTTTCCCCATTTTATTTCTTTCTCCGGAGGCGAAGGCTCCAGGCTCTACTGCTCCTCCGATAAAGAACAAATAAATACAAACAAAAACCCTTTTCTGCTTAAATCTAGGCCGGGCCGGGCCGGTTAAAAGCCCAATTTCCTAAAACCATCTCGTCTCGTCTCCTCTGCCGGGGAAAAAAACTCCTCATAGATAGATATTGAAATCAACTTTTTTTGAAACAAAGGTGTCACCACCCCAGTTCCACCTTTTTATTGAATGAAACAGGAGTTAAAAAGAAACAATTTTAGCTTGAGTATACTTCTACATGTTCTTGCGCAAAACTAAAGGCCTGTTTTGGTTTATATATTAATGTTGCCAGAGTTTGCCATAATTTTTTTTCCCAAATCTGTCTAAGGTTAGATCATCAAAATCAGCACCACACACCGGCTAGCAAAAAGAAATCTTGCTACACTTTTTTGAGTTATTGATGTGTGAGAGATCTTGCTACAAGTGTGGCTCATAACTAAATGAACACTTTAACTTAGTTAAACTTGTCTAACTCGGAGTATGGCAAAGTATGACAACATTAGGCTACGAACCAAACAGACCAGGAAGCATAGATCACAGCACCACAGCCCCTATTACAGATTTTCCATTTCATCTCTATTGCACACACTACTCCTATCACATCTCGGTCTTGTCCTCATCCTCTTGCTCTAGGTGCCACAGTTGTTCAGTTCTCACTACCTCTAAGCATCTTCCCAACCAGATTGTCTTCACTTCAGTGAATTCCTTTCATCTCCACATCATTTGTTGCGCTTCCCTCGTCTTGGAATCTAATCGAAAGATGCAAGCTTCCATCTTCTGCAGTTGTGTATCCAGGCAAAGAATTCTCCATTTCTTTAGTGTATACTATACCACTGTTTACTTTGAAAATACATACCATTTCTTTCCTTCCACAAACACCACATAGCAACTGAAGAGATCATATTCAGAATAACATGATTTTTGTTACAGACCCACCATTTTGCTATCGACTCTAAGTTAACACCAATTTGATCACAAAGCATATCTGAAAGTTCTAAATTGTTCAATTCAACTGTTCTAATGTATGTATGTAAAATATTTGCTAAGGGTGGTGCAAAGTAAAACTATTATAAGATTACATAGTCCAAAGTGAAATTTACTCATGCATACGTATGCATGTAAAATATTTGCTAAGAGTGGTGCTAAGTGAAATCATATTAAAATTACATGATTTGAAGTGAAATTTACTCAAATTATCTTCGAAACATGAATTGTGACGCACTTGAGTGGCTGGGAGTGCATACTAGCCTTTGGAGCAGTAGGCCGATTTTGGTTCCTCGGCGTGTTGCACCGCTGTCAACTGTTCGGCATGTATTGAGTTACTGGCATTGACTTTGTTCTTAACTAGTAAGGACTTGACCTAATAACCTTAACAGGTAAAAGCAGGCTGATAGGCCACGTGGGGAGGCAGGCCACGTCGACGCCTTCTTTCTTCGCGCACGATTGTGCAGCGTCGTTTCTTACTCGTTCGATCTGCCCGCGTTGGATTCCCACGCCCTTGCATTGCCTCCGCCGTTAGATGTTGCATGCTCCTCTCGGCTTGGACGACTGGATGCGTCCTTCGGTTTATGCGCTCGTCGCCGCGTGTCTCTGCCTCGAGCCCTGCTAGTCTTCCTTCGTTTTCTACCCTATTGACCACGCGCTGCTGCCTGCTTCCTCTTCCTCCCTGCCTTCTATCTCGCTTCCTTCTTGTTCTTTCGACTGGTGCCTCTTACGTTTCACCTCCCACTGTTCCTCCTTCGTTTCTCCGTCGCTTCGGTTTCTTCCTTCCTCTTCTCCCATACCTCTGCGAGTGGTCTATGTTTTTCCTTCTTAAATATGGGAATATGGGATTTTCTGTGCTGGTTCTTGAATTTGTGATTTCCCGTGCTTTTTTTTCCCCGTTTCTCGATATGCATGTTTTCGTTCTCCTCGGCCGAATTGTCGTTGGTCCTTTCCCGCTTTGTCGCCTCTATTTATGCTATTAGCATTGATTCGTTTTTTGTTGTGCGTGTCTCTTTTCTACATCTGATGACTCATTCTCCGCTGATTCCCTTTCTACTCTTTTTCTTCCGATGATTTTGCCTCTTTGGGGATGATTTTACGCCGATTCGCTTTTTTATGTTCTGTCTCTTCTCTGCCTGCTTGCCATTGATCTGTGTCTTTTGTTGAGGTTCTTTCCTGTAGCCGAGGGTTGCTTGTTCGTGGATTTGTGCATATTTTCCCTCCTTCCTTCTTTTAGCCTTTGTGTCTTTCTTCTTGCTTGCTGTGTTGGTGTTCTTTGATTATCCTCTTGTGTTATTCTTACTGGATTTGTCTGCATCGTGCTTCCCCTTTTCCTACTTTTTTTCCCCGCCGCTTTGATTTCCTTGTTTTCCATTTTTTTTCCTCTGGGGAGGGGCAAGAGTAGCAGCACATAGAACATTTTTTGTTGTCTTTTTTATTTTGCTATTTAAGGGGATGTTGTCTTCGTCGTTTTTGGCTGTTTCGCGTATTCTTTCTTTTGTTGCTCGCATAGGTAGTGTTTCGGTTCTTCGGTTGCGTTTTCTTCTTCTTTTTGATTGCTTTTGCTGGTCTTTATGGTTCACTCATATTCTTTTTAGCTTTTTCTGTCCATTGCTTACCTGGGTGTAACATCCTAAAATTTGTTTTGTTTCTAAAGCTTTAAAAATAAAAATAACCATTTGAATTTTCCTGTTGAAGTTAAAGCTTAAATTAAATTTTCAGAAATAAAAAGGATTTAATGTGAATAATATAAACTTTAATTAAATTAAAAGTTGTTTTATTTGAGTTCCTGGTGTTTCAGAGAATTTTCTAGGATTTTTTTGGGATTTTTTGCTATTTATTGGAGCTCAGTTTTATTTGTCTCAATTTCTGAAATTCGAAAATCCTTTTAATCCAAATTTTCTTTCCTCCTTCGGCCCAATTTCTTTTTCCTTTTTCTCCAGCCCGCCTTGGCCCTTTCTTTTCATTTTTCCCAGCCCACTTTTGTTTTCCACCCGAGCTGGCCTAGTCGTTTATCCTCCAGCGTTGAAGCCCACTTTGCCTCTTCCTTCTCTCTCTCTCACTGCCGTGTGGTCCTACTCGTCAGCTGCCACCTCATCATCGTCTTCAACCTAGACTTCTAGTGTTCGTGTCCGAGTTGCACATGATTGCGCCGCCCGTGCTCCTCTTGGACTCTCCTATCCTGGTACTATTTAAAGGCACCTTCTCGCGTAAAAATAATCGTCCTGAGTCCCTCGTCCGAAGCCCTAATTGATTTCCTTGAAGTCAATTTCGTTTTATTGGATTTCACCAACAAATCAAACCGCTGCCAAAGCTTCTTCACCGACGAAATTCCTCGCCGTCAAGAGTTCTCCGGCAGCACCATCACCTCCTCCGGATTCGCGCTTCCACGTTCTACGTCGTGACGCCATCTCCTTCGCCCGAGGATCACTCCTTTGCCGTTGTCTTCACCTCTCTGAAAATCGGCTGTCGCTGTCCTTGTGGATCTACCTTCTCGGTGAGTACTTTGCCTGTCCGAGCGTGTCATGTCGCGTTCTATGTTCTTCTCATCCGATCCCTACTTTTATTTTTTGCTCTCGGTCACCGAATTGCCGCTGCCGATTGTTTCTCTCTTCTCCGGTCATTTTCTTCTCGCTGACGTTCTAGTCTCCCTCTGTCCAACCTAGGAGGGCCCTCTGTGATCCTCATGCTGTCGCCGACCTTGTGCTTCCCTTCATCTCCTTCGGCCTCCACACAATCAACGAAGCCGCCGCATCAGTGGAGCTCTTCGCCGCCATTATCACTACTACCGATGAACCATCGCTGTTCTTGCTGCGCCATCACCACCCAAGGGATCACCGTCCCCTCGGGGTCTCGTTTGTGTCCTTCTCCGGAGTAATGTCGTCGTTGTTCGCCATCATCGATGAGCTCAAGCCATCGGCCAAGTTCCTCTGCCTCCCTCTCCCTCGGGTTCTATCTCTGCTGATGTGGTAGCCAGCTCAACCTCCACCTCATCTCCTTGTCCATGTGGCATAAACGTGTTAGTGCCATGTGTCTAACCTTGAGCTAAAGAGTCGTAGACTCAATCCACCGTGGAACATCTCAATGCCAAGTGGGTCCCACATGTTAGTTCAATTTTATTTATTTTCTTTTCGGCCGAAAACCCTGATGATGTCATGCTGACATCATAATCTAGAATTTTCTTTTGAAAGAAAATTCTGAAAAACTTAATAGTGTTTTCTCTCTCAATTTCTTTCTGGCAAATCTTTCGAGAGTCCGTTCTCCTTTGTCCTAACTCCGATTAAGTCCATTCAAATTTCTAAATTCATCTAAAATTGAGCTCTTTCTTTTAGAGTTGGTTTTACTATTTTTGGATTTTATTTGAATTTATTGGTGCTTCACCTTTTGTTTTCTCTCTCGTTAGACGATATGTTTCACAGAGCTGGAGCAGAAGCAAACTTTGAAGATCTAAGTATGGTAACTAAGTAGAGCCAAATCCAAGGCAAGTTGTAGTCCTTTGATCATATTGAATCTATGATTTCAAAAGTATATGGATTTATATCAATTGCATGCTATCTTTATATCAACTGTTTTGGGATTAGCTATCACCTGTTGTCATTATGCCTCCATTGAATATTTGAATGCCATGAATTATTTGTCACCCTAGCATGGATAATTTTAGTTGGACATATTCGTATCACCAACATGGGTATCGTACAGATGCTTAGTCAAGCTTAGTTGCCATGGGTTCATTATGACATGTACAAATAATGTTGAATTTGACTTAATGAGATATGGAATTATGACGGTTAGCCACTGTTGTTAAAATTTATGTACCATGGCAGGGTGTGTCATTGGTCATGGTCAAACAAAATGATTTTCGCTCGGGCAAGCGGTTGTGCAGTGAGGGTGTGGATTTAACACATTGTGGGTTTGTGGTAGACTCGCCTGAGTAACTTGTCAAGGACTTAATATTGTGCGCTATTGAACTGGTCTATCGTACAACCACATGCCTGGTATGGGACAGGTCTAACTTAGTAAGTTGTGGAGTTTTGGCATTAACTACTCAGGTAGTATATGGGTGGAGGTGTGTACCCTTTCTAAGGTCACATCTATAGGCGAGGTTTATCGACTCTAGGTCCAACGGTATGTGTCAAACCAACTGTGAGGTTGGGGTGCCAGTATGCACAATGGGAGAGTCAATTGTCAAGATGAAATTTCTGAAAGGTTTTGTTATGATTGGTGCTAGCTACATTGGTTACATCTTGGGTAAAGTGTACAACCTCTGTAGAGTGTTAATTAATCTATTCGAATAGCCGCGTCCTCGGTTATGGACATGCCCGGGGATTTCACATGAGAGGTAGAGTTTCTTCATAAAATATGTCGGAGTGTGAATGGGAAGTTCACTTGATGAATATAATGTTCGTTCAGTGAATGGGTAATTCACTTGGTGGTTTGTCTTGGGAAGTGAATGTGGAATTCACTGGTTATTTCAAAGAAATTGTTAATTTATTTATTATCCTTTTCAATTACGTGTTTTAATCTATTTATTATATTTATCGTCAATACTGCTTTCTACAAAAGAACCATACAACTAACCTTTGTTTCAGCCTTGCATGAATATTAATTGCATACTATTTTCCTATGACTTGTTGAGTACTTTATGTGCTCACGACTCCAATTTCTATTACCCAGTTGAAGAATATCAAACTGCTCAAGAGTTCTTCGAAAAGGAGTACTATGGAGACTTTGCGAATTAGGAAGCGTTCTCCACTCGATTACCTGTGTGCATGTCGATTGGCCTTTTCAAGTTTTTCCGTTCCATTGCAAGAGTTTATTTGTTTTTTTAGCCCTGTGGCAAGTTAAGTGAACATTAACTATAAGGTCCAGTCATTATTACTATTTGTTATTTTGAGATCTTTTTAGTTAAATCGAATAAATGGATGGTATTTCATTGATGTTTCCTATGTGAACTAGCTATTGATCTAGGACTAGTTCAGAATACACAGAGGGTTCCTGAATTGCATTTTTGGGTCATGACACTAGGTCATGATTTGTGTGTTTCGTGTTCCAGATGCTTTCGGCCATGTTTTTCTTCCCCGCATTGCTTAGTTCCTTCTTGTGTTCCTCTGCTTGCGTTCACTCGCCTTTGTTTTTCTTGTTACTTGCACAACTATAGTCCCAGTTCATCGTCTATGTTTTCTTCTTCTTTCTTTCTGTTGTTTTTGTTCTTCTTTGCGGTCTGCTCGTATGCTTGTCAGTTTTTACCCCTTTTTCTCTTACTTAGGTGAAGCTTTATTTGTTTCGTATTCCAAATCCTTACGCCCACGGTCTTCCTGTCCGTGTTGTTTCCTTCGTTCCTCTGTTCCTCGGTGCCTGTGTTTGCTCGCTTCCGATGGCTGGTTTGGGTTGAGGTAGACCCTTCTTTTTGGCTCTTCACCGTCTTGTCCATGCGATGCTATTCTTTTTTTGCTCTCATCTTTCCCTTATGCACGTTTTCCCCCTCTTCAGGTAGCCTTTCCCTTAACGTAGGAAAATATCTTGCCCATCAACAAGAATGGTCCATGTAATTCTCTCGAAAAGGGCCCAAATCTATGTAGGTAGTTACCAGTGTAGTCTTGTAGTTTGCTATAGATTTTTCGTCTTCATGATAACACTAATTATCCTATGAATGCATATGTAATTACTCCAATCTTGATGAAAACCGGTATATGTGAGTAATTACTGGTACATCCTTGTAGTTTACTATAGGTCATTACTCTCTGTACCTATTTGTGAATGACCTTCATCTCTATAATTATATTTGCTTGCTGGTTTTTTCTCCCTGTGTTCTGCCTTTCATATAGTTGTACGGTTTCATAGCACATTTATGTCTGTACAAATAGTTCCCATTATGTTCCATGAATAGAGTCATGCGGTTTGGCTTATGAGATGACAACCCATAATTTAGTTCAGCAAGTGTGTTTCTATGGTATTCCATTTTTCCCAAAACTATATCATGTTTCTTTGTAGACCATGTAAGTCCGTTAGATCAGAAAGTTCTCTCTAGACCTGTATGTTCACCTATGCTTTCGCATCATGTTATACATTGCTGTTGCCCTCTCAATACTCTCATATATATATAACTCTGAACACTCTCATATATAGAATATCCCGTAATAGATTCTATACATTATATTTAGACTTAACCCTTGGTGTTGGTGTTCTTTGCTGATCAGATTTAGAACCTATGAATCATAGTGTTGTCTAGAGATTGTGCTTCAGCATATATTAGTTTAGTAGATGGTAGCTCTACATACAAATGCATCAGCTGATTAGATGTTTAGTTTTGCCTCTATTCCCTGTCATAACTCTGTTACCGCAATTATATGTCGCCCTCTATCTGAACCTGCTTATAGTTTCTTCTTATATCTGCCCTTTTTATAGCCCCTTCGCTTCGGGTTCTGCAGAAACAGACTGCCAAGATAAGAAGATAAAAAAAAGGAAAAAGTCCGATTTACTCCCTCGAACTATCAGAAAAGTCTAGTTTACCCCCTGAACTACAAAACCGGTTATTTAACCCCATAAATTTGCGAAAACCGTTCAATTAACACCCCACAGCGGTTTGGAGCGGTGGTTTTTCTTGACGTACAATTCGCCAACTCAACAGATGACGTGGTGCACCCAGCCCGTTTTCTCCTCCTCCCCCTCTCTCTGACTCGTAGGCCCCGCCTCTTAGTGCATCTCTCTCTCTCTCTATTTCTCCGCTGGCTCTTCTCCTTCCTTCTCCCCAATCCCCCATGGCGCTCTAATCCTTCCCCGAGCTCATTTCCAATCCTTCCCCACTCCATTCCTTCTCTCCCGTGGACGGTGGATCCCCTTGCTCCTTCCTCCATGGCGCCACCAATCCCTACCCTCGGCGGCTCGGTCTTGGTTCCTTGCTTCTGCCTGCCGATGGTTCCTTGTCGACGCCGCCTCCTCCTGCGCTGCTTGGCCGTCGCGCCCTTCGCCTCGGCTCGGCCCGCTCCTCCAGACGCTACTGGTCCTAGCTAGATGTGGTCTTAGGCCCTTGAGCCCTTGGCTCCAGGCAAAGACCGCTATTACTGCTGCTTCGCCGCCACCACCATCGGCGCGCTTCGCTGCGTCTTCCTCCGGCTCTGTCCCCTCCTAGCTTGGGTTCCCCCATGGTCGGCCCGCTCCTCTGCGCTCGCTGGTCCCAGCCAATGTGGTCTTAGGCTGCCGGCCCTTTGACTCCAGGCCCGGCGCCGCTGTTACCTGCTCGCCCGCCGCCACCACCGGCGCCGCTCGCCTGCGTCTTACTTCGGCTCTGTCCCCTCCTGGCTTGGGTTCCCCCATGGCGCTCCTTGGTGTTTTCCCCTAGCTCCCCTGTGCCGCGCCCGGCTGCCGGTGCCTGCTCCTCGATGGCCCGCGCCATCGTCGCCTCTGTCGTTCCTTGGTTGCGTGCGGCTCGGGCCGTGGTGCATCGCCCTACTGGGTGTGGTCTTAGGCTGCCGGTCCTTCGGCTCTAGGTCGGCGCCAGCATTGCATTCGGCTGCCGTCGCCACCACCGGTGCCGCCACTGCATCTTCCTCCGACCGTCCCTCCGGCTTGGGTTCCCCATGGCTCTCCTTGGTGTCTTCCCCGCCGGCTCCTCAGGCCGCAGACTCCGGCCACCGGTCATTGGTCTGCCGGCCTTTGCTCTCGATGGCTTCGCCGCCTTATCCGCCATTCCTTGGTCACGTCTTGGCTCGACCCATGGCAAGACCGGCCGCCTCGGTCCATTCTTTGGCAGATCCGTGCCTCACCTCACTCCCATTCCTTGGTCGCGTGCTAGAGACGCACTCAAGATGTTTGATGAAATGCACTTGGGTTGAAAGGGTATAACTGTTTTATGCTCTGTTTGATGCTGACTTGGATGACACATACATGCTGATTTGGATGACACATACACGCTGACTAGGAAAAAACCGGCCACGTCAGCAAAACCACCGCTCCAAACCGCGGTGGGGTGTTAATTGAACAGTTTTCGCAAATTTAGGGGGTTAAATAACTAGTTTTGTAGTTCAGGGGGTAAACCAGACTTTTCTGATAGTTCGAGGGAGTAAACCGGACTTTTTCCTAAAAAAAATGAATCTAGGTATGTTGCCAGCTTATTCCTTGTTTTGTCCTATTTCCCTTGTCCCTTTCTTGTTTGTTCACAGAATTCCATGCCTTATCTAACTAAGTTTCTTAGTTCCTGCAGCAAGCCCAGTTCTCTTCAGATGGTACCGTATCGTCCATTTGGCTTCAGACTCAGGACATCTTTCTTTTGCTGTGTACACTCTACTCCCAAATATTACGTAACACGTGCTTTCACCGGTGCACATACTACGCACGATCTTTTGCCATCTTTAGACAGAGCTATCTGTAGTCATCTAGAGACAACCTTTTTGTTCTGCCTGCATGTAACATCCCAAAATTTGGAGTGTTTTTGAAGCTTTTTTTAAAATAACCATTTGAAATTTCTTGTTTAACTTCCAGCTTAATTTGAATTTTGAGAAATCAAAACAATTTAATGTGAATAATCTAAACATCAATTAAATTAAAAGTTGTTTTATTTGGGTTCCTTGAGTTCCAGAGAATTTTCTGGAATTTTCTAGGAATTTTTGGAGTTTAATTGTTATTTCTTTGAGCTCAGTTTGATTTAATTCAGTTTCCTAATTTTCCGGATTTCCCTTTGGACCAAAATCCTTTCCTCTCAAGCTGTTTTCCTTTCTTTTGGCCTAGTCCCATTTTCCTTCCTTCACTGGCCTTTTTTTCTCCCACGCCACTGACCCGAGCCCTCTGCTTTCCTCTCGATGCGCTTGATGCACCACCTAGCTTCCTCCTTCCTTTTTTTTTTTTTTCTTTCACTGATCGGTGGTCCCATCTGTTAGCGTGTTGCCTTGTTCTTCTTCCTCCCGACTTCGGTTTAGAGTCCAGCTCATGCACGCTTCGCCGTCGGCCTCAATGCAAACACTCGCGTACCCAGCCTATATAAGAGCACCCCTTCGGGTCGAAATCTTCGCATTGTCTCTCTCCCGAAGCCCCGAATTGCCGTCGACGATTCCGTCCTCATTGTGTTGGTTTTCGTCAAAGAAACCGAGCGCCACCAAAGGCCTTCCTCGCCAGAATTCGTCGCCCTCGAAGCTTCTCCACCCGGGTCATCTTCGTTGTTGGAATTGCCTCAAGACATTCTACTTGGAGCTCCCACCAATTTCACCTGAGTGCCACCGAGCCACCGGAGCACCTTTCCTCTCCAAGTTTGGCCGCCGCCTCCACGCCCGATCTCGTCACCGGTGAGCTTATCTACACTTCTGAGCGCATCAAAGTGTGTTCCCTTGTCCCCTCTTCCAATTCCCCATCTTCTTGTTCTCTCTTTTTCACTGAGGTGCTGCCACCACCCATCTCCATTGTCACCGACCCGCTTCATCTCGTCACCGCTCCAACCATCCTTTGGCCGCCCCAAGGATACCCCCTAAGTTCCTTGCATCGTTGCCAAACCGGTGCTCACCTCCTACCTTTCCGAGCGTTACCGAATCACCAAAACCGCCGTAAGCCAAAGCTTCCTCGCCACCGTTGTCGTCGTTGTCGTCATCTCGTTGCCGATCTTGCCAGGCTACTCAAAGAATCACCAAGTTGCCGGAGTTCCATTTTGCTAATTGCCGATCGTCCGTTTGCCTCCGTTTGCCATCAACACTGTGCGCCAGCGCCTCTAGCACCATCTTCTCTACTTCTTCTCTGAAGTTTCCTCTCCCTCTCTCTTACATGAGGGTCCCACTTGTCATCCTCTGTGTGCCTCTTTCTCTCACTGCTATCTCGGTCCCACATGACACCCAACCTTGTTCTCCTCTCTCTCACTTGAAGGTGGACCCCACTCGTCAGTTTCAATTTTCTTTTCTTTTCTTTTTCTTTTTTAATCCGAAGGGAATATTATTTTCTCTCTTCTTTTTCGTTTCTGGCAAATCTTCTGAGAGTCCGTTCTCCTTCGTCCGAACTCTGATTCAGTCCATTCAAATTCCTAAATTCATCTAAAATCAAGCTCTTTATTTTAGCATTGGTTTTACTATTTTGGGATTTTATTTTAATTTCTTTTGAAATTATTTGTGCTTCGCGTGTTGTTTTCTCTCTCATTAGACGATCTGTTTCGCAGAGCAGGAGCAGAAGCAAACTTTGAAGATCCAAGTGTGGTAACTGAGCAAAGCCAAAGCCAAGGCAATTCGTAGTACTTAATTTGATCAGGTTGAACCTATGATTTCAAAAGTATATTATTTTATATCAATTGCATGTTATATTTATATCAACTGTTTTGGGATTAGTTATCACCTATTTGTCATTATGACTCCATTGAACTTTTGAATGCCATGAGTCACTTGTCACCATAGGATAGTTAATTTTAGTTGGACATATTTGTATCATCAACATGGGTATCATAAAGATGCTTGGTCATGCTTAGTTACGATGGGCTCATGATCACATGTACAATAATGTTAAATTTGACTTAATGAGATATAGAATTGTGGCGAGTAGCCACTTTTGTTAAAATTTATGTACCATGACAGGGTATGTTATTGGTCTTGGTTGAACAAAATGATTTCTGCTTGGGCGAGCGATCGTGAAGTGAGGGTGCGATTAGCACGTTGTGGGTTTGTGGTGGACTCGCCTGAGTAACTTGTCAAGGACTTAATCTTGTGCGCCTTTGAACCGGGCCTTATCTTACAACCGCATGCTTAGTATGGGACATGCCTAACTTAGTAAGTTGTGGAGTTTTGGCGTTGACTACTCAAATAGTAGGTTTAGTATGGGTGGAGGTGTGGAATACTCTGAAAGTCACATCGATGGACGGTTCGCCGCTTCCAGGTCCAACGGTGTGTGTCGAACCAGCGGTGAGGTTGGGTTCGACAGTATGCACATAGGGAGAGTCAATTGCTGAGATAAAATTTCTGAAAGGTTTTCTTGTGATCAGCTCCGTACAAGTTGATTGCATCTTGTGGGTAAAGTGTACGACCTCTGTAGAGTGTTAATTAATCTATTCGAATAGCCACGTCCGCGGTCATGGACATATCCGAGGATTTCACATGAGAGGTGGAGTTTCTTTATAAAATATGTCGGAGTGTGAATGTGAAGTTCACTTGATGAATATAATATTCGTTTGGTGAATGGGTAATTCACTTGGTGGTTTGTGTCGGAAGGTGAATGGAGAATTCACTTAGTAGTTTGGTTAGGGAGTGAATGAGAAGTTCACAGGTTGATTTCAAAGAAACCGCTTACTTTATTTATTTATTGTCTTTTTAAATTATGCATTTCAATCTATTTACCGTATGATAATACTACTTTCTGAAGAAAAAAACCATACAACTAATCCTTTGTTCAAGCTTGTCATGAATATTAATTGCATACTATTTCTCTACGACTTGCTGATTACTTTATGTGCTCACGACTTAAAACTTTGCTGCTCAGTTGAAGAATATCAATATGCTCAAGAGTTTTACGAATATGAGTTTTGTGAAGGCTTTGAAGATTAGGATGCGTTCTCCACTTGATTGCCTGTGGGCATGTTGATTGGTCTTTCCAAGTTTTTTTGTTCCACTACAAGAGTTTATTTATTTGTTTAGCCCTGCGTGGCAAGTTAAGTAAACATTGACCATAAGGTCTAGTTATTATTACTATTTGTTATTTTGAGATCTTTTTAGTTAAATCGATAAATTGGTGGTATTTCATCGATGTTTCCTGTGTGAACTAGCTACTGATTTGGGACTAGTTCAGAATACACAGAGGGTTTCGGATGTGTAAATCCGAGTCCCGACACTGCGCTCTTTTATGTTATGTGACCATAGGCCAACTGGTTTTGTAAAACAGCTGGGTTGTATATAACTACATACTCTTATTGTATGCTCATTAGTTCTGCATGCTCTTTCATACCTCCTATGCACAACAACATACACACCTTACTACTTGTCCATGTTAACTTGCGTTCAGACCACTTTTCGTTTGTAGTCACATTTACATGTTGCGTTTTGGATCAGTTCCAGTAAAAGCTGCAACTTAATCATGTAATAGTAGATCCACACATGTGCAAACTGCATATGGTCTCATACTTTACATCTTGTTTATTCCCTCTCTCACTGCCTCCTATGTTTGCTTCCGCGCCAAGGCGTGTGCACATATCTAGTATATTATGAGACCAGTCTCTCCTCACCACAGATTTAGAGCTATCTAGTATTACTACCTCCCTTCGTTGATTTTTATAAGGCGTGGTTTGTTTAGGCACTGTCCTTAAAATTGAACTTTTGACCATTAATTTCTTTTACCATATGTTGTTAATAACTACAAAATCATGCTTACATTAAAAGTACTTTCACATACGGATTGAATGGTACCACTTTTGTGTAACCAAATCTAAATAATCTTGAACTAATTGTCAGTCAAACATTACAAAGCTTGAATCTCGAAATATATAAGCGTCTTATGAAAATCAACCGAGGGAGTACAAGATTTTGGGCTCCCAACTTGGACGAGAAAAAAATTGTCGGGAAGAAAGACTAAATCATCTACATTGAATCCAACACAGTGCGTGATTGAAGAATCTAGACCCGCCATTATGTGTTAATGAAGTTTTGGTTATTAATGATAAATCTATTTGTGAGACTAACACTTCTATTGTTATACCATGTCTAGTCTCAGCTTGGATATAAAGGTGAAAATCAAATGAGGTATGCATTCCAAATGATAAATCCATTTGTGAGACTAACACTTCTATCGTTATATCATATTTAGTCTCAGCTTGGATATAAAAGGAAAAATCCAAATAGGTATGCATTCATAATGAAAAATCTATTTGTGAGACTAACTATTCTATTGCTATATCTCATGTTTAGTCTCAGTTGGATTTAAAGATTAAGAGGTATGCTTTCGACATCGTATTCTTATATATTGTTGCATTCCTCAGATCCAAAATATAGGTTGAACTCCACCAAAAGGTTTAACTTGAATATGTGCATATGGTTCTATTACACACTCATGAATGCACACATTTAGGAGGAGTTCATTCTATGTTTTGTGGTTTCATTAGTATTGATCCATATTCTTTTTCCACATATATTAAGAATCTTTATTTTGAAACATATCCTTGAGTATATATAACTTGTGTAGTTAATATATACATATGAGTATATGAGACGTGTGTAGTTCATATACAACTTTGAGTATATTCAACTTGTGTAGTTCATATATGCTCGTATATCCTTTGAGTATATACAACTTGCGTAGTTCGTATACACTCATATCGAGTATATAAAACTTGTGTAGTTCTTATATACTCATACTAATCTTTATTCAATTACTTGCAATTGAAATGATTATCATCAATTACCAAAGAGGGAAAGATTGTGATATCTTGTCCCACCATTATAAGTTAATGGTATGTCGTGGTAATTAATGATAATCATATAGTTGAACTAACATTTTCTATGAGTTGGATAAACAGGTTAGGTTCCATGATGATGATAGACTTTGGATGGCATCATGTGTTGATAGTCATTAAGTCAAGATTCGGGATGAAGGAAATCATCATGTGCTGATGATGTTCGAGTCAAGATCTCGAAGTGAAAAAGATCATCAAGCCAAGTTCAAGAAAAGGATGTCATCATGTGTTGATGAGCATCATATCAAGAACTCGAAGAAGAGAAAGTCATCATGTGTTGATAATGTTCAAAAAGAGAAGATGATCATGAGTTGATCATCAAGTCAAGTGAAGGATGCATCATGGGTTGATGCATTTTCAAGTCAAGAACCCGAACTTGAAGAGAAGAAGTGTGTCATCAAGCTTCAAGTGTTTGTGCGAGGCAAAGGTGTGACTAGCTAGGGTTAAGGATGTGTTCCTAGTCTTTTACCGGTCTCGGTGTTTGGTTGAAGACCGGATTGCTAGTATAGGTTGTCGTACTATTAAGAGAGGTCTTGACTAGTAGCTTGAGTTAGTCATATATTGATAGCTCATTGTGTTTGCTCTAACTCGTGTTAACATGTTGCCAATATTTGCGAATGTGTTTTGCAAATAGTTATGGCTCATGGATAACCCTTGTAGCATGTGACTATAGTTTGCAAATGTGTTTTGCAAATGGTCTAGGTCCATGCACCTTATCCTTGTGGCATGATGCTATTATTTGCGAATGTGTTTTACAAATAGTTGAGGCTCATGCGTGTTCCTTGTAGCATGTGACTTAAGTTTGCGAATGTGTTTTGCAAACAATTTAAGTCCATGTACCTTATTCCTTGTAGTGTGATTCTAAAAGTTGGCAAATGTGTTTTGCAACTTGTTGAGAATCTCACTTGAACCTTTGTTTGCAACGCGCATCAAATTAGCAAATGTGTTTTGTAATTTGAGTTGAAGCAGAATGCAAATCTGCTTTTGGTTCTGGAGCGGTCTGACCGGCGTGTAATGGGTGGTCTGACCAGCGGTATGGAGCCGGACTGACCGGCCTCTCGGACCAAAGGCGCGGTTAAGTTTTTCTAGAGAGGTATGTTTTCTGGAATTTGGCTGTGCGGTCTGACCGGCGTATGCTGAGCGGTCTGACCGGCCATTGGTTGGCGGTCAGACCGGATGTGTTCTAACGGCTAGTTTTATAACTGTTGGAAGGGGAGCGGTCTGACCGGCCTCTCACTGTGATCGAGCCAAACTGCGTTGGTTTTCAGCTGATTCTTGCCCCAACGGCTAGATTTTGTGTGTGGGCTATAAATACCCACCTTGGCTGGCCTTGGGGAGGTTGTTGAGTCCCCATACATTCTATTGAGCAAAGAGCAAGTCCTCTCATATCTATTGTGCATGTGTTGCACTTAGTGAGCTTGGAGAGCAAACCCTAAGTGCATGTGTTGCACTTAGTGAGCTTGGAGAGCAAACCCTAAGTGCATGTATTGCCTTAGGTAGTAGATTGTGTATCCACTTGAGCTTAGACACTTGATTGGCTCAAATGAGAGTCATTGACTTGTTACTCTTGGTGTTTGCCGACACCTAGATGGCGTGGAAGCGTCGTTGGTCCGGTGATCTTCTCAAAGAAGCTTGTGAGAAGGCCCGGCGGTTTGTGAGTGGTGTGGTGCTCGCCATCTCCGGAGTGGAGGAAAGAGCAACCCTAGTGGAGCGATGTGTTAGTTCGGTTTGAACCGGTCCAAGTGGTTGGACTTACCTCGGAGGTGTTGGCTTAATTTGTGGAGCCGGTCCAATTGGTTTGGGCTTACCTCAATGTGGATTAGGGGAGACTGGCAAGTCTCCGAACACCATAGTAAAACATCGTCGTGTCATTGTGGTTTGCTTTCTTGTGCTTTACTTTGTGCAATTTATATTCCTTGTATTAAATTGCTTACTTGCCTTTGTATGATTGCAATAGTTTTCAATAGTCCTATTGTTGTTGGTGCACTTAGTTGAATCTAGTTGATTTATGTTTTATTTGTGCAAAACCGTATTGATATTAGCTTCTACATTAGAAATCGGTTTTAGCCAAAAGAATTTTAAAACCGCCTATTCACCCCCCTCTAGTCGGCCTCCTCGATCTTACAGTGATTGATTGTGATAATTCAACCCTTGTACAAAATACAAACACTGCATACATCGATCGATCGATGGATCACGTCGCTTGGGCAGCATTGGCATCTAGGCACCTGTTTGGTAGGGCTCCTACTCCCGGATTCTCAACTAGAGCAGCCGGAGCTTAGCCAAACACGCCTCGACTCATCATTTTTTTAGAATTAGGAGAACCTTAGAATCGGAGTGGGATCCCTGTAGAAAACTTGGAGCGACCTTTGGGCCGCTCCCCGTAAGATTAGCACACCTATTACGAAAATGTCCCTCAAGTTGAGGTGTATGTACCCACCTTTTGCCACTGTGTATAAACTCGTTCCTCCCTCATTTTTCCCCTCCCCACCCACACCATCCCTCTCTCCATGCCTCTCCTGTCTCCTCCCACCTCGTCCCCCCTCCCCCACGTTGGCTTCCCCTACCTCTGTCTCCCCCTTCCGCGTCGGTCTTCCCCCTCCACGCTAGCTTCTC
Source organism: Phyllostachys edulis (assembly GCA_036346405.1). NCBI lineage: Eukaryota > Viridiplantae > Streptophyta > Magnoliopsida > Poales > Poaceae > Phyllostachys > Phyllostachys edulis. The sequence continues at coordinate 75,662,784 of CM070545.1, forward strand.
CCGACTCCGCCTCCCCTCCTCCGCGCTGGCCTCTCCCCTCCTCGCCGGTCATCTAGGGAACCCCTTGGCAAGATCCTTTTTTGTTATGTACAATTCGGTAGTTTGAAATTGGGCGCATTTGGAAACATAATTACACTACAACGTTAGTTTATTGTCTATAGACTCTATGTTCTGCTGTTTAGCTGTAGTTCTAGGTTCTTGGTTTCCTGTTTTTCGTCATTCATGTTCCATTTCTTGATGCAGATTAACAATCAGTGACTTGGCTGAAGTAAGAGCTATCAAGCAAGTCTTCAAGAATACATCTGAGATTAAAATCAATTCAACAAAGGTTTGCTCACTTCCATTTGGAATGTGTCATTTCATAGTTGCTCTTTTACCCAATGTTATTTCCTTCACTGCCAATATATGACAGGCCATTACCTGGGTGCAGCTGGCGGCTTAGAAGCTATTGCCACTGTCAAAGCCATAACCACTGAATGGGTGCATCCTACCATTAACCAATTTGTAAGTAATCATTAGCCTTTTTTAATATCCTTTTGGTGTCATCTGATGGTTCATACAGATCGGTTAAGTTCAAGGCAAAAATAATGTTGGCAAGAGTTACTTTATTTCAATATATCAATAAACTTTCATTGTCAATATATCAGTAAACTTTCATTGTGAGGTTACTAGTATAGAAATAGCCTTTTGGACTTGCTTTTTATGTTATATGGTTCTACAACTATTTCAATGGCTAAAGCTGGCCAAATTATGTTATTTTGAATAGGCCTTTGAGTTATCAATGTACCATTTTATGATTTTTTTTCAAGATATGCAATTCGAGAAGTAGATTATTTTATGCATGCCGCATGATAAAGGAAGGCTGCTGAGCTGAGTTAGCACGTTTCATGAAAAATAGCACCCTTTTTCAGAATGTTATCAACAATGTTTCCTCATCAGTAACTTGATTTTTAGGTTAATTGCAATTTAGGCTACCTCTTTGTTGGTCTCAATATGTGAATGCAGATGATGTATGAAGAAGCAAGTCAAGTTGCGGCTGATGCAGTAAGCAGTATCAAAACCATAGCATCTTCCATGCTTAGAAGAGAGTGATGATAGAATATAATAAAAAAAATGCAAAGCTTCAAAGAATCAAGGAATTCAGACTGGAATAGCTAGAGGTCTTGGTTTTGGTTTCTCATATATGATGGTCTATGCTACTTCCGCTCTTTGTTACTATGTTGGTGCACAATTTGCTAGTCATGGAAAATCCACTTTTGACAGTGTCTTCAAGGTAATCAATAGACATCAGTCTTATCCATCTTTCTCTTGATATGTATTTCTCATTTGAAGATTTATTAAAGTCATTGCTATGCAGGCATACCTTGCTTTAGTTTTGGCGATGATTGGAGTGTCAGAAGCTAGTACCTTGCCATCTGATTAAAAAAAAGGCAAAGGATTCTGCTACTTCCATATTTACCATCATTGATAGAAAAAAAAATTGATTCCAGTAGTGGAGAAGGTTTGATTTTGGACGGTGTCAAGGGTGATATTGATTTTAAGCACATTACCTTCAAGTTCCCGTGTCATCCTGATGTCAAATTTTTTAATGACTTCACCTTGAGCATCCCCTCTAGAAAGGTCTTCTTGAACTAGATGGCCATTTTTGTCAATCTTCTTGGGATTTTTGTTACATCACATGAGCACAATAGAATTCATCACACAATACTTTAAATCGTTTGATACTTTATTGAATGAACATTACCAAGATGTAATTTTGTTTTATGTCTTTCTCTATAATGCTAGTGCTTCTCTGTAATCCTGCGTCTGCTTTTGTATCAATTGTGAAATGAATTCTTGTATTAATTGTGAGATGAACTCGTAGCTTTGTTCTTGTAATTGATGGATGAATGAGCCAGCTCGGCAATAATAAAACACCTGGTAATGTGCAATGTTCTGTGATATGTTAGTACTAGTAGTATGTCGGGACTGGAGGAGGTGGTGCTTGGGCTGCCATGAACTGATTTAAACCCTGATCTGCTATTGCAACTGGAGGAGGTGGTGCATTGGGCTCCATGGATTCACCTCGACTTGCGGTGTTGCAGGTCTGAACCATCTGCACAAATCTTCTCAGGTTTAATAGACGAGAGGAAGAAAGCACGATAGGTGAGAGGGAAAAGCACAAAGATGAGCGAGAACAAGGGAGAAAAATAGAACAACATAACTAGGGAAAGTCGGTTTAACCCAACAAACAAATAGTCGAAAAGCTATTAAGAGGCAACAAAACTCAAGCCGAATGTTCTATTAATCGGACTAAATGATAGTGAAACTTAGGAGGGTAGCTTTACTAAAGCACTTCTAATCTATCTCATAGGGACGGTCGACTTAAAGCAAAGCTCGATCTTATAGGGATTACTGAGATGAGAAGGATCAATTTAAATTTGAAAACAAAGTTTTCAGAAGAGATAAGATATAAGAACTTATGGATGATATGGGGAAAGATCAGAATAAGATGAGAGGAGAATAGAGTAAGATGAGAGAAAAATAACTACTCATGTTAATCTGTTGTTTTGATTTATAAAATAATTTTTTTTGACGTTTGCAACTAAACGATCATGCTAACTATGGTTGCGTCCTACAGTCGATATGGCTCTGATACCATCTCTGTCGGGGCCCCGGATATACAACTCTGAGACCCACTGTGTATTCTAAACTAGTCCCAGATCAGTAGCTAGCTCACACAGTTGCAACATTGATGTAATCATATCCATACAACAAAACAACGGATGAAGCAGACAAATTAATACTTAGTAGCAAAAGGACCTTATGGTCAAGTCTTACAAAGTTTGCCACACAGGGCTTAACAATGAAAGATAACTTGCTGCGGTGAACAAAACATCTCGTGGTGGCCATCCGACATACCCACAGGCAATCGAGTGGAGGACACGACCTAATTCGCACAGTCTTCAAAGTAGTCTTCCTCGTAGAACTTGGTGTTTTCTGGTTCTTCTTTGGCGACTGATCAACAAGTGGCGCAAAGCCGTGAGTACTTTAAAGTACTCAGCAAGTCGTAGGGAAATGTATGCAAATAATATTCATGTAAGGCTTCACAAAGATAGCTTTATGGCTATTTTGCAGAAAGCAATATTGACAGTAAATACAGTAAGTAGATTGTAAAGCACAATTTAAAAGATTAATACATAATTAATCAAGTTTCTTTAAAATAACTAGTGAACACCCCGTTCACTTTCCAACCAACAAGGAGTGAACAACCCATTCACTTCTCAACCATTCCAACCAAACCATTCCAACATTTTTGATAAAGTCTACCCCTCGTGTGAAATCACCAGGCATTGTCCATAATCGAGGACATGGCTATTCGAATAGTTTTACAATCTGCAGAAGTTGTACAACTTGACCCACAAGAGATAATCAGTTTACATTGTCCGCCTGACACAATTCCGAAGGTGTGCGACTAAATGATTATCATAAGGCTTTTACAAAGCTCTATTTTGACTCGGTTCTGTTCGCTAAGGATTCACCTCGATCTGGCCCCTTCTTACGCTGCTTATCAACCCAAACAGAACCGACTCAAAATATTGCTAATTAGTTGGCCAGATCCACCCCATAATAGACTTGTGGTTGTACGGTATGGCCCAGATCAATGGCGCACAAAGTTAAGTCCTTAAAGGCTACTCAGGTGAAACATTCTCATCATAAATGTGCTTTCTGCACCCCCTTTACTGCACAATCATTCACCTGAGTATAAATCATTTTGGGTTCAACCCAGCCAAATGGCAACCCTTGCCATGGCACAACAAATTTTATCAACAGTGGCTCCTCCACAATTCCATCATTCATTAAGTCAAGTTCAATCATTCTTTGAGTATGTGAGCATGAATCCATCACGACTAAGCATGGCTAAGTATAATATGACCCGAGTTGGTAGTATAATAATGTCCACCTAATAATTAACCATACTAAGGTGTCCAAAGAATTATGTCATTCACGGGTACATGTCACTCTCAATTTATCAAGGAGGCATAATGGCAATTAGGCAATTAACCATTCCCGAAACCATTTTTTATATAATTAGCCATGCATGTTTATATCAAATAATATAGTTTTATAAATTTCGCACAACATTATCAAAGGTCTACGATTTGCCTTCGTTGAAGAGTTGAGATGCTTCGGTCATCGGATCCACGAATTCTTCCAAAACGCCGAAATCTATACGTACGGACAAAGCCAAATAAATAAAATAATTCCAAATAAAATCCAAATAATTACCAAATAAGCACCAACAGAAAGATAATGACTTTAAATGAATTTAGAAATTTGAATCACTCGAATCGGAGTTCGAATGAAGAAGATATGGTCTTCAGAAGTTAGAAAAGCACATAAAATGATGAAATGGGGATTTTTGGGATTTTCTGATTTATTTTTGTAAAGGAAATCATTTTACTGCGTCACATTGATGTCACTGGGGGAATTAGTTTTCGGTCGGATTTATTTTTCAACGGAAAAATCCGGAAAAAGCCACGCGGGCGCCACTGGATTGCCACACATGCAAAAAGGGTGAGGTGGTGCTGACGGAGGTGCCACGGTGGCGGCCACGTGAGCACCCAGCCAGCGGTGCTCTCGGCCCGATGGTTCGCTGGTGAACGGCAGGCCTCCGGCGGCCGGTGAGGGCAGCCAGAGGGAGAGGGGCTCACGGGGATGCTAGTGCGCTTGGTCTCGTCGGCGACGCACAAGGCGGTGGCCGGCGGCGAGAGGAGGAAAGGGCGGTGGCGACGGTTGAAAACAGCGCGGCGGCTCCGATGGACTTTCGGCGAGGAGGAGGTGCGCACGGGGTGGGCGGCGACCTTGCGAACTCAGAGGTGAGGACCAAGAGGCCGGAGATGGCTCGGCGGCGGTGCTAGATGTGGCGGCGGGGAGCTCGGCCGGTGGCGGAAGAACTCGAAATACGGTGAAGAGAAGGCGAGAAAGGGAGTGTGAGTCGTGGGAGAAGCAAGAGGGGCTCGAGGCACTCCCAGTGATTCAATTTATAGAGCGCGGGGAGGTCCAGAGGGCGAGATCGAGTCCGGAGCGGCGGCGGGCTTTGCGGAGGGGCTTGCGTGCACCGGCAAAACCGGGCGGAAAAGAGGGGAAACTATGGAAGGGATGGGGTCGGCGGGATTCAAGGGTTTCAATGCGCGCGCCCGCTTGGAAAATCGATGAAGGAAATGAGGGATTTGATGGACTTGAGCCGACGGCCATGGAGGGTGACATGGTGCAGGCGTTGGACTAGAGGAGGAAGATGAGCAGTGCACCACGCGGCTGATGGGTGGGTCCCCGTGGCAGAGAGAAGGAGGAAAGGGCACGAGCTGCGCGGACGGGGGTTTGGGCCGGGAGGCTGGGCCAAGAGCGAGGAAGAGAAACGGGCCGGAGGAAGGATTCCGCCCAAAGGCCAAAGAAGAATTTTAAAAGCATTTTCGAATTAAAGAAAAGCCAGAAATCAAAAAGGATTTTTAGAATATAGTTAATATAGCCCAAAAATTCTAGGAAAATGCACGAAAATCCCTTGAATTATTTAGAACTTAATAAAAATACTTTTAACTTAACTTTAGCTTTTAATGTTGCAAATAAATTATTTTTAACTTCGGAACAAAAGGAAAACCCTTTTAAAATCCAATAAAATACTTAATTTATCACTTTTGACTTTAAATCCAAGTAAAATCCACAAAAATTAAATAAACCAACTTTTAATTAATTAAAGTTTGATTAATTCAAATTAAATTGTTTTTTATCTCTAAATTTCAAGTTAAGCTTTAGCAACTTAATAAAATCAAATGGTTATTTTTATTTTCACAAATTTTCAAAAAGCCCAGAAAATTAGGATGTTACATAGTACTAGTGTCGATCTGTGAGTACGTGTATTTGAAAGGATAATGCTTTTGCCTTGAACCGATGTATCTAAATAGGGTATCACATTCAAATTGAATCAGTTCTGGAGAATTTGTAAAGAAATTTCCAAAATTTGTGTAAAATAGAAGGGAGTGCGATACAAATAGACTTAGTGTTAAAAACAGGAGTAACATGGTCTTTTTGCTTCAAATCCTCACTTTCAGAGTTTTTGGTGTCAACCTCCTACCAAACGCTTCCGTCAACTAGCTCCAGATTCTCAGAGGAGTGGATCATCTGAGAATCAGGAGTTGAGAGCTGAAAAACAAGGAACGGAGCTCTATCAAACAGGCCCTAGGTAAGCATGAAATAGATCGAGTGAAATGCGCCCCTCCCTCTTTTTTGTGTTTCTACATATGTCCTTTTGGTTGAAAAATAAATGATACTAGGAGTTGCTCCCGCGCGTTGCTGCGGGTCTGATTGTGCCTTCAAATTAATATGTTTGGAATTTTCATTGCCAGCAAATTGATGTTTTTCGTCAATGTGATTTACCAATTACTTAAATAGGGAAATAGCGAAATAAGATTCAAAATGAACTTGGTAACATGTGGCATTTTTCAATCCGGTTTCAACATGGAAATTTCCATTATGTTTGAAGGCATATGCATGTTTGGTGGGGTAAACTAACTTAGTATTAGTAACATGTGACATTTTGCATGGTTCTACCAGAACAGGTTATGCCGGTATTTGTTTTTTTTTTCTCCAGATAGAATCAGCTTGAGCTGTTAATTAAAAGAGAATTGTGATAGTGAGTTAGGATATTACTAACTCCGTTTCACAGTGCAGTAAGAAGTCAGACCTGAAATTTTTAGCTTGCTAGATATACCTCGTAACTGTTTAAGTTTCTCGGTTTTCTCTTTTAATTTTCTGTACATATTATTATTTTATTAATATATTTAATACAGTAGAGCCTCTCCTCCTTTTTCCCGGTCAAAGGTCAAAATAATATAGGACCATTTTCAAGGAACAAGTAACTCTGCATATGCATAGAGTGAAGGAACAACACAAAAATGAATTATTCTCCAGGCTACAGTCTATTGGTTAATCTAATAGCGGGCTTTGTACATTCTCTTTTGGTCGTACATAAACTATTTTTTATTCAGGTTTTTTTATATAAAATATAACTATACAATAGGGGCATCGCCTGCTGCTTGTCGTCAAAAAAATATAGGGCTATTTTTTTCTAGAGAATTGTGGTTTTACAACATAAGTTCATTAAGGAAATCAGTAGCCTAGTTATTACAATATTTATACTATTTACCGTGCTTTAATTATATAGAGGAGGTTAAGTGCTCGGAGTACGTTATTTAATAAGGTAACGCTTGGTCCGATCTTATGAACTACATAGAGATGCGTGCACATACTAAAGGGATATAGGTAGACTACACTAATACACAGTTTAAAATTCTACTATGTAAACCAAAAAGCCATGTAAGTAAGAGATCATAGATCATTACCACTAGACACGTGGTGCAGCAGGAGAAGAGTTGGAGCAGCCTGATCCAACGTCGAGTGCGTCGATGTAGTGGTCGTAGTTGATCGTCCAACGTTCTTGGTACCGATCGTCTTCTCCAGCAACCTATCGCGTTCCTTGCATAGGTTGTGGATCGTCCTCGACCAGCGTAGCAACAATCGCAACAACACATCAATGGTATCCATACGTCCAACGATAGAATGTCGTATGCTAGTGTGCTAGCACCAACGCGTACAGCAGGACTTTTAGGGAGGTGGTGACTAGGGTTTAGTGGTGTAACTCCTACGTCCCAACAGCCCCATGCATTCCCTTATAAAATAGCCCATAACGGATCATATTCAAACTAGTTTATTCCAACCCGTTAAGTGTGTAACCCTGTAGGTTCATATGTAATCAGCTGTGACTCGAAAACTCGTTCCCGATCACAAGTCGGTAGCGGTTCCTAGCAGAACATAACGACTCCAGAATACACATAAAGATTATATCGAACGAACCTTATGCAATATGATTTGCGACCAGGTCCTTATCACTTAATTACGACTAGCTCGTATCTCTATACGACCAGTTCACATCTAATCATGACCAGTCTGTAACACCTTACGACTAGTTCGCAGACTAGTTAGTGATCATGTACGACCAGCTCATGACCAGTCCGTATTTCCATACGACCAGTTCGTATCTGGTCGGACTGAACGAGTTGCTTGCATATTCTCCTTTTGCCTCACGATATCTGGTTGAACTCTAGGTGAGATATTAGTCATCCATGGACTGTTCAATACATTCTCAATCTAGTGATGGATAACTTTGTGTGGTCGACTCTTCGACTACTAGTGGCATGGATATGCACTTTCTTTATCTGACCACATCGAGTGCCCTAAAGATATCTCTCCTGTTATGTTAGGAGAGGCAAATCCCATATTCAATCAGTCACATCCCTTTGCATGTTTCATAGCATACCCAAAAGCTACCTTTATTACTGCCTAGTTACGGAGTAGCTTTTGGCAACCTCTAAGTGTACTATTATACATGTAGAAAACCATGCTGATCTCAGGTCTAAGGATTATACATCATTATTGCTTGAGACCAACTGATGACACACAAAATCATAACAATCTCAATAGTATCTCAAGGTGGGTCAATCCAACACCATGTTCTCTAACTTGTGCTCACACTATTGATTCGATATTCCATATCTATGACCGGTGAAACATGGTCATTACTCAATACATGTGATGGCTGATAAGTCACTAGTGTCCCGACCAGTGACATTCGACAAGGGATCCTTTTAGAATGACATAATACAACTATTAAAGAGCTTCAACAGCAAGTCACATACTTGCTAATCTTTATAAATGATAATTCATACAACGAGCATAATACCATCTATTCTATAATTCATAGAATGGATGGTATTATGCTCCTCCCCCTCTCCGGCTACTCCCAATCTCCCACGTCCCACCGCCCCTCGGCATCCACACCACAGGCCCAGCCATGTTGCGCCGTGCTATGCCACTGTGCCACCGCCTTGCCTCCGTGCCGCCCGACCCGCCGTGCCACTTTTGTGTCATGTCGCTTGACGGGCCCTATGCTTAGGCCTGGTCCGGCCCGGCCGTTGGTGTCATGCCAGCCCGGTCCGCTACGTGTCATGTCGTGCATGCTTGGGGCGTGCAATGCTGGGCGGGCCTCGAGTTAGCCCAAAAAGGCAAGGCTCAACTCCTAGGTCTAGCCTGGAGCATCGTCGTGGCCACAACTCCAATGTGCCATCTGAAGGGATGCGAGTAGGCTACATTAGCTGGCAATTTAAAAATTCTATCACGTAAACCAGGAAGCCATGCAAGTAGAAGATCACAGATCGTTACCACTAGACACACAATGCAGCGGAAGAAGAGTTAGAGAAGCCTGATCCAACATAGAGTGCGTCGATGAAGTGGTCGTAGTCGATCACCCAACGTCGAGCATGTTGATGCAATGGTTGTAGTCGATCGTCCAGCGTCCTCGGCTCCTCGCGAGTCGATCGTCTCCTCCAGCAACCTCTGTAGTTTCTCATGAAGATCGTGGATCGTCCTCAAACGCAACAGCAATTGCAGTAGCGCCTCTACAATATCCACATGTCCAGGGAAGGAACACCGCACGCTGGTGTGCTAACACCAAGTCACACGGTAGGGCTCTCTCGAGAAGATGACGGCTAGAGTTTGGTAGAGCAACTCACGCCAACTCGTATATATTTCCCAATAGCCCCAAACATCTTCTTATATAGTGCCTATGACGTATCCTATCCATATACGTTTTGTTCTAACCCGTTAAGTGTGTGACCCTGTAGGTTCATGCGTAATCGGTTGTGACTCAAAAACCCTTTCCGACCACGAGTCGATAGCGGTTCCTAGCAGGGCATAATGATTCCTGAATACACATAAATTATATTGGACGAACCTTAATGCAATATGATCTACGACTAGGTCCTTATCACTAACGACCAGCTCATATCTCTATATGACTAGTTCATATTTAGTCTCGACCAGTTCGTAACTCCTTACGAGCAGGTTTCGACCACTTAGCGATTATGTTCGACCAGTCTATGACTAGTTCGTATCTCCATACCACTAGCCTATATCTGATTGAACTGAACGACCTTCTCGTGTATTCTCCCTTTGCCTCACGATATCTGGTTGAACTCCAGGTGATATATTATGTCATCCATGGACTGTTTGATACTTTCTCGATCGAGTGTCGGATAGCTTCATGTGGTCGAACTCTTCGACCACCAGTGGAATGGCCATGCACCTTCTTTATCCGACCACATCGAGGAGGCCCAAAGATATATCTCCTGCTATGTTAGAATGAGCAAATCCCATATCCGACTAGTCACATCCCTCCGTATGTTTCATAGCATACACGAAAGCTACCTTTATAACTACCCAGTTACGAGTAGCGTTTGGCAACCCCTAAGAGTGCTATTACACATGTAGGGAACCATGCTGATCTCAGGTCTAAGGATTATACATCATCATTGCTTGAGACCAACTAATGACACATAGAAACATAACAATCTCAATAGTGTCTAAAGGTGGGTTAAACCAACACCATGTTCTCTAACATGTGTTCACATTATTGATTCGATATCTCTGTATCCATGATCGGTGAAACATGGTCATCAATCAATACATGTCTTTGGTCGATAAGTCAAGAGTGTTCCACCAAAGGACATTCACCAGGATACATTTAGAACGACATCATATAAGTTAAAGAACTTCACCAACAAGTCACATACTTGTTGATCTATATAACTGATTATTCATTCAAGGAACAAAATAACATTTATTCAATAACTCATAAACATAGACGTGATACAACCATATCTATGATTGCTTCTAGGGCATATATATCACCAACAGTGTCCCACTTGCACTAAAGTTAATCATACATGTATCTTATACTCATAGCTCTTGTGTGCACCTCATTCTTAGGTTGCGGGAGAGACTTTGTCAACGGATCAGCAATATTTAAATCCATGTGCACTTTGCATATCTTCACATCACCTCTTTCAACGATCTCACGAATAATGTGATATCGTTGAAGTATGTGTTTAGACTTTTGATGCGATCTAGGCTCCTTAGCTTGTGCAATGGCCCCACTATTATGACAATAGAGATCCATTGGACTAGAAGCACTCGAAACCACACCCAGTTCATAAATGAAATTTCTAATCCATACAACTTCTTTTGCAGCTTCCGAAGCCACAATATACTCAGCCTCTATTGTAGAATCAGCAACCATTCCTTGCTTGGAACTTTTTCAGCTCACTACTCCTCTATTAAGACAAAACACAAACCCAGACTGCGATCTAAAATCATCCTTGTTGGTTTAGAAGCTAGCATCGGTGTAAACATTTATGACCAGCTCTTCCTCACCCCCATAAACAAGGAATACATCCTTGGTCATTTTCAAGTACTTAAGGATATTCTTGACTGCTATCTAGTGACTTTCAACTAGATCTAATTGATATCTGCTTGTAACACTTAGAGCACATGATACATCTGGTTGTGTACAAAGCATGGCATACATGATAGATCCAATAGCCGAAACATATGGAATTCTACTCGTTTTGTCTCGCTCATCAGTGGTTGTAGGACACTAACTCTTGCTAAGATTAATACCATGTGACATGGGCAAGAAACCTTTCTTGGAATCTTGTAATTTGAACCATTCAACACCTTGTCAATGTACATATTTTGGCTTAATCCAATTAGCATTTTAGATCTATCCCTATAGATCCTTATTCCAAGAATATATGCTGTATCTCCTAAATCTTTCATTGAGAAACTATTTCTTAATGAAGTTTTAACAGATTCAAGCATATGAATATAATTTCCGACCAGTAGTATATCATCCACATACAATATCAAAAACACAAGTTTGCTCCCACCAACCTTCTTGTAAACACTAGATTCTTCTTTATTCTTGATGAAGTTAAACTGATGAGGGCATCCCTACGACACCTTCTCCTCCTCCACCTAAGGATCATGATATACGCCTCGAGTTGCTGACAGGACCAATAACGAGAGCACGTGCTAAGAAACTACAATCTTAGGTGAACTTGCTCCTTAATGAAGATGCCATTGATTTTAATGAGAATTTTATACTACCTAAAAACAGTGTTTCGCTTGTGCTCAGGTTTGAAGATTTAGCGATGGACATAGATCAAGGATATGTGACCGTCATCCAAGGAAGGCCATCAAATGAGGAGGTCAAGGCGCTGGCCTACAACCCATTCGGCCAAGCAAGGGATCAAGCCTCAAGTGATCAAGCACAAAGCCTATGTGGAGGAACCAGGAAGGAAGCACAAGCCCACGACATGAACAGTAACCGGCCCATGAATAGCGACGCGCATGAACAGTAATGGGTCGTGAACAGTAATTGTGCTACAGTGCCGGTCCGCGCTACAGTGCCGCGTGTGAACAGTAGCGTGCGCGTGAATAGTCCATATGGAAAATTAGTACTGAATAGTTCATAGGCCGAGACTATATATTGAGGGGTAGACCCCCATTATAAATTAGACCAGTTTATGCATAAGAATTGAAACATAGCTATTGCTTGTTCTTTCTAAACCAGAGTTCATGCGAGGACTTCTGAGAGAGAATTAGGCGATCAATTGTTCGTTCTGCATTTTTAAGGTCAAGTTTGCTTTTCCGCTGGGAATTGAGAGCTTGGCGATCTCCGTTCGTGGTCTAGCGGCGATCATCCCGGTGCGTGTTGGCGAATATCCATAGAGCTGCAAGTCCGTGCACTGGCACGTGGTGTACAACCGAGCGTTATTTGTCATCAAGCGCTATTTATCCACGGTTCTACTCGAGAAGATCGGGCCACCCCGTATCATTGTGGTATCAGAGCCAGGCCACTCTGTAGAATCTCTTTTTTACCCATATTTTAGTAGATTATTTTTAGTCCTATACACCGAAAAAGCCACAAAAAATATTATCTTTCACTATAGTTTAATTCAGTATTTTTAGTGCGTTTTGTTAGGTCTTAATCCACTTGTTCATCGTGTTTAGTTGTTGGTCGTGTTCCGTTTGCATCACCTTTTGTTTTCCCCATCCAATTCATGTTTCCCATCTAGTGGTGTGTTCACAAACCAGCCAATCCCTCCAACAAACACACAAAAAAAAATTAGCGAGCTCCACATCCTTGCATTCTCTTTAATACCTTTTGAGACTAGCTGTAGATTTGCTCGAGGGACTGCTCGTTGTAGGTGGTGCGCCACAAGTTTATTTTGTCTAGTTGATTCATCTTCATACTATATTGGCTGTGACTAGTAGCGCTTGGCTGAGTTCACAAAGTGTTTCTCTGTCCGCTCCCTGGAACTAGTCTAGTCTGTTCACTTTGTAGTTGGTCGTGAGTACACAAAGCAAAAAAAAAACACGTGAAGTTACTGTTCACGACCCAAACACTGTTCATGTCAGTAATATTGCCGTGAGTTCCAATTTCAAAAAAAAACAGCGAGGCTGAGTAGTTAGTAGCCGGCCGTGAAAAAAAGAAAAGAAAAAAAAAACAGAGAGTGCAAAAAAAAAACAGAGAGCAAAAAAAAAAGAGGCAAAAACTTTGGCCATAGGGTTGCTTTCTTCTGTTGGAGCATTGTTATATGTTTGTCTCCGCTACTGTTCGCGTACCATGATTTTGAGCAATCTTGTGCCCTCATATACAATTTTTGAGCACTAGCTAGCGTCTCTCCTTGAACTGTTGCAATACGAGCATTCGCATCCATGCAAAATTGTTCTTGTTATCGCTCATTCCTTTGATTGCAATAGTCCCTTTATCCTTGTGCGTGTGTTACTGTCTACTCCTCACTTATATTTATCGATCAGCAATTAGGCATTGTGAGTCTCGTTTGGATTGCTACCTAGCTCGACAATCTTTAAATTCTGAATTGTTATGATTCCTCACCTAGCTCCACCTAAAACATCCATGTCAAGTATTGGCTGTCGTTCTTGGTATTCGCTCGCACAATTTGGGTTGGTCGTTCGTTGCAACGAGCGTAAGTTTTTGCTACTCTTAATTTACTTCGGAACGGTGCAACTTGCTTTGTTTCAGAACAATAGTTGAGAGATTTTCACTTATTTTCCACATATATTGTCACTTGGTATTTTTGCTACGGTAACCATGTCAGGAAGTGAGCAGGACAAGGATCTGGATGGTAACCTTACTGTTCTGATCACAAAGATGCACTACCATATACTTCGTGCCACGCTTTGAGACGAGTTCCGGGCTGAGGTCGATCAGGTGCGCGGCGACCTTGGGTGTGTCCAAAACAACTTGATGGTCTGGGGTCGACTTCCAAAAGTCCGCTCAGGACCGTTGATGACAACCACAAGGTATTGCTCGATGCAATTGCCAATCTCACCGCTTCGATGCAGCTGGGTACACGTGGCGATGCGGGGAGTGTTCACCTCCCGTACGAGCCGTGCGATGAGACAGATGTGGAAGCTGCCGCTAGACGACAGCGTGAGGATGAACCACGCCAACGACAATTTAACGAACAGGCGCGTGTATGCGAGGCGGCACAACAGCTCCATGTTGTTTCTGAAGTTGTGGCGCGTCCCCCTGCACAAGGGCGCGGCCGTGGCATTAGCGCAGGAAGAGGCAGTGCACACCTGGACGCCAATGATGGCATCCACGATGGCGCCTATGGAGGCGCGCATGACGACGCCTTTGGGGGTGCCTACTATGGTGCCCATGGCGGAAGCCGTGACAACCGCCACAATGATGATGACGGCGACGAGTTCGTGTTCGACGACTATTTTCCGCGCCATCAACATAATCAGTATGCTCGCAATCATCGGCGCGATGAGGACGCCGATGATCTGGTTGCAAAGCCCAAGTTTACGATGCCGTTCTTTGAGGGTACTACAGAGGTAGAGGTTTATCTTGCATGGGAGCTGAAAGTTGATAAGCTGTTTCGCATGAACCGCTATTCTGATCAGCGCAAGTTGAATCTTGTCGTTGCTACTTTGGACGGATATGCTGCTACATGGTGGGAGCGTTGTGTGCAACAACGTGTGGAACGACACGAGCCACGTGTTGTTACATTGGACGAGCTGAAGAGACAGATGCGTGCGCGCTTTGTACCTACACATTACAAGCGCTCACTGCATGAGAAGTTGATTGGGTTGCAACAGGGGTTGAAATCAGTCGATGAGCATTATAAAGAGATGGAGCAGATTATCATACATACTGATGTACGTGAGAATGAGGAACAAGCGATGGCTCGCTTTCTTGCTGGGATGAATTATGCTATTCAACGGATTGTTAATCATCATCAATACAACAACATGGTTGAGTTGATGCATCAGGCACGTGAGGCTGAGAAGCAGGTAATTGAAGATGCTAAGTATGCTGCACGACAACATTATTCAGCGAGCATGACACCTCCGTACAAAGACGGACAGACAGACCAAGCCCGCTCCATCCGGAGCAATTCAATGACGCCAGCTCAAAGACCTGAGAGGAAGACAGATAGTACGCTGCCACCGGTGCCCGCTACTAGCATGGCATCTTTGATGGGTTCTATAGGGCGTTCACGTGATGTGACATGCTACAAGTGCAAGGGAGTTGGTCATTTTCAGAAAGATTGCCTGATTAATAAAGTTATGATACTTACTGATGATGGGTATATTTCAGCTAGTGATGAGGACGATACTACTCCATTTGCTGATTTTGCCGAGGATCCCACAAAGGATGAGCAATTGGACTATAGGCCAGGGTTGCCAGATGGAGAGCATATGCTAGTGTGCACACCTCGTGTACTTAGCGTGTCACAGAGTCAGTCTACCGCACAACAGTACAATTTGTTTCAGTCATGGGCGACAGTTGGTGGTAAAGTGTGCAAAGTTATAATTGATGGAAGAAATTGTCATAATCTGGCCAGCAAGGAGCTGTGCACAAAATTGGGCTTAAAATATTTACCGTATCCTCATCCTTATCATGTGCAATGGTTGAGCGATGTGGGAGAGGTGAAAGTCAGTCATATGGTGAAGGTGCACTTCAAGATTGGCAAGTATGAGGATACCATTGTTTGCGATGTGGTGCCCATGTCAGTTTGTCACTTGCCATTGGTGCGCCCATGGCAATTTGATCGACATGTTTATCATGATGGACATATAAACTGCTACAAGTTTAAGTGGAGCAGCACAGATGTGATTTTATATCCGCTTACACCGACAGAGATAGTTAATGCTGATAAGAAGAAAGTTGAGAGTACACCAAACAGAGTGATTCCACCTTCGGTGAGTGAGAGGCACAAGCCAAAATTGAGCGGTAAAAGAAAAGTGAGGGAGAGAAAAGTTTAGTAATGTTAGCCACCAAATCAGAGAAGAGAGCTTTTTGTGATAATCCCAATTTGGTGCACTTCGTACTTTTGTACAAAGATGCATTGCTTTTAATCGACGACTTGACGTCTCTTCCTAGTTATGTCTCTCATGTTTTGCAGGAAATTAGCGACGTCTTTCCGGAGGAAGTGGCCGCTGGTTTGCCACCAATCCACGGGATAAAGCATCACATTGATTTTATTCCGGGAGCGATGCTGCCAACCTGACCACACTTTCCGGATCGAGGCAAATTAAAATTGCTGCCACAAGGAGATGAACCTTTCAAAGTGCTTCAGCGGATTAACAATAATGCATACAAAATCGAGCTTCCAGGCGATGACTATGGCGTGAGCTCGACATTCAACATTGTTGATTTATCACCGTTCTTCGGTGTTGATGATCTAGCGTCGAGGACGATGCCTTTTCAAGAGGGGGAGGATGATGAGGGCATCCCTACGACACCTTCTTATCCTCCACCTAAGGATCATGATATACGCCTCGAGTTGCTGACAGGACCAATAACGAGAGCACGTGCTAAGAAACTACAATCCCAAGTGAACTTGCTCCTTAATGAAGATGCCATTGATTTTAATGAGAATTTTATACTACCTAAAAACAGTGTTTTGCTTGTGCTCAGGTTTGAAGATTTAGCGATGGACAGAGATCAAGGATATGTGACCGTCATCCAAGGAAGGCCATCAAATGAGGAGGTCAAGGCGCTGGCCTACAACCCATTCGGCCAAGCAAGGGATCAAGGCTTAAGCGGTCAAGCACAAAGCCTATGTGGAGGAACCAGGAAGGAAGCACAAGCCCACGGCTTGAACAGTAACCGGTCCATGAATAGTGCTGAACGTGAACAGTAATGGGCCATGAACAAGAATCGTGATATAAGATGCGATCAGCATAAGCCGCCATCATGTAACGAAGAACGTTTCGTGAATAGTACCATATGGAAAATTAGTACTAAATAGTTTATAGGCCGAGACTATATATTGAGGGGTAGACCCCCATTATAAATTAGACCAGTTTATGCATAAGAATTGAAACATAGTATTGCTTGTTCTTTCTAAACCAGAGTTCATGCGAGGACTTCTGAGAGAGAATTAGGCGATCAATTGTTCGTTCTGCATTTTTAAGGTCAAGTTTGCTTTTCCATTGGGAATTGAGAGTTTGGCGATCTCCGCCGTGGTCTAGCTGCGATCATCTCGGTGTGTGTTGGTGAATATCCATAGAGTCCGCAAGTCCGCGTAATCGGGCGCGTGGTGTACAAATGAGCGTTATTTGTCATCAAGCGCTATTTATCCATGGTTCTACTAGAGAAGATCGCAACCCAGATTATTGTGGTATCGAGCTAGGCCACTCAGAGAATCTCTTTTTACCCATATTTTAGTAGATTATTTTAGTCCTATACATCAAAAAGCCACAAAAATATTATCTTTCACGTAGTTTAATTCAGTATTTTTAGTGCATTTTGTTAGGTCTTAATCCACTCGTTCATCGTGTTTAGTTGCTGGTCGTGTTCCGTTTGCATCACTTTTTGTTTTCCCCATCCAATTCATGTTTCCCATCTAGTGGTGTACAGCTGAGCGTTATTCGTCATCAGGCGCTATTTATCCATGGTTCTACTCGAGAAGATCGGGCCACCCCGTATCATAAACCCTTTGACCACTTCATCAAAACGAATGTTAAAACTCCGAGATGCTTGCTTTAATCCATAAATAGATTTCTGGAGCTTGCATACCTTTCTAGCTTCCCGTGGATCAACAAAACCCTCAGGCTGTGTCATGTACACATCCTCACTTAGGTTTTCATTTAGAAAAGCCGTTTTGATATCCATTTTCCATATCTCATAATCAAAATATGCAACAATAGCTAGATGATCCAAATAGACTTAAACATAGTGACAGGTGAGAAGGTTTCATCATAATCAACACCTTGAATTTATTTAAAACCCATTATGACCAGTCGTGCCTTATGAATGTGAACATTTCCATCCATATCTATCTTTTTCTTAAAAATCCATTTGCACTCAATGGTTTTTACACCATTAGGTGAATCAACCAAGTTCCAAACTTGATTGTCATACATGGACTTTATCTTGGATCTCATGGCTTCAAGCCATAACTCAGAGTCCGGGTCCACCATCGTTTCCGTATAAGTCTTAGGCTCATCATTATTCAATAATAAAACGTTATGCCCATACCTTATAGGCAATTGACGTGGCCTTTTAGATCTTCGTATGGCTGATGCTTCATCTACATGTTCTACAACATTTTGTTCATCCTGTAGAGGTTTAGTAGGAGTTGAAACATTTTCGGATGCTTCTCGAATTTCTTCGAGTTGCACTTGCTCCCACTGACTCCTTTGGAAAGAAACTCTTTCTCCAAGAAGACACCATTACGGGTAATAAATATTTTGTTATCAACCCGATTATAAAAAGAATATTCTTTAGTTTCCTTAGGATACCCCACAAAGAAGCACTTATCAGACTTGGGTGTGAGTTTATCAGACGTCAAACACTTTACGTAAACCTCACAACTCCATATCCTAAGAAAAGATAATCCAGGACACTTCTCGGTCCATATATCATATGGTGTCTTCTCTGCTGTTTTTGATAGAACCCTATTTAAATTGAAAGTCGCTGTTTCTAGAGCGTATCCCTAGAATTGCAATGGAAGATTAGATTGACTCATCATTGACCGAACCATGTCCAACAATGTTCGGTTCCGTCGTTCAGACACCTCATTCCATTGAGGCGTTCCTGGCAGAGTAAGTTGTAGAACAATTCCACATTTCTTTAGATGATCACCAAACTCATGACTCAAATGTTCACCTCCACAATCCGATCGTAGATATTTAATTGTCTTGTCAAGTTGATTCTATACATCATTCTTAAATTCCTTAAACTTTTCAAAGGATTCAGACTTATGCCTTATTAAGTAGATATAACCATATCTACTAAAGTCATCATTAAAAGTTATGAAGTACTAAAAACCACCTCTAGCTGAAGTGCTCATTGGTCCACATACATCCGTATATACAAGGGCCAATAAGTTACTAGCCCTCTCACCTCTGGTCGTTAAAGATATCCTTGTCATCTTGCCAAGTAAACACGATTCACATGTTTCAAATGATTCGAAATCAAATGATTTTAGAAGATGATCTTTATGGAGCTTTATCATGCGTTTCTCGTTTATATGACCTAGACGACAATGCCAAATAAAAGTGGGATTCAAATCATTAGGTCGAAGTCTCTTAGCATTAATGTTATAGATAGGCTTATCCTTAAGATTCAAAACATGTAATTCATTCACTAATGGAGCATGGCCATAAAGCATATTTTCAAAATAAATTGAACAACAATTGTTCTTTATTCTGAATTCATAACTTTCTGCTCCTAAACATGAAGCAGAAATAATGTTTTTGCTTAAGGCTGGAACATAATGGATCCTACCCATTCATGGACTGACTCATCTAGATGATGCGGTGATGCCAACGCTCAAAATCGACATGGGTAGAATTGGTTATATGCACTACCAAAGCGTAGATCCTACCCATTCATGGAGATCCTTGACAATTTACTTTCTGATTCCACGATTATTGGTAATCATGTTGTCATTGTTAGATCCGGAGTCTATGGTGCAGAAGATAAAGTTCATCATATTGGTCTTGGTGGTTATAGGTTTTTCATATGTAGTTTTCAATGTAAAAGTTGGAAACTTATATACTTTAATTTTGTGTCATTGCTAATATAAACCAGATGATTTTTCTCTTAGTGTGTAAGGAATGTTTATCAGTTTGATTTGCAGACTATCAACACGTGAATGTCCACGTTGGCAAAACATTAGGGGTTATTTGCACTGGTTTTAGAAGATTAGGGAGGCAATTTCTTAGTTTAGGAGGTTAAGTGGCACCAAACTTCGAGGGGGTAAACTAGACTTCTTTAAGAAGAACAGTATTAATGTTGGTGCAGTTGTACCCTCAACATTTTGAAATTAATATGCAAGTCCTTGAAACTTTTAAGAATATCCTTAATCTAGTACTCATCTGTTCATGAATGTATGATGTTTTGGACACCGACATATGGTCTTCGGCATGCAGCTTTGATCATTAATTTTAATATAAATATATTATATTATAAATATATTTTTCATGACTAATCAAATGATATCGTTTTCACATGACCAATCCAAATAGTTTTTTTTAATATATTACTGTTCAAAGTTAATGAAGTTTGACTGCACAGTTTCTAATACGTCATATATTTCTTCTGAACGGAGAGTGCAATATTTTTAGACGCACTGTCAAATGCCATCGCAAACGCCACAAAATCTGAAACATACCATTATCGTCACATTTTCCATCCCAAGGTTGCGAATTGACCATTTTGTTCCCCATGCTTTCCTCTTGTTTTCTTTCTATTTATGTTTTCCATCCCTGCCACGTCAGCTCTGGGAGCTCCACCTACCGCCAAATCACCGGGTTGTAGAAGTAGTAGTGCACCAGCTTGACGCGGCCCCTTGAGCATAGCAGCAGGTCGACCGACAATGAGTGCACGATGACCATGCTACCGTGGTTTGTTGGGTGTATGCATTCTCCCTTATGTTGGGTCTGGATAGGAAGGTGAGGTCCGAGGCGAACATGGACTCCGTCGCAGCTGGGCACCGGTGGGTGAGGAAGTGAGGGAGGTGTTCCACGGGGTGGATTTAGCACCGGGCGCTGGAAGAAGACATCGGAGAGGTCGGGGGTACAGGGTTTTCAATACCAGTTTTATTTTTTTTTATCGGGGGTCACCGATAGACCGATTATCAGAAAATTTCAGCCAAATTCGACCGAAATTTTCAAATCAAAATTTGATTTTTTTTTAATCTAAATGAAAAAAGATTAAAAAAAAGTGCAATTTTGAGGGCTTGAACACATGACTTATAGTCTCCATGGCTAGGGACACTACCACCAAGGTGCACGCACATATATGCTTATGCTTAGATATGGTTATGCATGTCTCTTATATTTGAAAAACTTCAAGCAAATCTATTTTTTGGCTGGTTTGGATTTTCGATATTTTCAGCCAATAGAACTGATATTTTCGAAAATCGGTTGATTTTCAGCAAATCCATTTTTTTGGCCGAAAATTCTGAGAGGGAGTGGCCGAAAAATTTTTTGACCAAGGTGAGAGGCCGAAAATTCAAGCGAATCCGTTTTTTTGACCCAATAGAACTGATATTTTTGAAAATCGGTTGATTTTCGGCCTGTTTTTTTTTTGAAACCGGCAGGAGGACTGCCTGTTATATTAATAGAGAAGGAGCGGAGCGAAACCGCAAGGGGTCAAAGTTTAAAGAAACAAGGCCTAATTACAGAGAAATGAAACGCTCCAAAGATTTAGCTCCCGCAAGAAACCAAACTCTTCCCTCCTCCTTAATCTTAGCTAGGAGAACAACAGCGCCAAGCTCTGTTGTTGAAAATTCTTTATGCTTGCCTTCCAAAGCTCAAGAAATTAAGATCGTGATCGTCGTCCTGGTCTTTCGAAAGGAGCCTGACACCTTTGCCACATTTGCCCACCAATCTAGGATGTTCGTGTAACGGGGCCAGGTGGAAGGTTGGAGGCCTTCAATACCTGTCCAGTCCGCCATAAGCTTCCAAATGCTTGAGAGTAACGACACAAAGGCGATGAGGTGCGTGATTGTTTCCGGTGTGTCTCAGAGAGGACGAAGCGATGGTTTGGCCACCCCCTAACTTCGAGCCTGTCAGAGGTCCAAAGCTTATTTTGAATTGCTAACCAAGCAAAAAGTTTCCCCTTTGGAGGGGCTTGGGATTGCCTGATTAAGGCTTTGTAGTTGGTCGCTATGGAACCCAAGAAATGTAAGGCGTAGGCGGATCTCGAGGAGTAGATTCCACTCTGGCTTAGTTTCCAAGAGATCTCGTCAAGGGTGCCTTGAGTCAGTTGAATTTGGTTGATTTTGGTCCACAATCGTACGAATTGATCAATGTGTAGTGCAGAGAACCCTGCCATGAGATTGATATCCTGCACCCACCGCCCGTTCTGTAAAGCTGAGAAAACAGTCTGATTTTTGCAAACCGACGAAGCAAAGATGCTAGGAGCTAAGTCTTTGGGGGCCTCTCCAAATAGCCATGCCAAAAACCAGAATTTGGCCGTTTTCCCATCCCCGAGGGTTATCCTTGTTGCTGCAGCAAAAAGATTTCGGTCCGAGTCATGAACAGGGATTTCCATACCGACCCAGGGTTTATAAGGGTTCTTCCATTCTTGCTAGAGCCAACACAGTCTGATTGCTGAGGAGAATTGCGGAGGGCTAATGATGCCTAGCCCACCGAGATGGGTTGGACGACACACTCTATCCCAGTTAATTTTGCACTTGGCACCCGAGAGATTAACCGATTTTACTAGGGTGGCCCGCCCTGCTGGGGAAAGGAGATGCCCCTGCCATCCTGCAAGCCTGCCCGCCACCTTGTTGAGAAGGGGTTGGAAATCCACTCTACGAAGCCTTCTGAAGGTGAGCGGAAGACCCAGGTACTTGATCGGGAAGGTTGAGCGGATTGCGGGGCAGTCCAGAAGGACCGAGGTAAGGTCTAAGTGGTCACAGCTGATTGGAAGCACTGTACTTTTCTGAAAATTGGTATGAAGGCCGGTGGCCTGCCCGAAGTTGAGGATGATCTACGTGGTTATGTAAATTTCACTTGGGTTAGGATTAATGAAAATAGCTACATCGTCCGCATAGATGGAGGTTCTGATACTAGCTAGGCGATCGCGCGTGGGAGCGAGGTATCCCAAGTCCGTAGCCACCTCTAGGAGGCTTTGAATGGGGTCAATGGCTAGGATGAAGAGGAAAGGAGAAAGAGGATCTCCTTGCCAAAGTCCCCGCCCATGAGTAATCGCATTGCCAGGGATGCTGTTGAGAAGGACTTTCGATGAGGTAGACCTTAAGAGGGCTGCCACCCAATTGGTCCATTTAAGGGGAAAACCTCTTTTGTTAAGCAGATCTAGAAGGTAGTCCCAGCGAACCGAGTCGAAGGCCTTGGCAATGTCTAGCTTGAAAAAGAGCGAAGGGGTTTTGGAACGGTGAAGTCTTGTGATCAGGTTACGGATGTAGAGGAAGTTGTCATGGATGCTTCTTGTTTTGATGAAGGCGCTCTAAGCTCTCGAGACCAAGTTGTTAAGGCACGGGGCCAACTGGCGGGCTAGCGTTTTAGCAATCCACTTACCGATCCCATGAATAAGGCTGATAGGTCTATAGTCTTGTACTTTATCTGCACCCTCCTTTTTTGGGATCAGCACAATATTAGCTCTATTAAGAAGGTGGAAATGCGACGTGCACAGGGAGTGAAAGCTGTGGAAAACTGACATGATATCTGCTTTAATGATAGGCCAACAAGATTTGTAGAAGTTAGTAGAGAAACCTTCCGGCCCTGGGGCTTTGTCTCCCGGTAGTTGGTCTAGGGCTAGGCGCACTTCTGATTCTGTGAAGGCATCCTACAGGGAGTGCAAATCTTGTGGCAGGGGGTGTAAGGTCTCCCAGTTGAGGTCCGTGTCGCGCGGAGCCGGCCTGGCCAACATTTCCTAGAAGTGCTTTTGTATTAGGTCTTCTTTCTCGGAGTGCGAGATCGCCCAGCCTAGGCCGTTCTGCAGTTTTGGAATGAAGTTTTTCCTTTTACGGCCGTTTGCTTTGATATGGAATAATTTTGTGTTTGCGTCATTCTCTCTGAGATTGGTGATCCGGGAGCACTGGCGTTTCCTGGTTTGCTCAATCACAGCTAGCCCCAAGACTCTCTTCTTTAGTTTGGCCCTCAGGGACGATTCTGAGGTTGACAGGACCCTGCACTCTTGGGCCATGTAGAGCCGGAGAATAAGCTCTAAAGCCATGTGAAGAAGGAGCTTATGCCAAGGGAAGAGGGAAGAGCTCCACGATTTAAGAGCGGAAGTCGTGGACGTTAGCTTGTGGTGCAGCCTATGCATAGGTTCAGTGTGCCTACAAGGTGCTAACCAAGCCTTTTGAACCGTCTCAAAGAACACTGGCATCTTGATCCAGAAGTTTTTGAAGCAGAAAGTTTTGGGGCGAGCGGGTCCGGAGAAGTTGGAGAGGAGGAGGGGGCAATGGTCGGAAATCGAAGAAGACAACGCCTGAAGAAAGTGGTTATCGAAGAGGGTGTCCGGCCTTCATTAGAGAAGACTCGTCCACTGACTGTGGTGGGTCTTCGACGCTCACCGCCCAAGTAAACTTTCTGCTTTGGACATGAATTTTTTTAGCTCGCAAGCGCTGAGAGTGTTAAAAGATGCCATCTTGACGAGGGTAAATGTTGGAGTCGTTTTATCTTGAGCATGGTAGATGAGGTTGAAATCACCTAAAACCAGCCAGTTGGTGCCAGTGGGAGGTTTTAAGGAAGCAATTTCTTGGAGGAAGGCCGCCTTGTTTCTGTTTTGGGATGGACCGTAGACTATGGTGAGGCGAAAGGACGAGTTGCACTCTTTTAGGATCACCGTCACTGTTAGGCTGAAGACCGAGTGCAGAACGTCTTCGACCTCAATGAAAATGTTATTCCAAAGAAGGAGAATTCCGCCTCGCGTACCTTCCGCCGGGTTATGGGCGAAGTTCCGAAGGTTGTAACCCCCAAGGGAGCAAGCAAGGTTTTGGTCCACCATGGTAAGCTTAGTTTCCTGAAGGCAAACAAGATGACATGTTGTGGAGAGGAGGATCTCCTGGATGAGCGATTTTGTTGCCTAGTTGTTGAGGCCCCTCACATTCCAGCAAAGAATGTTAATGGTTGGTCTAGCCATGCAAGGAGGTAGCAGCTGCCGGGAAAGGAGCAGCATGGCCGGCTAGGGCAGTCTGGGCAGTGGGAGGGAAAGGAGGCTCGGTCTTTATGGTTGGTGGGGCCATGAGCGCTGCAGGCTGGAGGAAAGGCTGTGTGCCGAGAGTGTCGTGAGTCGTCGAAGGGGGGCGGCCTGCGTGCATGGTCAAGGAGTCAGCTGCCTTCCGATGCCACCACAGCCCACTGGCCGACTTAGGCTTGAGACGAGCGGAAGGAGAGCCGAGGGGAACAGGATGCCAAAGGTCAAGGGGGTTTGCAGTCTTGAGTGTTTCGTAGCTGACATGCATGGGGTTCGAGCCTTTAGTATATGGCACGATCTTGTTCCTCTCCTCCACTCGCAAGCTGCAGCTCTCCGGGAAGACCTTGTCGAGGATCCTGACGACGCCCTCCTGTGGAGCACGGCAAGATCGGCGCGCAGAAGGTAGCGGCCACCGGCGGGTGCCTCAAGACGCGGACGTGGCCGACGGCGGTGTCGCGGGCGTCCACGACGCCGCTGACGTTAGCGTCTGACGACGGCCAATTCGCTGAGGTACTTGAGCACGTGCATCGAGCTCGCGCCACCGCCGACCGCAACGTCGGGCCCTGCACCAGTATCGGGTTCACCATCATCAGGGCAGGTAGTTGCACGCCTCTTCCAGCGCGTTGGTAAACCTCGTCAGATTGAGCCTCACGTTCTGCTCCATCGAGGCCGTGAAGCGGCAGCTGAGTGAAGTGCTCCAATTGGGACCTAGGCGCTGAGCCAGGACGGACCGAAGTGCAGGCCGGAGCCGTGGAAGTCCAGTAAGGGATGGGGGAATGAGAGAACAGCGGTTGGCCAACCTTCAGCAAAAGAATAGGAAACAACGTGGTTTTCAAAGCAGATAGCTGACCAAAGAAAAAGCGCCATGGACTTTGTCAGAGACGGGCCGGCGGTTAGCTTGGCAAGGTGTGAAGAAAAACATGACAGCAATCCAGACTTCACCATTTGACAAGGCTTTAGCAGTTGACAAGCAGGGAACAGAGTAAAAAAACAGCAGCAGTCCAAACTTCAGCAAATAACAAGCCTTCAACAGATGACAAGCATAAAACGACGAGGGCTTTGTTAGGTGACATAACTTCCGCATTTGACAAGCAGGGGACAAAGTAATTATCATCAGTAGTCCTAACTTCAGCAAATGACAAACCTTCAACAATTGACAAGCATAGAACAACAAGGGCTTCGTCAGGAGACAGAGCTTCCGCAGTTGACAAGCGGGAAACAACAAAGGACTTAGTAGCTGTTGACAAGCAAAATACAACGTAGACATCAACAGATGACAAAGCTTCCACAATCTGCGACCAGAAGGCAGCCTAAGAAACGACAGCAAAGAAGAGGCAAAAGAGTCTGAAACAGCAAGGATTGAATTCTGCATGATCCAGAAATGAGACTTCAACTCGGGTGCTCCAGCTTCTAGGCCGCCACCACTTGGCCGCCCAGTGCCGCTGGGGGAGCATGGGAAGATGGGGCCACGACCTCCTGACTGTTCGGAAGGAAATGACCTCCCATCTCGACGAGCGCGTCGTCCGCTCGCTGAGTGAGCTGACAGACCACCTTGAAGAGCTGCTCCAAAGCTGAGATAGTGTCTTTCGGGAGGGGGGCTTCGAAAGTAGCGAGGTAGTCTTTGAGCGCTATCTCCATGAGAGGGCGGTCCTTCGGGAGGGTACCCAGCTTGTGAGCAAGGGCTTCCTGGGCTCGGAGCATCATTGAGCCCGGTCTTCTCTTGGCCGCCAGGCGAACGCTGCGATGGAGGTTGACCCTTGCTGATGTGCGCTTGAGTTGGGGGGAGGCCGGTGTAGCAATGATCGAAGAAGGCGAGCTGGAGAACAAAGCCGCCTTGAGAGCATGCCACTGTGATATCCCTTGAGCTTCTATCTGGGTAGCTTGGGCCGACTGGTGAAGTATGTTGAGGGCGGTCCTCTCCTGGCATGCGTGGGGAGCCTCAGCACACTGAGGCTGTGTCGAGGCTCCCTGCTCCTGTGGAGGTGGAGGCTGTGTCGAGTCTCCCAGCTCCGGTGGAGGTGGAGACAGTGTCGGGTCATGACCTCCCTGCTCTTGTGGAGGTGAAGGTGGCAACGGGTCGTGATTTGCTGTGGCCGGGTCTACGGAGGGAGCCGGCTCCAAGGGGATCGGCTCACCGGCCAGAGGCGGCCCTTGGAGCTCACCTTGTGCCAGCACCCCCCCAACGGTTGAGCTGGTCCCATTACTGGCGTCGATGGAGGAGGGGGGACCAGGGGGTCCAGAGCAAGCGAAGGCATCTGATCGAAATGGAGCTGCAGGGGGGTGGAGGAAGAACCAGGATCAAAGAACTGGAAGAAAGGGGCGCTAGGAAAAACCTGGAGAGTAGCAGCCGTCTCCTGTGCCGAGGACCCGCCCATCAGGTCCTTTGGTGACGGACAAGACACCGGAGCAGGGCCACCCCAAGCAGGATCAGTGGGCTTGGCCAGCAATAGGGTGTTGAAAGGTCCAGCCTGGGGCGAACCGAGGGGCTCTCCAGAGGCCGTCACGTCTGGGTAGTCCACCCAGTGGCCGGTGGGGAGAAGGGACCGGGTCTGAGGCTTTGCCAAGCGACTCGAAAGGAGTTGGCCTTGGTGGTGGCGATTTAAGGCGTTAGGGGCGGCCGCATTCCGAGCTGGTCTGGCTCTTGGAGACGAAGGATGACTAGGTGTCTTGCCGCCTGGAGAAAAGACGTCCAGCTAGCCTTGGGCCTCACTACTATCGGGCTGCTTGGAGCGAGGCCTAGCTAAGCTGTGGCCGCTGATGCCGTCTTGACGTACTCTTCTACTTTGCGTAGCCAGTCTCCACGCAGGTCCTCCTGGGAGGGGGGTGGAGGCTGGTTGTCGTCGAAGGTCTCCTGCAAGGCTTCCCGCAATGATTTGGCGTAGGACGCAAAAAGGTCCTGCAGCCTTCTGTCCACAGAAACCTTGGCCTGTTCTGGAGGAAAGGTGGAAGGGCCGAAAGGAGGCTGGGAGGGGTCCCCGACCGCCCCGGCCCTGCGACGGCCGTCCTTGTTGCTACACTTGTGGTGCCTCCGGGGGAATCTGTCTCAGTCCCGGCCAGAGGGAGGGCGAAGGCTGGCCGAGGAGGTAAGGAGCCTGAGACTCTGATGACTGGTGTGGCCGTTGTGACCGTTGCCACCATCACTGTCATCGTTATCCTTACGCCTCCAGATTGAGGATGAGGGATGATCGTCGTGGGCCGAATGGCAGGGGGGGCGACGCTGGTCTTGAGGATTGCGACGGTCATCCCCTGAGGTTGCTCTCTTCTCCTCATCCTGCTGCTGCTGGTGGGGGGAACATGGCTCGGCCCTCCCTTGGATTCCGGTGAGCCATCCACAACCCCCAGGTTCCAGGGGAGCTGAGTTGTGATGGGCTCATACGGGGCGATGTCACCGCCGAGAGGAAGTCATCAAGGGGGGCAACCGTGTGGTCCTCGACGTAGTCGAGGTGAAGGATCACCCGGTGGGTGAGCCCACGCCTCCATCTGTCCGGAAGGCGATAGTTCGCGTCGGATCGGCTTGGGTCCTCCCCTCCATGCATGAAAGTGATCCAAGCCACCTTTGGGATGGAGCTTGGACTGGCAGTCCAGGCCCACAAGTTGAGGGTCCTCGTGTCCTCCCGACTCGCTGAGACGCTTTCGATGGAATGCAGTGAGCAGTTCCTGCCCACGAGGCGCTCTGCGACTTCCGGCGTCCACGCGAACACCGGCAGGCCCTCCAGGCAAAGCCGGACACGAAAGAACATTGCAGCTCCAAAGGCATGGCTGACAGCCCTCCAAGGACGAACATGGATCTCCAAGTCTTCATGATGGAACTTCTTTGCTTCCCGCACTCTGTCCCTAGAGTGCTTGGTGTTGAACCTGAGCAGATAAGTCTCCAGGTGGTGGAGGGAGGCAGAGATGTCTTTGCGGCGAAGACCAAACCGGCGGCGAACCGCTTCCGCCACCGCTCGGTCATCGAAATTGGTGTCACCTTGAAGGACCCAAGCTACCAGGGCAGTGTCTTCCCAGTCCTGGCGAGCGCGGTCAAGTTGGGGGTGTGCGTTGATGACACAGTAGTCTTCGTCTGGTCGGGTGTCAGGAGCTCCCAAGAACGCCATCCTAGAAGAGGGGGCCGAGCTCCGGGGGGCTGAGCGCCGAGTGGCCTGCGGGGTGGCTCGGCTCAGCAAGGGTGTTGGCCACCGAATGGCCGAGCTCTGGAGCTCGCGGGTGGCTTGTCGCGCGAGGGGGCGAGTGGTGGAGCTTTGGCTCAGACGACACTCCCTTGCACGGTGTCCTAAATGGTAGCAGAGAAAGCAACGTAGGGGGTCGCGGCAGCTGGCGATTTGATGATCTCTGCAGAGACAACAGTAACACCTCCCAGCAAAGTTAATGAGGGAAGGAGCTGAAGCTGAGCTGCCGCGGGTGATGGGCTTGCGTCTATCAGCGCGTCACCACCGAGGCCGCCGAACCAGCTGCCATCCCTCTGCTCCCTCTGCTGCGTCGGGCCGAGCGGTCTTGGGAGGGGGCTAGAGAGAACCATCTCTGTCTTGAGGATATGCCTTGACCTCGAGGTTGCTACGACTAGATGGGTCGCGCCGAGCTAGGGCCGTAGCTTTAGGGAGGCATGATGGCGCCTGAGTGTGGTTGTCTTGAATGAGCGTCGGAGGGCGGTTGGTGCAGCAGAGCCTGGCGCAATGAATGAGGGGGAGATGAAGGAAGGAGGCTTACACTGAAGAATATGGGCGAAGGAGTGGGGTTGAGCCTGCAACCGAAGGCAGGGAATGGGGGGGGCGCCGCGAGGAGGGTCTCCCACCTGAGGAGGCGCTGCTCTGCTGCAGTCGACGCTGGCCAGACCCCGAGAAGAGAGGCGACGGGGGGGCCAGACTAGATCTAGATCTGGCCCCAGGAGCAGCTTGGGGTGGGGAGGAGGGGCGGCGCGAGAGGCTGAGGGGGAGAGGTGGGGGAGGGGAGCTTGCCGAGGAGGGAGGGGGATCTTGCCGGCGAGGCGGGGCGGAGAGGGCGCGGAAAGGGGAAAGGGGGAGGTGGCAGGGGTTGGGGAGGGTGGGCAAGGAGGCCATTCTCACACGCCGGGGGTGGGGAGTGGGGGGGGGGGGTGAGGCGGGCAAAGGGGAGGGGTGGGAGAGAAGTGGTCGCCGGTGCCGGAGTAGCACCGCGGGAAGGGGAGGGGAGCCCTGGCTGCCTAAGGCGCCCCCAGAGCCGGGGTCAAGGAAATCTGGTTTTGATATCACCGATCCAGATCAACTTTCAAATCCTTTGCTCTCTCCCCAGGGACAAGGATCCCCGTTGGCTGCATTGTCTACTGACTGCCCATACTCCTCGGCCTGTTTTTTGAACTCTGAGAGGGAGTGGGACCGCCAGTAGCGAGGGCAGAAGTCGGGGCTGCGGACCATGGCGTCGTAGCGGCGGGAGGCGGCGCCGAGGTGGTGGATGCACTTGGCCGGCAGGCGGAGGAGGATCTCCTCCACGGTGGGGTCGCAGAGAAGGTCCATGTGTTCTGCTGATGCGCGGAGGATATTGGATCATGTCTAGTATTTGTAGGGCCGCGCGCCCTAACGATATTGGATTCTTGAGACACGGTTAGCAGCTATACGGATCGGATTGCAAGATCATAGAAGTCGCAATCGTACCATATTAATCTCAACGGTTTTAATTATCCGATTAAATTCCTTACTTCCTTACTACTAGTAGGTTTTATCGACATCACGCTTCATTCTGTCCTCCGACGACGGCATGGCCGTCCTCTTCCACACCGGCTACGCCCGGCCTCGACTGCTTCGTCCTCCACTGCACCGAACCCCTCGGCCCCCGTCCTATCCCGCCTCCCGGCCGCTGGGTATTGCCGATGTTCTATTGACATAATTTTGGGTTAATTAATGACTTACATCACACCTCGATCTTTCGTTTCCCAGATTTGAACTTTCTGCCTGGAGAATGAAGATAAACAAAAACACTTTTCGGTTGATTTTTTTTAACGGGGGACCAGTAAGACCTGTTACCGTCGAAAATTGAAAGTTTCGGCTGAAATTTACAAAATTTTGTTGAAATTTTGGGATTTAAAATTGTTTTTTTAAGAAAAATCAAATTGGACAAAATTCAAGCAAATTCGAATTTTTTTGGACAAAATTCATCAAAACCGATTTTTTTTTGCCGGTTTTAATTCCTACCAGTTACCACCGGTAACACCGGTTACCGGCGGTAACTGGCGAAATTTTGCCGATAAGATTTTCACTGACAAAGCTTCGTTTGCTTCTGAGACAGTAATAAGTTGGGCTTACAGATCACAAGCAATTGAGTACAACATACATAAGCTTGCCATATTTGCTATAATGTGCAGGCACCATGCACAAAATACGACAGCTGATTTCTAGAGCAAACTATGGTGTGTAGGCATTTCAAGTAGAGTCATCCCATGCATTAATCTCCCCCATATTCAATTTTGGCTTTGAGGGTACTACGTACACAAGGTATGATTGAGTGGAACAATTGTGAATGATTTGGGATTGATTAATTATGGGGCCGACTAAGTTACAATCGTCTAGAATTTTCTTAAAACCTAGTCATTTTCTTCGGTACGTTGGATCACCATCCAATGGTTTCTGTTTTTTTTATGTTGAAAAATTCTAAACTAGACAAAAGTAAATCTAGATGAACCATACAAATATAAAAACAAAGCAAAAAAATCTAAATAAAACAAAAGTAAATCTAGGTGAATCCTACAAATACAAAAACAAAACAAAAAAAATCTAAAATAGACAAAAGTAAATCTAGGTGAATTCTACAAATACAAAAACAAATAAAACTGAAAGTTAAGTAAAACTGTGCTAAAATTGCAATTGTTATTCTCTTGGTAATGCAATTTTTGGCTCAGTACCGTGTAATTGTAGGTGACTGGGTTTTAAAAAAATTGTAGATGACTGGAAGCTAGCAAAAGCAATTAATTATCCATACAAGCTTCAGGTAAAACAGTCCATCGTCAGTCGATTAATCATTGGTTGGACGGCTGCATGAGGACTGTATGATGCGGTAGATTCCGACACAATTTATTGATGATCTTGTAGATTGAAACGCAATGTGTGGATGTGGTAGCCAGTGGCAGAACATACAAAGTTCGTCAGGACTCCTTCATACCCTAAATCCAAAACGAACGTGGTAACCAAACTTAGACTGCTATGAACAGGAACTCTGAATTCTGAAATAATGCTAACTCTCAGGCCTCCTCATGGTGTTCCATCGACATTGATCTCGCATGATCCATCTTCACACCGTAAGGCATGTAGCTGGAGTAGTCGTGCTGTGCCTCTGTTGTCGCCGGTTGCGCCTCCGGTATCGTCGGCAATGCCGGCAGCATCCACGGCTGCACTGGGGAGAGGAAACCGGCAACGTCGGTGGG
Organism: Phyllostachys edulis; assembly: GCA_036346405.1. Classification (NCBI taxonomy): domain Eukaryota; kingdom Viridiplantae; phylum Streptophyta; class Magnoliopsida; order Poales; family Poaceae; genus Phyllostachys; species Phyllostachys edulis. The sequence goes on from CM070545.1 coordinate 75,695,267, forward strand.
CGGGCCATGCTGGTCGGCGTGGGCCCACAGCGCCAGCTGCTTCTGCACGGCGTAGAGCTCGGCTTGCGCGCTCTTGAGCTCGCGGGCGAGCGCTAGGGCAACGCCGTGTGCGCCGAACACGGGGTCGGCCGCCCGCGCGTCGGCCTCGTACATCATAGACTTCATGGCGTCGTCCCGGTTCTCCGGGCCGGCCTTCTCCAGGAATCGGAGGATGTTCTTGATGCCGAAGAGACGGTGCGCGTTGCGGAAGCTCCCGGGCTGGTCGGCCGGGAAGTAGAGCGCGAGGGGGCACCCCGGCGAGCACTTTCGGCGCTGGTGCTTGCACGCGGAGCACGCCGGATGCTGCGGTGGATAAGGCGAGGTGGACGAGCAGCCCGATGAGAAGTCTGCCGTTGCCGTCTGTAGCGACGACGGCGGCGGCGGCGGCGGCGGGGACGTGGACATGCCCGGACAGCAGCATCTTCCTGCCAAGGAACCCTCGATCGAGAACGGCTGCACGGCGGCGGGCGGGCGGGCAGACGTACGCGTGTACGTCGCACGCGCCGGGAGTATATATATGGAGCTAGCACCGACATGCGCGTGTATCGATCGACGTGCCAGATTAGCCTAGTTTGTTACAGGGATAGGTGTGGATTGCAACAAACGCTGAGAGATACTTGGCCGCGGTTGGCAACAACACCCAAGCTTCTCGAGTCCCATGATCACACGCAGGTTGTGGCGTGCGCGTCTGTGTGCATATATGTTGCCCTACTTGCTCCTCAGGAAATGCTGTCGGGCCTGGTCTGAAAAATTTGCTGTGCATATCGATCGGTGAATGCAGGGGCGGAGCTGGGCCTCGGGCCTCTCGGGCCATGGTCCGAGGCCCAGCAGCAAAATCACATGTAAAAGTGGCTGAAAATCCCATGTAAAATCAGAATTGGGCTGGAATTGGCTGGGCCGGCCCGAGGCCTAGCCCAGTGCTGGCTACGCCACTGGGTGAATGGATCGATCCCAGGGGAAGGGAACAACTGGGTGCAGATCCCCTGGATTTGCCCTAGCAAATCTGGGTGATTGCTCTTGTGAAACTTTAAATTCCTTCATGAAGAAATTGGCATTAACCCTTATTAATGTGGAAGGAATTTCCTTCACGTGGAATGTTGTGGGTAAAATACATATATTGCCCTTTAAGTGGTTGTTTGGATCAGGTGAATTAGATATCGGTTTTCACAAAACATGTTTTAATAAGATTTTTAGGAAAAAACAGGTTTTAGTTTGTTATTCTCTTAGAATGAGTTTACATAGTACTTTGTTTGGATCAGAAAAACTAAAACAAGTTTTCACTAGTACCGTGTTTGCCCAAGATATATGACAACCTGCATTTTCGTTGGCGTCATTGATTTTCATCATTGGATCAAATCCATTGTCATCTACCGACGTTTGATCTATCAATTTCACAGTACACCATTCACCTCTCTCTGTTCTCCACTTACCATCCCGTGATCCCGTCACACTCCCTCCCCCATCCACTCTCCCACTTTCTCCATTCCCTCCTCTCTCTCTCTCTCTCCACGCCTCACTGAGTCATCATCCATCACATCTACCAACCTGCTCATCTTCTTCAATAGTCTAGGCGGCGGCGGTGAGCGAGAGTTAGCTACGATGGTCCATGGTGGCTAGCAGAAACTAGAACACTGTGTAAAGAATGGAGTATGTAAAGGGATGGGAAGAATGAAGGCGTGGGCATGTGAGGGGATGAAGAGATGAAGACCACTCAACTGGTTGTAGCTACTTGTGCCAATCTTGATTGATTGATTACAAGCACAAGAAAGGATCGATTGAAGATGTATGCTACTACTTTATAGCACCTAGCCCGCCCATCCATTGGTTGCCGAGCTCATTGATTTCGACGAGCTAGGATGGTGGTGCGCTGGAGCGAGGCCTGATGAACTCTCCTTCCCACTCTCCACACCCAGTGCCGTCTGTGGATTTCATCACGGAGCCCACCGTGGAGAGGCGGGCGATAGGCGGCTGCGGCTGCGGCGAGCAACTAGAGGATGCAGGAGTGGTTGGTGAGTGGTCGCGACCACAAGCACGGCGACGGCGGGAGGCCCGGTGTTTTCCCCAGCCTTGACAATGAAGGTCCGCAGACGAGCCACGTCACCATCACTACTACAAAAAGGCTAATACTGGATGCCTTATCACAGACGGTTGACCAAAACCGCTCAGATATATACAATCACGTAAGGTTCATATTGATAACCGCTCGTGTTATCGCTGAACTAAAACCATCTGTGAAGAGGTAATACCACAGATGATTCATATTAAAAACCGTCTATGATACTTCACAGACGGTTCTGAATATGAACCGTCTGTGATAATTGTATTTCACAGACGGTTTTTAATTATAACCGTCTGTGATAATATCGCAAATTTCGGTCGTTTCTTAAATCGCTTCGATGAGTTTTTTGTCGCCGCCGCCATCGCGCGCTCTTCGTTACATCAATGCTGCTTCGGCTCCCCGATGCGTCTCTTCGTCTCACGCACCGAATTTACTCCTTGTTTTTATAAAAAAAGATAATCCGCCATCGAAGATGATTATCCCCCACATATAACTCTATACTTCTAAAGCAGAAATATGGCTCCCTCTCGGCCTGTTTCCTTGTCGCCAGCATTGATTGCCTACCTGACCATACTGTACGAGCACTTCTTTGGTCGTACGTTGGTGGATGCTGCGGAAGAACACTGTAATTTCAATAGTGACTTCACTCCTCTGTCTGAGGATTTGCCGGAGCAGGTGACGGCCACCTTCCACCATTTTGACATCCTCCTCCGTCGCGTCTTCCGGGTGATCTCCCACTTTCGGCGAGTTTACCACGTCATCGACGTCGTCCTCCATAACGACGTTGCACATCTCCATGAGACTTGCCGTCACTTGGACTGCTTAATCTAGGCGACGGACGACCGAGTCGACCATGCCGAAACCCCTCAAGCAAGGGAAGAGAGCCTATGGGCTCAATTCTTCTTGATTCAACAGTCCGAGGGTCTTCAAGAGACACTCAAACGAGCGCGTCAGCGGGTCGACACATTTCGGGTTTCGTTCGCTGATGATCAGGAACCGTCCGATGCTGACGCCGTCGCCTACGAAGTTTTGAAGACGGAGATAGCAGCTATCTCCGCCACTAGAAAAACTTTGTTTATTTAGGTTTCTACTTTTTTTTTAATCTTTGTAAGAAGCGATCGCCATGCTGTTTGGCCATATGAAAATTCCAAAATGAAAAAAATCTAGTTTCGAGTGAAGTTACTATATTAAATATTGAACTATATATATATATATATATATATATATATATATATATATATATATATATATATATATATATATATATATATATATATATATATATATATATATATATATATATAGATTTAGTGGAACAAATTAATTAATTATATCCGATCTGTGATATATATGTATCATAGTTAAAGCAAAATTTTAGCAAGATTTAAATGACAAAATTGACATATAAACATGTAATTTCTTCATGTCATGTAATTAATTCATGTATACATGATAATATGCTCAAAACATAGAACTTGAGAACAACAATATCACGGACGGTTCCATAATAGAACCGCCCGTGACATAGGACATATCACGGACGGTTCTATTATGGAACCGTCTGTGATAACTATCACTGACAGTTCCATAATAGAACCGTCTGCGATATCTCTTTATCAGTAGGAGCCTGCTAGGGTTTGCACCCGCCCTAACTCGTCACTCTCAAGCGCCCTTACTCTCGTTCGTTCTTCTCCCCACCCGAGTACCCCCGACCTCGACACCGCCGCCTGACCCTGTCGCTGCTGGTTGTGACACCACGGTGCACTGCACAAGACACTCGTACGAAAAGAGTGTCTTGTGCAGTGTCACGGTCGTGCCACAACTACGATGACGCCACCACCCAAGCCACTGGGCTTGGTCTCACGTGTCGCCTACGTCGCCACCTGCACCTACTGCCTGTCGGCGTGCTTGGCTTGGTTCTCCAGCATGGCCCGCACCTACTCGACCTCCTACACTCGGGCCCTGGCCCCCCCGGCTTTGCTTTCTCCATCCTCCCTCTATTCTCCTCTCTGTTAGCTTAATGTCTTTTGTTTAGTTTGATTTTTATGCTTGAGTCTTAAGTTGTGTCCTGATGTTTGTGTGATTTATGCAAGGTGAAGGAGATGGATGAGGGTTGTGCTAGTGGTAGGGTTTGCAGTGGTTCTTGCAGACTTACAGTATCACCCCTTACTCCCTCTCTATCTCTACCCCTGCTCTGTGATAAAAATGGCTAGTGCTCTGCGATGGATGCTAAGGGCTACTACTGGTGTGGTGGGTTTGATCACCCTTGGTCTTGTTGTCTTGCTGTTGAACTGCTCAATGATATTAATAGTCTTATGCTGAAATTGAATTGATAATTAGTTCATATTAATAGTCCCCTTGCTGTGTGATGTAAACCGAGGGCTATTGGTGTATGTGTATTCTGTGCATTTTGCTTAGTTCATGCTGTGGGTTCAGATTGACAAAAATGAATGGGGCAAAATGGTCGGTTTGGTTAATGCTCTTTGATGGATACTGAGGGTTATTGATGCTAGTTCTTTGTGCTTGGTTGGCTTACATGGGATGTGGTTCGGATGGGGCTTGGATGCAATTAACTTTTCAGATTTGTAAAGGTTAGGCTAATTTGTAAAGTTGCAATTAACATACAAATTATTTATTAATTGGTGTGTATTCTATTCCAAAACAAGACCAAATGAGTCAAAAACTACTACAACACCTCTTCACCTGTCTCTCGCCATTCATTTCACCTTTGTCTATGTAACCGTGTTCATGCTGGTCCAGTTCTCCTCCCTTGTGTCCCAGGTAAGTCCTTCCATTCTATTCCTGATATCTTCTCTATAAAGTCTCCAATATATATATATATATATATATATATATATATATATATATATATATGTTCGTAGTCCCCCACCACTTCGGGGGTCATGAGGATGATGAGATAGCAACCACGGGTAACCTCATCGAACTGCAAGTTTAAAGCATGGTTTGTCATCGAGGAAGCGTGACATCTAACACACGGATATCGTCGATTGGGAAGTGGACTTCATGTATCAAGAACCAACCATTCCTTGATGTCAAGTCCACTTCCCATCGATTTACATCCGTGTAATTGGATGTCCACGCCTCCCGCAACCATGCTTCTTGAACTTGCAGCTCGATGAAGTTTCTCGTGGCTACTGCCTCATCCTCATGATCGCTTGAAAGTTGTCAGAACATGAACAATATATAATATATATATATATATATATATATATATATATATATATATATATATATATATATATATATATATATATATATGAAGCCGATTTTAAAGGCACAAGCGACCCTTTGCTGGTGACTTTATAGAGAATACTATCACGCAGCGGTTTCATCCACAAATCGCCTATGATACATCGCTATCACGAGCGGTTTCATCCACAAACCGCTCAGTGATAGTATGCATCACTGAGCGGTTCAAAACCGTGTGTGATGACCTCATGTCATCACTGATCCATAAACTCAGATGGCTCACGAAACCATCTGTGGTTACTTTTTTAATCGTTTGTGAAGACCTTTTCTGTAGTAGTGCATCTACAGTTCCGGCGACCTCCACACCACCTCCTCCTCATCGTCATCGCCGTTGGTGAAGTCCTGCCCAGCTTCCATATCCATAAGCGCGATCAACCGCCGACACACAAGCAGGTGGAAAAAAAAGCGAAATGTGAGTGCGAGCGACAGGATAGTGATGGATGGGTCATTTGAGGATGAGGATACAGAAAACTTGTTTTTGATAAAAACATCGTCTACTCATTTTTTATAAAAAAACACGAATTTCTGGGTTTACGGTAAACGTGTTTCAATTACCCACGTGTTAGTTACAGGATCCAAACAAAGTTTTCCTAGAATTGAGCTAAAATCAGTTTAAGGAAACCTGGTTTTCACAAAAAAAAACGTGAGATCCAAACAACCCCAAAAGGTAGATGAAAGAGAGATTTCTCTCTGCACATTGTGTTCTTGTGTTTAATTTGAGTAAGCAATTATTAACTCGGCCATGCTTAGCCAGCATGACCGCGTCCCAGCGACAATGCTTAACCAATATGTCACAATTTCACCCAGTATGTCTCAAATCTTGGCGACCATGCTTAACCAGCATGTTGCACTTCACAGAAACCATGCTTAACCAACATGCCCCAGATCCTACGACCATGCTTAAGCATCATGTCGCAGATCACAACCACCATGTTTAACCACATGTTTTCACATTTTTATTTTAATAAAACTAACCAGTGTGACTTTCTTCACAATACCCATAACCGGGGGCACGACTATTCGAATAGATTTAAACATTCTACATGTTGTACAACTTTATCCACAAGATAGGATTAACTCACAATGTTGGCCAAGACACGCTTCCTAGGGTGTGTGACGGAGATGATCATAGCAAGGCTTTTCCAAAACCCAGTCCCAATATTAGACCAGCTCTGGTAGGGAAACCCCTCAACACTGGGACAGTGGCCGTTATGGGGCACCCCAAAATGCCCTTAACCAAGTACATTTTCAATGAGGGACCCTCCGTTGTTAGGGAATCACGACCCTTCTCGATGCATAAGTAACCAAGGGCACGAGTTTTCATGCCGAAAGCTAAGTAAAGTAATTGACCAGGTTTATTCCATACTAGACTTGTGGTTACATAGCTTAGTAGTTTAGAATGGAACACATGATTCGGTCCTTAATCGACTCAAGCGAGACAATCCACAAAAACCTCGCTTGCGCACTACACCGATCTCAACCAACCACTCACCTAAGTCTCAACCATTTATAAATATATTTTCAATTTCCAGTGTAACCCATGTTACCACACTGCAGTTCAAATGTATCCAAGTTCTCGTATGGCAATGTTTGTATCCTATTCAGATTTAATTACACATGCACACTAAAGAGCCTAGCATGAGGGCTCGCTCTGTTGATGGCTTCTTTGACATCTTTTCTAGTGGTGTTAGACAACATCGTGGACTTGGTTTCTGTGGTTTTGGTTTTGGCCCACATGCTGCCCTAATGTAGGATTTCCGCCATTTCCCAATAGGTGTACCTCATTTTATTCATCGAGGTACACACCCGCGGCGAGAATGTGTGAGTTCCTTTGGTGATTTTGTTGGTTGCCATCATGGTGCTTTTAAGCAAGGTCATCGCCGCTTTTCTAGAGATGGACCTCATTTTTCTCATCGAGTTGTCCACTCACGGCATGCCTCCAAGGATGGCGTTAGATCTTCTTGTATGAACCATCATTTGCATCATGCTAACTCATATAATGGTTCAATTGCTTCTAGCGGTTGTGTGTCCAAGGTTTGCGTTCCCAAGTATTTGCTCTCTAACTGTAGGACCGGAAAGGCGACTAGAGGGGGGGTGAATAGGAGCACGAACACTTTTTCACCTTAATTGAATTCAATACTAATTCACTCCAATAGCTATGGAAGCTATGAAGATCAAGGTACAAGCACAGTGGAAGTCTTGTATTGAATCCAATTAAAACCCCGATGCAAAACACCCAAAATAACCAAAAACCCAAATCTCAAAGTGTTGGGCAGTCTGACCTCTCAAAATGGCGGTCTGACTCCTTTGCCTAGCGGTCAGACCGCCCCTGACGATGAACAGGAAAATCAGCACAATCAGCCTGAAAACCCGAAACGAAAATCGGTCTAACTTTTGATCCGTAAGGCCAAACTCCACGAAATTTGAAACACACCTTCCTAAGGATATTAGGAACCTATTCCAAGTGGAGATTGAGTAGATCCACATCAAAGTTTTGACCTTTTACAGTTTTACCGAAGGAGGGTTCAAAACCGGGCAAAAACCAAAAACATGATCCAAATCTTGTTAGGTGGGGATTGATGATTTAGATGATCTTAGATGTATTCCCACACATCATAGCAAGGTAAAAGAGGGCACGAAACAAACCAAAAAACCACAGAATCAAGGAAGCATTCAAAATCATCAAAAGAGAAGGGAAAGCACATGAAGACACATCTTTGAACAAACACCCATAGATTGATTCACGATTTGATCTTTGGTTACTGACCACTCCATCCATGGAGGACAAAACTCAATCCATGAGCACACAACTCAACACATCTCCCTAGAACCCTAAGCCTCTTCTCTTTCTCCTAAGCCCTAAGACAAACTAGGGTTTATCATGAAGTGCTTCAAGTGGTCGCCTAATAGCCCCTCTCTATTTATAGGAGGCCTAGAGCTTCTAGAAGACTTAACCTAATGGGCTCCGTTAAGGCCCAATACAAACGGGTTACACACACGCATCTCAAAGCGCGTCTTCACTTTTCTTGACCTAATCCACTTCTTGACGGCCTTGTCTTGCGGCTGGTTGACATTAGGTCACCAAGGCGATGTTGGTGAAATTACCAAAATACCCCTCTCGATCTTTTCCAAGACCGAGTCCAAACTGCGCTAAACACATCCATGCTTAGCACACGCAGGTTGATCCGGCGGCTCTCATCGTGTCGACAAGTTCTCCCATCCGGTTCCCACCGACCACCTTGGCACTTGCACCGACCCCGCACCGCTTGATCCAACGATCGACCGAATCGCCTGTTCGGTCACTTTCATCCATTCTCGCCATGCTTGAGTCACTTGACCTCACCGGCATCCATGATCATTACGGACCTCAGCTCTCCAAGCTTAGTCCCGATCCTCGCCGTTGACCTCCAAGCCACTGCACAAACAATAGACAAGCAAACACGAATCCGGAACAAGTTCTTCACAACTTGACCCACGTTAGCCAAAACATGCAATATGCAACACATATGCAATATCAAACAAGGATATGACCTATTCCAAAATCAATTCACAACTAATATCATCATTTTGCACAAAACCGGCCGACCGCCATTCGGCGGGTCGACCGCCTACAGGGACCGAAACGAAAATCAATTGAAGATAAGGCGGTCGTCACGGATTTCTTGGCTCGACCACACTGACCGGTCCGACCGCCACACGTAAACCGTCCGACCGTCTCGAGACCTGACAGATTCAGTAACTTTGATGAAAACGATTGAAACTTCAAACCAAAAGCAACATTGCCAATTGTTTCATCATCCTAAGATCATGGGCATATCCCCATGATATCCACACTAACCCTTCAGGAGCAAAGACTTGGACATCTTGCCTTTCTCATGTGTAGGTACGGGAGATGCGGGATGGAGAATATGGACTTGAAGGGTTCTGGATTTCTACCTCATCATGTGATCGGAACACTAGATGGTTCTCCATTCCATTTGATGGTCTCCAAGAGGCATGCGCTTTCATGATCGGCGTCTTTACCTACCTTGTGAGCTATCCTTCACTTTCATGCCCTTACCTTTATGTTTTATTTTCTCTTGACATGTTGTGTCTTCTATGTGCTCACTTGTATCATCGGCATGTATTCTCTTTTCATATCTTTTATCATGTCTTTGCTAGTACCTTGCTTATGTATCCATATATTAGATTGTTATTCATTATTTCTATGGATGTATATGCTTGGTTTTGTCATCATGATCTTGTAGTATTTTGTATCTTGCTCTTGTTGATGTTTTGCTCTTTGTATCCATATGCTTATTTGATATCAATGTTAGCATATATTATTCATGATTTGTTCTCACTACTACACAAAAGTTCATCATAGACGGTTTTTGAACCGTCTGAATTTGTATGTCTGTGATAACAGGCGGTTATCACAGACGGTTTTTGAGCCGTCTGTAATAAGGCACAACACAGACGGTTTCTAGTTGAAACCGTCTATGAAGGGTTAATATCACAAACAGTTTCCACCAAGAACTGTCGGTAATATCTTACATATCACAGATGGTTCTTAGTGGAAACCGTCTGTGATAATAGGCCTTCACAGACGGTTTATACAAAAAACCGTCTGTGATAGTTCATCATACCAAACTATTTTTTTTTTTGGCTAGCCACAGGAATTGCTAGCCATGCCCTCTGAAAACAAGCAAGTAGAAAACATATAGATCACAGATGAATCAATTGTTGACAGCTCAAAGTGATCATTTACAACTCAAAATCAATTACAAAATAATATGTTCAAGTATTGTCGCTAGAGTTACAATTGAATTACGACTACTCAAAGTGAATTACAATTGAATAAATTGTTTGAAGGTCGTTCAGCGATGTCGACAAAGTGAAACTCTCCGTTGGCGTTAATGATCTCCGTCTTGATGAAGCTGCAGAGCACGCCTCATACCTCCGAGATCTTGGTCATAGTGAATGAATCTAAATCGAGTATCATGCCCTGTCGCTAGCAGGAGTAAAGTAGTAAGCATATATAGTTAAATTTATAATTAGAAAATATTTATTGCGAGATTGACAAACCTCTGGATCATTCGTCTTGACACCCATGATTTGTTGCATATGACAGCAAACGTAGAATGCACATAGGTGATCTTGTTTTTGCTGGTGGCACTGCAAAAATAGAATTACATATATAGATATAGTTAGTTTGAGAGACATTATTATGAAGTGTGATATAGAATTATTGTGTTGTAGCTCATACCGGAAATCGCTTCTTGTGTTGCAGTGTGGCGCTCGATCCCTTATATGGTCCTCCCTCGACAACATAGGCATTGAACGACTTACATGATTCTAAAAAGTTATCCCTGGCTATTTCAAACGAAGGAAGACTACAATAGAGTTATGTATGGAGGAAATGAGCATACCTGTCTAGTATTCCTTCTACAAGGGTGAAGTTGTGGGTTTTGTTGAGTAGGGAATCAAGGTATATTACCTTGTTCCTCTTTGGTACAATGACTAAAAAGATCCAGTGGAACCTACTCATGTATGTCGCTATAGTCATTAAACCTAAGTCCGTGTTGCATATAAAGTACAAATAAAATTTGTATAGCAAGTAGTGAAGCACTTACTTCTGGTTGTAGGGCACCAGTATGTAGTCATTGTCGTCCTGAGCAAGCAATCCCGTCGTTATGTATTTCACGACGTAGGATGCATCTTGGGTGATGGTTTGCTCAGAGACCACGTGAGGGTCGAGGAAACCCACCGGTTCTCGCCATCCCCGGGCATTTTTCATCATATATCTATACATAAGCAATGAGTTGTGATATTTATCGGTATTACGTGAATGTAGAACTTGATTGTACACACTTACAGAGTCCAGCATCGTAGAAGCGAGGCGTCGAGGGCATTGAGGATGAATAGGTCAAATAAGTCATCGAAGCCCACGACGAAGTGGCCCGACTCGTGGAAGAAATGTTCCTTCGTGTATCTGACGGTGATTCCAGTATCGCACCCCCTCTCTTTGGTATTCTACATGTACCAGACATGCAAAGACTGACAACCTATTCCAGCACGGGCTAATACTGTGTTGGGGACCAACGGACTTTCGAGGGAGTATTTACCGGGCTTGGAAGGCGCCTTAATGTTCTTTGATTTCGATTTGGCCTTAACGACTTGCCCGCTACACGTCTTCCTATGAGATGACTCGAGAACCGATACGGCGGCACGCTTTTCTTATTCCTTCGGCGTCTTCTCCACAGGAACCGATGAGGTGGCCTTCTGAAGCAAAGGTTGAGGTGGAGTCATCACTGTTGGAAATATGCCCTAGAGGCAATCATAGGGATGATTATATTTCATTATGTTCATGACATTGGATAATGTGTTATCTTGTTCCTAGAATAATATTGTTAATATTTATTATCAAGTATGTGACTTGGTTGTGAAACTCTATATTTACGCAATAATTATTCTTATACGATCCTCGGTCGTAAACATATGAGGACACATATGAATAGACTAGCATATGTATTGGTTGATGACTATGTTTCACGAGTCATAGATATGGAGATATCAAACCAATAATATGGACACATGTTAGAGAACATGATGTTGGATAAGACCCACCTTGAGACACTATTGAGATTGTTATGAATCTATGTGTCGTTAGTTGGTCTCAAGCAATGATGATGTATAATCCTTAGACACGAGATCGGCATGGTTTCCTACATGTGTAAGAGCACTCTTAGGGGTTGCCAAACGCTACACCGTGAATCGGGTAGTTATAAAGGTAGCTTTGGGTATGCTCTGAAACATGGAGAGGAATGTGATTTGGTGGGATATGGGATTTGCCCTCCTAACATAACAGAGAGATGTCTGGGCCCCTCGTTGTGATTGGATAAAGAAAGTGCATGGCCATGCCACTAGTAGTCGAAGTGTTCGACCACGTAAAGTTATCGACACTCGTCGAGAAAGCATTGAGCAGTCCATGGATGACACAACATCTCACCCGAGTTCAACCAGATATCGTGAGGCAAAGGGAGAATACATGAGTAAGTTGTTGGTTAGACCGACTACTGGATTTGGTCGTATGGAGATACAAGCAAGTCGTAGACTAGTCGAACGTAATCACAGAGTGGTCGAAACCAAGTCGTAAGGAGTTACGAAGTTGGTCGTGATCAAATACTTAATCGGTCGTATAAAGATATGACCTAGTCGTAAGTGATAAGGACCTAGTCGTAGATCATATTGCATTAAGGTTCGTCCGATGTAATTTGTGTGTATTCGGGAATCGATATGCTCTGCTAGGAGCCGCTACGACTTGTGGTCGAAAACGGTTTCCGACTCACAACCGAACTACACATGAACCTACAGGGTCACACACTTAACGGGTTGGAACAAACCAAGATGCGAATACGATTAAATGGCGTGTTTGGATAGGATCCGCCACGAGCACTATATAAGGAGGTGCATGAGGTCATTGGGAGGATCGTGAAACACCACCGAAACCCTAGCCGCCATCTTCCGAGAGCTCCACCGCGGCGACTGCAGGCCGCACACCAGCGTTCGGTTGTTCCTTCCTGGACGTGTGGATACCGTAGAGGCGCTACTACGATTGTTGCGCTTGAGGACAATCGCGATCGACAAGGAACCGCAGACGTTCTTTGGAGGAGACGATCGACTCGACCACTACATCGACTTGCCGGGCGTTGGGACGATCGACCACGACCACTACATCGACGCTCTTCGTTGGACCAGGTGCTCCAACCCTTCTTCCGCCGCTACTGCGGCGTCGGTGGTAACGATCTATGATCATCTACTTGCATGGCTTCCTGGTTTGCGTGGTAGAAATTTTTGTTTGTATCTATCGTAGCCTACCCGTGACCCAACAGTCATCAAGGGTCCCGTTGGAGAGGAATGGTCGTGTCGAGATCATGACACTGCTGGGTCCAGGGCGATGTCCTTCTTGGGCCACAGGATAAAAGTATGCATGGCATCCCCTAGTGTTCTTATGTCTTTGTTTGGGCGAATCTCCAGCGGGACGGCCATGAAATTGTCATGTACCATGCCCACCTGGACCCTGGCATAACTCTGCGATAGCTGGGCACCGTGCTGTACTGTCCCTTTCTGACATGGATACGCCATCCTCCGCCCAGCCTCAATAAAAATAGACCCAACCATCCTCACTTGGAGTTTGCAGGGCGTCATCTCCTACAAAACGATACACAATTAGCTAAGGCGTCCTATATGTCTATCTTTGGAGCCTTCCAGAGATAGACATTACCTTGATGTCGTCGATAGGTAATTGGACGTCATCATGTTCAGAATTATGCGTGGACGTGACGCTACTCCGATGTTGAGGAGGACTGGCTCCCAAAATAACGGGGGCGGCTTACGACTGGTTGAGGAGTTGATTCATTTGATCCTGCAATCTTGTTATCTGTCCTTGAATTTTTGCAGTAAGCATATGTACCAACCGGTCCTCGTGCTCAGCCTTGGATCTCTTCCTGCTCCTATACGTGTCGGAGTCGTCTCGGAATCCATCCCTCCAAGGTACGTAAACCCCAAGGCCTCATGTGTGACCTAAGTGCTCTTTGTTTCCCAGGGTCGTAGATAGTATATCCTTCTCCCTGTCTGCTTGGAAGGAGCCTTGGGAAGAATCGGTAGTCAATGCATGCTGCAAGAGGTCATCATGTTATTATAGACAATATGAAGTTATGGACTTATTAACAACTAGGTAGTTCGACATATTTACCAGACGTTGGGACACTGCCTCGTTTGTCGGGTTTGTGAAAGAGATGTCGCCCAAAGACGTGGCTGATGCCCTCGCTCTTAACGAGCTTCGAGCACGCTCGTCTGTGATCTCAGCAAATGGTCAGGTTGCGTTCTCGTCCTCCACCGTCCATTCCGTGCGTTTACCCATGTACCTAGTGGTGCCGAGTTTGTGGGGGTGAGTGTTTTATGCCTGGAGAGCTTTGTGCGTTGCACTTTGCTCCTGAAATTCGGTCGTCGTCTTCATCCGCACAAAGACGTCCCATATATCCCGCGACAAGAATTGATACTTCGTGAAGGGCGTCCGACCCGTATTCATGTACTTCATGACAAGCGTGCTTTTCAAGGTCCTCCACGCGTGTCCCATCGCGAGCAACACCTGTCATTCCACGCGTGCTTAGTCGCATCCGATAGTGAACGAAGTGCGAAATTTCATCCACGGTGGCCTCTCTCGTCCGTCGAGACTTCGGCTTAGTGTGGTGATGGGGACCCGTTCCCTTCCAAGTATCCCGCAGATGGTTCGGAATCTCGCCACTGTTTTCTTGGGACTCAGAGGGACCCCAACGGCACTGACCTCCGTGATGGTCATTTGGCCCGCAGGCAATTTTGATATTCCTCTGCTGTCTCACTTACGTACCACTTCCGTCGGAGATCCAGACGCATTCGACAACGTCGATGCCGGTGGCGAAGACGATGTAGACACCATCTCGTTTGTTTGCTATCTATATAAGTTTCATACGCAATGAACTAAAATTTCAGAATTCAAAATGCTGAGAGTTTAAATAAAATGGATTGCAAGTTGATATCCACTAGGTATTTTCGAAGATAATTTCCTTTGGAAACATATTTTATACAGAAAAAATAGAAGTCTTATTGTGAATAACAAATGCCCAGTCAACCTTAAGGAAATTTAAATCCTAACTCGGTAAATACATAATTACACATGTGAAGAGTTCTAGATAGATACATAATTACACTTTTCAAGGCATAAGCATCATTAAAATATACTGGGCACACAATCAAGAGAAAAGATAAAAACACTAACTGTACACTTTCCCAAAAGAAATCTTTTTGTAGGCATAGATCAATCATACTACGTGCATTGAACTTAAAAAACAAAATACAATAACCATCATAATCATTCTATAGCTCATCGAATTGTCAAACTACTTTTTGTGTAGAATAATCTTATCATCAAGAGCTATGCTATGACAACTTGTTTCCCAAAAATATACGTAAGGAGTATGATTAGGACTTAATAACAAAAATTATGCACGAAGCACATGACTGAGGCACAAATACCATTAATATTGAAGAATTTGCACATAATACGGATACATCATAAAAATTCTATAAATTTAGTTAAATAACCTACATATAATACCAATAATTGGCATACGCACAGCAGTAATTCAATTCATAAATCGACCCTATGCGCTAAGTATCGAAATTCTAAAATCATTTTCCTTAGGTTATCTAGCATAAAGATTCTAGTGGCCATAACTTTTGCCATGGACCTCTTAACAGACATGAGCTCTATATCTCAATTGACCAACACATCAGCAAGCGCAAGCTTCCTAAGGTGGATGACAGTATTCTACCTTGTACAGAAGCACTAATATGGCAGTATATTATAGACAAATATAACACAACTACAACAAACGACCATACATACAACAGAGGTATCGTAAAACTTATAACTCAAGTATCAACATGTAATAAGTTATAAGCATGTTTTACAATAGGTGCTCAATTGCAAGAGCCATACAATGACTATAGTACTAGAAACAACTTGTAGTCGCTAGCTACTCAATTGCGAGAACAAAGAAGCCGATAGCCGCAGCTATCAGAATTACCAGTGTTGCATCAAACCAAGGGACAGCATGATCTAACTAGCCCAGCTCCCAATCACCACAGCGTAATGAGCCGATACCCCGACTTCACACCTCGCATCCCACATTACACTATGGATCCAAGCCACTTAATTACACAGGAGTGGAGACGTACCTTGGGAGGTGGCTTCGGATGGCGGTGGGGGAGGAAGGGGGAGGAGGAGGCCGAGCGGCGTGGAGGAGGAGGCATCGGGGAGGGGGATTCGGGTGACGCTAGCACGAGTTGCGGGCAGCCATCGGGGACGAGGCTTCGGGCGGCGGCAGCATCGTCGATGTCGGCGGCGACGTCGTCGTTGATGTCGGCGACGGCGGCGTTGAGGTCGGGGGCGCTTGGTGGGGAGGCGAACGAGCAAGAGCAAGAGGCTAAGGGCGCTAGGGAGGTGAACGAGCGAGTGTCGAGTAAGGGCACAAACCCTAGCGGTACCCTACTAATAAAGGGATATCACATACAGTTCTATTATGGAACCGTCTGTGATACGCAATCACAGATGGTTCCATAATAGAACTATCTGTGATATGCTACTATGTGATAGAGCACATGAATCTGGTTCCATAATTCATTTGACTTCAAATATGCTACTATGTGATAGAGCACATGAACTTGGTTCCCTAATTCATTTGACTTCAAAAATTCATATCTAATTCAACTCAACTCCAAATCAAGTGAAACCAATTTTGATATTCCACATTACATCAAAATAAGAGATTACAGGTCCATAACACATGACAATTCCACATTGACATCAAAATAAGATATTACAAGTCCATAACACATGGCAAGTCCACATTGATATGTCTCATGTTATGGAATAAATTACAATGGAATAAATTCTTAATTAAAATATAGCCCTTCATGATGATCGACACACATATAGCTAGCTTCCTCACTGGGTTCTTCCTCGAGCCTGATGCCATCTCCGAAAGGAGGCAACTCGTCAAATTGATTGTACTCTTCCTTATCCACGACATTCTCAACTCCGACAATCCTTCTTTTTCCATGAAGAACTACGTGGTGGTTCTTATTTGCCAGGTCCGTTACATAAAAAACTTGAACAACTTGTTTAGCGAGTACGAATAGTTCATCCTTGTATCCGACACGTTTGAGGTCCATAGTAGTGACGTCGTACTTGTCGACCTTCACACCTTGCGGAAGTTTAACCCAATGGCATCGAAACAGGGGGATCTTGAAAAGTACGTAGTCGAGCTCCCAAATCTCTTCTATGAACCCATAGTAGGAGTTCAACCCATGTGGCCCGGCAGTATTGAACTGCTCGTGAAACGCATCTATACGGACACGGTGTTCGGATCAGGCTCTTCCTATCCCGAAATGTCAGATAAAATGTGTACCAATTTATGTCGTATCCTTGCCATGTCACAATTGTAAATTTTGAACCTTTTGCCAACCATAGCAGCGTATCATCACTTGATGACCTCCCAGTGAATCGCACCTTTAACCATTTGTTGAACCGACGGTTGTGCTCTCTCGTGATCCAAACCTCCGATCAGTCTGGATTCTGTTGGCATACTATGTCTTTGTGCTCATTGATGTACGGGGACACTTAGGTCATGTGTTGCAAGACCGTGAAATGGGCTTAAGCGTACATATCCAGATCAGGAGTGATTAATTTCCTTCTGATGGTCCCGATACCCTCCAGTCTCCCCTCATGATGAGATAGAGGCACACCTATCGATTCCACCTGAGCCATTTAGTCGACGCAAAACTCAATGACCTCTTCGGTTGCATAACCTTCGATGATGCTGCCCTCCGGTCGAGATCGATTCTGTATGTAGGACTTGAGAATTCCCATGTACCTCTTGAATGGGTACATATGACGTAGGAATACAAGGCTGCATATCTTTATCTCTTTCACAAGGTGAAAAAGGAGATGGACCATGATATCAAAAAATGATGGAAGAAAATACATCTCAAGATGACATAGAGTCGTCACCACCTCGGCTTGCAGAGCATCTAGTCCTTTGGGATCGATAACCTTCTGAGCAATTGAGTTAAAGAAATAACACAACCTCAAGATTGCCACTCGGACCTTGTTCGGTAAGATACTCCTAATTGCAACAGGAAGCATTTGTGTCATCAGCACATGACAATCATGAGACTTTATACCAATTAATTTTAAATCTTCCATAGAAACAAGTTTCTTAATGCTGACGAAGTAACAGGACGGAACTTTCACACCATACAAGCTCTAGCACAGTTCATTTCTCTCGGCCTTGGACAGAGTGTAGCAAGCTGGGGGAAGGTACATTCGTCCTTTATCGGTCTCTTTCGGTGCTAACTCGGTCCTTTTGTACTGAACCCCGACAGGTTACTAAGGGCAGGAAAATCATTGATGGTGCAGAATAACATGGTGCGTAAAATGAAGTTCTCTCGTTTGTATGCATCCCATACTTGTACCCCTTCATTCCAAAGTGTCACAAGATCTTCCAGCAATGGTGCTAGATACACATCAATATCATTCCCAGGTTGCTTCGGCCCTTGGATAAGTAGTGACATCAAAATGTACTTCCACTTCATACACAGTCAAGGAGGAAGGTTGTACATACATAGATTCACGGGCTAGGTGCTATGTCGGCTGCCCAAGTTACCGAAAGGATTCATTCCATCTGTACTCAACCCTAATCTTATGTTCCTCGGTTCGGCGCCGAACTCTTTGAAGCTCCGATCGAAGTTTCTCTACTGGGCAGAATCAGCAGTGTGTCTTAGCTTTCCATCTTTCTTACTCTCCTCCGAGTGCCAACGCAGCAATCTTGCCTCCTTTTGGTTCGCAAATAAACGCTTCAAACGTGAGATCACAGACAGATACCACAACATCTTAGTAGGAGGTTCTTGCTTCACCTTAGCAGTATTCTTACGCTTGTATCGGGATGCTTTGCACACATGATATACATGCATGTTTGCATACTCTTTACGGTAGAGGATACAATCATTCGGACATGCATGTATTCTTTCTACTTCCATTCCCAATGGACAAAGAATCTTCTTTGCTTGGTAGGTGGTGTTGGGCAACACGTTTTCCTCCGAAAGGATGTCCGCTAAGAGACCTAACAACACCATGAAACTCTTGTCGGACCAACCATTGCTTACCTTCAATTTTAGCAGTTCAAGCACGGTTGACAATCTTATGTATTTCGGCTTGCAGTCAGGGAACAAAGGTTTCTCCGAGTCCTCCATTAAGCCCTCGAATTTACAAAACTCTCTCTCACTGTAGTTCCCTTCTACATCGCGTAGCATCTAATCAAGATTTTCATCGTGCGACCTATCCGCATCAAAAGCACAGTCCACATCCGGCATATCGTTGACTTCCTCGGCGATGTCGTCATTATTAACTTCCTGTATAATCTACTCTTCACCGTGACAGGTTGTGAGGACCCCGGTTTATTAGGCTTGTAATACTTAGTCATCCATTGACCCTAGCATCACAAACATAATAACCCGTGTCTTCGAGATATGTATACTTCTTAAATGCAAGATACACACCCTTTACAAAATCATGCATCAATTCCATTCAAGACATAGAACCAAAGCACGAACTAGAAATAAAAGACATACATAATATAGAGAGAGTTATTACAAAAGGGGCCGACTGGCCAAATACAACTAAGAAAGATAACACAGCGAAAGCAAAAGCTATAAGATGGCGATAAACAAAAGAAGGCCATAGAGTTTGCCTTAAGCCCACAAGGCAACCAACCATCCCGCCTAGCTAGTCTTCCCAACCGTAGCACATCTCACAAAAGTAAAGCCCTTTGGGCTCCACCTCCTCTGCAACAAAGTTATTAAGCAAAGCAAATGAGTACAAATAATGTACTCGCAAGACTGACGTGTAGTATAACAGAACTATAGTTAACTACATGCAAGCTTTATTTAAGTGGAAGGCTTTAGGCTCATTTTAGCATAAAGCAAGTTTTCATTTGCAATAATATAATAGATTGAAAGCAATTTGCAATTCATTTTTAAATATTGAAGTAACAACGAGATAATAACATAATAACAACAACAAGAACAACCTGGAAGTGACTAACCCAATAGTCACCACAACAATAGCATGAATTACCCAATTCATACCACCCATCAAATTTTAATTAAGTGTTTAGTCTAGTTCTTGCACGACCTTACCAAGCATGTCCATAACCTAGGATGAGGCTATTCGAATAGTTTTAACCCTGCAGGGGTGTACCAATGTACCCACACGTCAGACCGCCTTTTCGTCAAGCCATTTAGCATACTTCCTTTGGTATGCTGGCACGGCTAAGTCCTACGAGGCATTTCCAATGAATGATGCTAATTAAAAGTCGCGACAACCCGGAAGGTAGGAGACACCGACTCAGCCTAAGCAACTACGGGTGCTCTTTTCCTTATAAAAACAGTTTTAACCACCTGCGACCCACAATTAACACCTTCCAAAGTACTTAGCCAAGAGGGGTTCCCAATACCCTCATGTGGTTAGCACGCATAAGCGCTTGGCTTAGTGACACAAGTAACTCGGTTCTTGGGGACCTAGGCACCATTTCATTCACACCCAACATATCACACCAACATCCATTGTGCCCAAGTCAATGAAACAATTTTGTTTTCTTTTTGTTTTATTTGTTTACAAAGTAACAAAGCACAAGATGGACATAATGGAATAATAATTTTTTGTGTGATCAAGGTCATCGACATAATGTCGATAACCGCCCATTTCTACCGTTATCTAAGCATTCCTAAGCATCAACGTAACTACTAAGTGATAAGAGTCCATCCATCGAACCCTAAATCACAGCAAGATAATCCTAGGCTTAGTAGTAGAGAATGAACATTTACCTACAGAGTATGCATCTACAGGCTCAACTAATCGATATTTTAACACAAAGTAGCATGCATACATACAAGTGAAACAAAGTATTAAACTTTTAAAGTAATGGGACAATAGGGACATGATCAAACTGCTTGCCTTGCTGGGTATGCTCAGTTTGCTGCAGAGTATCACTCACGGGATCAACACACTCGTCGACACCTAATCGAAAAGGCGAAAAAGAATCGATAAGAACGACGAAAACCAAAAAGACACCACAACAAACTTGCTCCAAATGCTCTGAAATTTTTACAGAAGTAAGGGGATGATTTTTAGAGAATTCAGCAATAAGAACCAATTGATTTGGATTCTCAATGCAAAAGATATGAGCAAAACAAAACTGCTCAGCCTCTAAAAATGCAAACTGCTACTATTCACATAATTAAATTGTTTAGCAAAAATTTCTAGAAAGGTGGTGCAATTGAGATTTTTACAGTAAAACAAGCACCTCACAAGATGAACAACCCAATTGGATTCATCTCATTTGGAGCTATGATGCACTTTCTATGATTTTTCAAAAACATGAAAATGAGCACAACTAAAATGCACCCACCAATCTTTTGAAAATAGTGACATGCCTAAATCCTATTCCAACACTTAGTACACTAATAGAGGAAGCCAACAAAGTTGGATTCACTCAAAAATAATCTACAGAGGATTACTTAGGCATTTTACAAGTTAAATGAAGTTTTAATGTAACATTTAAAGTCTATTTCTAAGCCAAGATGCAAATCCATCTTCTGGAGCCGAACTGAGCTCACAACCATTTTTAGAATAGAGCCCAGGTCAAACCAGAGCTAACAAAATTAGAATCACCTCATTTGGATTAAAAATGAAATAGTTATGCATTTTACAAGTTCATTACATTTTTCAGTTCACAAATAAGAGCTCTCGGGATTTTCTAAAAACCAAAACGAAGAGGGAGGACATGAGCCGTTGATTTTAAATCGGATGGCCCAAGACCTCCCAGTGAAAACGCGCACGCGCCCGCAGGAGATAGAGGACGTGGGCCGTGGATCCTGGATCCAACGGTCCAAGACTCTGCATCGATCACAGGCCAAGGCCACAAGAAGTCAGAGAACATGGGCCGTTGATCTTGGATCCAACGGTCCATGTCCTCCTGGCAACGCGCGCTTGCGCGCAGCGCGTTTGGACCTCGCGCGCACGAACGGGGAGGAGGTCGTGGGCACTGATCTTGAGATGGACGGCCCAAGACCTCACACCCAGCGCACGCGCGCTCCGACATAGATCCTAACTGATGATTAGCGTGGAAACCACGGGGATTTGGCAATAAATGTGTCCGATTACGACAACGGGACGATGCTGGCACGCGTTCGACAAAAGCTGAGGGTGATCCACAGCTTGTCGCCGGCGAGATAGACCACGGCGGCGCACACTGAGGGCACCGACGAGTCCATAATAGGCGGCGACACGATGGTGCCATTTCGGCGGCGCGACGGCCACAACGCCGCATGAGCCGAGGGAGGCAAGGTGACCAACACTAGAAAAGTGAAAAGGAATTCAAAGCTCGGCAACAACCATACATGCAGGTGCCCAGCATCTAAGGACTACCAGGAGGTTACCTGGAGGTCTTGGAGGTGCCGAGGAGGTCGGAGGAGAGGAGGACCGGCGATGGTGAAGACGAAGTGTTCCACGGCCGATAAGATCCAACTCGAAATTAAGCTGCCCCTGTGGAGGCAAGATAAAATCAAGTTAGGGTTAAGCACTAGGGTGATGAGGTGCTCAAGTGGAAGCAAAAAGAGGGAGAGGAAAGCCACTAGAGCACTGTGCCACCAAGGAGCTCCAAGGGCATCAATGGCGGCCAATGAGGTCTGCGGAGAAGGAGCTCAGCCAAGCACAGTGAGGCAAGGCAAAGCTCAAAGGCGTGTAAAGGAAGCCAAGGGGGAAACCAATGGGAGGTCTTAAAGCCCGGGGTGAAGAGGTCATGAGCTAGGGTAAAGCTCATGGTGAGCTTAGCCCATGGCTCGGTCCATGGCTTGGACAGGACGTGGAGGTGATGGGGGGTAGGCCTGGGCATGGCCTAGGGGCGGAAAGGCATCGATCGTGCATTTAATGCACGCAGTACTGAGTCCGTTGGGACAAGACAGTCACCGACCTCATCGCCATGGCGCGCGCGCGCCAAGCTAGAGAAGAACAGAGGCGCCTCAACCGCTGGATAAGAAGGATTGGGAGGTTCTGACCTATGATCTCAAAGCAGTAAGGTTTAGATGGAAAGGGAGGAGGTCACAGCCATATGATCTGGACTGGGGAGGTCGTGACCCTTAGATCGACATCGCGCGGAGGCGCAAAGGAACGGGGAGGTCACAGCCGCACGATCTTCATCGCATGGTTGCGAAAAGGAAAAGGAGGTCATGCGCTGAAGGGGATAGGAGGTCCTGACTGTTGGATCTGAATCCAAAGGCGTGGACCTGATGGGGAGGACTTAACTTGTGTGCGATCTTGACAAGGGATGTGGAGGTCATAGCCTTTGGATCTACATACAATGGCACACAATAGAGCGAGGAGGTCGTGGCCTTTGGATTTCAATCCAAGGGCACACAACATGGAGGGAGGTCATGGTGCGCCAAGACCTGCAGGAGGTCGTGGGTCGTGGTCATGGATTTTAACCAACCAAGAAGCAACAATGGTGGAGGTAGTGGCCATTAGATTTGGATCTAACGGCGACTAACCGAGGTCGCGGAGGTTTGGGCGATTGGGCACAACACAGAAAAGAGAAAGGAGGTCGTAGCGGTTGGATCTTTATCCAACGGCTACGAGATGAGAAGGGAGGTCGTGGCCGTGAGATCTCCATCTAACGGCTATGACCTCGCGCGGGTGGGAGGTCTGATGCGCTTGATGCAAAGGGGAGGTCGTGGCCGTGGATTTTAATCCAATGGTGCACAACACATCGCGCGGGGAGGACTTGCGCGCTTGATAACAAGGGGAGGTCGTGGCGGTTGGATTTGATCCAACGGCACACAACCTCGATGAGGTGGGAGGTCTGGTGCGCTTGCTAAAGAAGGGAGGTCATGGCCGTGGATTTTGAT
Organism: Phyllostachys edulis; assembly: GCA_036346405.1. Lineage (NCBI taxonomy): Eukaryota > Viridiplantae > Streptophyta > Magnoliopsida > Poales > Poaceae > Phyllostachys > Phyllostachys edulis. The sequence goes on from CM070545.1 coordinate 75,719,181, forward strand.
CCAACGGCGCAAGACCTCGCGAGGGGGAGGACTGGGCTGAGCAGGTTGTGGCGGAGGTCGTGGCGGTTGGATCTGATCCAACGGTTACGACCTCACGCAGGGGAAAAGGAGGTCTGGTGAGCTGAGGATGCGGTTGGGTTTGACCAGCTTTGGAAAGCGGCTCAAGCCCAAGGAACAGTGCCCACCAGTTGAGTTCGAATTTTACAAGCTGAGACTTTGCGGATTTAATTGAAATAGCAAATCAACTCCAAAATTTATGAAATTTTAACTAGAGCTTGCTGACTTTAGGATTAACCTTACATAAAATTTCTAGAGGTTTTTATGCACTGTATTTTTCTCAGGAAATTCATCAAGGCTGTTCTAGGGTTTGAATTACCTCCAAAAATTATCAAACAAGTTTTAAAACTTATGATATTTTTCAGAGGAGTCCCACATCATCCATAGAACCAAGGGAAAATATTTTCCCAAGTTTGGCACAAGATTTGTGACAAGTAGAAAAAGGGTTGGACTAGTCAACAAGAGCTTTATGTTTTTGGATCCCACAACTCTTGGACAAGAATTATAGATGAGTTCAAAAGTTTCAAGATGTAAGAAAAAGTTTTAATTTCTACACATTTTCTTACATTTGAAACATACACCTATTTATACATTTGGGATGTTACACTGGTCCAACATGTATACCCCTTTTTTAAAACCCCTTTCGAATCAAGTGCGCTTCAATCTGCGCCGGGTTGTTAAACATCTTCAGATTACTGCAATCAATGCATGGATAGTACATAAATTTTATCCCCTTATTCAACATATCTTGCTCGGCGGCTCTTCTAAAAGCAAACACACCATTAATGTACTCTTCACTCACACGGTTCTCATCGTACATCCAGTTTCAGTCCATCTACGCTACGCATGTAACAAATTAGTGTCAAATTAGATTAATAAACCGCAAGTACGTACTCTTTCTACTGACCAAACATACTTAAATTGATTAGCGATTAACCTAGAGCAAATATAAAGGGTTACATATCATTACCCTCGGGACTCATGACGAAAATACCAGTATCCTACGAGATTCCTCACCTTCTCCTTCTCCTCCCTTCCTCCTCTCTTTAGCTTCCTCCTTTCCTTCTCCTCTCTAAGGTGGCGCAATGGGGGAGGAGGTAGCAGGGTGGTGGCTCAAAGGGGTGGAGGCGCTAGGGGTAGGGGGGTCTGTAGGGACCGGATATTTATAATGCCAGAATATCATAGACGGTTCTTATTAAGAACCGTCTGTGAATTATCACAGACGGTTCTAGTTATAAACCTTCTGTGATAGTTATGTATCACAGATGGTTCCAAAGGAATAGTTTGTGATAAGTATAACACAGATGGTTCCTTTGGAACCATTTGTGATGAGGCGTATTGTATAACCTGTTTTGTAGTAGTGTCTATGATATGCTTTATGCTTACATGGTTATGTGCCTTATTGTTAATCGTGGGTATATGAGCTTTGACGTAGCTTCACTAGCATGCTTTACTCTTGATTTGATGTTTAATGTATGACATGCTATGTGCTTACCTACTCTCATGCCTTATTGTGGATCATGGATACCTTGAGCTTTATCATTTCTTAGTCAGCATGTTTTAGCCTTGATTCAACCTGTAAAATGTTTTAAGCTTACATGCTTTTATACTCTGTTATGGGTACATGAGTCCTTATCTTAGCATGCTTTGTATTCGTGATACATCTCTTGTCATGCTTTAAGCATTTTTTGCTCATATGCTTCATAGTTGTCCATGTATTTGTGAGCTTTACTTGTGCTTCTGGTTCTCTTTTAGCACATGTCCTTTCTAGACACTCTTCTTATCCCACGGTTTGCTACGATGCACTCTTCTCTCAACCTAAGTTGAGCTTGTCTTCCAGTCACTAATCCTTAGCAGGTTTTGAGCTACCTGTATGTTTTTTACTGATGGTATTTTCGCTCCCTAGCCAGTCAAGTCTTTTCCCCTAGAGATCATGTGGAATAGGAGGTCTTTGTGCTAGAGTTTGTAGAGTCCAAGGCATAATTGACAGACATCCTCACCAAACCCTTAGTTGGGGGTAGTTTACCCTTGAGGAGTGAGTTGAGAGTAGTTTACCCTTATGGATTGGTTTGAGGGGGAGTGGATCATTTCTGATACTTTCTTCAAGTGGTATCTTCTTCTTGATCGTTTTGATCTTCTATTGATCTTCTTTCATCCTTTTGACCTTCTTGACTCTTGTTGATCTTTTATTAAGTGGGTTCTTCAACAAGTGTCTTCTTTGACTTTTGATGTTTTTTCTTGCATCTTATTGTATCATATTGTATTCATATGATTTTTTTAAATGATGCATTGTAATATAAGCTTTATCGCTCGTCTTTTAAATTGATGAAGCTTTGCTTATTACCCTATTGTGCTATAACATTTTTATTCTTGCTCAATGCCATGTCTTGATCTTTGACTAGCTAGAATTGTCATGTCTTCTCATGTGTAGCTTAGTCTTTGCTAGATGAGCGAGAATTTCAAGACAACTTGAATTAGAAATTACAATTTGCGGATCTTTTGTTTAGTTGCACCTTTAGTGACCGTTTTATGACACTTGCCATGTCAAAATTGTTTTATTGGCTCTTGAATCTAGGATTGAATTTTAGTTGAGCATCTAGTTCTTTTGTGAATCTTAAGGTTGCTCTTAATCTCGTGCAAAATGAAAAGTCAAGTAGGCTAAGTTTTGTGATCCTCTTGTGCTTAAAATTGTGCCAAACTATTCTCACGAGACTGCTTGTCATTTTCTTTGACATGAACTTGGAGGCAGTTTAATGATCTAGATGATCTCATGGGGACTGCTTGTCATTCTTGACATGAATCTCAAGATTTGTAGCATTGGTTGAAGCTTAGAGAATGTTTGTGAATGGCTCATAGTCCAGGATCTACTCTACTAAGATAGACCTTTTACACAACATCAACACTAGCTATCAAATTGCAAAATTATTAAATAATGTAGTTGTATAGGTGCTTGAGATATTTTGGGCAAAATAATTCACTTTGGAACTTATAGCCTCTAGAATGATCAATTGTAGCATCTTGGTTAGACATTGACATTTTGACATGACTTGGATCATTCTAGGACCTCTTTAGATGAACTAGCTAATTGTGAAGCTTTGCATAACTTGTAATCACACTTATTGTTTCATCTTGTGCTATCTTGCTTAGCTTGGCTGTATATGTCTTGATGCGACCTTGATAGCTTATTCATACTTGATATGTATTGCTTATTTTAGAAATGCTAGCTTGTTTATGATTGGGTAATCTCCAAAGTTTCTTGCTCTAAAAAATTGAAAAATCTAAAAATAAAGCCACTCCATTGCGTTTTATGTATGCTCCTTCTTATGCTTCTTCCATGCAACTTGATATGTTATCCTTGGATGAGAGGAAGACGTATTTTCATGATGACTCCATTATCAAATGGGGAGAAAAAAATGACAAAAATGATAAAAGGAGGAGTTATTGTCAAAGGGGGTGAAAAATGGGAGAAAATAAAAAATTTGAGTGATTTGAGTGAAGGGGAGCATCTCATATGCATTCTTGTGATTTTATTATTCAATTCTTGGTTTGAATTGAATTTCTTGAAACCTCACAATGATCAAAGGTCAAAATGAACAGTTGTTCTTTTATATGGACACTGAGTGAATTTTTGTGTTCTTTCTGGATTTGAAGCTTTCATGAACTCTATTGTCTTATCTATTGTGTATCTGCATTCCTAAAGCCATCTTGGTCATTTTTATAGCCTTTTCTTACTTGTGGACCAAGATGTGTCTTTACGCGAAAACGAGTTGTAGTTCTTCAAAACAACCTCCAATTTGTATTTTTGAGAGATTGCCAATGTGTTCATCAAGGGGGAGATTGTAGAGATCATGTGGATGTGATCCTAATCTTAGTGTATCGAACAATTGGCAATAGCGTCGAGGTGTTTGGAGAAACCCTCGTTTTCGTCGAAGTCCTACTGCTTGTCAGGCATAGGCGGTCTGATCGGCCTTAGTGGCGGTCAGACCGGTCAGGGGTTTGGCGGGCAGACCAGCCAAATGCGACAATCTGACCGGGCAAAAAGGTGAAAAATGTGAATTTTGGCGATCGGCCAAAAATCACGTGTGAAGGGATGCTTGAGGATGCTTTTGCACTTGGTCTCATTGGAATTGGGGTTTCGAGCCGAAACTAGATAGAGTTTGAAAATTCCAGAGTGGGCGCAGATTTTCGGGGCTGGAAATTTGGCTAAGTATTGTGGTAGTCTAACAGCCCATTTGCTCTCGCACTAGGAATGCACTTCTCTCTCTCACGACCGACTCAGAGGAGGCAAGAGCGATGACATCGACAAGCTGCGACGGTGTGAAGTGACAGGGACGATGAACACAGCCGGAACAAGGCGGCGACGAGTCCATCAGATTCGAAGGAGACGAAGTCGTCGGCATCACATCCGACGAATTTCACTTAAACGCAAGTTCAGGGAGCTAAGTGGTACAACCTCGCAAGTTCAAGGGGCTGAAAAAGTAAAATACAAGTTCAGGGAGGTAAGTAACAATCTCGCAAGTTCAGAAATCTATAGTGCAATTGTCTCTTTCTTCCATTTATAGGGAGCACGAGGATAAATATTCTATCTATATATATGTCTTAACAAATGTGGAGTAAAGAAGTACGTATGGCAAGGGATGAAACTATGAAACTAAACGGTGAGATGTTACCCTATATTTTTAATAGAAGATTGAGCAGAGAGGCATGTAAGTGCTAATCTTTTTTATGCTCACGACAAAAGGGAGCAAATTATCGAGCCATTGGAAACCTTGACTATTCCGTTAGGTAATAGCACGGGTCAGGTTAAGCTATGATTGACAATTGGCCTTTTCACGGTACACGTGGCAAAGCCTACGACTGGATGACCTGGTCCACTTGCGGTTGGATCGTGGAAGTTGTTCTGATATTATTGGCCATGTTCACCCATGCGCTGTGTAGACTTGGTGTGTTCAGTGGTAGTAAGCTTGTCGCGGCAACCATTACTGAGGGAAGCACACCCTCTCGTCTTAGGTTACGAACAATAAATTTATATTAGTTGTTTATAGTCTCTGCCATATAGAATTTAAGCTAATGTAGATAAAAGAGAATAAAGAGAGAGTAAATAGAGAGAAATATGTTGTCTCTGATCAGAAATTAATCGTAGAAGACCGTAACCAATAAAAGTATTAAAAGATTGTGTATTTATATAATAATCAGAAATTAATCGTATCACTATAATCTATCAGATGAAATTTGTCTTTAGTGATATCTATAAATGATATGAAGAATTGTTATAGACAGATGGTATGCATCTTAATCGCATCTTTTAGACGGCAGATCTTTCCTTTAGATCAGTCGTGTACGTCCATGCCCTAACAACGGTTACTTGGTCCCACCACTGACTACCTTGTTTATATAACCCTTTCCTTCCCTCTCAATCCCCTCTCTGCCAGCCACCTCCTTCCAGTTTTTTCTAGCCCACGTAGCCATCGTTTAGGCCGCTGGCACTAGATGCCCGACACAAGTGAAGGTGACACAACATCGTTTTCTAGTTGATGCATGGTCAATGTTTGCTTCTGAAGAATAGAACAAGAGTGTTTCATCAAATGTTTTTGTCAAAGAAGGTCATTAGATATGCTTGTCGCCACGGGCACAATCGGATTGGGTATTTCCCGACCGACCGAACCTCTTCGGATCAAATTCAGGAAGGCAGGTTGGTATTTTCTGTAAGGAGTCGGAGTCAACTATTTCATATTGAATTTGGGAGAGGGATATCCGTAGGTCACGGATGTATCCATTTTTCTCGGATAGTTTGGAAGAATTTATCTCGGGATTATCCATATATCAGCAGATTCTGCTATCTTTGATGCTTGGCATCTTCTCCGTCCATTTCGATCAGCTTGACAAGATCTTCAAGATGGAGGCTTCTAATATGTGATTTAAAGTTGTCCGTGGCTGGTGACTAGTGAGGCATGTTGGGTCTGTCATTGGTTAAACAATGTTATATGTACGCTACGATTTGGGACAACTTGTATTATTTGTTAGCGGAGCTCAATCTAAACTGACAATTTGGGATTAAGAGTCGTAACAGTATGATCTCTGTTTTTGCACAATATGTGACTAAATATTCGCTACCGTACCAAATTCGATATGTATTCGTTATCGACACTATCCGAGTTCGACGACCAGGATTCCAAGCAAAAATTTGGAATAGAATATAAGATGAGCGATATCTGAATACAATCTGATTGCACCCCACTTTCAGAACTTGGTAATGGTGGCTCGGCCCGATTGACCCGACCTGGCCCAATTTTCCCAGCTTGGGCTCGGATTTTTGGCCCATAGGCTCGGCCGAAGCCTGACAAGAATAATAAATAATAATATTTTATTCCAAAAAATAATTAAATAATGCTATTTTATCCGAAATATAATTAAGAATATTTTTTATTCCGAGAAATAAAGGGATTTAGGGGCTTTGGGCCTTGCTTTTGAAGGCAAGCCCGGCCCGAAGCCCGGCCCGGCAAATGAACAAGTCGGGTGAATCGCCGCCCCGAGCCCCGTGTCAGGTTCACCTTTGCCAGCGCCCGGCGCCGCCAAAATCCCTCGGCCCGCGTCGCCAAACCCGGCGCCTCTAGTCCTCTGCCACCTCGAAGCGAAGGACTCGGTTCTCTGGTAGGCGTCCTCCTCCCTTCCACTGGACTAGCGTGGAGTGAAGATCCATCCGGAGTATTCCGGACGCGATTAATTCTGCTGGTAAGGAAGCCCTAGCTTGCTTGGATTGTTGTTCGTTACGCTCTGGTCTTTTCTTTGCTGTGAACAATCGAACCTAACCAGATCTTTCTCCTTCTTCAAGATCGATCGATCTCAGTTCACCCCTTCCCATCCCATTTATAGGACTATCCAAGGTGCGGGCGGGTGCATCCGCCAGTGTATTTTGGCGTCTATTACCCTGAACTGATACTTAGCAGCAAGTTTATTTTCGAGAAAAAAAAATTGGGGGTGTTCAAAGATGCTAACACCAGGAATTCATTGGATTGGAGCGAGAAACGTAGATGCTGGGAGTTAGGGATGTAGCTTTAGCTAGTGTCGTATGCTTGTAAATGTTGTTTCATTTTGCAGTTTATACTTGGCTTACCCTTTTTCTCCCATCTCTTCTTTTGTTAGTCGGTACGGCGTATTGTGGGTTGCTCCTTCATTGTCTACCTGGGGAGCGAGCTGCATACTTCACAGGATAAAAGATGGGTATCCTCGAGAAGATCAAGGAGATTGAAGCCGAGATGGCTCGGACGCAGAAAAACAAAGCAACAGGTTGTGTGTTGTCTTCCAGACCTCTGATGATTTTCAACCATCCAGTCTGTTTTGTAGCTAGAATTTCTGATCATGTTGCCATTCAGTGTTGTAGACATTTAGGTTAATGATAACCGTATACTCATTTGTGCATCCACTGGTGGATTTATAATAAATCTAAATTTGCAGACACATGGTTTTTCCCACGGGGCATGCACCTCCATGTAATTCATGACTACTGGATTCAAGAACAATCCTTTTTTCAGTGTTATATGTTCATGTTTTAAATCAACCAACTGTTTCCTGTATATCCATCTTATATGCATTTTGGGATGAACACATACCATCCTGTATATACAAACGGGTGTGGGTTTCACACAATATGTACCACTATGTAGGCTAGGACTATTGATCAGAGTATCAGACAATTGCCAAAATTTTGTGCAAAGTGCTAGCATAAGTCAGTAACTGACCATACATATGCATCTTAATTAGTAATTTTTATTTTATTTTATCAATAAGGTATTGTTTAATCAATCAATGATTATCTTTGGTTTGTTTGATTTCCACCCTAATTTCGCAACAAGTCATTATGGTATGTAATGCCATATGAAAGTTTGTCTTGCATGTTGTATATGGGAATAATATTTCTTTGTTATTGTTACATAGAATATCATCTTGGACAACTGAAGGCAAAAATTGCAAAGTTGAGGACACAATTATTGGAGCCTCCAAAGGTATTTATGAGTTATGGCGCTACATAAGAATCTTTCGAGTATTTAATTAAAATATTTTTTCGTTTTAATTTTGGTAACAAATTAGATAATCACGCGAAGCTATCGTGTTGTTGTTTCTTGTTCAATTTTTACTGAATTATTTCATAACTTCAACTTCAAAGATTTTTTAGTAACATGCTCTGGAAAGAAGAGATAGTCTTAACATGGAAGTTCCTTGAATTTCTATCGTTAAATCTGCCATCTCATTGGTCATATAGGGTTCCAGTGGAGGAGGAGATGGTTTTGAAGTCACAAAGTTTGGGCATGGTCGTGTTGCGCTTATTGGATTTCCCAGGTATCCCTCTTATGCCAGAAAATTGAGTACTACAGTTTTGGGTTTCAAGCCTTTTGGTTTGTAGCGTGGATTTATAATTCTTGTACTCTGTTATAATCAATAGGAGAACCTTGTGTGTTCCAGATACATCATCCGCTTCCTTGTATTCTTGACACATGCCTGTCTGTCAAACTAACTATGATAGCTATTGGCTTGTATATAGTGGAAATCTGAAATCTGAATTAACTGATGACCCAACTCAAGATATATTATATGCCTTATTTTCTATTGTCTAATATCATCTCATGTCCTTTTTGATATGGTTACTAACTTGAGCTGAAAATTTCTTTCTTGTTTGTATTGCAAAACATAGAAGGCTCAATGTAGTTGTTCGCTCAGATTTATTACATCAGTACAATTCATGTTTTTGACAATTCATATTGCAGTGTTGGAAAGTCAACTCTTTTAACAATGTTAACTGGGACACATTCTGAAGCTGCATCATATGAGTTCACAACCCTCACTTGCATTCCTGGTATTATCCATTACAATGATACCAAAATCCAACTTCTTGATCTTCCTGGTATCATTGAAGGAGCCTCTGAAGGCAAGGGTCGTGGTAGGCAGGTAAATGCTGTTATCAGTTTAATTATTATAATATGTGCTGAGTTCTTTAGCCACAAATCACTCCATGATATTATTTTGATGTTACATCATTGTTCCTGTTTTCAGGTTATTGCTGTCGCCAAGTCATCAGATCTTGTGCTAATGGTTCTGGACGGCTCAAAAGTAAGTAGTGTAACTGTATCAGCTTTGCTTCATTGCTCGTGCATCCCTTTTTATTCTATTTTTAGAAAAGCTAAGTTTTCTAAGCGTAATGATGATTTTATGGTAGGAGATTAGGAAAAAAAAAGAGAGGGAACAGACACATGTCCTGGACTCTAGGTCTTTTTTGGGTAGTGTGCTGCCCTCCTTCATCGACAGTAGAATATTCCAGTCCCCATTATTTGGATCTGATTCTCAAGAGCAGCTAAATGTCACCTTTTCGTAGCAGAATCCTTTCAAGTCTCAAAGTTCTTAACTAATCCCTTCAGCTATCAAATTTCTCAACGACCTTACTTTGGAAGTACCTTAGTGTATTTTGTATTATAAAATTGTCACGTCCCATGCCGAAACGTAACAGGTAGGAGTGGGAAATGGGTGGTTTCGGCCCTGGACCTTGACGTCCGGGAGCCGTGTTGATTGGTAGGCTCGGTAGAGAGAAAGCACAGGGGGATGCGCAAGGGGATAGAAGAAGCAAACGGAAGTAAAGGGTATAGATTGATTAACTCTCGTTGATTCTCATTGATAACCTGGACCCAGTATATAAAGAGGCCCACCTCAACTGACTAGGGAGAGTCCCTACTTAATACATACAAGAATCCGACTCTTGACTCCTAGGCTATCCGATTCTGATCTCTAAAACCGATTCTAACTCCTAATACTAATCTATCCAATTCTAATTCATACTGCTCCTGCTAGTTGCTTGGGATGCCGGGTATAGTAGCTTCCCCACATGACATCTTTCCCTCCCTTTGGAAACAACTCGTCCTCGAGCTGGAAAGTCAGGTAGCGGTGGCGAAAATCGTCAACTGGCTCCCAAGAAATGTCGGAATTAGGAAGGTCTTCCCACTAAATGAGCACTTCCCACACACCCTGGGCGAGGCGACTAGGCAAGCACGACGAACAACACGCAGTGTAGGGCAGACATGGCCGTGATGTAGTTCTGGTAGCGCTGGAGTGACGGAGTGCCCTGGAAAGGCTTGAGAAGACTCACATGAAACGCATCGTGAATGCGAGCGGTAGGCGGACACTTGAGACGATATGCCACCTGACCAATCTTTTCTGTTATCGCATATGGCCCATAGAAACGTGGAGCCAATTTTTTGTGTCCTCGAAGGGCAAGCGAGGTTGCCAGCCCATGATGCAATCGCAGCCACACCCATTGACCCCCGGTGAATTGGAGATCCTTGTGGTTGCTGTCATACTATTGTTTGTAGTATTGCTGCGCCTGGAGCAAATGCTCCCAGACCTCGGCCAAGAATTTGTCACGGTCACGCAATAGTTGATCCACTGCAGCCACCTTCATAGAACCGTCGTCCAATGGTTGTAACGTTGGAGGCTAACGACCGTAGACCACCCGAAACGGTGTGTCGTGTAGAGACGATTGAAAGGAAGTATTGTAACAATACTCCGCCCAAGAAAGCCAGCGAAGCCACTGACGTGGACGATCCCCAGAAAGACAACGTAGGTACATGGCTATGATTTTATTCACTGCTTCAGTTTGGCCGTCAGATTGCGGATAGAATGCTGAACTCATGTTCAAGTTAACCCCGTCAAGTTTGAAAAGTTCTGTCCAAAAATTGCTATTGAAGATGGGATCTCGATCATTCACAATGGAGCTCGGAAACCCATGAAGGCGAACAATATTGTCGAGGAAGACGCACGCCACTGAGCTGGCCGTGTAAGGATGCGCCAACCGGATGAAGTGCACATACTTGGAGAAGCGATCCACTGACTTCCCGCTGACACGTAGGCTAGCAAGCCTTTAATGAAATCCATGGAAATATCTAACCATACATGGGACGGCACTTCCAATGGTTGGAACAGGCCGGCCAGTTGAAGTTGTTCCAGTTTGCCGCGTTGGCAGGTTTGGCACGCACGCCCAAGTCCTGGACTAATGCGCGCATGTGCACCATATGAAAGTCGGTGTGGAGGCGCTGCATCGTCTTCTATATACCTTCATGACCGGTGGAGTGAGCAGCCAAAAGAATCGGTTGCAAGGAGGGGGAAGACAGTGACACATGAACCCGAGCGTCATAGGGGACTAGACCATCCGCTACACTCTAGGGTGAGCTGAGCTCACCGGACATCACCTGTGCCCGGATGGAGGCAAGCTCTGAAGTGCCATCGGCCTCCTCGTGACGAAGATTGTCAAAGATGGCAAAGATCGGTGCTAACAAGGCAAATAGTGCGCGGTCTGCCGAGTGTCTGCAACAATGTTCTGTCGCCTAGGCTTGAACTCCACGTGAAAATCGTATCCCAAGAGTTTGCTAACTCAGTGATGTTGCGGAATTGTGGACTGATGCTGATTAAGCAGATATTTTAAACTGTAGTGGTTCGTCCGTAGTAAGAATGGACGGCCCCAAAGGTAGGGTCGCCAATGACGAACAGCCTGTACCAGTCCGATAAGCTCCCTCTCATATGTGGCGAGCTTGGCGTGGTGAGGTGCAATGGTGCAGCTGAAATAGGCCATGGGTCCGCTGCCTTGGTGTAGAATTGCGCCGAACCCCGAACCCGAGGCATCGCATTCCACTATAAAGTCCTTTGTGCAATCATGCAGCTGCAATACCGGTGCGATCGAGAGGACTTGGAGGGTGGCGAAGGCTTGGGCAGCATCCTCAGACCACTGGAAGGATTCCTTGAGGAGTTTAGTAAGAGGTTATGCAATGGCGCCATACGCTCGGATGAATTTGCGGTAGTAGCCCGCAAGCCCCAAGAACCCATGAAGCGCATGCACAGAACGAGGAACTGGCCAGTCGTGCACTGCCTGGACCTTTTGCATATCCATGGCCACACTTGCGGCTGAAATCACATGGCCCAAGTATGTGACTGATGATGCCCCAAAGAGACACTTCGATCACTTAAGGAATAGCCGATGTTGGTGAAGAAGCCTTAGCACTGCTTGAACATGTCGAAGGTGATTCGCCCAGGAGCTGCTATAGATCAAAATATTGTCAAAAATACCAGCACAAAGCGACGTAAGAAGGGGCGTAGAACATCGTTCATTAAGGCTTGGAAAGTGGCCGGTGCATTAGTCAAACCAAAATGCATGACAAGGAACTCTAACAGGCCTTCATGTGTGTGAAACGCGGTCGTCTCGATGTCAGGAGGATGCATGAGGACCTGATGGTAGCTGGAGCGCAAGTCAACCTTGGTGAAAAACTTGGCGCCTCGCAACTCATCCAACAACTCGTCCACAACCGGAATAGGAAATTTATCCTTGACGATTTTATCATTGAGAGCACGGTAGTCGATGCAAAACCGCCACGTACCATCGCGCTTCTTGACCAAGTGGACCGGCGAGGAAAATGTCGATGTGCTTGGTCTAATGATCTTCTGGCGCAACATTGTACCACATTGACGTTCGAGTTCGTCCTTGAGATGCTAGGGGTAGCGGTAGGATCGAACTACCACAGGCACAGTACCGGGAAGCAAATGGATGCGGTGGCACCGGTTGCGTGCGGGTGGCAATCCTGTGGGTTCGACGAACACGGCCTCAAATTCCTGAAGCATCTCCTCTAGAAGCACTGGAGCGAGCGGGCCGCCTGGGAAGGCGCACCAAGCCCACGCCAAGACATTCGGCGGTTAGATCGCCAAAACGCCATGGTGTGCTCTATGAAATCCCAAAGAATCGGGCTGAGTGTTTCAAGCCATTGGACGCCCAAGACAACATCGAACTCGTCCAAGAGAATCGCGTAAAAATCCACGGTTAAATTCTTGGGGCTGATCGTCAGTAGCATGGATCGGCCGACACTACTCGTGATGCAATCGCCATTAGCCACGGACACCGACATGCCCTGGCAGGGTTGTAAATGAAGCCCTACGCGCACCGCGGCCGCCTCACTGATGAAATTGTGAGTCAAGCCGATATCGGGATCATTTGTGAAGCGCTTGACCATGAGCTGTGACCGAAGTCGCATGGTGCGGTTGGCCTTCGGTTGAATGACCGAGAGCGCGTAGAAGGAGATTTCGGGTTCATCGTCGAAGTCAGCATCGTCGTCCGCATCGTCCAAGCTGGGAGAGATCAGCAAGAAGAGTTGCTTGCATCGATGGGTTGGTTCGAATTTGTCGTCGCAATTGTAGCACAGACCCGCCTCCTTACGAGCCTGCATCTCTTCCGGCGCAAGCCTCTGTCAGCGCTAGCGTGGAGCTGGCTTGGCCATGGGTACGATCGTTCCTTCTGTTGGTTTTGCCAAAGCCTGAATCGTCGGGTTTGGCGCTGTGCGTTGAGGTGGTGTCATGCGCGCCCCACCGTGTGTTGCACCCCGGTGTCCGGCGATGGCAGCCTGTGCGCGATGCTCGTAAGCACGAGCTAGTGCCATGGCCATCTGCAGACTCGCCGGATTCTGCAGCTCCACATCTATGCGGGTTGGCTCGACCAACCCTGGTGTAAATAGGTGGACTTGCTGATGGGGTTGCAAGTTCTCCACGTGACAAAGTATGGCGAGGAACTGAGCTTGGTAATCCTCGACCATTCCTGTCTGGCACAACTCCTTGAGTTCGCCCAGTGGGTTATGCCGGATGGATGGTCCGAAGCGAAGGTTGATGAAGTCTTTAAAATTGTGCCAGTTGGGTTCACCCTTGTCATGCTCGAGTTGGAAGTACCATTGTTGTGGCCCACAAGGTGATAGGATGCGAGCCACACCTTATCTGTTTCGAGTGTCCTTTGCCCCTGAAAAAATTGCTCGCAACGATGCAACCATCCCATGGGTTCTTCCTTGCCGTCGAACGTTGGAAAATCCAGTTTGTGAACTCGAGGGGGTTGGTGTCCCTCTCGATGGTGGACTGCATGCCATGTGGTGTTGGAAGCAGGTCGTCGCCGACCTGCGGTTGTTCCAGAACATCTAAGCGGCTGGCCAGATTGTCACGACGGTTGTAATGTATGCATTGAGCGTTTCCACGGTTGCACTCAATCCAAATCACAGTTCTTTGTCGGTTAGGCGTCCGCTCGGTGTGATCGCAAGTCTTTGGTCGTTGTTCGCCATCCTTGATTTGCCGGAATTGATCGCTCGATATTGTTGTCACGTCCCGTGTCGGAACGTAACAAGTAGGAGTGGGAAATAGGTGGTTTCGGCCCTGGACCTCGACGTCCGGGAGCCGTGTTGCTTGGTAGGCTCGATAGAGAGAAAGCACAGGGGATGCGCATGGGGACAGAAGAAGCAAACAGAAGTAAAGGGAGTAGATTGATTAACTCTTGTTGATTCTCATTGATAATCTGGACCCGGTATATAAAGAGGTCCACCTCAACCGACTAGGGAGAGTCCCTGCTTAATACTTACAAGAATCCGACTCGACTCCTAAGCTATCCGATTCTAATCTCTACAACCGATTCTAACTCCTAATACTAATCTATCCAATTCTAACTCATACTGCCCCTGCTAGTTGCTTGGGACGCCGGGTATAGTAGCTTCCCCACATGACTTCTTTCCCTCCCTCTGGAAACAACTCGTCCTTGAACTAGAAAGTCGGGTAGCGGTGGCGAAAATCGTCAACTGGCTCCCAAGAAGTGTCGGAATCCGGAAGGTCTTCCCACTGAATGAGCACTTCCCACACACCCTGGGCGAGGCGACTAGGCGAGCACGACGAACAACACGCGGTCATGGTTATTAAGGCGTCGATTAGGTGTCGCCTAAGCGGTAAGGCGCCGCCGGAGGCAAGGCGTCGCCTTCGCCTTGCCGTCGCCCGTCGCCCGTGCGGCGTTGGAGAGCCAGATCCGGGCGGGAGGCGGAGCAGAGGAGGCCCCGTGCGCCAGATCCGAGCGGGAGAGACCTCGGGGCAACGTCGGGGAGCCAGAGCAGGGCAGGAGGGGGGCAGGGGAGGTCTGGCGGTGCGTCGAGGAGCATGGGAGGCCTCCCCCTCCCTCCTAGCCTCCCCCTCGGATGGGTGAGGGCGAGGATCTCTTGCCACGGTGAGGAGAAGAGGATCTTGCCACGAGTGAGGAGAAGAGGATCACGGGAGAGGAGAAGAGGATGCGCCGGATGGCTTTGATATAAGGGTTGAGAAGTCTCACGTGGTGGGCTTGGGCCGAATGCCTGATGGGCTGACTGGAGGTTAGTCCTTTTTTTTCACTTTTTTGCTTTCTCTTCTCTTTTGTTCTTTTGTTCTGCTCTTCTCCTTCCACATTTCTGCTCTTCTTCTTCCACACTGCTCGGTTGCTCCGGATCTTCCTCCGCCCGTAGCGCCTTAAGAGTGTGTAAGGCGTTGTCTTGCCTCACGCCTTAGCGCTTAAAAGGTGTGAGGGGGGTGGGTCGCCTCGCCTTACCACCTTAATAACCATGCACGCGGTGTAGGGCAGACATGGCCGTGATGTAGTTCCGGTAGCGCTGGAGTGACAGAGTGCCCTGGAAAGGCTTGAGAAGACTCACATGAAACACATCGTGAATGCGAGCGGTAGGCGGACGCTTGAGACGATATAACACCTGACCAATCTTTGCCGTTATCACATATGGCCCATAGAAACGTGGAGCCAATTAGGAACACGAAAAATGCTTTAAAAAATCATATGGTAGCAGAGGACTTGGCTAGCTATTATTAGTATCCTTTTTCTTTTAACGTCGCATGGTAATTGTGATATATGTTCAACACTAGATGTTTTCAGCTTTTCTAGTAGTAAGTAAAAGCCTGTAAAATTACTTAGTGAGTTGAACTTCGAGTTCAATTAAATTCTACATGTTTGTATATCTACTGAAATATTGCTAAATTGCAGAAGAGAAATTTATACACCATCTTTCAATCAATGCTATACTAGATTTAATTACATACAATCTTTCCCTTTTTATATGTGATTGCACATGATCCGAGCTTTACCTGAGTTCTATTTGCTTATTAGATTCTTGTTCTAAATTTCATTTCAGAGTGAAGGACATCGCCAAATATTAACTAGGGAACTTGAATCTGTTGGACTCCGTCTCAACAAAAGGCCTCCTCAGGTATACACTTGCTTAGTGTGAAATGGGACAAACCCAAATGGATATAAAACAACTATAGAGAAAAATACTTTATGCAACATTGAAATTGTAAGTTGGAACCTTCAGAGCTCAAACAAGGTTTACAAGGTATTCATTTCATATGTTTTCAAGAAACAGAGTGTCCTGGGCGTGATTCTGATCTGCAGAATGATTATGCCAGGTCCACATTATTACCATCAAGTAAAATCTGGACCATTTGTGGGAACAGATGAGTGCAGCTTCCCTTGCCACCCCTGGGGCATGGTGCCGCACAGTCTGACTTGAATGGTCTGTTTTGCGTGGGTGTGTAAAGCTGCTGATAGCAAATATATCATTAGTATAAGTCAGTTCCCACATAGATCTGACTATCTGACTGGGTGTATAATTGAGCCAATTCAAAACTGAATCAGCTAAAAAAATTTTCCTTAGGAAAGTAGTCCCAACTCCCAAGTATATTGTTCAAAGACGCCCAAAGTTTGTACGACCAAAGCTTACATCTCACTGGCCTACCCATCCTTGCTCCTTACTACAACAGGAGCATGTGCTAATTCATGAACATCAAGAAGCAACTATACAGAAAACAAGGACACAGACCAAATTTCAAAAGAGATGCAATCATGCACACGATCTTACATAAAGGTAATGTTGTAACTTCACAAAACACTGATTCAAATTTGGTATCTTCTGTTGATTTTGGCCCATCTTTGATGAGAAACAACAATGTGCATACCATATACTGTGTACAAAACTCACTAAATTTAGTTGGACTCTGGATATCAAGGGAAAGTGGGCGTAAATCGACGGTTGGCTTAGTGTGGATAGTTTTCAAGGTTCTAGATCACCTTTTTGCAAACATCCAGTACAACTATTTTAGTACCGAACATCCAGTACAACTACTTTAGTACGTGAGGTGTTTTCCTATGGACAAGTGCTAACCTGAACTTTGTTACTTGACCAACTAGCTCTGTGAATCAAGTCTTACTGCCACGTGGCCTATGGCTATCTCCTAAATGAGGCCTAAGTATGTAGTTTGTGTTGTAAACTGCCAACTATATACTCTGTTGATTATGAAGCATTTCATATGTGCATTTATACCTTTTATATTTATTTCTGGTAAATCACTTCTGTGTGTACAAACAGATATACTTCAAAAGGAAGAAGACTGGTGGGATTTCTTTCAACAGCACGATGCCTTTGACTCATGTTGATGAGAAGCTCTGCTATCAGATACTGCATGAGTACAAGATTCATAATGCAGAGGTGCGTGTGTGTGCTGAGTGTGCATGCATGCGCGTGCCTTTTCAATTAACTCAAACTGTTTGGTTTACTTTAGGTGTTATTCCGTGAGGATGCTACTGTGGATGATCTCATTGATGTCATTGAAGGAAATCGGAAATACATTAAGTGTGTTTATGTATATAACAAGATTGATGTTGTCGGTATTGATGATGTGGATAAGCTTGCTCGGCAACCAAATTCGCTTGTGATCAGCTGCAATTTGCAGGCATGTTTCATCTTTTACCTGTGTTCCCTCAATTAAACTTTCATAAGCTCTTTGAGTTATTTGTGGTATGTCCAAAAGTTAAATTGTTGTGTGGCCATCTTTCTTTAAAATCACAGTGCACGTAGGTATTGAGTTTTGTAATATCTTCAGTTCAATTTTATTATTATTTCTGTGTGCGTGTCTTTGTATCTTATAGATGTAACTGAAACTATTTCTTCTTCACAGCTGAACTTGGATAGGTTACTGGCAAGAATGTGGGAGGAAATGGGTCTAGTGAGAGTGTATACAAAGCCGCAGGGTCAGCAACCAGATTTCACAGATCCAGTTGTTCTTTCTACTGTACGTCTTCTTCCCTTTTATGCCTCGCGCTGCTTGCTGTTCTAAGGAGCACCGCCTGTTTGATGACTGTGGTTTTGTGCCATCAGGATAGAGGTGGCTGCACTGTTGAAGACTTCTGCAATCATATTCATAGGAGCTTGCTTAAGGATGTGAAATATGTGCTTGTATGGGGAACCAGCGCCAGGCACTATCCGCAACATTGTGGCCTTGGCCATGGTCTTCAAGATGAGGATGTCGTCCAGATAGTAAAGAAGAAGGTTATTCCCTGCCCGAGTCTCAGTTCATCATATCGTAAAACATTAAAAAATATATCCATATGCGGTGTACTTATCAGATTTTCAGTTTTAGTAGCAGGGTATCCCGACTGTTTTATCAATTGCTGCAACGATGCTAAATCAGTGATATGAAACTTTCAGGAAAAGGAGGAGGGCGGGCGAGGTCGTTTCAAGTCGCACACGAATGCACCTGCTCGGATATCCGACAGGGAGAAGAAAGCTCCTCTGAAAACATGATCTGATCGCCAAGCGCAAAGCTGTGGGCTTCTCCAGATCAAATGAACAACTTATGGATGAGATAATCTGGAACTAGCTGAGCTGGATGCTATTTTGTGCAGCCCAATTTTGTTCCAGAAGAGCCATATTACGTACTCACCTAGTCACAACATCAGTGCAGTGCCACTATGAAAAATGATGCATTTATTCAGATAGTGTTTGTTGTGCTGCCACATGTGGCTTGTGTTGCCATATACTGAATGTTTTGCCTTGAAGCTTTGCAAAGGTAGTAAAAGAGTTATGGATGCTGCCAGCTATTATACCCTTTCTTTGGAACATGCAAGTTAATCCTTGTTGGTAAAAGACTAATGGTCTCCAAATTGAGAAAATACTAATGTTGTTTGACCCACCACCTTTAACTCAGCAGATTTACTCCAGAAATGAACTCAACCGGAGCAAATACTCCTGGGAGCGACGTGTCGAGCAGCGATCGGCGCTGCCAGCGCTTTTCGCGTCATCGCGAAGCTGGCTTATCATGTCCTCACGCGACCCGTTAAGTGAGTTCTCTTGCGGATTATAAGTTAAATGGGTCCAAATATCCGACCCGTAAACCCACCTCTTGCTCTCGCTTGTCCCCCTCGTCTGACCTCCCGCTCTCTCGTCGCCATTGGTGCCAGTGGCAGTGGCCTTGGCGGGGCGGAAGTCTCGGGCCGCTGTTCTTCTCCTTTACGTCACGTCCGCCTTCCTCCTGCTTTTGCTCCTCTCCTCCTACTCCCGCCGCCTCCAGCCCCATGACCGTAGCCTCCACCGCCGCTTCAAGCTCCACCCCAAGAGCTCCTCTTCCACCTCTGCCTCATCTAGGGGCGGACCCAACCTTCGAGCATGCTCGGATGGTTACCCGAGCTCCCCTCCGATGAGACACCCCTCTTGGCTGCACCTGCTACTGCAAGGTCAGGATTGCGCCCATGCAGCCGTAGACGAGGTCCGGAGCCGTAGGTTCGCCTCGTAGACCAGGCTGTTCACCGCGTCTGTGTGCTGGCTCTCGTGCACCTCCTGTGCGCAAGCCTCGCCATAGTCGTGAACGAATGAGCTAGCCAGGCAAACAGAGTTATATCAAGATTTAAAGATTATATAGATCGGGTTGCAACTTTGCCAGATGATTTGAGCTCACTAATCTTAATTACTCATGAGCAAAAGGGCTAATCTGATACAGTATGATGATATCTTGCACCATCCTAGAGTGCACTTGTTTTGAGCTGAAAATGGGGAGGGAGAGGGGATAACTTTAGAGTTCTGATTCAAGAAATGAGTTTAATAAGTTGATTTAGTACGCTGGCCCCTCCTAGGCGTCGGCCAGCTCGTGATGTCGACACGGCCGGGCACCAGCTAGGCATCCTCGGTGTCCGACGTGATGCCGCTCTTGAACCGCGCGAGCATCGAGCGCATGCTCCACGCCACGCAGCCGTCGTCCGCATGCGGTCGCACCGCCGCGCGCCACGCCTGCTTGGACACCAGCTCCACAAGCTCCTCTGCCTCGGCCGACGCTCCAATCACATCCCTCGACGGCACTTCCATTGCCGTGGCCGAGCACCACCCGGAGCTCGGGGGCCACTAGCTCGGCTTTCATCAGCACCCACAATCTCACCCTCTTTCTCGTGCAATCGGCGAGCAAGAACCGCAGCTTTTGCATGACTATATCACCATGTGCAGCTCGGACAGGCCGAGCACGGCGGTGCGCGAACGATGTCTCGCGGACCTCCTTAAGAAACACGAGAAGGATGCCCGTATCATACATACGGCCTCGCCGGCCCCTTCCAAAGAGTGAGGAGCATAGCCACGTCGCGGCCGACGACTCATCGTACCTAAAATTTTTGTCCTGTCCGCCACTGGCCTCATCTCTGGAGCCGCAACCGGTGGAGCCGTAGGCAACGGGGTGTTGAATATATAAGCATTTTTCGAATTACTTTAATCCAGAAATATGGTAGATAAAACATGAAAAATACTCTAGTTATTTTCACAAAGCAGATCACAAAGAACACTATAGCAATACCAGATTCTAGAAGAACAGAAGGTAGCATTCCTATCTCAGTGTTCAAAACAACAATAGACAATAAAGCAAACCAACTAACAAGAAAGATATGGGCATACTCAGATTCTGTGGAAGAAGAAGTTACAGCAAAGTTCTTGATGAAGACGTCGTTTGTCATGGCGTAGTGGTAGTAGACGTGCGCTTGATGTAGAACGTAGAGAGAACAATGACGATCGTATGACGCTCCCCAAAACCTTATTTGTCCTCGCTCATGCAAGCCTTCAGGACGAGGTTAGAAGGCTGTTCTCCGGGCTTGGCGGTACACACATCTCATAGGGATGGAGATCGAAGAGACAACAAACAAAACTATGGAGTTCTTTACGTATTGTGGAAGTGGAAAAACTTCGGACGAGCGATACTCTCGGTCTTCTTAAATAGCCAAAAGACGAGAGCCCAAAGGTCGCCGAAGACCATCAGGGCAGTTGCGAAGACCAAAGGCCAACAATCACCATCAAGGACGATCGCCCGAGAGTCAAAAGGCTAATAGTCGCCCGAAGACCAAAGGCCATGATCACCGGCAAGGACCAAAGACTCTGTTCTTTTTAATGGCCAAAAACAAAGAGACCGAGACCAACGGCCTCCATTAATGTCAGTGCGTTTCGATTTTCGAATAGATAAAGAAAATCGCGCCCGCACCTGACACGCTTGCGTACACGCACACACGCACACGCACGGCACGGCACGGCATGGCACTGCTCGGCTCGGCTCGACGAGCGAGCGCGCGCGTGTGTTGGCTCTTCCACAAGAGGGGCTATTACGTTCTACCTTATAAACTGGTGTAACTCCCTTTCATCTGTCCATGTGGGACTAAACAGTTTAGCACATGCACATGGGCCTTTGAGATTTACCAGGAATTAATTAGAATATAATATTTGGGCCTAGCCCATATTAATTCAACAATCCCCACCGATCTCAAGGGCACATGTCAAATGCCTTGATTCACGATATTGTTTTAATATACCGGTGTTTTGATGGAGACGGTTAGGTTGAACATCCACCTAAACGAAGCTACACATATCCACTGGCGCACAATGGACTAAGCCTTGAATTGACAATTTTATGTGAATAAGTTTCACTTAAGTCCTTAAGCGATACTAGGTGCCAGCATCCCTGGGTTGGAGCATATAAGTCATACTCCTGGCCTATTCACGAGCTTCCTAGAAATTACCCTATTTCATAGACTGTGACTAGCAGTCGGGCTCATATAGGTTTGTTCTTTCAAGACTACTCTGTAGGACAGCATCTTTGCTTTAACAAGCCACAGAACACATTAAGATAAAAATCAACCTGCCATACAGATTTAGGAGAGAATTGCATCTGCAATGGAGTGGGTCTATAAAGGTACTCTCCTCCTAGTTAACCAATAGCTTGTTTCGCCAATCCTACTTCACGGGATCTCCGATCACATTGGATGGGTTACCACTATGGTATAACTCACGTGGGTCTCAAACCCATCTCCCTCGATGCATTATCTATCACATTTCGTGATAAACCCTTTGTGAAGGGATCTGCCAGATTCTTAGCTGTTTAGCGAAGCTATTACTCCAGAGTTTCTCATTTTCCTAACAGACTTCAGTCTTCTCTTCACATGTCTTGATGATTTCATATTATCCTTAGAACTGTTCACCTTGACAACCACAGTCTGATTGTCACAGTTCATCAGAATAGCCGGTACTGGTTTTTCAATCACCAGCAAATCCATCAAGAGCTCACGAAGCCATTCGGCTTCAGCAATGGGCAATATCTAAGCGTGAGTTCTGCTTCCATTGTTGACCTCGTTAAGATGGTCTGCTTGCAAGACTTCCATGAAACAGCGCCACCTCCAAGTAAGAAGACATATCCACTTGTGGCCTTAATCTCATCAGCATCAGATATCCAATTTAAATCGCTATAACCCTCCGAAAGACACAGGGTGCCGGTATAATGAATGTCATAGCTCATAGTATCCTTTAGATAGCGCATTACCCTCTCAAGAGCATGCCAATGATCATCTCCCGGATTGAAAACAAACCGGCTTAGTTTGCTCACAGCAAACGAGATGTCAGGCCTGGTACTGCTAGCTAAATACATGAGTGAACCAATTATCTGAGAATATCTCAATTGGTCTTTGGCTATTCCCGATTCTTCCTAAGCAACACGCTAGGATCATAAGGTGTTGGAGAGGGTTTGTAGTCGCTATAACCAAAACGACTCAGAACCTTTTCCACATAATGGGATTGCAACAATGTAATCCCACCATCATCACCTCTCAATAGCTTGATGTTCAAGATAACATCAGCTACTCTCAGATCTTTCATCTCAAAATTCTGAGACAAGAAATCCTTGACCTCCTTAATCACATTAAGGTTGGTCCCAAAAATCAGTATGTCATCAACATACAGACATAGAATGACTCCCTCGCCCCCACCATGGTGATAATACACATATCTGTCAGCTTCATTCATAACAAAGCCTGCAGATGTTAAAGTTCTGTTGAACTTTTCATGCCATTGCTTAGGTGCTTGTTTAAGACCATACAAAGATTTCAACAACTTGCACACCTTTCCTTCTTGACCATCTACTACAAATCCATCTGGCTGATCCATGTAAATTTCCTCGTCCAACTCTCCATTTAGGAAAGCCAGATAACGTCCATCGATGAGCGAGAAGACCGTGTGAGGCAACCAGAGATAGTAGTACTCGAATAGTGGTCAATCTAGCCACAGGTGAATAAGTATCAAAGAAATCTTCGCCTTCCTTTTGGGTATAACCTGTAACATCCTGAAATTTCAAACCCTTTTTCCTTTAAATTGTAAAACAAAATAAAACTATTTTTATTTTAGTGTAAATTAAAAGTTGGGTTTGTTGGAGAAGTTGAAGCTTCATGTTGTTACCTCCTCTGTGATGAAATCGGTTTGGACCTCTTGTGTGGCCCAGACCACCTCATAGCTAAGACGTGCCTACATGTTTAGGCCTTACTTTAGACCTCCTTGGGACTCGAGACTTTGCTTCCTCGGACGTATCAATATGTCCAGACCTCTTTAGGTCGGGACCTCCTTGTGTTCAGTGGACCTCTTATCGCCTTTGGACCTCCGTAAGGCGTGTCGACCTCTGCCCTCTGGACCTCCCCATCCATTTGACCTCCTTACTCATTTATCGAGGAGCTCTAACCTCTGAAGACCTCCTCTCGAACCACTAGGACCTCCTATATTGAGATCCTCACCGCCGGGACCTCCCATCGTGGAGATCCTGGCGTTTAGGACCTCCCTTGTCGACCTAGTCCTTTAGACCTCCTCTCAAGACTTCCTTGGCCGTGGAACCCTCCTTCTTGAGAGCCTAGCGATAGGACCTCCCGTTGGTGAGATCCTACCGGTCGGGACCTCCTCTTTGCAAGGATTCCCTCGGCCGGGACCTCCTCGATGAGATCTTGGTTATCGGGACCTCTTAGTCACGTGGACCTCCTCCACGTGTGTTGGGACCTCCCACGTCCAGGACCTCCTTTGTGTATATCGGGGCCTCTTAACCCCAGACCTCCTTCTTGAACATCTGGACCGTCAAGACCTCCCCAATGGAGATCTTAACCGTCAGACCTCCCCCTGACCTAGTTGTTTCTAGATTTGGTGGTCCCACCGCCAAGCTTGCCTATTCTTATGTTTTCCGCCACACTAGTACCATGGGCATTTAATGCATGTCTTGTTGCATTAAATCTGACTTTGAAAATGGATGCTTCCATTGAATGTAGTCATTTGAGGACTTGTTGGTGTCTTTTCTAGTCTTCTCCATAATAGTGCACAATGTCCTTTACTATTTTTACGGGACATTCTCGTACCCTTTTCCTACCCTCATGCTCATAAGTCACGTCGCATTAAAATGACCCTTACACTCTTTTGACTATAACTAGCCCTGTGAGCCTTCCTTTACCACTTTTTCCCACACTCTACATTGACTCACGTTCGGTGCTTCTTGAGAGCCTTGTTGCCGAGGGCATCCCGAGAGCACCTTCATCGCACTTTCACCATTGGAGGTTCATCGGGAGCTTGGGCATTGACCCTAATTGCCCAGATTGCCTTCGACCTCCCTTCAACTCCTCACCTCCTCCTTATCTTGGTAAGTCCTCTTGTGCCTTGACCGTTCTTGATCTTATCTCCACCGTAAGAGATTATATCCCTTTCAGGACCTCTTCCTTGGGATTCTCGGTGGAACTCTATGGTTCTTGTATAAAGACCACCCCTCTGGACTTCACACAAGCGTTTTCATCTTGGTCTTTCGCTATCGCCGCCCTCTGGTTTCCTGCGAGGACCTTCCTCATTTGATCTCTCTCCAGTAAGTTGAGACCTCTCCCAAAGAACCTAATTTGAGTCTGTGAATGGTCTCTGTTAATTGAGTCTTAAGAGTTTCTTTTGAAGTTCTTCTTGGCTCTTTATTTGGAATTTGGTTTGAGTTGTCTCCTTTCTCCGTATAGATCGTGAGGACACCGAGGAGCGTGAGACCCTTGAAGAAGAAGACTCTCAAGGCAAAGTGAGCAAGGCAAGTCATGCTCTTGATCATATTGCACCCAATATTTCAATTTACTTATGTTACTGTTTCAAAGGATAATGCATGCTTAATTCTACCAAGATAATTTAATACTGTCTTTAAAACACATAGTTATGCCCAAATTCCTTCATATGGCCAACTTGACATTGAATCAACTCTGTTGTCACCTTAGACAAAACACGGTTAATACATTAGTGTGAACCGGGGAGCAATTAATGAAAACATATGCTTAGGCGGCTTAGACCAAAAACATTTGATTTGGGAAAAATCTTTACCTTCATGACCAACTATTGTTTAAAATGTTTTGACCATGGCATTTGGGATGTCATGGGAGTAAGGAAATATTCTTTGGGGAAGCAAAAAGGAAATGAAAACTGATTTGGACTTGGGCGAATTGGTTGCTTGGTTGGTGCAAGGTTGATGCACGGACTCTATCTGGTAAAGGTGGAGGTCAAGGGTTTGTGATTGTCGCCCAAGTCGATTGAGGACCGGTCTTTGAGTTGCCAATGCTAGGCCTATGATGGGCTATGCCAAAACCGTGCAACCACATGTCTCGGTATGGGCGTGGGACCTAGCTAAGTAAATTGCAGAACTTCCACATGATTAATCCAGTTGGAGGTGGGAGGTCTTCTATGGCGGTGGTCTTTTATGACCTATGTTCCCATTGGTGCAAGAGGGCCCAGATCTCATGAGTGAATCCAAAGGAGGCGAAACCTTAGCAAGGAGAGGCTGTGGTGGAACAATGCATTTTAAAGGCTTTGTCATGAACTCTAGACCTCTTACCTTTGGTAGTGAGAGGTGGCATCGGCGGATCTTGGGATAAACTAGAGGAACTCATGTCGTGTGGGTAAAGTGCACATCCTCGATCGAGTGTAAATCTATTGAATAGCCGTGTTCGCGGTCATGGACATCTTTGGCGTGACCACTCGAGTTAGATGTTGGTTTTGTGTTTCTAAAATGTGTAATAAACTGTTTTGGGATTTCTATCCCATGGGTTTGGGCGAGGAGCCTTGTGCAGAGGTATCCTTCACCAATTTATTGATGAATGCTATCAACCTGAAAATCAAATTTATAAAATGGATTTTTCTTCTATTAAACACACCTTTGGAACTTAGTAATTGTAATTGAAAGAAACTTGGCTTTATGCAAAGCAACCATATTATGCCCTCTGTTGTATATCCATGTATGCATGTCATTTACATTAACCCACGGGTGTGACTTGCGAGCACAGTGGTAGTGCTCACTCTTGCTCAATGCAAAATCTTATCGAGAAGACAACGGCGGAGAAGAGGAGGACCGGGGCGAGTAGGTTGTGCCCTCCGGCCATTTTGCACTGTGGTATAGTGGATGGACCTCTGTCTTTGCTCTTTTGTAAGCTTGCTTTTGGCCCAAGGCCACCTTTTGTAAACAACTCCTTGGTTATGTTGTAAATAAAGTCTTTGGCGTGGATGTTACCCTTCTTGTTTCTTTGTGAAGAGCTAGCTTAAGATCCTTGGGACTAGCTCAGTTCACGCTGGGAATCCTGAGTGATCCCCAAGCCTCACGACCTCCTCGGGTCAGGTCCTGCGACCTCTCCTGTGTTGGCCGTGGCAGTTGGGGATCTCCCCGTGACTCCCACTTCCCTCAGTGGTAATCCAGAGAGGTCTTGATAGGGTCTCGATGGGTACTACCGGGGGCAGATCCTACCCGAGCCTCGGGAGGTGCCACCCGACCTCCTGGGAGGTCCTAAGGGACGTCCTAGGTTTGGTCCTGGGAGGTCCTCTCGGGTGCCCTAGGGTTGGGTCGCCACATAACCCTTGGCCACAAGCTATGCTTTGTACTTCTCGATAGTACCATCAGGCCTAAGCTTCTTTTTGAACACCCACTTACATCCTACAGGTTTACAACCATAAGGACGCTTAGTGATCTCCCAAGTTCCATTAGAGATAATGGAATCCATTTCATTACGGACTGCTTCCTTCGAAGATTCGCATCCGGAGAAGCGGGCGCTTTTAAATGGTACTTGGAGTATCATCCACAAGGTACATAATGAAATCAAGACCAAAAGACTTTACAGTCCTTTGTCTTTTACTCTTTCTTAGAGTTTCATTGTCTTCCTCCTCAGAAATTTGCTCAGGGGTTTGTTCAAAATATTCCAATGGAATGGCAGGTTCAGGAATTATATCAGGTTCCTGACTCGATGAACTAGTCATATCTTTCATTGGAAAAATATCCTCAAAGAATGTAGCATCTCTGGACTCCATAATTGTACCAACATGCACGTCAGGTACTCCAGATTTCACCACTAGAAATCTATATCCAACACTATGGTGAGCATAGCCTAGAAAGACGCAATCTAAGGTTTTTGGTCCAAGCTTACGCTTTTTAGGAATTGGCACATTGACTTTCGCCAAACAACCCCAAGTGCGTAAGTATGAAAGTGATAGTTTTTTCTTCTCCCATTGTTCATATGGGGTTATCTCTTTATTCTTTGTAGGAATCCTGTTTAGGACATGACTTGAAGTCAATATAGCCTCCCCCCACCATGCTTTGGAAAGACCCGCTGTGTCTAACATGGCGTTAACCAAATCAGTTAAAGTGCGGTTCTTTCTTTCAGCAACCCCGTTTGACTGGGATGAATAGGGAGGCGTCTTCTCATGAATTATACCATGTTCCTCACAGAATAAATTAAAGTCATTAGAAAAGTACTCTCCACCACGATCAGACCTAACCCTTTTGATTTTCCTTTCAAGTTGGTTCTCAGCTTCTGCCTTATAGATTTTAAAGTAGTGAAGAGCTTCATCTTTATTTTTCAAAAGATACACATAACAGAACCTAGTGGAGTCATCAATCAAAGTCATAAAATATCTCTTACCACCTTTTGTTAACACACCATTCATCTCACACAGATTTGAATGTATGAGTTCTAATGGTGCCAAGTTTCTTACCTCCGCGGCCTTATGAGGCTTACGAGGCTGCTTTGATTGCACACAAACTTGACATTTAGAACCTTTGGCAAGGGTGAATTTGGGATTAACTCTAAAGCGGCTAACGCGTCATGCAACCAAAATTAATGTGACAAAGTCGTGAATGCCAAATAGTAGTCTCATTACCCTTTGCAAATATGGTTCACAATATTATTACATAAATTTGAAAGAGATAGGCGGAACAAGTCTCCGCACACATAGCCTTTACCAACAAATTATCCACACTTGGACACTACAAATTTATTGGACTCAAATACCGGTCTAAAGCCATCTCTACACGAAGAGATCCACGACGAGATTCTTATTGATCGATGGCACATGATTCACGTTCTTGATTGCACAATCTTCCCGAAGTAAACTTGGATCGCCGTACCAACACCATGAGCGATGGCATGTGACCCGTTCCCCATTAGAGCGGTGAATCGAGTGACTGGTAAGAAGAAAACAATGAAATATCGGCACACACATGTATATTAGCACGGTGTCTATCCACCAATCGGTAGATTGACATACGGAAAAAACGAAGAGGTAAATTACCATACCTGTCGTTCTTGTCTCGATAGTACCAACAACAATATTAGCGAGACTTGGAATTACGCCCTTCTTCGATTCTTCCCACCCTTGCGTTATCGCAATCCTTGGCCCAATGACCCGGTTAGCCACGCACAAAGCAAAACCATCCTTTGTGTTCTTCTTCTTCTTCTTGAAGCTTGTTGTTTGTGCACTCTTGTTCTTGCCTTTGAACTTTTGAGTTTGGTTATTCTTCTTCTGCACCACATTGGCACTATAATGTCCCTCATTACCTTTAGTGTGTGTATCTTTTTCCCTCGCCTTCTCTTCAACATCAAGAGACCCAATGAGATTTTCAATAGAAAACTCTTGTCTCTTGTGTTTCAGAGAAGTAGCAAAATTCCTCCAAGAAGGAGGAAACTTGGCAATAATGCCTCCCGCGACAAATTTGTCCGGTAACACACGCTTGAAGTACTCAAGTTTTATGGCCATGGATTGTATCTCATGAGCCTGTTCAACTACAGAACGACTATCAACCATTCTATAGTCATGATATTGCTCCGTGAGATACAATTCACTGCCTGCATTCGAAACCCCAAATTTGGCTTCGAGTGCATCCCACATCTCTCTCCCAGTTTTTATCATCATGTATGCATCGACTAACTTCTCACCAAGAATACTAACCACGACACCTTTAAAAAGGTTATCGGCTGACCTCGAGCGCTTGCTCTGTTCAGAGTAAGTGTTCCTTCGAACTTGCCGTTTGCCACATGGAAGCGTTCATGGCGATTAGCCAAAGCACCATCTTGGTGCGCCACATCTTGTAATTCGCACCATCGAATTCAGAGGGTTTGAGTGCGGCAGCAAAGCCAGTTGACGAAAAATGCCTATGCCTGTAATAAGGTTTTTGGATTGTTGAATATATAAGCAATTTTCGAATTACTTTAATCCAGAAATATGCTAGATAAAACATGAAAAATACTCTAGCTATTTTCACAAAGCAGATCACAAAGAAAACTATAGCAATACCAGATTCTAGAAGAACAGAAGGTAGCATTCTTATCTCAGTGTTCAAAACAACAATAGACAATAAAGCAAACCAACTAACAAGAAAGATATGGGGATACTCAGATTCTGTGGAAGAAGAAGTTGCAGCAGAGTTCTTGATGAGGACGTCGTTTGTCATGGCGTAGTGGTAGTAGGCGTGCGGTTGATGTAGAAGCGAAAGCGAGTAGTAGGCGTCGCGATTGATGTAGAAGCGTAGCGAGAGCAATGACGATCGTATGACGCTCCCCAAAAACCTTATTCGTCCTCGCTCGTGCAAGCCTTCAAGGATGAGGTTCCGGAGGCCTGCTCTCCCGATACGGCCGTACACGCGCCTCGCCGGGATGGAGATTGCAATAGACAACAAACAAAACTACAGAGTTCTTTCCGTATTGTGGAAGTGGAAAAACTCGGACCAGAGCCATTACTCTCAGTCTTCTTAAATAGCCAGAGCCCAAAGGTCGCCAAAAGACCAAAAATCAAAGAGACCAGAGACCAACGGTCGCCATCAATGTCAGTGCGTTTCGATTTTCAAATAGATAGAGAAAATTGCGTCCGCACCCGACACGCCTACGTACGCACGCCACGGCATGGCTCGGCTCGGCTCGGCTCGGCGAGCGAGCGCGCGTGTGTTGGCTCTTCCACAAGAGGGGCTATCATGTTCCACATTATAAACTGGTGTAACTCCCCTTCATCTGTCCATGTGGGACTAAACAGTTTAGCATATGCACATGGGCCTTTGAGATTTACCAGAAATTAATTAGAATACAATATTTGGGCCTAACCCATATTAATTTCAACACGGGGGCAGCAGCAGAACCACCACTCCGCGCCCTTCGACCCGGCCATTGCCGAGCTGGAGCGGTGGCTGGAGGACAAGGAGTAGGAGCGCGAGCACTACCGCATCCTCGACGGCGGTGAGGGCGACGGCGAGGCGGACGAGCACATGAAGGAGTGCGAGGAGTTCCTCAAGGAGGAGGAAGACTTCGTCAATGACGGCGAGCGCTTCAACCTCAACGATCGCATCCGCGCGCTCTTCCCCAAGATCGACCTAGCCCCGCAGGATGGCTTCATCTCCCTCGACGAGCTCAACAGGTGGAACCTCGAGCAGGCCAGGGCCGACCAGCTCCACCGCTACGTTAGGGAGATGGAGCTCTACGACAAGAACGACGACGGGATCGTCTCCTTCGGGGCCTTCCGGGCGCTGCACGAGGAGTCCCATGGTAATGCGGCAGAAATTCCTGCTTTTATTTGCCCAGGAAGTCAGGAAGACAACAATATATGGAAAGAAATCTTCGAGACAATGCA
The DNA here is from genome assembly GCA_036346405.1 of Phyllostachys edulis. NCBI lineage: Eukaryota > Viridiplantae > Streptophyta > Magnoliopsida > Poales > Poaceae > Phyllostachys > Phyllostachys edulis. The sequence goes on from CM070545.1 coordinate 75,750,089, forward strand.
CTAACGCAGAGCGAGCTGATTAATTAATGCTTCGCAGGAGAGGGTAATTCGTTGGGGTTCCCGTGGTGGAAGGAGGAGCACTTCAATGCTTCGGACGCAGACGGCGATGGTTTCCTGAAAAAAGCTGAGTTCAACGAGTATGTACTCATTTGGGTTGTACCAAAGATCAAGTTTTTATAATGTTGATTCTTGATTGTTCGTTAATGTTTTCTAATTCTTGATTGTTCGTTAATGGTTTCTGAATTATTTTGCTGTAGCTTCCTTAATCCAAGTGATTTAGAGAATAACAAAATTATCAACTTGCTCAGCAAACAAGAAATAAGGTGCATGCTTCTTCAACCATTAAAAGGCACATAAGCTCAGTAAGAATCACTCCTGTGGGTTTGAGTCCCGAACAGTGCTGGCCAAACTGGCCGCCCTACCTGACCCGGGTAGGCACGGGCCCGTTTAGGCATGGTCCGTCTTGGCCCGGCTACTATTCGTGTCGTGTCGGCCCGGCTCGGGCCCGTTTAGCCCGTCGGGCCAGGTGTGGCCTGTTTGGCCCGTCAGAACAAAAAAAAATCCAAAAAAAAATAGAAAAATGTGTAGAATTCAGAAGTAGGCATAAAAATTTTAAAAATAGGACAATCATATTGAAAATGTAATGAAGAGCTTTATTAATGTCTAACCGGCTGCCTCGTTAAAACCTTCGCCAAGTAAAAACTAAAAATGAGAAAACCTTGGTAAAGGAAAAAGAGTACAACCTATAGCTCTACAATTCTATATACATGATACATCTTTGTTCTATGTGTCGGTGTCATTGTCTAAGTACAGATTTTCGAACACCTCCGATAACTTTGGATTTTCCACAGAGTGTTGTGTTCGTGAATCAACTTGTTCCCAATCCTTCACAGTTAGAAGGATCTCCACCATCTCACTTGTGAAACTTGTTCTTCTCTCCTCTAATATTCTTCGGAAAAGTGAAAGCGCAGACTTGGAGAAGCAGTAGAAACGAGAACAGCTAACACATCACGTGCAAGTATGGATAGCACGTGATATGTTAACTTATGGGCTTGCCACCATTGCAAGATATCGAAGCCTTCTGAGTTGAAATCCACCGTATCATTGTCCAGATAGGTGGATAGTTCTCCGCTCCTTGTGGGTCTTGGCTGAGCAGGCATTGGTGTAGAAGAAGAAGATCTGGACCTAGACCTAGAGGAAGAGGCACCAAAGATCGCGCCCCACATATTTGTCTTCCCACTTGAGGTGGGGGCTACTAAATGTCGTTGCGAACGGACTCCTTGGAACCTATTTTCATACCTTTGGTAAACCTCGTATAGCCGAGAACGAACTTCTGCAAAATAGTCAGTATAGTCTAGCCTCGTAGCATCACTAAGAAGATCAAGTACAGTACCAAATGCATCAATTTTAGCCCTAGGATCTAAAAGAAATGCAAATGCATATAAGTAAGGGATTTCACTCCAATATTTAAGGTATTTAGATTTCATGGAAATAATAGCATCGCGTAAAATTAAGTCATTTTCAAACATTTTCAATTGAGTAGCAATCCGTAAAATAGTATGCACAATGATAGGAGATGTTGGATAGTAGATAGCAGACAAAGCAACAGTTACCTCATAAAAAATTTCTAAAAACGACAGTATCTTCTCAGCAATGAACCAATGTTGCTCAGTTAATAGTATATTACCGTCAGTGCTAGGATAGTGCGTTTGAATAAATACAGAAAAAATGCTCTTGTATGGTAAAAGATTCTTAAGCATGAGGTAAGTAGAGTTCTACTTTACTTCTATGTCCAAACCGAACTTTCTTGGACGTACACCCATCGCCCTGCAGAAGTTCTTATATTGTGCTATTCTTACGTTAGAATTATTCAAGAAATAAATCGCATCGCGAAAAGCTTTAATATACGGACTTAACCTCTTCAAACCACATTTGACTATAAGGTTGATAATATGACAAGCGTATCGTTGATGTAGCAAGAAGGAATCGGCATATGTACTCAACACTGGAGTAAGAATGTCCATGGCCCTAGAGTTTGAATCGGCGTTGTCTAAAGTAATTACGAATATTTTGTCTGTAAGACCAAAGTCTTCCACGACTTTGATAATACAGTTCGCAATAATCTCCCCCATACGTGCTACATCAATTAATTTCAAAGCTATAATCCTTTTCTCCATTACCCAGTCGTCATTAATATAATGCGCAACTACACTAAGATAATCCTCCCTAGCCCGACAACTCTATACGTCCGAGGTCAGGGCCACCGAAAATGTGCACGTACTAAATAGTTCCTTTATTTTATTACGACGTTCATTATAGTATTTCACTAGGTCCCTAGTTGTTTATGCATCTAGAAAGCGGAAGAAAATCTAGGATTATACACAGTCCTAATGTAATTTTGGAAAAAGCGAGACTCGCCAAAGCCTAGCGGTAAATCCTCGAAGCAATTAAGCAGAGAGATTGTGGGCTACGAGGATTGTAGTCTCGACTAGATCTGCGTACCATCGGGGTTGTATTGCAGCTGCGTTTGCCTCATCATCAAGCCTTGCTTGGTTTGACATCTTGTAGCATGTCTAAGCAAGTGCCCCGTTCCACCTGTAGACTTCGCAAACAATTCATGGCAACAAATTTTACAAATAGCATATGGTACCTCATTTCCCGCTGCGTCTTGCTTGGTTGTCCTGTCGAAATGCTCCCACACTCCCGATGTAGACGGTCTCGACCTCTTTGCTCCGGTTGCCGTGGAGCCTGATGATGACATGGAGCCTGATGACGGAACTCCACCTTGCTCCACCAATGAAACCTCCGGTTGGTTTGAGGCAGCCACAGTCGCCTCCATAGACGCAATTTCCTCCGATGAAAGTCCGTAATCACCAAGAGCAAAGGCATCGAAGGGGTATCCCATAACGAAAACTACAAAATCAAGCCCGACACTATTACTACTTCCATCTTAGCATAATAATAACTAACAATAAAAGTATTACAAAAAAAGTATTGTACCACTTTCGCTAACTTGCTGACGAAAATTGAAATTTCCAAATTTTGGCATAATTTTTTTGAATTTTGCCAAATTAGCTCAACACGGATTTGAATTTGCATAACACAATTTCAAAGAGAATGGAGAATGAAGGGGTGCTGAATGAGGGGGGTATGGTGGCTATTTATAGAAAAAAAATTCAGGATGTTTTGAATTTTTTTTTGCTATTCTTTTAAGACCCCAACGGTAAAAAACGGTCAAAAGACGATAAAAAAACCCTAACGAACAAAATTTGGCCGTCTTTGTCTTTGGGCATGGCCCGGCCTGCCTCAGTCCGTCCTTCTTCTTCTTCCCCACACCGCCTCTCTCGCGCGTCTTTGACCCGCCGCCTCCCGCCGCCCGCCGCCTCCCGGCTCCCATTGCCTCGTTGCCTCCCGGACTCGCCGCCTAATCGCCTCCTCAATGCCTCCTCAATGGCGGCCTCGCTGCCGCCTCGGCAACCCGCCGCCGCCTCGCCGCCTCCTCGATGGCCCCGCCGTCTGTCAGCGCCTCCTCGGCAGGCAGTCGCGAGCAGCCTGCTCCATGCGCCACGTCGCCGCCTGGCCCGCCTCCTCGCCTCCTCTCCACAGTCGCGCGCCTACTCAGCTCCGTGCGACGCCCTCTTCCTCCCTCCGCTCCGGCGGACCGCACAACACCTTGCGCCGCGACTCCCTCCTCCTCCCTCCACTCCGGCACCACCGCCTTTGGCCCTCCGCCTCCCCGCAGTCGTGCCTCCCGGGCCACACGGGCCGTGCCATGCCAGCCCACCGTGCCGAGGTGGTAGCCGAGCACGCCACAGGTCTCGTCTTGGCGGCAAGACACGCCTATGAACGATGCAGGCCATGCCATGCTTGGGCGGGCCCTCTGATGTCGTGCCTCGTCTTTGGCGGTGAAGCCGCCCATTTGGCGACTCTAGTCCCAAATGTCGAGATCGTCCACTAACCATCGAGAGTTATATACTTGTGAGATTAATCTTAGTCTTCAAGCACTATAATTGCAGTTTCATGCTATAGTGGGGAACCGGATTCAACTAGGAAACTGATTTTTGCTACTAGATACTAGGATGATAATTCCACGGAAAAAAACCTAGCCGGCTACCGCTGGTAACCGGTCTTACCGGTGGGGATCGGGAGAACCAATCCTGGCCGGTTTCTTTCCGGTTTAGCAAATTCAAATTTCAATTTTCGAAATTCAACTGGTTTTTAAGCAAATTCATGCGAATTTCATCTGAAATTTTTCTGGGAATTTCGGTAACCAGCCGGGATTCCCTCTGGAAACAGTTCTTTGATCCTTGGATAGTTCCAGAGCCATTGGGCTTCAACTTGCCACTTTGCTAGTAACCCTGAATTCCTGATAGATTCCACCTACCTTAATGCAAACAAAGGGTGCACAATTTTAACAATGCTCACTTATGTAGATGATTTATGTACTTGGATGGTATAATGCTTCAAAATGGGAAATTTTTTTTAAATAATCTATTTTTAATCGAAATATCAAAAATATTCCGGCGATATTTGTTTTTACAAAAATATACGTCTGTCGCCCAATGGTTGGCGATTTCAATGGAGTCGCCGAAACGGTTGGCGGTTGGTTCTGTCATAACCGTAGGGCGATTGAAATTCATCAGCATAGCAGGTTAGGCGTGAAACCGATCGCCAGATCCTCGGCGATCTTTGCTTGCGATCGCCTAACAATGGGCGGCAGTCGATCGCCCAACCCTACTGGCGACAGGAGGTCTGTCGCCCACCCTATGGCGATAAGAGCCCCCCGTGCTTTTACCTTTTAATTATTGTTTAATTCAGTTGTAATGAATATTACATTTTGTAGGTTAATTAAATTTAGCAAATCTGATTATATCATGTTTTTTATTTTGAAAATAATAGTGTTGTCACGATGTTGGTTGGTGCATTTGTTATTTTAAGTAGAATATCATGGGTACTGAAATTTGTCGGACTTCATAATAACATTTTGTGATTGTTGTATATTGTTGTAGTCGCGGTAAATTTACATTTGAATTTTGTGAGGGCGATTGAGACGGTAATGATATGTAAATACAAAGGTAAGTGATATTACGATCGCGAGAGAGTCTCTTCTCGATGAAGTCGTCACGAGCGTATATGCGTATGTACGCACGTAGTCGATGTCGTACTTTATGGAGCTTATCTGAGAATATGAGTGAAGAAGTGAAACGCTCATTGTGATTATGAAGATGACCTAAAACATGGAGGATTCAATGTCGGTGCGAATGGTTCTTTACGGGATTCCACTAGAAGAGGCATACTTGCAATATAGTCTTGCTTTGATGGGTCTCTGGAAGCGAGAACTACATTAGAGTCGCGTCTGAAGCCGCGTTACGTAGTCACATGGCATGATGGTTCGGCTAATTGCTTTAGTCATCCTCGCTACTATTACGGTACATTGTGACACAAGCATCCGGACCATGTAAGTATACATGCCTTTAGAGGATAGTAAAAACATGGGGGTAGGGCGGGGACTACTACGTAATGACGACCTCTGCGTGGACCGGGGCCATTTTCCTTCCTTGCCCATTTCGGCGTTGAACTCCTCGCCGGCCTTCCCCTTCCCCTTGTCGCGGGAGTGTCCACGTCGGGCTGGTATATCGAAGTCGTCCATATCCTGCGATTCCATGATGTAAGTGCACGTGTATTTGAAATTGTGAAAAGGATTTACATTCTTCATAACTCACGTCGTCGTCACGGATTCGCCGAGGCGGCCGGATCTGTTGTGGCGGCCGGGCTCAGCCGCATGAGCCTTTCCCTTGCCCTTGTCACGGGACTGTCCACGTCGGGCTGGTATGTCGAAGTCGTCCATGTCCTGCGATTCCGTAATGTAAGGGCACCGTATAGTGAAAATCGTAAGAATGATGTAAATTCTTCGTAACTCACGTCGTCCATACGGATTCGCCGGCGGCCGGATCTGTTGTGGCGGCCGCGATCAACCGCATGAGCCTTTCCCTTGCCTTTGTCGCGGATTTGTACGCGTCGGTGGTATGTCGAAGTTGTCCATGTCTGCGATTGTATGATGGATGTAAGTACACGTGCAGGAAACCTTACGTAATAAGGATGTAAAAATATCGATAAGCGGCGTCATCGATATGGATTACGCCGGCGAAATCTTGGGCCGCCGGTGCCTCCTCAGCAGGTCGATGCGTAAGGTTTCCACCGCGAAGTTCTCGGCTCGCACCGAGTAGTTCGGCATGTACCTGCTTTGGATGAATGCCTGTCGTACATCTCGGGCCGTCGATCCTTTGGAAGAAGTGGCGGCGCATCTCGGCCGCCATTACGTGGGGATGAAGTTAAAAATTTAAGGAATTGAGCGTTGGGAGAGGAAAATCGTCTGTGAAAAAAACACTTACGGTGATGCTCGCATGTGTAATGCGCTGGGCGGCGGTATGCAGGTGTGTGGGTGAATGATCTCTGCGGTTCGCCACACACACTGCTGCGGGATCGGAAAAGCGTGGTGGTATTGGAGCATCTTTCATTGATTTATCTGGGTATTATGCTGTTTCCTCTTACGCTTAAGCCACTTTTGCTTCTTCAACAACCTCGCGTAGAAGTTTGCGAAGAGTCCATAGGCGGGTATGTGTTGTGTAGTGTTGTGGAGAGTTGGGTTTGGTTCAACCCTCTTTTATAAGCTCCATGGTTGGCATGGTGTGGTTAATTTCATGCGAGTAGAGAGTCACGTATTTTAATTACGAAAAAGTGAAGAGGTAGAGTGTTGTCAAGTCGATGCGAAAAATTTGGTGAGGCATAGTGTTGTCACGTCTTACTTTGCGGTGAAAGTCATGGCTTGCTTTGCGGAGTCTTGTCTTATCGGTGCGAAAAATTTGGCGGCGAGTGTTTTCGCGTCTTTCTTCTGAGTCTTGTCTTTTCGGTCTTAAAAGCTAGCGAGGTGGTCGGGGTTGTCAAGTCGATCTGGCGTAACCCTAAACCTAAACCATAAAGCTGCGCAAAAGTTGTCTCGTTTGGTCTTATCACTCATAAAGGCGCACCGTGTGGTCTTGTCGGTCATAAAAGTGGGCCGTGTAGTCTTGTCCTTTGCATAAAGCTGTCTCCTTTGGTCTTATCCTTTGCGCAAAAGCTGCCCGTGTGGTCTTGTCGGTTTGCAAAAGCTGCCGTGTGGTCTTGTCCTTTGAAGCTATCTCCTTTGGTCTTATCCTTTGCATAAAGCTGCCCGTGTGGTCTTGTCCTTTGCAGAAAATCTGTCTCCTTTGGTCTTATCATTGCATAAAGCGCCCCATGTGGTCTTGTCCTTTGCAGAAAGTTGTCTCCTTTGGTCTTATCCTTTGCACAAAGCTGCCCGTGTGGTCTTGTCCTTTGCGCAAAAGCGCCACGTGTCGTCTTATCACTGCGCAAAGGTGGCCCGTGTGGTCTTATCACTCATAAACCGCTTTGTTAGTCTCCCGCGGGCCTATAAAATACCATACGTTCGAATTACGACCACTCGACCCTTCAAACCGTAGAAGGAAGAACCTTCTCCGTTTGTGATAACATCGATGGCGGATGCCGAGGACGATCCAGCGGGTTCACCGAAGTCGGACCTTCTCCCGAAAGGATGGAGGACTTGGCCCTAACCATCGGTTGATGCGAACAAGCGTGCTCAACCTAAGTGGCGAAATGCGGACACGGGGAGGGCGCTATCGTGCGAGCCATAGGCGGCCCTTCGATGGTGGGCGGCGTTTCTTCCGATGCCCATACTCGGGGTAAATAGTTTTGTTTATATTCTTGGTAATACATCGTCCATACTAACCGTCCCTTGTAGCGAGATGGCGAAATACAACTTCACCATTGGATCGATCCTCCCCATGAGCGACTTGTTGTGCGATGCGTGGATGTATTGTGGAACCGATCTTTGATTTGGAGGCACAAATTGACGATCTGAGCGAGCAAAATGGCGACCTCCGCCAGCAGATGCTGTGCGAGAGGGCAATGAGGAGGTCGTGAACATAGGAAGTTCCTATGATCCGCATCTTCTTTGTGCGAACCCTAAATGCATATGTGCGTGCCACTACAACGATGACCCGACCACGTCGAGGCGCCTGGCAGAGAACACTCTATGTGGGTTGCGAGAGGCACCTTCTACAATTAGGGAGGGGCGGAGAAGCTCGTACGTCGCTAGTGTCCCCTTTTGTATGCAATTATGTTGAATCTCATGAAGCATGTAACTAAATGGTGAACGTGTTATTGCGGTTGCCTTTTATCGAGTTGACATGTTGTATCGATGTGTCGCAATTACGTTCAATAAATAGCGTATGTAAGTAAATGGTGGGCCAGCGTCATTGCGATTGCCATTTATCGAGTTGACTTTTGCATCGAGGTGTCGTGTGCATTAAGCTATAGGCGTTGACATGCATTGAACAAACATGCATTATATGAAAGAGTATACAGAAGAATACAAAAGTAATCCAGGCATCATATATTAAGTGCAAAATATAAGTATCACATAAAGAACAAATGTTAAGCTAGTGCGATTTGCCGCCCCTACTAACCCCCCAACCGCACTTTTGACATCCCCTCGCGTCGCCACCGCCCAGTCCACCTCCGCGTCCTCCCCTACGGGCTCGCTCCGATGCCTTCCTCTGCGCTGGGTGTCGGGGCCTCGGCCGAGAGGAAAAACGGATCTGGAACCACGATCGGCGAGGACCAAGAGGCGGCAAAGGGTGGACAACCTTGGAGTCTTTGTGTGGGTGCTGGCGCACCGAGAAGCTGTGAGCCGGACAGAACCTCAGCGGGTGTGGGCGGAGGTGTGGGCTGAGGTGTCGGGTCCTCGTCCACCAAAAAGTCCTGCGCGTCCTCGTCCAGCGCGTCCTCGTCCAGCGCGTCCACGTGATGCGCGTCCACATCGTCATAGGGCAATGTACCTGCACAGCAAAATATTGTTACTTAATAAAAAACGCTAAGCGTCTTGACCAGCGAGACATAGCGTACCCTCGGCTAGCGCCATGGCGTGTACAAAAGCTGTCGCCGCAGGCGTGCCCGCGGCGTAGTCGCGGCAGCTGCCGGTGTCGGGCGTGCTCTGCTTTCGAGCGAGCTCGTCGGTCGCGCCTCTTGTCGGGCGTGTCTGCTTTCGACCCACCTCCTCGAGTAGCGTCGATGTCGGAGGTGGTCTGCCGAGCCACTGGTCGAGGCGCGTCGATGTCGGAGGTGGTGCCTTTCGAGCGGCTGGTCGAGAAGCGTCGATGTCGGAGGTGATGCCTTTCGAGCCGGCTGGTCGAAGCGCGTCGATGTCGGGCGTGGTCGGTGACCCTCCCCCTTGTTTGTGGTCTGCCGGACGGGCCGGGCGACGGACGGAGTGTGAACGGTTGGGCGTGCCAACCTCCGGGAGCTGGTGCACGCGACAACAGGCGAAAATCGTCGCCTTCTTTGTCAGCACGACGAAAACCTGGGCGTGTCTCGCGTGTGCCCTCTACACCGTCAAGTGAACCTCTGCGACCACGAGTCGCGGTCGCCGCAAGCTTCGGCAACCATGCCCGCCTACATCGAAAAGAAGACACGGTGAAAACTGTAATGGCAGATAACACAAGCGAAATTTTCGGAGTTGGATGTAACGTACCGCGTTGTGCACGTCCTGCGCTAAATGCACAGGGTACGTGTCGGTCGGTGCCGGGACACGTGGTGCGGGCTCGTCAGCAGCGAGCACGAGCCTGGTACGTGTCTGCGGAGCGTACCAGCGAATGTACTCGTCATAGCTCGTGTGGTCGTAGGGGATGTCCTCCTGCACACGGTCCTGTAGTGCATCCTCCCACTGTGCTACCCACGGGCCCATCCTACTCTCCCAGTTCGTGCCGCGGCGGACTCCCTTCCTACTCCCGAGGTGTCGCGTGATCATCACCAACACACGATCGCGTTAGCGGCCCGTGGGATGAGGACACGACGCGGCGCCCGATGTACTTTCGATCGTCGCTCCTCCAGGAGGCGAAACTCGATCCGATCCGTGAGCCATACGCAAAACAACTTTAAGTTAGCAAATCTGGCGGAAATAAAACATCGAGTGTAACGAATGAGTAAATTTAACTTGCAAACAAACAAATCAAAAGAGTACTAGGCTACGGGGCGGTCTTTGAAAAACTAACGAGAAAAGTTATAGTACTACAACACTTAAATAAACATTACGTGCAACATACGATACATGTCTTACGGCATTACGTACATCAAATGAAAATTGGGTAGTAGCGAAGCGATTACATAAACAATACAAAGTACAAATGACAATGTACAGCGATTTGCAATTTCGGTCCCTCTTTGCACATCGAAAGAAGTGCTAACGCAAACCATAGCGATGCCTACTCCTCGGTGGTGCCTTGCATAAATGCGGCTATGTGCCCCTCTCAGCGCGATGCGCGGCGTCTACTAACGCCCGGCTTGTGCCGTCCATATCATTGGTATCTGACGACTCGGCGGCGACCCTTGCTACCCTTGACATGTCAAGATCCGGAATCCAGATCCTATTTGCAATATCCAAGGTGGCGAAGTTACCCATAACCACAAGCCCCTAAGCTCGCCGATCCACGCTGCACCACCCTCTCCTTCAAGAAATACTCGGACACAAAGTTCAAATGGTCCATCGCTTGATCCGCATGCGGCGAGCACATGAGAGCATGGCTTGTGTAAAACTTCGATTTGTTGCACATCTGACTAGGCTCGTTGACATGATCTCCAAGGCACACCTCGTGGGTGACAAGAGAACGAGCCGTCCCAAACCGGCTCTATCCGCAAAACGCGTCGAAGCGATGCTCCATATTGCCCATCCGCATTACCGCAGCGGCCAGCCCTTCGTGTCTTCGCTTTGCATGTATGCGTAATCTTGGCGATCACGGTGTTTGAGGTTAAATGGCATGAAGTCGCGGCATTTGCATGCCTCTCCTGAAATACCCGATTGTCTTTGTGCGAGAACACCTTCCACGATAGCGGCGAGGTGAGAATGAAGCCCTCTAAGAACCCGATTGTACACCTCCGCAAGGTTAGTGGTTGTTATGCCGTACCTTGCCCGTCCGTGTCATCGGCGAGAGACCACTTGTCCAATGGTGGGCCTCGATCCGATGGGAGAAGCACTCGATGTTCCTCGAGGTCTCTCGCCTCGGACGGCGAGTTCAGACTCGCTCCTTGGTTCCTCGCGCCCACGTGTTTCTTCTTTGTGTTAGTCGGCGGCGCCCATATGGCGTCAAATTTGCTGGCTGGTTACGCATAGCCGACCTCTTGAATAAGCTTCACCAAGGGTTGCCGGGAACTTCTTGAAGAAGTTGGCCCCAAATGGCGAATACACCATCTACTCGTCATATCCGGCCAAGGGAGCGGCTCCTCGGGTCTTCACGAAGTTTTTATGGCCTTGACATCCGGCATGGCGATCATGGATCACGCACACACACGGGACGAGCTCCAACAACTCCCACCCTTAGATGTTGAAGGAACCACAACCGGTGTGGAAATTCTCACCTTCGACAAATCGATGGCTAATGGCGAATTTGATTGTTCGTCAACGCCTATGGCGGTAAGGATCTGCCCTTGTATTTCCGGTCAAAAGGTCCGTCAAGCGAGATCATAGGCGCATATGCCTAAAAGCCTCGATCACGGGGACGAGAAGGCTCTGAGGCCCTATGCATTACTAAAAACCTCGCGGATTTTTAGATGGCATGTCCTTCACAGCAATGTACATGCCCGGGTTTCTCTCCTGCAGCACCTCAAGCATACGAGGAAGGTTGTCGTACGCCACCTAAAAAGATCCAAACCATTTTTCCATAGCCTTACGCTGCATGCGCCACGCCTTCCCATAGCTGATCTTGTACTTGAATTTCTTCTCAATAGCCACCATAATGTGCTTGGCCTCCATATCCTTCTTCTCCACTATCTCTCCATACATCAAATTAGCTATGAATATCGGCGTTATGTTACGATGTCGCACAAAACAACTGCTGAGCATGCACGAGTGTGGCTCCACCTTCGAGACAATCCGGTGAGTCTCATACTTGGTCTATCTTGCGTGCACTCGCCAAGGACAACCGGCTGCTTTCGCATTTGACGGTGTCTTGCTCTTAGCTAGATTTGACGACCAAAGCGTCCATTTGCATAGACATAGCCCGACTTAATGGCATCTGCAAGGATGTCTTATCGACAAACATTGAGTGCAACCGAACCTCCGTGGCATGGTACTCCCACGGCGATTCGTGCTCGTCGTCGTCGTACATAGACCCTCGGCGTCAAATCTGTTCCATTCGAGGGGATGGGAGCTCCGTCCTCATCGGAAGCGCCCTCGTCGTCTTCTTGTAAAGCTTCCTCTTGACCAAGGCCATCCGGTCATCGCTTTCCATTTGATACAATATGTAATCCCTATGCTCTCCTTCATCAGGCTGTCCTGTAGGCTCACCATGCGGTGCCCGATCTTCCTCTCCTGTATGTACCGTGATCGGGCTCATCACAAGCAACATTCTCTGAACTCTTCAGTAACCTGACCCTCCGGATCCTCTTCTTCACCAACATGTTGGGCACCATTTGCTTCGCAACACCGGATGATATCCGGCAGGGGGCCCCGACATTCTTTTCGGGCATGGTTGCACAAGTATCACACACTCATATCCACGGCGTCGACATCCTTCTACAAAGCCCTTCCACACTGCCGTGCGCATTAGTCTTCTCAACTCCCAGCTGATGTTCGTGGAAGACCGGCTCCAAAGCCCTTGTATGTCGACGCTGCACACCTCGGGGTTCAAAGAGAAGCTGCATGGTCGACCGATGCTTCACATCTTCGATTCGTGCATTCTCGCCGTCCGGGTGTACAGAGTGGCTTGTCAAAACTGCTCAAGTCAACACCGCACGGACCTTCACGAGCAGTGCCAACACCGTAATGCACTTTCAATGTAGTGGATGCAGGCATGACTTATTGTATGGTCGCAAATATTTCCAACATTGCAATTAGTCATTTCATAGCGAGCGACATGCAAATCTTTGCTACATTGTAATTTACATTTGTAAGACCCTTCGCCTATCGCCGACAACTACACGACAAACATGATCAAGACATCATTCATTCCCTAAGGCAGAGGCCGCAATGAGCGTGTGGTACAATATTGATTCAACCTAAAAGCGAGCTATTCCATAGAAGGCATTATCCGATTAGGACGCTAATTTACTTCTACTAATTAGTTTATACAAATAATTCATCCTTCTTATGCGCTTCGGTCACGCATTATTCACCCAAGAATAGTCGCACGCACACACAAACACTACTACAATACATCTCACAAACAACACTAATAATACTCCCTCATGAGACTATTTTTCTCTAACTAAAGTTTTTATCGCTACTACTTACATACAAATCAACAACATTTCGATTTTCTATTTTTTTCTCTAACTACAATTTCCTACAGGTGCTATTATACTACTCATTGAACTAAATAAACTATTTACGTACCAAAAAATTATACTACAAAATAAATTTTCTTACGACAAATCAACTACATTACACGGCATTGCACTGGCTACAAAAATACACTACATTACGGCATTGCACTGGCTAGTCACATGGCGGACGTAGAACGCCCTCGATGCTTCAATTCTTCTACGAAGGAATAAAGTTTGTATGCCATTTTAATAGTTGTCCGAATGGTTTGACTATATGCAAATAACATTTCTACATTCCGTATGTTTGCAAAAGTATCACGAAACTTGATTCCTTTGAAGTATCCTATCAAACACTATAGTTGAATGTCCGCGCATCTATTTATTTTATCTTATTACTATGCGCTCGGTGTTTGACGATTTTCTAAAGTTTTTTATCTCTTCTACTTACATACAAATCAACAACATTTAGATTTTCTACTCTGTTTTCTCTAACTTCTGATTTCCTCTGGCGCTACTTACACTATTATTTTATCTAACTAAACTATTTACCCACTAAAAGAATACACTACAAAATAAAACAAACTTATGGGATTTTCTATTTTTTTTTTCTCTAACCACAATTTCCTACGGGTGCTACGATACTACTCATTTAACTAAATAAACTATTTACCTACCCAAAAAAATACACTACAAAATACACTTACGTATAAATCAACAACATTTCGATTTTCTACTTTTTTTCTAACTACATGTTCCTACGAGCGCTACTTATACCTACTATTTTAACTAACTAAATACCTACTTAAAAAAATACAGTACAAAACAAATCAAACTTACCTCCTCGCAATCCAAATTTCTCTTCCCTTCTCCCAATCCCTCCCCCTTCTCTATTTTCCTCCCCTTTTTCCTCTCCTCTCCTCCTCTTTTTTCCTCTCCTCTCCCTCTCTTTCTTTCTTCCCCAATGACAGTTTGGGCTCATTAAGCTTGAATCGCTGGGGGGACATGTAGTGCTTATGTAGGAAACCGATCGCCCGCACCGTTAGGCGGATGGACATCTGTCGCTTCTACGGTTGGCGGCGGAACCTATCGCCCAACCGTGCGGCGACTGTAATAATTTCACCTGCAGTTCGCCTCTGTCTTGATTTTAAAGCGAGCGGTTGGGCGGCAGTCTTGCGATGCGCCCAACCGTTAAGCGATCTCTTCAGTCGCTCAACCATTGGGCGACAGAGCGTATATTTTTGTAAAAAATAAATTCGCCGGAATATTTTTGATATTTCGATTAAAAAATAGATTATTTAAAAAAAAATTCTCAAAATGGAGGGGTTGTTTGGTTCACTGACCAGTTTTGAGTTATCTAACCTTGGTCATGTCTCGTGAAAATCCTGATAGTGTTTGTTGTTGTCCTTAAATCATCTCATATCTACATGTTCCGCCTATGTCACATGAGGATGAGGTGTTAAATTTGGATGCCTCCTGTGAAGCGAGTTTGTTAGCCTCACCAAATGCATTGTTTAGCACTCAAACAATACATTTATGGGACTGTTGAAACTAAATAACCCTGCCCCACCTCTTTAGAGGTTGGAAACAAAATCTTATCTCTTATTTAACGTTGAGTGCAAAAGAAGCTCAATTATTGCACGACATCATCATATTACAATAGTCGTCTGATTAAGTTAATCACACCATTGAAATAATTGGGTCTGGGTTGGGGTAGGATTCATGTCAGGTTGGTTGGGCCTGGGCTAGGCTTAGGTTGGGCCTGGAGTGGGCTTAGTACAAGATGTCAAGTCAGGTTGGACTTACGCTAGGTTTGTCTCGGGTGGGACTTACTCTAGGCCTGGCCTGGCCTGGCCATTGATCAAACGTCCAGTTTTTCTCAAGCTAATCACCAAATGATACTAAATGCACATTGGTATATTGGTATTTATAAAAAGCACATAATCTCATATTACAGTTGTAAAACCGTTTTTTAGCTAAGCTTTCATGTTATCACATATAAATATTGCCCTTATAGTGTTGGCAATTAAATTTCTTTCCACCTCATTGATACAACTATAGCTGTTAACTCTACTTCGTCCTTCGTACTTCAAAATTTTAGAAACAACACCATGTACTAAAACCTCATTCACATAAGCCAAATATTTCTCTATCTTAAACCTGTTGCAATAAATGGACCAGATTCTAGTAAACCTTTTAAGTACGCGGCATACCTAAAAATCTCTCCAAGCTGGGGTAACTCTAAGTAACACCTAAGGGTGAGACATGTTGCTATGGTCAGAAGAACAAAGAACCTTGTAAATGACCATACATATTTTCTGTCGTGTCTGTGGAAACTTGTCAATTTTGTATGGCTATATGATTTTTTGAAGGTTAATGTTCCAGTCATGATTTCATTATTTGTGTGCATTTTAAGAGAGTGTTTACAGTTTCCTTGAGGTGACATTTGAAATTCCTTGCCCATTATGCCCATATCCAGGCAGAGGGATAAAGATGGTGACGGAAAGCTAACTTTGAAGAGTACATGGTTATGATGGTGAGAATGCAGATATTTCCCATGTTGGGAACATAACAGTCGCAAAGGAGCGGTTTTCCAAACTTGACAAAGATAATGATGGGTATGCAAGCGGAGCTTTAATTAAAGACCTTTTGCGATGCAATTTCTCTTATGGAATTTATCATCAACTTCTCTTTTTATACATTTGAAAAAAAAGCCTTCTTTTATGTAGGTTTATTTCAGAGCAGGAACTAGAAGCTCCATCTTTCAGAACGCTATTATGCTAGACAGCAAGCCACCCATGCTATTTCAGAGGTTTGATTCACATTTTGCCTCTGAGCTGCTTTTCATTTCTATTGTTCATTGTGACCTCAGATTATTGCTCCATGCTCTCTTTGTTATGCATACATTGATCTTTGATCTTTGCTTTACTAGTTCAAGGTACATTGAAATGCTGTTTTATGTCTATATGTGTATGATCATATGACACACTCGACATACTAGAGGAACTATGAAGTTCTTCTAATTTCTAATTTCTAATTTGTTAGTTTAGCAATCTCATTTGCATTACATAAATGATATGGACGTATTTTCAAAGAGTTAGTTATGCTCACTTACCATCAGTATGACTATGAGCCACCGGCTTTTGCGTGTTATGAATTTTTTGAAGACATATGTTTGTAGATGCAGCAAAAATCTTTCTTCTATATGTTTGTAGAACAGCACGTTGATGCTGTTCATCAGGAGTGGCAGTATGCGATGGCAGAGGAGATTGCTGCCCTTAAGTGTACTGGCACGTGGGATCTTGTCACTTTTTCCACGCGTATTACTCCTATCACATGCAAGCGGGTCTACAAGACTAAGACCCGCTTTGATGGTTCTCTTGAGCGCTACAAGACTCGTCTTATGGCACGTGGTTTTCAGTAGGAGCATGGTCATGATTATGATGAGGCATTTGCTCCTTTGGCTCACATGACCACCGTTCGCACTCTTCTTGCTGTGGCGTCTGTTCGGATATAGTCCATCTCTCAGCTTAATGTTAAGAATGCCTTTATTAATGGTGAGCTGCGTGAAGAGGTTTATATGTAGCCACCACTAGGGTATTCTGTTTCTGAGGGTATGATTTGTCGTCTTCGCCGATCTCTTTACGGCCTCAAGCAAGCTCCTCATGCCTAGTTTGATCGTTTTTCTTCTGTTGTCACTGCAGCTGGTTTCTCTGCCAGTGCTCATGATCCTACTCTCTTTATTCATACTTCGCCTCATGGTTGGACACTTATCCTTTTATATGTTGATGATATGATCATTACTAGAGATGATTCTCAGTACATCACCTTTGTGAAGGAGCGTCTTAATGAGCAGTTTCTCATGTCTGATCTGGGTCCTCTTCGCTACTTTCTTGGGGTTGAGGTTATTTCTACACCTGAGAGTTTCTATCTATCCCAAAAAAGTATATTCAGGATTTTCTTGATCGTACTTCTCTTACTTGTCATCACACCGCTGAGACTCCTATGGAGCTTAATGTTCATCTTCGGCCCATTGATGGTGAGTCTCTTGCTGATTCTACTCGCTATTGTCACCTTATTGGGAGTCTTGTTTATCTGGGTGTCACTCGTCATGATATTTCGTACCCTGTGCATATCTTGAGTCAATTTGTTTCTGTTCCCACTCAGCTTCACTATAGTCATCTTCTTCGTGTTCTACGATATCTTTGTGGAACCATCACTTGTCGTCTGTTTTTCCTTTATTCCAGCTCTTTACAGCTCTAGGTGTATTCTGATGCCACCTGGGCTAGTGATCACTCTGATCGCCGGTCTCTCTCTGTTTATTGTGTTTTTCTTGGTGGTTCTCTCATTGCTTGGAAGACTAAGAAGCAGACAGCAGTTTCTCGTTTGAGTGCTGATGCTAAGTTGCGAGCTATGGTTTTGTTGACTACGGAGGTTACTTGGCTACGGTGGTTACTTGAGGATTTTGGTGTTTCTATTTCAGCACCAACTCCTCTTTCGTCTGACAGTACAGGGGCTATGAGCATTGCTACAAATCCGGTGAAGCATGAGCTTATAAAGCATATTAGTGTTGATGCTTCCTACATGTGAACACATGTACAGAATCAGATTGTTGCTCTTCAGTATGTGTTTTCAGAACTTCAGGTGACAAACTTCTTCACAAAGGCGCAGACCAGAGCTCAACACAACTGAAATATCTCCAAACTTAATGTTGTTGATCCACCATAAGTTTGAGGAGGGTGTTAGATGTATATGTATTTTTCCCGTTGTATAAGGGGTTACTTGCATATATGTCATAGCTGTACTTGTATATATATTAGTCCATTGGTCTCATAATGAATACAAGCGCTATTCATAACAATTGTGACCTCAGATTATTGCTCCATGCTCTCTCTGTTATGCATACATTGATCTTTGATCTTTGCTTTACTAGTTCAAGGTACATTGGAATGCTGTTTTTATGTCTATATGTGTATGATCATATGACACACTCGAACATACTAAAGGAACTATAAGTTGTTCTAATTTCTATTGTAGATGCAGCAAAAATCTTTCTTCTATTGGTTGATTGGTTCACTCCTTATTAATTTTCCTATTCCAAGCAGTGGATGAGCTCACAATTGGTAACAGGTTTAACAGCTTGTCCTGATCTAGTCTTCCCAACAAAACCTAATATAGCATGTAATTTTTTTGATGTTTTGACATGTTGGCAAACTAGAAGACACTATAAAAAGGTATACAATATCCATTCCATACCTAGTTGCAAAATCATTTGTTTCTCATTTTATGATTCCAACTCGAGTTCACTAATTCTAGCTTAGTGTGTGAACAAAATCACAGATGATCGGATATTGTAGGCTTTGCATTATGTGGTTCCTGTTTGCACAAGGTGGATTTAGCACAATCTTGTTGGAAGTCTAAAGAATTGGAATCTACATGTCATGGTCTAGTTTAAACCAAGGGGATTGAAAGAAGGCACTGGCTTTTTTCCCCAAAAAATCTCATAGGAATTGGATTGGTTTTGTCCAACTGTTCCAGTGGATCTATCCTTTGGTAATTTATTTCTGATATGCCCAAAAAGAGCTTTAGGGTTAAATAGTCCTAAATTTGTGTATAGAAAACACAAATAAATGTATTACTGCTTTTCTCAGCATGGGTTGGAATATGTGCATCCAGGGGTGGAGCCAGCGGCCCTATTGGTCGGGCACTTGCCTGGGCTTAAGTCATCACGATGAAGTTGTTGTCTGCTAATACCACACAGGACTCATATAGTCCGTACGTGATTTCTAGGGGCAGAGCCCTCGGCCACCTTGGTACTTTCAAGTCATATCAATGGCTGTTCACAAATAAAGTAATAGGACGTGGAGTCTCCACACCAAGAGCGTGAACGTAGCCGTGAGCTTGCTTAGGTTTTGGAGGACCGCTGGCTCTGCCCCTGTGTCTGTGTGCATCTACGGAGACCTGATGTTTTGATACAAATTACATAAATGAGCTAGCCTATACTTGCACAGTCAACCACCTATTTTTTCTCTCCTGTTTGTGTTCTGATAGTAATTGCAGCTATTTGATTTTCCTTTTGGCACCTAATATGTGGTCCGGTCAAGCAAAATGACAATTGTATTCCAGCATCTTCCTTTTATGGGCATTCACGTGATGGGTCTCTTTTCCCCCCGGAGATGACATGTATGATTGCTTTATCCAAAAATGCAGGCAGACAAAGATCATGATGGAAGGCTAACCTTGGAAGAGATGATTGAGAGCCCCTAGCATTTTATGGTAGTGTTTTCCTTAGCGATGAGGAAGACTATTTCCCTGACGAATTCCGCTAAGACATCTGCAGGTAACTTGAGCGCATCTGTTTCCAACCCTACTACTTATCCAATTCTGCTGCCCATCGTTCCCTGTGCACCATAGCTAAAATTATAATGTTTTTGCAGATTGTTGGTGCCATGAAAGGAATGCGCCACTTCCCTTCTGCCAATCCACATGCCAAGTTGCTCACCTTTTATATTTAGACTGAGCTGACATGACATTGTCTCAGTTTTGTAAAAATGCATGGAGTCTAGGAGAACAATGAGAGCGGAATTGACATGGCACTCATGAGCAAATCCAATAGGTAACAAACACATCATGCATGTTGTTTGGTCCTGTCAAGCCAATCAATTATTCGCATGCCCATTCCATGGCCAGAGGCCACAATCGATCAGTAGTGAGCTGAGATATTGACGCGTCCTGCTGTTGCAGCTGCAGATGCATCAAGCCAGCAATTTTCTTTTTCTGCATGAGTGCGTCATTGGACGGGAGGGAGGTCGATCGAATTATTGAGGTGGCATCGATCGCTTTACTCGGAACATCAATTAAGCTTAGCCATCTGTGTTGTTGTGTCTTGAGTAGGGAGGATGCAGACTGGGTACCCACGTGTCGTGCCGTGCCATGTCATGTGGGCCCCGATAGTACATGACTCGGATTTCAGGTGTTTTACCCTGGCACATGGGCAGAGAGAAGTGTGAACACCCTCGCGATAGTATCAAACATCTGATGTTCCTGCACTGTCTCTAATGTACAACTAGGTTTCTTAGGAGTACTGAGAACTTTTTTTTTTTATTTAACCTTTTTTTAGTTTTTATTTTAAAGTTAATTTCGACGTACTTTATTTCCAAATCTGATCTCTTTGATCACGCCACCACCCGTGGCGTAACAAAATAATGTTATCATGTCACAAGATAAGTCCTCAAAATAGCACTTTTGATCACGCCACTGGTCTTGACGTGACCAAACAACACTGTCACGCTACGAGTGGTGGCGTGACAAGAGTTTGCCCTAGATACGGGCTGACGTGACAGCGTTATTTTGTCACGTGGCGTGACCAAAGGGGTCAGAATTAGAAATAAAGTACGCCGGGAGTTAACTTTAAAATAAAATTTAAAAAAGATTAATTAATCAAAAAAATTCGAGTACTGAGCGTTGCTAGGATGGCTCACTACGCTAGACAACGTGTAGCCCGTTTGGGTTCGAACCAGTGCGTCTCACAATTAATTTGGAAATAGGATCTTAGGTTTAGGGTATACACGCGTACACGTTCAGTGAAAAAACATATGTCCGCGCTCCGTGAGGCCTTGTGCCTCCGTAAAATTCCCGGCATGTGTTAGAGGACATGTACACATGTGTGGTGTGAGTGAGATATGTGTTGAGCGTGTGTTCGTCTTGTACCCTCTAAAAACTAGGTTTCTTATAACATTGTAGAATATATAGATATACGCAGAAACATAAATAAGGTGTAATTCCTACCTAATTTCCAAATGGTACCTAAAAGGTATTGTTTTCGATAATTCTCTCGGCATTGGATTGGATGTCACAACACAAAGAGTTTTTCTAGGGACATATGCATCGAGTGGCATTTATATAGATGGGTTCACTTAGTCTCTACCTGTGCACACACGGACACACCACGAGACCACATATATGTTACTCTCTCTACCTCATCAAAACAAATCGTTTTGGAATGTGCAGTCAAACTTAAAAAACTTTGGTGATCGATATCTTTTTAAATATTTAGATTAGATACATTTAAATTATAAGTGTAGATTTGTTTCGAAAAATACTTTTATAATATTTTAATTTTATTGGGTTTTCACAAATATACTATAACAATAATTATTGGTCAAAACTGTATTTCGAGAACCGTATTGATATACAAAACGACTTATTTTTGTGAACGGGAGAGAGCATATATGTACGAAATCCGGCGATGACGATAGCATCCGTGCATATATAGATATAGAGATAGGGACGAAGACGAAATTTTATTATTAATTAACTTTTTTAACTTTTTTAAAAGTTAATCTCGACGAACTTTATTTTTAATTCGACTCTTTTGGTCACGCTATCACCCGTAGCGTAACAAAACAACATTGTCACGCCGTAGGATAAGTCTGCTAAATAGCACTTTTTGTCACGCCACTGGTCGTGGCGTGACCAAACAGCGCTGTCACACCACTGGTTGTGGCGTGATAAGGGCTTACCCAGATACATGTTGGCGTGACAGTGTTGTTTTGTCACGTCACGGGTGGTGTCGTGATCAAAGAGGTCAGAATTGAAAATAAAGTTCGTCAAGAGTTAACTTTAAAATAAAATTAAGAAAAATGTTAATTAATATAAAAATATTCGACGAAGACCGTGTTAGATCGATCGAATACTAGGTCGGACCATGGCCACATGCGCGGGTTGCTAGCTGCTGCTTTTATTTAACACAGGCCAAAGGGCGTGCCCTGTGACGTGGCCGTATCATCCAAAATTAACCAAGGCAAACGTACGTGAAATATCTCTGAACTCAAAACTTACCTTGATCGACATCGAGATCTCAAATCTTCACTGACGAAAAATCGAACTCGATCAAAACCTCTAATCATCCTAGTGAAATTCGAACTCCTTGAAAATATAATCCATTGGTTTATTGTTTAAGTTTGGCTCATTGGCTACCAACCGGGAACTTTGGGTCATCCAAACCGTACGTTGACATGCGCCAAAGTTCACCCGGAAGCTCAAGCTAATGAGAAAAGTTGGAACAACCTCTTCGTACGTGAACATGGTATGGTACTTCCAGGAGTATATATTCGCTTCTTATATACTATTTAAATTATATGATGATATATCTTTATTTATTTGAGCATACTCCAATAATGATTATAAGATACTCCAAAGTGAGTTCTATTAAAAATTTCATTAAGGTCTATTTTTATAGCAAAATTTGTGTATATATTTCTTTTATATATGAAAAAGGGTATATAGCAAAAATAAAGGGCTCCAATAATTTTTTTTCAATCAGTCGTATTGAAGTATTTTATAATTAGTATTTAAGTATCTTGAAAGTGATAAATAAGTATAATATATGTATTTAAATGGTATATTAGAAATAAGAGTACATACTCCTAAGAGTACGAAATATGTGTTCTCTCTCTATATATATCGATTGAGTGCTTAATCCTTAAGCTCTTTTTTACGAGCTACGGTAACAGACTCGGGGCCGCCGAAGATGGCTAGGAGAAGTACATGGAGCTCAAAAATCATTTGTATTAATCATTGAAACAACCCTCTCTAATTTTTCATTGCGTCTAGCTATCTCTTTTTCTACTTGAGATCGAGACCTATTAGGGGTCGTATACCGTGACTCCAGCTCCCGGATTCTCTTCTGAAGCAGTCGGAGCCATGCCAAACAGAATAGCACCGAGAAAACTTTAACCAGGAGCGGAGTACTACCAGACACTCTAATTGACTACTTCTTGCTGCTTTGATATGTAGGGAAACTTCGCATGCATACATGGTACGTACGGTTATATATTTCTCGTGAAAAAAATACTTCATAATTAATATACTAATAACAGGTAGAGACTTGGGTCCCCACCAACGCAGTGACGCACACGCCTGCAGCATGCAGTTGCTCTTTCACTCGATCGACCGCGCGTGCGCCAACGTGATCTAATTTCTGGTTGGTCCGGACAAGTAGTTAATTATGTACACACGTGTATATATGTCACTATGTCAGAAATAAAGCTGCAACAATGCGTGTATAACCCACGGTTCAAAATTTCGGAAGAATTCAATTTTCGGTGAAAATCGGTTCTAGCGGACCCCCCTAAAAAGTTCAAACCGGTCCCAAAATATTAGTTTTGCATAAATTTTATCAAATATAGAAGAATTTTTTGCCGAAATTTATTTTCAAAAATTTTGGCCGATATTTTCAACCGATTTTCGGCCTTTTTTAATTCAAAATTTAACTTGAAATTTTTTGTAGAGCATCCTGACACAGTGTACTACTTATAGGAATTTTTTAGAACAATTCATAACAGATAAAATGTTGGAAAAATTACACAAGCAAGTACACTGTGTCAGGAGGTTCCAAAAAAACTTTCATAATTTTTGGAGCTCATTTTCTATATTTAAAAATTCCTACAAAAATATAATTAAATGTTTTTTTAAAATTGCTACAGTATACAGTGCCGTGAGGTGGGGCTTCACCGCACGGCGGCCGTGCGGCAGGGGGTAGGTGTTGGCTCCGGACGCCCTACCGTACAGTGGTCGTGCGGCAGGACGTTATTTTTGTAAATTTCGTACGAAAATGGTCATTCTTGCAAATACAGGATGAAGAGGCGAATTTACGTCATTTCGGCCAAAAACTCATAAAATGCAATTGTTCCCTGCCGTGTTTTCCCCGAAAGTTTCACTTAAAGGTACAAATAGAAAGAATCTATTGCAAGAAACTCCTGTTCTCGTAAAAAATTTTTTTGTTGTTGTAAAACTACTACATGCTCGGCTTAGAATTTTGTGGGAAAGATTTTTCCTTTTCTTTCTTGTCCGGTCCCTTGCTATTAGCAGCATCACCGGGGTTGAATAACACAAGTAATTAATAGATTTTTTCTTGCAATTTTTTTCTAGAAACAGTCGCATTAATGCTATCCGAGCCACATATTCGAATTATATTGTTTGTGTGAAATTTATGTCAAGTTCTTATGAAATTACTGTATTCCAAACAGACCCTCAATGTAATTTCGTTTAAGATCAATTGCTAAGCATGATGACCAACAAATTAACAGTTAATCATGCGTGCATGACATGAAAGGTTGAGGTGAAAGACAGCTAGAAAATCAATGCCATGCATGGTTGCATCGATCTAGCTAGTCCTTGCATGATGAGTGAGGAGCCATCATCGCAGACGAAGAGAAGGGGGCTGACTAGTCATAGTGGCCCGCCGGAGACGGAAGCTAGCCTAGGATTCCGCTAGCTAAATCAACATAGATAATACAGCATGCATGCAATAGGTTTTCCGATACCCTCGACCGATATATTTCCTATTTCTTGTTTAAAAAAGTTTTGTCCTGCTTGCCTACCGATTACTTGTAACAGCCCAAATTTTCAAAATTTTGTTAAAGTTTAAAACTTATTTGAACTTGTGTAACTTCTTAAATTTTAAAAGCTTTTCTTTAAATTGTTCAAAGCCCAAAACAAATTTAAATTCAAAATCTATTACCAACTTTAAGTTGGAAGTATTTTATTTAAGTCCATAATAATTCTAGGAACTTCTGTGAATTTTTCTAGAATTTTTAGAATTATTTTGCTATTTTCGAAAGCCTAAATGAATTACTAGAATTAAATCAATTAAGAAAACAATCTAAAATCCCTAATCCCCCTTTGGGCCTAAACTTCCCCGGCCCATCCCGCTCTCTCTCTCTCTCTACCTCGTGGCCGCGGCCCACCTCCGCGCACTCGGCCCAAACCACTCGGCCTCCCACCCGCTTGCCCGCTCTCACCCCTCCCCACCGTCGGATGCCCATCCGACGGCTCACACACACCCACGCCGCCCCCGCTCCTCCCGACCATCGGATGAAAATCCGTTGGTTCAAGACCTCTCTTCTTCCCGTGTTCTTCTCTCACATGGTCAAAGCCGCCTCGCCATTTTCGCCACGGACGAAGCCAGCAAGGCCGCCCCAACCTCCCCACTTCCTCCGCGAGGTCGCGCGTGACTCGCACCAACCTCCGCCACGACTCCCATCTCCTCTCCCCCGTCTCCGCGGCGGTTCGCCCACGAGCCCGTAACCGCCGCCCACGACCTCCACGTCGCCACGCCATTTTGGAGCTCCCCGGCCCCTATAAATGGACGCCTCGGGTGCGCCATCACTCCCCAAACCCAACGCCACCACTCACTCGCCCTCTCTCCCCGCGTGCCCGCCGCAATTTGAAAATTGGGATTTTGGCCGCAAAAACCTCGGTGTGTTGCCGTCGACGTTGCCTAGCCATTGGATCGCACCACCGCCTTCCCCGTCACCGGAGCTCCCTCGTGCACCCCTTCTTCGCCTCGGAGCACCTCCCGTTTTCATCACCGACAATCACCGTACTTCCTCCTCCGCTCCAACACCAAATCCGGCCACCGCCGTCGACCTCACGTGCCAAGTCAGGTACCCAACGGTTCACAACAACCTCCTCGACCCATTGCGCACATTCACCGCCGCCGGTGAGCCACCACTCGTCGTGGTCGCCCACACCCGGGGCTTGCCGCCGTCAAGCCCTCGTGGCAGCCCGCGTCGTGACCATCTCAACATCGGCATTTCGGCGCATGCGTGTCATTCCACGTGGTGGTTGACTCAAGACCACGTGGCGTGCAGGCAAGGCACACCCGAGCCCGAGCCTTCGGTGGACTCAGTCCATGAGCACTGAGCCACTAACAGTGGGGCCCATATGTCAGAATTTTAATTCATTTCTTTTAAAACCGAAAATCCTAGGGCTGATGTCAGCATTGCGCAATAAACTAGATTCCCTTTAGAAAAATAATTCAGAAATTGGATTAAATTGCAGATTTAGGCTTTAAGTTTATAAAATTCATATCTTTTGATTCCTAACTCCAAATTAGGTGATTCCAATTTCTAAAATTTTATAAAATTAATACCTAGATAAATAAAATATAAATATTTGATTTGGAGTAAGTTTAAACTGTCTGTTTGAATTTGAAATGATTTAAATTCCAAATTTAGGATTAAAATTGTAAAATTCATATCTTTTGAACCCTAATTCCAAATTGAATGATTCCAATTGCCAAAATCCTAGAAAATTATTATCTAGCTATATAAAATAAAATTATTTCATTTGGATTCAGTTTAATTTGTCTTGTTGAATTTATTTGAATTTCGATTGATTTGTCGTATTTTCACGTTTAGACTACGACGATTCCGGGGAATTTGATTCTTCCGAAAATTTAGAATTTCAAGACTTCAGTGAAGGCAAGTTACACTTTGACCATGTTGCACCTACTATTTTAAAGTTATTTAATTCAATTTTTAAATTTATTATTGCATGCATATTTTTAGTCAATTATTTTAATACCCTGTTTAAATGCTTAGTTATTCCAATTGTTATTGTATGACCAATTTTGAATATTGAAATGTCATCCCTTTGTCACCATAGATAAATGGTTTGGAAACGCTTAGCAAATGCTTAGACCATGATTTTGATTTTGGGAGGATTTAGCCAAACCATTACAAATTGTTTAAAATTAAATCTATGGTATTGTTTTACCATAGAGAGTTTGTAAAGATGATTTTCACTAAAATAAAATTAAAATAGTTTGGACTTGGGCGTAACGGATGAAAGGTGGGTGCAGGTTTATGCACGGATTTAATCTGGTTAGGATTAAAGCCCAGGGTTTGATTTGAAAGATGCCCAAGTCAATTAAGGACCGGCCTTTGAGCGTTCCTTTGCTATGCCTTACCAGACCACCACACGCCCCTGTATGGGCGGGACTCGCTCATTAATTTGGGATACCTCGTAGATGTTCGTGCCATTTTGTATGAGTGGGTGTCGGTTAGACTATAGTCCCACCTAGGGATGGCAATCGGGCGCGGCGGGTACGGGTAGTGCTCGCCCATACCCATGCCCGTGACCCCAATTTTCCCCCACGGGCATGCCCGCGAAGGACGACGGGCGAAGAACCTCGCCCATGCCCGTCGCTCATGGTATTGCGCCATGGCATGCCCGTTACCCATGAGCAGTGCACTACCGCCCATGGGTACCCATCGCCCACGGATACCCATCGCCCACGGGCATACTCATCACAAATGTTAGAATATATTATGTAATGAATAAATAATTATTGAATCATGTTCTTCAATCATTCAATGGATACTATTTGACAATGTTTAACTAACATCCCACATTCGAACAAACCATGTAGAAAAGACATGCATCTAAAAGTCTACACATAATATGCAAAGGATGCTTCCAGCTCAGAGAGATTCAGAATTTTAGATTGACAGTCGGACTCATTAACAACAAGATTACAAATTAAATTTGTGAAGCTAGCAATAAGTCACTTAGCTTGCAACTATATATGTATCTGCGTTGTTCATTTCATATGCATTGGCTGATGCAGAAAAAGGTTCACCGATGGTACCAGTTGCATTGCTCCTTCCATAGATGCCAGAAGGCAAACCAAAGTTCTCTCCAGTTCCACGGCCAAGGTTCACCGACCTGAGGCTTGAAATTGAAATGCTGCCCATCCCATGGGAAGAAGTAGGACCTCCCCAATTTATACTGTCACCAATAATACCGACCTGACTCCCACTTCCAGATTGTGCAAAAGAACTCATGCTTGTAGGGTTGCTCGGGTAGTTCAGATTTCCATTACCCCAAACATTCCTTGACATTGAACTCAATATTGATCCAGAAGCATCATTAAGATCAATATATCCGCTAGGACTACCTAATCTGTTTGAACTACCATTGTAGTACGAACCTATTTGTCGCCCATTGGAGTTATTGACGAAACCAGAGTTTGCACCAAAATTCGCACCCATCCCAGCTTCAGTAGTCATGCCCATTCCATAACCTGGGCCAAATGAAGAGAACCCATTTTGGGCACCTGTAAGGAGACCCTATGCTGCTGCCATTATTCTTGCTTGCGATGCTCTGGTCGTCCCTGGGAACAGCTTTCTTGGCTTCCACCTGAATCAGACATGGACAATTCAGCTCAAACAAATTGAGCAATGAAAGATTACAAATGAATTCCCACGTAAATGCACATTACTACATTAGCGAAGGAAAGAGCAAGGTGGGCGTCACATAATTACCATGCGCCCGTCGATCATGTGCTTGTCCATGGTGACCCGGCTTCGGCGACGCTCGAGTCGGCGAAGACGATGAACCCGAACCCACGGGCGCGCCGGTGTTGCGGTCCCTCATGATGAAGGCCTCGGTGACCTCCCGAACCGGCCGGTATCATGAGGCGCGCCTCGTCCGTCTCCCACGAGATGCCGCCGACGAGCTTCGAGTCCGCTCCATCGCGTCCTCCTCCTCCTCCCCCCGCAATCCACAACGCACGCCTAATTCATACCAAATACCATGCCAAATGCGACAAAACCCGACTTATCCATTAACGCCACCACAACCCCGATCTTCCCGGAGGAGGACGCGTGGTGGTGGAGGAGGGAGGCGACCGAGAGGAGGACACGGTGGCGGGATGAGCGGCGGCGGGAGGAGGGCGGCGATCGGGAGGCGCGGAGGAGGGCGGCAGCCGGGAGGGGCCGGATTTGGGAGCGGTGGATTGAAATAGCGGAAAAGGGGGGGAGAGGCGACAATGAGGACAATGGGAGGGTGGCGGTGAATGGGTATAAGGCATTGTGAGCTAGGGTTTTTTGGGCCCACCTGCGGTGTGGGTTGACGGGAAGCAGGCGGGTGGTGCAGGTGGAGCTTACCCATGCCAGCTGCTCGTCCCGATGGGCGAGAATTGCCCCCATTTCCATACCCATGGGCAAAGAAAGGCTCCCATACCCGGCTCCATTAGGGTATTTACCCGCGGGCACACGGGTAATCGGGCACAATTGCCATCTCTAGTCCCACCTAGCGCAAGAGGGGGCCCTGAACCTGCGGATGGTTAGTCCAAAGGGGGCGAAACCTTAGCGGGCATGAGTACTTTGAGGTAGATCATCGTAAAGGCCTTGTCACGTGCTCTAGACTGCTTACCCAAGGTAGTGAGCGGTGGCATAGATATATGCCGGATAAACTAGAGAATTCGTGTCTTGTGGGTAAAGCTGCATGAGACTGCAGAGTAGAAAACTATTCAATAGCAGCGTCATGATCATGGACATGCTAGCAAAGCCACTTTGAGTTAGACTTGTTTTTGGTTTTAAAATGAATTCAACAGATGTTTTCAGGATGGTTAGTCCTGTGGGAAAAATTGGGCGGTTAGCCATTGTGATTGGAGGATATCCATCACCTTTGTTGGAGGTTATCCACATTATACAATTGTCTTTTAAAATTATGATTTTAGATATTGTATGAAAATGGCCTTGCAATCTACTATGATTATTTAATCTAAAACTGCTGCTTTATGCAAAATAACCCTGCCAATGTCCTTTGTTCACCTTATGCATGCATTACAATTCCATATTGGTGTAACTTGCGAGCACAGTAGTTGTGCTCATGCTTGCTTTATGCAACAAAATTTCAGGAGAAGACTACTATCAGGACGGTGAGGACACCGACGCCTAGGTTACGCCTCAGGGCGATTACTGTGGCGGATCGTTCGCCTACTACTACTACTGCTTTTACTCATTGTTATTTACTCTTCTATTTGGCTTCATGCCCAATTGTATCGAACTCGATTTACTATTAATGAAATGCGAGATTTGGTTATGTTATCATTTTTGTAACTGTGTACACCGGAAATCCTGGACTGGTGTATGAACACAGAGGGTTCGGGATCTTTCGTTCCTGGGTCCGACATTACTCGATCTCACACTACTACAAAAATATTAAGGAAGAAGTCCATTCTACCCCCTCAAGTATCGACGTGTGGACACTAACCCCTCGAAAAAATCGGCCCTTTCACCCCCAAGTTGCAAAACCGACAACGTGCCCCTCCAATTGTTTAGATGCGGTGGTTTTGCGACGTGGCGTCCGATCGGGCGGTTTTGCGGATCAACTAGGTGAGTTGGCTTTTTGGCACTTGGTCCCACCTGTAAGTCGGCGTCGGGCCTGGCCGGGCATTTCTGATTCACACGCCACGCCGCCTCGTGGCGAACCACCAGCGTCTCCACGAGGAGAAGATTGTGTACTCCTCCGGCCGTCTGGCGCCACGAGTGGTCGCGGCGGCGGAACGCTTGAGCGGGAAAGTTGGTGTTTTGGAGGACCTCGGCAGCAGGCGTCGGAAGCGGTTTGAGCTCGAGGACTGCTGCGCGTCGCTGGAGATGTTGGGCAAAAGCGGTGCGGCATCGCAGTACAAAGTAGTGCTCGACGACGGCGGTGTTGTGGCGTCAGCGGTGCGCGCGACTCTCACGGCGCGACGGCATCCAAGAAGGACTTCGAGCACCACATGGCCGTGCTCGCCGCCTCCGCCACCCCAATATCGTGCCACTCAATGCCTACTACTACGCTCGCGATGAGAAGTCGCCGCTCACGAGTTCATGCCCAACAAGATCCTCTTCTCCCTCCTCCACGGCACCTCTTCTCCCAATGGCGTGGAGCGGCTCACGGATTGCGGCTTTGGCGCACTGGCCTCGCCTCAGCCCGGCAGCGGTGGCGTGCTCCGAGGGTATCACAGGCCGAGGCGCCCGCCGCCTCGGCCGTGGCGTCGCGCAGAAGCGGCGTGGCGCGGCTCGCAGACTACGGACTGGCGCGGTGGCCTTGTCCCGATGGCAGCCACGGCGCTTCCGTAGGGTGAGGCGAGGACGACGCCCGAGCACGTTGGCTCGCCGCCGAGGAGCGAGAGGAAGCGGAGTAGACGGTGGCGGCGGCCTTGAAGGCGAGCCTGGTAGAGGATGGATCGGACGAGGAGTAGGAATGGGCGGTGAGGGCGATGGAAGGCCGGGCTCGTGGGCGTCGATGACGGTGGCGAGGGCGAGGTCGGCGGCGCTGCAGTGGTCGCCACCTCGCCGTCGGCGGAGAGGGGAGGCCCAGACTGACAAAGATCAGCGGGCTTGGATGGGTTGGAGCCGCGGGTCCGAGGAGCTGGGGCTTCTTGGAGCGCGAGGCGGCGGGTTGCTAGGCGGTGGCTAGCAGTGGAGAGGGGAGGTGAGGCAAGGAGAAGCGGACGGCGACAAGGTGGAGAACGCCGTCGCGGAGCTGAGCCAACGAGGAGGCCATGCTGGCTGCCACAAAATCCCACCGAATGGAGATTTGAGAGGATGAAGATTGGGGAAGAAGAATGGCAGTCCTTGAAAAAAAAACCATGTCCAGCTAGGTGTGCTCGGTCACGTCGACGCGTAAACCGTCCGACGGACGCCACGTCAAAAACCACCGCATCTAAACAATGGAGGGGGCATGTTGTCCGGTTTTGCAACTTGGGGGGGGGG
Organism: Phyllostachys edulis; assembly: GCA_036346405.1. NCBI lineage: Eukaryota > Viridiplantae > Streptophyta > Magnoliopsida > Poales > Poaceae > Phyllostachys > Phyllostachys edulis. The sequence continues at coordinate 75,781,795 of CM070545.1, forward strand.
GGTCAAAGGGCCGATTTTTTTTTCGGAGGGTTAGGTGTCCGCACGTCGATACTTGAGGGGTTAGAATGGACTTCTTCCAAATATTAATACTTGACATCTCATCACAGAGGGTTGACCAAAACCATCAATATTAAATACAATCACAGACGGTTTTGATTTAACGACTGCCTGTGTTACTAGCTGCACTAAAATCGTCTATGAAGAGATAATATCACAGACGGTTCATGTTAAAAACCATCTGTGAAGTATCACAACCGGTTTTGAACAAGAACCGTCTATGATATTACTAAATATCATAGACGGGTTTTTCTTTTCTTAAAACCGTATGTGATAATAAAAACAGATACCACGTCATTCAATTGCTCGTTTAAACACACCAATGTCGCTACGGCTCCCAATGTATCTCTTCGTCTCCTGCGCCGACTTGAGTACTTGTTTTATAAATAAACATCTGCTTCCGAAAGGGATTTCTCACAAACCTCCTCTTTCTTCAAACTGCTCTGGTCGAAATGGCTTCCCCCTCTTCTTCCTCTCCAGCGTCAATGTCTCCTCTCGTGCCGTCCGTATTGGCCTACATTGTGCTTATCTACACGCACTTCTCTGGTCGCAACCTAGCCCAAGCTGCGGACAAGCCTTCTGTTCGCAATATCATCCATTCTAGGCCCTCCGATCTACCAGAGACCATAGCAGCCGTCATCTGTCGACTGGAGCTCCTCCTCCGATGGACAAATGCGAGGGTCTCCGACATCTGGCGAGTAAACTTCATCGTGGAGATCGTCCTCTCGAACTACTTGGTCTGCACCGAGAATGCAACCGGAGAATCGAGCATGACATCCAGATGGCAAGAGAGTGGGCCAACCTCGCCGAGATGGAGGAGACCATGATTAATGGCCTCTGGCTATCATGGACTTGGTTACAAAGTCCGAACAGCTACAAGCGCGAATCAATCGTGCAAGAAAGCAGGTGTGGGCGTTTGTTCAAACAGTCGCTGATCCTACCACCACTGAAGCCGAGGAGAAGGCTTATGAAGATTTGAAGGCTAAGATAGGATCGCTGATCCTTTTTTTTATTGTTTGTGATGTAAAAAGGATCGATGGTTTTTTTGTAAAGTCCCTTTGTCTTCAATTTTACTGTTTATTACCCTATAATTTACTGGGTGACTCATTTTAGTTAAGTGCACGGAGAACACCAAAAACGCCACGCCCCATGCTAGTAAAAAATGGTTATTTATTGGAACTATACTTATCACAAACGGTTCTACTTTAGAATCGTCTGTGATGTGTATTTTATCACAGATGGTTCTACTTTAGAACCGTCTATGGTATCCAACTCTATTTATATTCTGACTCTAGGGTTTGCCCGCACCCCCCATTCAAACGATTAAGTTTGTCTAACTAGATCTCCCTCCTCCCGCGAGCCCGTCGTCGCCGTTCTCGACTCCGCCTCCTCCTCGAGCCTGGCGCGTCTCCTCTCCCGAGCCCGCCGTCTCCTCCCTAAGCACGAGCCGCCGCGCCTCCTCCCCAAGCCTGTTGCATCCTCCTCGAGTACGAGCCGCCGCCTCTCCGAACCCAACGCCCCTCCTCCCCCCCGATCCCGGCGCGCGTCCTCCCCGAGCCCGCCTCCTCCCCTCCCCTGAGCCTTGAGCTGTGAGGTCTCTTCTGCTTCCTATATCTTTGAGCAAATTATTTCAATATTAGTGCTTGCTGTTCCTGTAGCGGGTTCAGTGTGTTTATATTCTGTTATAGTCACTGATCTACATTTGTTAGAAGTATAGTGATGAATCTTGCTCCTGTTGTCCAACATAGATAAAGTTGATTAAATTTGCTTGAATCTGTCTAATTAGAATAGCAAGTATTACATTGAGCTCAAGGTCTAATCTGTATGTGTTAGGCATATTATTCTATTTGAATATGACTTGAAGAATTTACATGTGTATATGTTAATTATGTCATTTAAATGCTGCTGGAATTATGCTTTAATTGCTGTTGTTTATGCTCGAATTAACTTTGAATGTTTGCTAAAACCACATTATTTACCCTAACGGTCATTTCTACCAAGCATGCATATTTACTGCAACTATGTCATTCATTTGAAATAGTTTCCTAGGATGTTAAATTGCTGAACATCGCATACTTATATTTAAAGTATTCTCTTTCAAGTATAATAAGTAATTATATAACTTTGCAAATTTATCATCTTCTTATATGTAGCCTGTATGGATTTTTTTGTGGTAGCTATATACTTAACAAGAAAGTGTCTATAACCACATCTTGTCTATGTAATTATATAACCTTTGTTTATGTAACCGTGTTCATGCCGATCAAGTTCTCCTCCCTTGTGTCCCAGGGTCCTACCATTGTATTCCTAATCTATTCTCTATAAAATATTCAAGCAAAGGACTACTTGTGCCTTTAAAACGGCTTCATGTGTCTGTGTGTGTGTGTGTATGTATAATACTATACTATACTTTTTTTAATCATTTTAGTATACTTAAATACTAATTATAAGATACTCCAATGTGACTTCATTGAAAAATTTTCATTGGAGCCCTTTGTTTTTTGTTATATACCTTTATATATATATATATATATATATATATATATATATATATATATATATATATATATATATATATATATATATATATATATATATATCTGTGTGTGTGTGTGTGTGTGTGTGTGTGTGTGTGTGTGTAGTTTGTAGTCCTCGTTAGCTAACTCGAGGCCTGAATTCACTAGTTAGCTCGCTCCTTGGTCATTCATCCTAAACGTGCAGGTAAACAATGACATACTTCATCAAACCTAACACATTGGAGTGTGTGATTTGCTTCATGCCAATCCTCCAAGTGCTTATAGAATCCTCCTAAACCACGGTCTCAGAAGTAATAGCGGTAGAACTAAACTTAAAATTATTAATTACAAGCATGTCAAGTTCCTCGAAACATCATTACGCGTATGGTGTTATCTGCTCTCGAAATTCTGCACGAATCTCCTCTTTCAACTGTTCCTCGCGCTCGGCCTTTGATCATGTATAGGAGTAGGAAAAGATCCAACGCCGAGCGCGAGGAACGGTTGAAAGAGGAGATGAATACATACATACATACATACAGATATATGTATGTATGTATATGTGTGTGTGTGTGTGTGTCTATATATATATATATATATATATATATATATATATATATCGCACACAAACACAAACACAAACACAAACACACACACACACACACACACACACACACACACATATATATATATATACCTGGTTTTAAAGACACAAGCAGCCACTGCTTAGAGATTTTATAGAGAAGAGATCAGGAATGGAATGGTAAGACTATCACAGACGATTTCTTAGGACAAACCGTCTATGTATGTGTGTGTGTGTGTGTGTGTGTATATCACGCGCACACAAACACACATACACACACACATATATATACCTGGTTTTAAAGACACAAGCAGCCACTGCTTAGAGATTTAATAGAGAAGAGATCAGGAATGGAATGGTAAGACTATCACAGACGGTTCCTTAGGACAAACCGTCTATGATACATCATCTATCACAAACGGTTTCATCTACAAACCGTTTGAGATAGCTTACTATCACAGACGGTTCTGAGTTAATAACCGTTTGTGATAGTATGCATCTCAGATGGTTCAAAAACTCAGACGGCTCATGAAATCGTCTGTGATAACGCTTTTGAACTGCCTGTGATGACCTTTTCTATTGTAGTGTCATCCCACGCATCCTGATTGGGTGATCCTAATCCTAATGCAGAAAAGAGGAGCAACCAACAAGCATGGATGGCATGCACTGGGGAACCATCTCTTGATAGAGTGGTGGAATTGTGGATGTACAATTCCACCTATCAGGATTCAAATGATAGGACCCACCTGTCTAGACATGTGCTAAGAGAGCACACTCGCATGTTTGTTTCGTGTAGGTGGTGATATTTGTGCGTCTTCCTTCCTTATAATAATTTTAAAATAGACATGCAGCGCGTGGGTGCATATAGCTGTGTGTGTAGGGCAGGCAGCCGGAGCTGTAGCTGCCATGGTACCACGAACACACGCACGCATGCACGCACAGCCAGCACAGAACCACGGAGGGAGGGAGGGAGGGAGGGAGGGAGGGAGGTATCATGAATTCATGAAAGAGCGGGCGAGCAGCCAGGCAGCCACACATGCAGGAACGTGGGGCGATACATCGCGAGGGAGCAGCTAGCACACTGCAGTGTCAGCGATCACTCGACTGACTTATGTTGTGTACATGCATGTAGCCAGCAGCTGCCTGCCTGCTGCTTTGCATTGCATGCATGCTGATCATAATGAACCTGCACCCCCATCGTTCCTTTTCTATCTCGATCTGCCCCTATCATCGTCTCTCTCTCATCTCTTCGTCTCTGTCTCTTGGTGTTGGTGGCCGGCGTGCACATGCCATGTATGAAGGCTTTCTTGCTGGATGCTTCTTGTGCGTGCATGGGCGGAGGAAAGGGGCCATGATTTTTTTTTATTACCTTTCATTAGGATCTAGTACTATTGAAACTTTGCTATAAGTAAGCCCTGGTTATTCAATTATATGATTTAAGTAACAGTTGAGGTGAAACTAAAAAACCTAGGAGTTAATTTGTGGCAAGTGAACACATCTTATGTAGCATCTAGATTTTATTTTCTTCCTAAATTTGTAAGCTAGTATTGAGTCTAATTTGTACCACACAAGTGTATGATATATTCTCTCTAAATGTTTAGAACTTGATTAAGCACTTCGTCCTTATCTCTAGCTTCTGTCACACCGTCTATGACTCAGTGAAGCGTGCATGTGCGCCGAACTCCACCAAAATCAAGTTATAATCTATCGAGTTCATGATTTGTGTTCTATTTCATTTCTGATATAAAAAATTTCATCCAAAGAAAACTTCTATTTGTTTGTAAATAAATTAAAGGGTCTATACCGTGCTGGGCGATAACAAATTCACATGCCTTTTGAGCTCTCGGCCCCCCTATCCCTATGGCCTAATCCCGACTCTGCCCCTGCGTGCATGCACAGTGGAGTAGGTGAGTTATTGCGTGTCACGCCCTTCCTAGTTCCTATCCTTGGATCGTGTGGCACACAATACATGCACACATGTAATGTTCACGCAATGATATACATAGCCCGCGAGGGCGCAATGCATTCAATTATGGCCCGACTAAGCGCCAGTTATCTGAAAATTTCTTAAAACTGAGTTCCTTTCTTCGGTACGTTGAATTACTATCTAATGATTTCTATTTTGTTATGTTAAAAAATTCAAAACTAGACAAAAGTAAATCTAGATGAACATTACAAATACAAAAATAAAACAAAAAAAATTTGAACTACACAAAAGTAAATCTAGATGAACCTTACAAATACAAAAATAAATAGAACTAAAAGTTACAGTAAAACTGTGCTAAAATTACACGTCACTTGGTAATACAATTTTAGATTTAGTACTGTGCAATTGTAGGTGACTTGATTTTTTTAAAAAAATTAGACGACTGAAAGCTAGCAAAAGCGTTAGCATTCAATTATTTAATCTCGACCTCACTCTTCCGTCCCTAATATCCTACCATCTGCCGATTTTAGCAATTGGCGTGCACGCACACATCAGAGTTTATTTTTGTTCCAAGATTACGCAGTTTAACTTCAGAAAATATAATAGGGCGCGCAGCATATATAATGTTGGAAACAACGACAAACTACTCTAAAAATACAACGGAAACTTAACTTATTGCCGACGAATTACTATCGATTTTTGTTAGTAAATATGCGTATAGGGAAACCGAAGGACGGCCGGCCAGATGCACACAAGAGAGCAGAAGGACGGCCAGATCTAGAACGGTAATTAATTAAGCGGCTAACACATCTGGTGCGTTGTTACAAGTCCTTGCCCCCTTGGACAACGAGGCTGACATATCTGATCGATGTATATCGGTTGATTTCGTATATATGAAAAAGTTTGCCGTACAAGAACTCACTCAATCTAGGTCTACAACTGTGTAGACGTTATATGCAAGTCTAAAAACAAAGCTAAACCTAATAGTCCATAAAAAATGTACAATAGATTTGAGTATTACTCGTATTTTCGAAAGAGTGCAGTTTTTCTTTTTCCAAACTCTATGAAGGGTGTAGCATCACAATTAATCCGCGAATAAACGATTAGTGAGACTCGAACTGTGAGCGGTCATTTAGCCATAAGATACGGGTGCCACACTTTATATATCTACGCCGGTTTGGGAGTTCCGATCATCATCGTCGCATTCCTTTAAGGTTGAGTGGTTTGGAAGTGGGCTGTTGGTTTTGTTTGTGCAGCCCATGATGGCGGAGATTCAGCCCATGGGGATTTCCTCAGGCGGATTGCTTGTCACAGTGTCGAGAGGAATGGAGATGGTGAAATACCATATTTGTCCTCTGATTTGGGTGCATCAGATGGACTGTGATCTGATATTTTCCGGCATCTATCCCTTCTTCTGTGTCATCTCTGGCCAAACAAATCTCTTGCTAGGGTTAGCTATTGTGGTGGTTGGCGTCCTTCTGATTGGAGTGTAGAGGAGTCGAGAACTGGTTCCTCTCACATCTGGGACCAGTGGCCATGAATTGGGGTAGGGGGTGGGGAGAAATCTGGTTTTGAAGCAGCTCAGAGAGACCTGAGATCATTTGCGGAGGTGGTTTCGACTTGCAAAGTTCCAACTATGGCGGGTCGTGGAAATCAGGGGGAAGATTTGCGGGTCATTTCAGTGGTGCTGGAAGGGGGGAGCAATTTCATCGGCAGGAGCAGGGCCGGCGTTTCGTTCCTCCGTCGCAATTGGGGAAGAACTTGCCGATGCAGCAGATGGGTGGTCCAGCCACGCAGAGGCAGATTTCGGGGAGTCTACTTCAATCCCAGTCTCAACAAAAAGATCAATACTCAGGTACGACGGTAGTGTGCCCTCCGACGCATCAAAAGTTTTCTTCTCTCCAAAGCCGATCTTATGGGGGACATCAGGATATGCGTCAACCTCAAGTGCATCAGAGGCTGACTAGAAATATTCCAGCTGGGAGTCACTCACAAACACAGAATCAGGTTTATCCGTAGAAATTTGCTCAAGATACTTTGCAGAGTCATAATGTGCAGCATCGGTTGATTCCAGATTTGGTCCAATCAGCTGATCAGCATGGGGAAGCACAAGGAGTGATGGTTGATCAACCACAACAGTCTTATCCTCAGTATCCGATAGGGATGAGGACGGAGGTAGCTTCAACGCTGGATCCCATTATGTCTCATCACTCGCTTGCTGGTCTTTTTCCTAAAGCAGATGTAAGTAATGTTTTTGCAACCAATGAGTTCTCTAAGTTGACTTGTTACAAATGCTGGGAGAAAGGACATATGCTCAAAGATTGCCCAAATCAGGTATTATGCAATGTCTGTGGTAAAGATTCTCATATTTCTTCTAGATGTGCTTGGCTTAGGCAGCCCAAACCAATAGCTAAGTTTGTAGGTTATGCTGCTGCTGGTTTAGGATGTTTTGTGGTAGAACATGCTAGGGATTTGGTTCTGGAAGACAAAAACAATTCTATGGCTTTGGTGACAGTGATCTCTGGCAATTTGAATGCTTCTCAATTGGCTCATGATTTTGAATTAACTTTTCCTTGGAAATGGGAGTGGGTTGCTAGGGATAATGGACCGGGAAAGTTTTTGATGAAATTTCCTTCTGTTGCGAGAATAGGAGAGGTTTCACCTTTTTCTTTAGTAACTTTGAAAGGATCGGGTGCTCAGATTAGTGTATCCAGATGGACTCCTGAAACCATGGTTGCTGGAAAGTTGCATCTTGTGTGGATCAGAGTTAATGGTGTTCCAGATACAATGAAAAATTATCATACACTATGTGAGATTGGTTCTTCTGTGGGGATAGTTCAAGAAGTGGATATGGACTTGCTTGAATCTCATGACCTGGTCAGAATCAAGGTGGGGGTTAAGGATCTCTTCAAGATTCCTTTTAAATCAGAAGTAATCACTCCTAAGATGTTGTTATATGATGTTTTCTTCTAGGTAGAATCAGTGGTTGAAATAGGCTGGTGTAAAGAGAGGAGTATAAGAAGAACGCTGAATTATGTGTTGATGATAAAGTCCTTGGGACTGAAAGTGAGAAGTTGAAAGTTCGAGATGCTAAAAGGTAGAAGAGTTTGAGTAATGAACTTTTGCTCAACAATGTCTATGTTCAAGAAGAAAAAGATCCTGCAACTGGCACTTCTTTATCTTCTAAAGAGGTTCCTATTCAACATAATGTGAAGACAAACTTAGAGCAGAAGCTGCTAGCTCCGAAAGATGTTGTTCTTGTGCAAACAGGCAAGGTTGGGACTAAGATGGATGATCAAGTGGATAATACAATGCTGGGGAGTCAAGAGAAGGTTTAGCTCTTAGGAAGTGAAGGCGTTGAAGAATATGGAACCCAGTAATCAGCTCCTAATTATTTTGCTAAGCAAGTTGGTGTGGTGGTGGCAGATAGTCAGGAGAATGATAGCTTTGAGGAAGATCCTTGTCGGTGTTTTAGGACCGAACTTACGTAAAGATTGTTTGATTCGGGGGTTCCTCTAGGCTCAAAATCACACAGAGATGGAGACACGGGGATTTTTATACAGGTTCGGGCTTTCTCCTGGGAGAATAACAACCCTACTCCTGTGTGTATGTATTGAGTATGCTGCATTACAAGATGGAACCAAAGACTAGAGTGTTGTGCTTCTGATGATCTCTGGATCGCCCCGATTGTCCTAATGATTCTGCCTTTTATACAATCCTCAAGGTGTACCGTTGCGCCTCCAGTGTAAAGACTACCTTAATGTCCCAGATTATTGAGCCGTTACTGAAGGTTATTATGGGAGTAGTAACGTTCCCATGCTGCCAGGCAGTTATCACCATAACAAAGGAGTTAAAATCGTGCCATTATTTCAGAGAATAACCGCGTAATTTACTGCCCATATTCTGAATATAGTGCAGAAGATTCCCTGATCGACTAGACCCACATGTCTGTAAGCCCTGTCGATTAGGGTCTGGTCGTAGAAAAGCTTACAACCAGGTGGCGGTCGTAGAAGATCTTACGACCACAGACTGATTGTAGAAGAACTTACGATCATGTGATAGTCGTAGAAGGACTTATGACTATAGGGTAGTCGTAAGAGGATTTACGACTACTAGGTAGTCGTAGGAGAACTTACGACCTTCAGCTTCTCCCTTATGGCTATTAAGGGGTATACTCAAGAGTTACATGACGTAATTATTATCCATAATATGAATTATAGATATATAATAAAATGAGGATTGTTATATCCTCGTCATCTAGCCCCCCAGCTTAAGCAAAAATAACTTACTTGGAGAAGGAGCAGTAGATGGTCTTACGATCAATAGATGGTTGTAGAAAGATGGTCGAAGGAAAGACTCTTCGACTAGTGTTTCATTTGACTAGAAATTTACTTGGTCAAGAAAATTGTGGGATAATCTTGTGGCTTACAAGGTGGTCGTAAAGAAATTCTTCGAACACCAAGTGGTCGTAGCACCGTGGTTGGAAGTAAAATCTATCCAATCGCTGTTATACTTGACTAGAAAAGTCTTGGTCAAGAAGGTAATTTTGCCTGAGGTGTAAAGACTGACCTGATTTTCTCGAGGAAACAAATTTAAGAATCCCAATCGACTCCCTCAAGTCTGTCTGTTGGAGCGGCTCCCGAAGCGTTGGCAACCGTTGGGTAGCCATGTCTTTTCAACTTCAGGCGTGCGGTTATAAGCCGGCCGAGAAGGTTTCTTCCTAGGATGCGACTCCCAAGGATCTCGATCGGATCACCCCCTTCATTCGAGCTATTGCAGACTTGAAGGAAGAGGGGCTCACTGGATGGCACGTAGTGAAGGATTTCATCACGCGCCGCATCAGTCCTCTGAAGAAGAGGGCTTATCCAATGTGGAGGTACTCTGGGTCGAAAGACCCGACCAGGGACTACTAGGAGGGTAAGTAAACTTCAAGCTTAGCTTTCTTTCTGTTATTTTCGAAATTGGCTTATTGAAGGTTCTATTATCCCTGCAGACCTCTCACAAGAGAAGATTGATGCTCGGGTCAAATTCATCTTTGAGAAGCCCCCAGCTCATGTGGTGGCGCCTCCAATCTTGGCTGACCTATCCCCAGAGGACAAGCTGGAGCGCCTAAAAGTAATCGAGAGTTGATTTTATCTTTAGGATTTTGTAGTTATAGAAGAACTTATGACTGGGTACTGATCGTAGGAAGGCTTACGATCAGGCTCTAGTCGTAGAAAAACTTACGACCAGGGAGTTGTCGTAGAAAAACTTACGACATGATGATGGTCGTAGAAGAACTTACGACTAATTTATAATATCTCTCTTTATGATTTCTGTAGAAATTAGGCATGGAGAACCGTCAGGATGACAAAGAGGTCGAACTGATGGTCGTCGGTGCAGTTGCAGTAGAGCATCTTGTTTCTCCCCCCGCCAAGAGGCGTCGGCTCATTAAAGCCGCCGACAAGGGAGGCTCAAGCTCGAGTTCTTTTGATCCAACTAGACCCTTAGCAAAATTTGATGCGGATCTGGCTGCAGCAGCAAAGACTGCGACTGGAGTGGTTGAACCTCTCAAGCGCAAAGCCCCCAAGACCAAGGTACCCTTCTGTTATGACAATAAAACCTTCGCAGTTTCCGCTTCTCGCGGCTTTATCAAGTGACTAGAAAAGGAGAACTGGAAGGGTTTCATTTCTTTTGTGAAGGAAACTGTTGCGCCAGCAGTACCTGTGGTCGAGGGTAACGATGTCCTTGAGGCGGTCGAGACAGGTCTCGACCGTCTAGAGAGCCAAGAGGCTCAAGGAGAGATGGCGCTCAATCAAAACTCACGACCAGACGTGGTCGTGGCTGTTCCTCAATTTGAGTCTCGACCAGACGTGGTTGAGAAAAAGTCGAAGAAACCTTCCTTAGGGAGGGTCTTTTCCAAACTCAGGATCAAGTCTGGCACTAGGAGGTATGTAAAAGAGACAAAAAGTGTAATAACAGCTTTTACCTTTTGCTTTTTAATACCTAATTGTGCTTTCCTTTTTACGATAGCTCGACACCTATCACCGTCGAGGACGTTCCTGTCAAGGAAAACACTGCTATTTCCCCGGCAGGCGAAGGAACAACAGTGGCAGTGGTCGAAGGGTCGTCCGCTGTCCGAATGGTGGAGGGTACCGTTAGTGCTGGAGTGGCTACGACCACTGGGGTGGTCGTGGGGCCAGAAGTGGCTACGACCACGGGCGTGGTCGTAGATACTGAGGCAAAGACAATGACTGATACCGCGGATGTATCAGGCCAGTGCCCCGGGAAGGAAGTGGTTGCAGACTTTCCCCCAGGTCCTCAAGGAGGAGCTGGCGTTACCGAATCAGAAGAGGAGGAATATGCTAACTTCGCCTCTGAATTCTTCGGGCCGTCTTCCAATGTGGGATCTTCTGTTCTCAGACCTCGTGCTCGTGTCCCTCACCCCAAAAATATTCCTGATGGAGGGGATGTTTTTGATGACGCGTGTCTTGAAGAGGTGCGGTGGGACCGAGTGTGAGAGATTGATGAACTAAGGAATCCCACGAGGGTAGTATCTTCATTTGCACGAAGGGCAATGAATGTAACTACCTGTTGCTCGGTATTTGCACTCATATCTTTTCTCGCTTCCAACTGTCTTTCTCTATGCAGAGAGCGTTGGAGCAAGTTGTTACTGTTGTTGAATACAACAGGCAACTTGTCCAATTACGACAGGAAAAAGCGGAACTCTGCGAGCAAGCAGAGAAGTGGTAAGTAATTGCTTTTCGTAGCCTTTTTTATGTTTCAACCGCTCACACAGTACTTGCGGGGCTTGTTGTAGAAGATCTTATGACTAGGTACTGGTCGTAGAAGAACTTATCACCAGGGTTTTGTCGTAGAATGACTTACGACTAGGGCTTGGTCGTAAAAGAACTTACGACCGCTTGTTTGGTGCTGACGTCCACTCTTTCCTTTTGCAGGTTTAAGAGTGACGAGAAGACCTTAGCTGATTCTCTCGACTATGAGAAAGCCGAGACGAAAAAGCTAAAGGAGGAGATTGAAGACCTCCAAAAGAAGCTTCAGGAGGCAAACTCTGCAAACCAAAAGTTGTAGTGACGACTAAGCGGTAAGTGTTGAACTTGAGATAGCATTCAACCTTCTTTTCTTTTTCTGAATCTTATTTCTTTTTAGAGAAAGACCAAGAGGTCCAGACGTGGGAGCAGTGCTACCTCAAGGACACAACCGCTCACGCCAATTGAAGTCAAAAAATTAGATTCTCAACTAGTTGGTAAGCAAATCTTTACTTGCGATTAGTTGTGTTTTCCTCTCGAGGTCATTTTATCTGATTGGTCTCATTCTTTTCAGAAAAAGTTGTACAAATAAAATGACTCTACGAGGCTTCGACTTGCAATCAGGAGGAAATGAAGGCTTTGAAGATCAATCTTCAAGACAACGTTTCACTTCTGAAGAATTTACTCGGTGGGCTTCATGTTGAGGGGATTACTCCTCGAGATGACACAGTGTCTACTCACTTAAGTGCCATTGGCGAACAAGTCAGAACTTTGCAAGAGTTGGTGACTACCCTGAAGGCTAACCAATTCGATTCGATAAACGATGCGATCGAAGAGGGAATAAGATTTGTCCTGGCAAAACTAAAAGCCCGTGATCCCAACCTTAATCTGCAACCTATCATAGACGACTTTGTCTGCCCTGAAGCAGAGGCGGAGCAGTTAATGATAACACTGTAGCCGATCGCTGAGGCAGTCATGGAGGGTATGTAGATAAGATCCCCTTCACCAGAGTAGTCTGTACAAGAGTCCTGAGTCTTATAAAGACAAATTTTTGTTGATGTTGATACACATATATATATATCCCTTCCTTTTTCCTGAAAATCATCTTGTCGAGTAGTTAGTAACTCATAAGATAATGAATGGAGAAAAGAGCAAGATTAAGAATTGAAGTCAAGTTAATAACTTTATCCTAGCCCCCGATTATTTGCTTGGTTTATTTAGATAAACTAAGTAAATAGTGTTTAAATGGGTTTTCTAAAAGAGAGAGATTTAGCTAACTTGTAGTTTTTCGATCACGATTATCATGCACTGGTCGAAAGAGTAGGAACGAGTTGACACTAGGAAGTTCCTTCTAGTGGGCAGGACCACGTGCAGAGAGGAAAGGCTTCGACTAGGTGATGTTACCATCTCTGACCAGAATAATCAAATCAAGAACGATCAACTTGAGTTAGATAAATGTCTGGAGTTCCTTTAAAAAATTTGTTCTACTTATTTCAATGCACTCAGTAGGTTCGCTCTGGTAGCAAGAGTTAGAAACAGAACGACGCTAGGAAGTTCCTTCTAGTGGGCAGGACCACGTGTAGAGAGGAAAGTCTTCGACTAGGTGTTGCAACTTCCTCCGACTAGTTAAAACAAACCGAGTTTACCGAGAGTAGTCGAGCAAATTTAAAAAGTATACTCGGCTTAATTTATTTTTCAAAAAGATGAATGAGGAAATAAACTAAGGTACTAAGAGTTGGCTTGACATTATTTCGACCATGTTTTGAACCCAAGCTCTTTGTGTTGGTAGCAAAAAGGGAGGAATGAGTCGACTCTAGGAAGTTCCTTCTAGTGGACGGGGCCACGTGCAGAGAGGAAAGGCTTCGACTAGGTGATGTTACCAACCTTCGACCAGTGTAAAGGTGAACTAGGTACTGGACGTAGGATGTCTTACGACCAGTGTATTATCGTGGAAAAGCTCACAACTAGGAAGTGGTCGAAGACTGACCTTCGACTAGGGTATGGTGGAAAGAATTGTCAAAGCACTACTTAAAGTAAAACAATAAAGATAGAAAGAACCTAATGCTTTATTGAATGGTTGGTCATTTACACGCAGAATTTGCGTAACTAGTCGATATTCCAAGAATTAGAGAGAACCCAACCGTCTTCCATTGCCAGTCATACCGAACCTGGACGCATAACTTCGACCACTGTGTAAGGACCTTCCCACTTGGGGGAAAGTTTGTTCCGATTAAACTGAGATTGAATTTTCCTCAATGCCAAGTCACCTACAGCAAGGCTATGATGTTGGACCTTACGATTGTAGTATTTGTGCAGGGCTTGTTGGTAGACCGCTGAACAGATTAAGACTTGATTTCTCTTTTCTTCGAACAGGTTAATGCCATTCGCTCGAAGTTGTTCTTGGGCTGAGTCATTGAAACTCTCGACCCTTGTTGACCTGATCTTTAATTCTAGCGGAAGCATGGTTTTAGCACCAAAAACTAGGAAAAAAGGAGTTTCGCCTGTTGCCCGACTAGCGGGCGTGCGAACTGCCCATAATACTGAGAGTAATTCTTGTACCCAAACCCCCGAGCACTTAACAAGCTGGTCGAAGACTCAAGTTTTGATTCCCTGCATTATTTGACCATTCGCTCGTTCGACTGCCCCATTGCATTGGGGATGGGCGACAGAGGCGTAACAGAGTTTGGTACCCAACTCGTCGTAAAATTTCTGAAATTTTGCGCTCGAAAATTGTTTACCATTATCTGTGATTATTCAACTTGGGACTCCAAATCAAGTAATCACGCTTCTCATCATGAACTGTTTTGCGGCTTCCGTTGTTATCCCAGTCATAGGTTCGGCTTTGATCCATTTTGTGAACGTATCAATAGCCACAAAAAGGAACTCAAAGCCCCTTGGAGTCCGTGGGAACGGTCCTAGGATATCGAGACCTCAAGTCGCAAAAGGCCAAGATAGATGAATTGTTTGTAATGCCTGAGCTGGTTGGTGTATTTGCCTGCTGTGAAACTGGCATTGTACATATTTCTTAACTAACTCTTTGGCATCGTAGAGGACTGTCGGCCAGTAAAATCCTTGTCGAAAGGCTTTTCCAACCAACGTTCTGTAGGAAGCATGAGTTCCACAGATGCCCCCGTGAATGTCGTGAAGGAGGTTTAGTCCTTCTATCTGTGGTATGCATCGCATGAGTACTGCTTGAGTGCCTCGTTTATAGAGGACTCATTTGACCAAAGTATACATTTTGGCCTTCAGATAAACGACCGCTTCGAGATCGCCATCGCACGAACTCCGCCTCGAAGATACTTGTAGATGGGATCCATCTAAGTATCCTCGTATTCTAGAGAGGCTGTTGTTGGGTCGCGGGTAGGCTACGATAGCTATAAACAAAAATTTCTACCACGCAAACCAGGAAGCCAAACAAGTAGATGATCATAGATCATTACCACCAGACGCGCAGAGCAGCGGAAGAAAGGTTGGAGCAGCCTGGTCCAACGAAGAGCGCGTCGATGCAGTGGTCGTAGTCGATCGTCCAACGTCCTCATGAGTCAATCGTCTCCTCCAGCAACGTCTGCAGTTCCTTGTGAAGATCGCGATCGCCCTCAAGCGCAATGATCGCGATAGCACCTCTGCGGTATCCACACGCCCGGGGAGGAACAACCGTGACGCCGGTGTGCTAGCACCAAGTCGCCGCAACAGAGCTCTCGTGAAGATGGTGGCTAGGGTTTCGTGGTGTTTCACGCGTCCGCACCTCCCCACGACCTCATGTATCTCCTTATATAGTGCTCGTGGACGGATCCTATCCGATCACGCTTGACGAATCGTATTCAGATCTTGGTTTATTCCAACCCATTAAGTGTGTGACCAGAGGTTCATGCGTAGTTCGGTTGTGACTCGGAAATCCTTTCCGATCACAGTCGAAGCGGCTCCTAGCGTAACATAACGATTCCTAATACACACAAATTATATCGGATGAACCTTAATGCAATATGATCTACGACTGTGTCCTCATCACTTACGACAAGGTCCTATCTTTATACGATCAGTTCAGATTTGGTCACGCACCAATTCAAACTCTTACGACCGTGTTACGACCACTCAGGATTACGTTCGACCGCCTACGACCAGCTCAGATTTCCATACGACCGATCAGAATCGTCGAATCGAGCGACCTACTCGTGTATACTCCCTTTGCCTCACGATGTCCGGTTGAACTCCTGTGAGATGTTGTGTCATCCATGGATCTGCTCAATACTTTCTCGATCGAGTGTCGGATAACTTCACGCGTCGAACACTTCGACTACTAGTGGCATGGCCATGCACTTTCTTTATCCGATCACAACGAGGGCCCAGAGATATCTCTCCTGTTATGTTAGGAGGGCAAATCCCATATCCCACCAAATACATTCCTCTCTATGTTTCACAAAGATACCCGAAAGCTACCTTTATAACTACCCGCCATAGCAGTAGCGTTTGGCAACCCCTAAGAGTGCTATTACACATGTAGGAAACCATGTCGATCTCGTGTCTAAGGATTATACATCATCATTGCTTGAGACCAACTAACGACACATAGAATCATAACAATCTCAATAGTGTCTCAAGGTGGGTCTTATCCAACACCATGTTCTCTAACATGTGTCCATATTATTGGTTTGATATCTCCATATCTATGACTCGTGAAACATAGTCATCAACCAATACATATGCTAGTCTATTCATATGTGTCCTCATATGTTTCCGACCAGGGATCGTATAAGAATAATTATCGCAGAAATATAGAGTTTCACAACCAAGTCACATACTTGATAATAAATATTAACAAGATTATCCTAGGAACAAGATAACACATTATCCAATGTCATGAACATAATGAAATATAATCATCTCTATGATTGCCTCTAGGGCATATTTCCAACAGCTGTCTCATTAGGAGATATCTCTGGTGTGTCCACTAGAGATGGCTTCTGGAGTTGCTCCAAGAAGACTCCCTTTGGTACTTGTGATCGGGAAAAAGCTATCCGAGCAAGCTAGTCTGCGAGGAAATTATCCTTTTGAGGGATGAATTGTACCTCGAAACCGAAAAAATGCTTTTCAAGCTTTCGAACCTCCAATAAGTACCGAGACATGGTCAGGTTAGAGCACTGGTACTCTTTTTCGACCTGATTCATGACTAGTTGAGAGTCTCCTCTCATGAGTAGTCGTTGAATCGCGAGTGCTTTCGTAACTCGTATGCCGGCTAGTAAACCTTCATATTCTGCCACGTTGTTAGTGGTCTGGAAGTTTAACTGTATGGCATACTTTAAGGTCTCTCTGTTAGGAGATTCCAGGACCACCCCAGCCCCCGAGCCACTTAAAGTATGTGACCCGTCAAAGTACATCGTCCACTGATCGTGGGTATCGTACGATCCTGAACAGGTGCATGATTTGTCCATTCGGCGACAAAGTCTGCCAAGATCTGGGATTTAATGGTCGTTCGGGACACGAAATGGAGGTCGAACTCCCCAAGTTCTACTGACCATTTAGACATGCATCCCGCTGCTTCCCTATTCTGGAGGATCACTCCCAAGAGAAACTCAGACGGCACAATTATCTTGTGCACCTGAAAATAATGCAGCAGTTTCCTCGAAGACATGAGGAGGGCATAGAGAAGCTTTTGGACCTAAGGGTAATGCTCCTTAGGTCCGTGCAAAAGTTCACTTACGTAGTACACTGGTCGTTGAATGTTTTCTCGTTCTACGACTAGTACTGTGCTCACTGCCTGTGGTGTGGCAGCTAGATAAATTAAGAGTGTCTCTTCTTGTTTCAGCCCGAAACCAGAACAGGAGCACTCGTAAGATATCTCTTGACATCCTCGAAGGCAGCGTTTGCCTCGTCCGACCACTCAAAACCCTCGTGCTTCCTTAGAAGTTTGAAGAAAGGTAGTCCTTTTTCTCCCAGACGTGCTATGAAACGACTTAAAGCCACCATACACTCTATGACCTTTTGGACTTCTTTCTTCGTGGTTGGAGGGTGCATTTGAACAATGGCTTTTACTTTTCTGGATTTGCTTCGATCCCTCGTACAGAGACCAGGAATCAAAGCAATTTTCCCGAAGAGACTCCAAACCCACACTTCTCAGGATTGAGTTTCAAACGGTGTTTTCTGAGGTTGTCGAATGTCTCCTGCAAGCCCGAAACATGATCAAGCCGTTTGGTGCTTTTTACGACTAGATCATCAACATAGGCTTCCAAATTTCGGCCTAACTGAGGTGAAAAAGTCAGTTGCATCAAACGTTGAAAAGAAGCGCCAGCATTTTTTAGACCAAATGGCATTTTGACATAGCAAAATATACCAAATGGAGTAATAAATGCGGTCTTCTCTTCATCTTCTAGACACATATTAATATGATGGTAGCCAGAATATGCATCTAGAAAACTTAATGTTTCGCAACCAGCAATAGAGTGAACCAACTGATCGATACAAGGTAAAGGGAAATCATCTTTTCGACAAGCTTTATTAAGATCAGTGAAGTCTACGCACATTCGCTACTTGCCGTTAGATTTCCTAACCATTATAGGGTTGGCCAACCACTCTGGATGGTCGACTTCTCTTATAATGCCTGCTTTAAGTAGCTTGTCCAATTCTGACCTTATAGCATCTCGTCGATCAGGGGCAAATCTCTGTAATTTTTATTTTACGGGTACTTTGTCAGGCTGTAGAGCTAGCCTGTGTTCGATCACTTCCCTGGGGACTCCGGACATGTCGGATGCTTGCCACGCGAAGACATCTGCGTTTGCTCGGAGGAAAATGATGAGGGCGTCTTCCTACTTGGGGTCGGATGTATCCCCGATGCGAACAGTCTTCGAGGGCTCCTCTTGATCCAGGGGAACCTCTTTGACTTGGTTGTTCGGCTTGGGCGCCACTTTAGGCTTCGAGTGCTTGGTCGAAGGCTGCCATTTTTCTTCCCGAGCTAGTATCTGACCCACCATCTCGAGAGATCGACGGTCACACATATGCGCCATCTTCTTATCACAATGAATTGTGATTACTCCTTTGGGACCTGGCATCTTAAGACATTGATACCCATAATGAGTTGCCATTAAGAATTTTGCCAAAGCTGGTCGTTCGAGTATGGCGTTATATGCCGTATCGAAATCAACCACATCAAAGGAGATGTTCTCCGTCCTGAAATTACTTGGTGAACCAAATGTTAAAGGAAGAGAAACTTGACCAATGGGTTTAGCCGAAGACCCCGGTATAATACCATGAAATGAATATCTTACCGGTCTTACATTGGTCCTAGGAATTTGCATTTCGTCCAGAGTGTTCGTAAACAAAATGTTCAACGAACTACCACCATCAATCAACACTCGATTTACTCGACAGTTGTTGATGGTGGGTTTGACCACGATCGGAAATTGACCTGGTCGAGTCGAAGGGATCGGGCAGTCAACCTTCTCGAAGGAGATGGTGACTTCCGACCACTTCGACAACTTATTGAAAAGAGGAGGGTCAATGGAGTTTATCTTACGTTCGACTGCCTTAGGCTGTCGTTTTGACTCGTATGCCGATGATCCTCCAAAGATGTGCTCGATGGTGTGCTCATGATCTTGAAATGGCATGTCCTCATTGTCGTCCGACTGTGTACGGCCACTAGCTTGCCCTACCTCCTCGAGAGTAGGAAGTGGTCCTTTACCGTTGTAGTAGTCCTCGAGCTTTCGTTGGAAAACTCGGCAATTGCGAAGGTCATGTCCTTCCTTTTTATGGAAAGGGCACCACCTAGGCTTATCGGTCTTCCGTTCGGGGTGCTTACCTTTGCCTCGATCGGGGTGTTGTTTGGTCATTCGTGGCTCTTTATCGCTTACGGCCAGGACCTCCTTAGAAGCATTGGCTTGAGGCTTTTGGCTCTTTGCCTTGTTCTTGGATTTCTTGGCTTTCTTATGCTTCTTCTTGCCACCTTCGCCAGCCTCCTGAGGGTGCTGATCATCTCGATCGATGATTTTGGTCCACTCGACTGCTTCATCAGTAGTAGCGTACCGATCAGCCATCTCGAAGTGATGTCCTCCGTGATCCTTCTGCTGCGGACTCCCTGCTTGAAGGCTCTGATAACAGATGAGTCAGAAACCTCAGGAATCGAATTGCGAACCTGACTGAAATGCCTGATGAATTGGCGTAGTGTTTTGTGGTCATTTTGTCGCATCTCGTAGGTCGCCCTCCTTTAAAGGCGGTGGCGGTGCCCCGAAATTGGCCGACAATAGATCGCAGAGATGTTGCCACGAGTAGATCGACTCGACCGTTGGTTTAACAACCACGATCGAAAGCGCACCTTTCGAGCACAGTCGGAAGGTAATTCGCCATGACGCGCTTCCTCATCGCCGCCGCTCGGACAATGATCGATAAATCTGAAGGAATTCGATGGGATTTTGAGACCCATCAAATTTCTCCATGTTCCCTGGTCTAAACCGCGGCGGCCAGTGAACTGCTCGGAGGTCAGGTGAGAATGCCCGACATCCAATAATTACGTCGTAACACCTCCTTTGTAGAAAAGAAGGGTTGACGTCACCAAGTGATCGGACTCGACGATACCCGGCAATAGGTGAATCTGACTTATGGTAAGTTTCGATACTACGAGGGTAATACTCCTCGTACCCTGTCCGCTGTTGCAGACCACTCAGTCGGATTGGTGATTGATCACCTCTCCTAGGAGCGTTATGATCGTCAGGCATTTGAAGAACTCTTTTTCGGTTTGGGGAATGATGCAACTTGCGGCGACCCCCATGCGGTGAGTTATTCGAACGACTAGAAGCTGACGAAGTCGTACTGCCACGACTTCTAGCATGATGTCGGCGGGGTCATTCAAGCTTGCTCATCGTGCTCCACAGCCTTCGTGCGATCTCTTCATTGAAGAGGTTGTAGCCAGGTGCTCTGGTGATGAGGACATCAAACCTAAGGATGCAACTACTGCTTCGACCCGCTGCACTGCATCCTCTACTTCAACAATATCTTCTCCAATAGGACTTTCGGCTAATGCAATGCCATATTACCCAATTGGATCGATCTACGTCTACATGCCATGGTACTATGTCTACATATCATGGTGCTACTGCACGTGCCAAGCAAGAATTCAAGCTAGAAACGTTTTGGCATCCAGTTCGGTCTTCGGAGACAGCACCGACTTCAAACGTGCATAACTTTCACATACGGAGTCCGTTGGAGGTCCACGAGTACTTGACGGAAAGCTTATTTTGTCCTCTTTCCAACGGATCTGGCCTCATCTCTAAATTCCTTCTGTGCACATCGAAATCACCAAAAAATATGTCATATCACCTGTTTGGGCCTGTTTGGGCCAATTTGGGCCTTGTAATCGTACTCAACTTAGCCCATATGCCGGCGGGCCACCTAGGGGGCATTTACTGTTCACATGAACAGTAAACATGATTAGTCCCACCCCCTTAGTTCCTTTTGTTTTGTGGCTCCTCATCCCTTATTTAAGGAGGCTGCACCCCCTCTAGTTTATTTGGATTTTGTTTATGTTTAGTTTGCCTTCATTGCAACTTGTATCTTTTGCGTGTGTCGACTAGACCACCCAATCAAGATCCTTATTCAGAATCCCAACTCAATTCAAATATTTCAATTCTTATTTGCAATTTTTAGATTGCTTTATCTTGTTCTTGCGTGCTTCTTCGGTGTATGGAGGAATCGACCTTCGTGGTCAGGTCATTCGGCTATTCGTGCACAATTGATAATGACTTGTCAATCAGTTCAGCGATTGCGTGGTTTTGAGCCTTGCGACTTCGTAGCCAGGATCGTGAGAGTTGAGCGACGACTATCGAACTTATCGTCTCATCGAAAGATTGGGCCAAAACAAGGACCTTCGGGTTCATCAAGTGGTATCAGAGCTACAGTTCATCGGTGAGAATTTTTTTCTTACAGTCCAAATAGCCACAAAAATCAAAAAAATATAGGTTTTGTTCATCATCCAAACCAATCTGTGCCTTTGCAATTTTTTCTTTTTAGTTTGCGTTGTTGAATTTCCGTTGTATCGTCGAGTCATTGTGCTGGTTTCCTGTCTAGATTGGTCTAGTTTAGGGTCTCTTGTAAATCGTGTAGTTCTGTTCTTC
Organism: Phyllostachys edulis; assembly: GCA_036346405.1. Lineage (NCBI taxonomy): Eukaryota > Viridiplantae > Streptophyta > Magnoliopsida > Poales > Poaceae > Phyllostachys > Phyllostachys edulis. The sequence goes on from CM070545.1 coordinate 75,803,721, forward strand.
CTCCGTACCGCTCACGTACGCAGTCCTTCTCGTGTACGTTTCCCTCGTCGCCAAGTCCTAGCGTCGCCAATTCGAAGCGGGTAGCACCACAGCAGCGCCAACAAGGCCTGTCGCCTTGGTCCTTGACAAGGAGTTGAAGAACGCCACGGTCAGCGCCCAAAGAAGACAGTCCAACAAAGACAAGCGCCACGCTCGGCCGGGCCTTCTTCGGTCCAGCGCGCAAGTAGATCCAATCTGCCATTGCCGCTTTGCGCAGCGCTTCACAGAGCCCAGATTACCGCTTGTTTGCTCGCCCGAGGCGCACACTGGATCCGCTCCCGGCGAAATGGGCGGCAGAACTCGAGCCGGATCCGCGCCGCCTGCGCCGAATCTAGCTCTTCCCCGTGCCGCCCGAGTCGGCGTCGCCTCACGCTCCGCTCCCTCCGTGCCGCCAGGCCGCCGCGCACGTGCGGACGATGCCGCCGTTCGGAGAGCCGCCGCCACTAAAGCTTGCACCCACCGCCGTCACCGAAGCTTGGGGCCACCGCCGCCATCACCAAAGCTTGTATCCGCCGCCGTCGTCACCGAAGCTTGGAACCGCGGCCACCTTGCGTCGAACGGCCCTTGCGTCGCCGCCGCCGTCGCCCGAGCCACCACTACTGCCGGTCATCGCCGTCGCCACCGCATCAGAGCAAAGCTCGCGTGAAGGATCCAAGATTGTTTTTTTTTGTTTCGGTCCAGTAGCTTCCGGGGCTTAAGAAAAAGAAAATATAGAGAGAAGAAAGAGAAGACAAAAAAAGATAGAGAAGACAAAAAAAAAGACAGAGAAGGAAAAGAAGAAGAAAAGAAAGAGAAGAAGAAGAAGAAAAATTCAGAGCTGCCTCTTTTCTTGACTTATTTCCTTGTTTAGTTTGGCATAGTCATCCATTGCTTGTTTGCCTTGATAGGTATGGTGCTAGCCTTCCGTTGTTACTACTAGTCGTTCTGGCGAGTTGCTCTAGCTAGGCTTGGTTTAGACTAGGACTAGCATTTGTGACTAGTACTTTGAACTGCTATTCAACTTTGCATACTGATTTGAACAATTGCTACTCCTTTGCTACATACTAGCCTTCCGAGATCCACTTCCTACTAACTCAACAGGTGTCGTTCCTCGCAATCGTTGGGCTAATCGCAAGTGACAGTATCACGAACCAGCCACCGGTTGTACCACTTCCTTGCTGCATTGGTAAGAACTTGTAAGGCGGGTATAAGCTTGAGTGTGAGTGACTTGTGAAACTCCGTAACCTAGTAGTTCATAGGGACATATACACTGTGATTTGTTCTTTGCTTTGATACTAACAATGGCAGGTTCATGGTCACAAGGGGAGAATAGCAGGCCCAACATTGAGAAAGATGCACCTCTCATGCCTCGCACGAAAGACATCATGCAGCGCTTTTCACGCTTGTTGAATCAACATTCGGAGCGTATTGAGGGGGTTCTAGATCGCACCAATAACGATCTTACTGCGATGGTTACACGTGTGGAGCAGCTAGAGAGAGCTCCACCTCCTGTTGCCGCCCCCGCTGCTGTCGGCGTTGCATAACCGCGCTGTAATCCATCCGTTGCTAGCTCATGGGCCGATGAGGTAGAAGATGAAGCGAACACATATGTTGCTGATACAGAGTCCGATGATGGTGTCATTCCCAACAATGATCGTGATCATCGGCAACGACGCTTCAATCGACAAGGTATGCGAAGAGGTCCACCACGTGAGGTATGTGATCATAATGATTCACTTGGTAAAATTAAATTCACTATACCTCCTTTTGCTGGTAATATGATCCTGATGCTTATCTCACATGGGAGTTAGTTGTAGACCAAAAATTTGCATGCCATGAATTTTCTGACAATAAAAGGGTTAGGGCTGCTACTAGTGAGTTCACAGATTTTGCTTCTATTTGGTGGGATGAATTGTGTCGTAATGAACGAAACATACCTAGAACTTGGGATTCTATGAAGAGAGCTATGCGAGCTAGATTTGTGCCTTCATATTATTCTCGTGATTTGCTTAATAAATTGCAACGCTTAAGACAAGGTAGTAGTTCTGTAGAGGATTATTATCAAGAATTGCAAACTGGTTTGTTGCGTTGTGGTTTAGAAGAAAGTGAAAATGCTAAGATGGCTAGATTTTTGGGAGGATTAAATCGTGAAATTCAGGACATACTTAATTATAAAGAATACAATTGTATCACTCGTTTGTTTCATCTTGCTTGCAAAGTTGAAAGAGAAGTGCAGGGTCGACAATCTCGCTCTAGGGGCAATATTGGAGGAACTTTTGCAGGTCGGCCAATGCAGCAATAACACATGGCATCCTCCTCCACTTTTGGTCGTGCACCCCCTGCTGCTCCTTCAACTCCTATACATGTCCCTGATGCAAGCAAATCAGCAAAGGTACAAGTCCCCACAAAAAGTGTTTCTTTTGTTGCTTCTACAAGGCGATCCAGAGATGTACAATGTCACCGTTGTAAAGGATTTGGACACTTCATGTGCGATTGCCCAAGTCAGCGAGCTTTGCTTATCAAGGACAGTGGTGAGTACACTTCAGCTAGCGATATTGAGGAAGAACATGTGTTGGTTGCAACTAACAATGCAGGTGATGAAACTGAGGAAGAACAATTAGGCCATGAGAATCTGACAAGTACCAAAGTCTAGTTGTTCAGCGTGTGCTAAGTGCTCAAATGGAACTTGCTGAACAAAATCAACGCCACACTTTGTTTCAATCCAAGTTTGTCATCAAGGAACGTTCATGTAAAGTCATCATTGATGGCGGAAATTGCAACAACCTTGCTAGCATAGACATGGTCGAGAAGCTTGGCTTGACCACAACTCAACACCCTCATCCTTACTACATTCAATGGCTAAATTCTTATGGTAAGTTGAAGGTGACTAAATTTGTGCGTGTATATTTTTCTATTGGATCATATCATGATTATGTTGATTGTGATGTCGTACCTATGCAAGCATGCTCATTATTATTAGGTAGACCTTGGTAATATGATAGATATACTGAACATCATGGTAGATCTAATCATTATACTTTCACATATAAAGAAAAGAAAATCACTTTGCTTCCAATGTCTCCTGTTGCCATATTAAAGGATAAATTAGAAAGAACTGAGAGAACATGTAAGGAGAACACAAAAAATGATCATAAGATTATAGCTCCAAGTGAAATTAAATTGAAAGCACCTGTTATATTAGCTACAAAATCTGATTGCATTGACTTGTAACAACATCAATCTAAATACTCTACTATGGTTTGTAAAGAATCTTTGTGTCCTTTAGAAGATATGCATGTTTCTTTGTCTCCTATTGCTACTAACCTTTTGCAGGGAAGTGATAATTTGAAGACAATGATTGAGTCGAGGACGACTCAAATTCAAGAAAGAGATGATGATGAGGACATCAAACCTAAGGATGCAACCACTGCTTCGACCCGCTGCACTGCATCCTCTACTTCAACAACATCTTCTCCAATAGGACTTTCGTCTAATGCAATGCCATATTACCCAATTGGATCGAGCTACGTCTACATGCCATGGTGCTACGTCTACATGCCATGGTACTATGTCTACATGCCATGGTGCTACTGCACGTGCCAAGCAAGAGTTCAAACTGGATATGTTTTGGCATCTAGTTCGGCCTTCGGAGAAAACACCGACTTCAAACGTGCATAACTTTCACATACGGAATCTGTTGGAGGTCCACGAGTGCTTGACAGAAATCTTATTTCGTCCTCTTTCCAACGGATCTAGCCTCACCTCTAAATTCCTTCTGTGCACGTCGGAATCACCGAAAAAGATGTCATATCACCTGTTTGGGCCAATTTGGGACTTGTAATCGTACTCAACTTGGACCATATGCCGGCGGGCCACCTAGGGGGTATTACTGTTCATGTGAACAGTAAACATGATTAGTCCCCCCCATAGTTCTTTTAGATTTGTGGCTCCTCATTCCCTATTTAAGGAGGCCGCACCCCCTCTAGTTTCTTTGGATTTTGTTTATGTTTAATTTGCCTTCGTTGCAACTTGTATCTTTTGTGTGTGTCGACTAGACCACCCAATCAAGATCCTTATTCAGAATCCCAACTCAATTCAAATATTTCAATTCCTATTTGCAATTTTTATATTGCTTTATCTTGTTCTTGCGTGCTTCTTCAGTGTATGCAGGAATCGGCCTTCGTGGTCAGGTCATCCGAGTATTCGTGCACGGTTGATAGTGACTTGTCAATCAGTTCAGCGATTGGTGGTTTCGAGCCTTGCGAGTTCATAGCCAGAATCGTGAGAGTTGAGCGACGACTACCGAACTTATCGTCTCATCGAAAGATCGGGCCAAAACAAGGACCTTCGGGTTCATCATCAGGCAAGTTCTCGAGATGGGTTCTCGAGTAGATCGTTGATATGCTGAAGTTCCTGAGCTTCTTCTGACTGGTATTGGGTGTGCCCAGGCAATTTTCTCTGAACCGCAACTCGTTTCCGTCGAATTGTTTCATAATCATCCATACCTGATCTTTGAGCTTGCCTTAGTGAAGTGCGATGATCTCGAGAATTTTTCACACGCTCATCAGAGTATTGACTATGTTCATTGCCGGAGGTGTCCTTGTCATTGCTACGAGCGGTCGTAGGGTGTGATCTTCGGGGAGCGTCCTCAGCCCTGTCTCTAGGAGAGTTATTGCTACCTGAGGGTAGGATGAAGACCTCCCGTTGATGATCTCCACTTGTATTAGAGGTCTCCTCGCTTGAGGAGTCGTCGAATGACACCATCTGACGACTTGGAGCAAACCCCTCCAGCAAGGGGAATTCCGGGTTATAGCCGTTTCCGTCCACAAGTGAGCCCTACGTTGGGATGGTCGAACTCGCAGGAAGAGCATGTTCGAACTCATCCTTGGCTAGGCTAACCGGAGGGAGAGAACCACCAAGTGCTGATGAAGATCCGGAATTATGACTTCCAGGAGTTGTTGCGCCAGATCGGACTATCTCAAGTGGACTTGAACATTTGGAGAGGGAACTCTCGCTATGCCCTAAGTCTGCCTTGGGACAGCTCTCGTTGTGGTCGGATTGACCCTTGCCCTCTAAGGAAGCTGGTTCCCCATCTGGACGTATCGTTGTGGGGGATAAGGATCCCTCCTCAACTCCGTTGGTGGTAAAGTCTCAAGGAGAAAGATCTCCAGGGGCGACATCACCATCGGATGATGCATCACTCGGCTCGTAGTCGAAACCGGCATCCATGTCGATATCTGCGTAATCGACCAAGTCGAACCAGTTCTCCTCGTTCCACTCTCCTGCCATGAGAGCATGAGAATTGGAAAGACAAAGGAAAGCTGATGACTCAAAGATCCCCACGGTCGGCGCCAACTGTCGGTATTTTAGGACCAAACTTACGTAAAGATTGTTTGATTCGGGGGTTCCTCTAGGCTCAAAATCACACAGAGATGGAGACACGGGGATTTTTATACATGTTCGGGCCTTTTCCTTAGAGAATAACAACCCTACTCCTGTGTGTATGTATTGAGTATGCTAAATTACAAGATGGAACCAAAGACTAGAGTGTTGTGCTTCTAATGATCTCTGGATCGCCCCGATTGTCCTCATGATTTTGCCTTTTATACAGTCCTTAAGGTGTACCGTTACACCTCTAGTGTAAAGACTACCTTAATGTCCCAGATTATTGAGCCGTTACTGAAGGTTATTATGGGACTAGTAACGTTCCCATGCTGCCAGGCAGTTATCACCATAACAAATGAGTTAAAATCGTGACATTATTCCAAAGAATAACCGCGTAATTTACTGCCCATATTTTGACCCTAATCGACTAGACCCACATGTCTGTAAGCCCTGTCGATTAGGGTCTGGTCGTAGAAGAGCTTACAACAAGGTAGCAGTCGTAGAAGATCTTATGACCACAGACTGATCATAAAAGAACTTACGATCATGGGATAGTCGTAGAAGGACTTACGACTATAGGGTAGTCGTAAGAGGACTTAAGACTACTAGGTGGTCGTAGGAGAACTTACGACCTTCAGCTTCTCCCTTATGGCTATTAAGGGGTATACTCAAGAGTTACATGATGTAATTATTATCCATAATATCAATTATAGATATATAATAAAACGAGGATAATATCAATTATAGATATATAATAAAATGAGGATTGTTATATCCTCGTCAATCCTGGTCAGCAGCAAGGTAGTCTTCAATTTATCAATCCTAGAAGAAGCTCCAGACTTGAAGATAGTGAAGAGGTGAATGTTATTGACAAAGCTAAAGAAAGAGCCAAAGCTAAAGATTTAGAAAAGGGGAAAGGTACTAATTCATTATTTCCTATAGTTATTAATTCTTCGAATGAGTCACTGTTTCAAATTGCCTCTTCTTTAGGCATTAGTTTGGGTTGTTCTTTGGAGATGGTAGATTGTAACTTGGATCTATTTAAAATCCCAAGAACAAGCTAGAGTTAATATTTTGCTAGAGAGTAGGAAAAAAAGGACAAAATCATAATGAGGTTGATGCTAATCAGGATGGTCCTGATTCTGTAGTACCTCAAGGTATTTTGTCTCATGATGAGGAGGGTGAGAATGATACTTTTGAACCCAATTTGAACTTGTTTCAGTTGGCTTCTGTTGGGAGAAAGAAAAAGAAAGGAGGGTCTCCTGATCTTTTTTCTGTTAAACCTTCCATAAAAGGTAGGTGGGATGGAAATAAAACGAAAGTTAAATAATGAAGGGTTTAGTTTGGAATTGCAGAGGTCTAGGTAGCTTGGAAAAAGAAGAGGTTTCTAAGAGAAACAATCTTCGATATGAAATTAGATTTTATTGGTCTTCAAGAAACTATGAAAAAGGATTTCTCTCAGATTGAGTTGAACTCAATGTGTGGTGGTAAAGATTTTTTTTGGACATGGGCTCCTCCTAAAGGAAGATCTGGAGGTATTCTGGTGGGGGTTGCCTTGGCTACCTTTGATGTTGTTTGTTCTAATTGGGGTGATTTTTTTTGTGAACTTGACAATTCAAAATAAAAGTGACAAGTTCAAGTGGAAATTGATCATTGTTTAGGGGGTTGCATAGCAGGAAGATAAAGAGGCTTTCTTGGTAAACCTGGCTAAGGTGATACATGCGTCTACTTTACCTTTACTCATGGCTGGAGATTTCAATATTATTAGGAAAATCTATGAAAAAAACAAGCCTGGAAGGTGTGGTAAATGGAGCTCACTTTTTAATGCTATCATAGACACTGCAAGGCTGAGAGAAATCAAACTTAGTGGTAGAGAATACACTTGGAGTAATAATCAGGAAGACCCTACTTATGAAGTGCTAGATAGGGTCTTGGTGAGTACTTCTTGGGAGCAGAAGAACCCTTTAGTTAATATCAAAGCATTAGCCCGAGTGCTTTCTGATCATGTCCCTCTTTTTGTGAACACTGGAGAAAGAGTAATCAATCATTCACTTTTCAGATTTGAAATCTTCTGGTTTTTGAGGGATGATTTGTGCCAGATTGTGCAAACAATCTGGTAACAATCCACTGCTAGGGGTTCTTCTTTGGATATTTGGCAATCCACAATGAGGAAGCTTAGAAAGGTTCTGAGGGGTTGGAATAGGAATGTTGACAGCTATTATAGAAAGAATAAACAAAATTTACTAGATCAGATAGATTTGTTGGACAAGGAGTGTGAAATTAATGGTTTGGACAAAGCTAAAGGGATCACAAGTCTCTTTTAGAAAACAATTTGAGAAGTATTTTGAAAGAGGAAGAACTCAAATGGTTCCAGAGAGAAAAAGTTCTTAGAGGGAGATAGTAATACAAAATACTATCATGCCAAAGCAAATGGGAGAAGGAGAAAAAACACTATCTTTGTTTCGCATCAAAGTGAGGGAGTGATTGAAGGGAATGAGAATTTCATGCGATATATTACTGATTTTTACAAAAAAAAAAACTTTTTGGTCAATCAGGTCCTACTCTTTTTCATTTTGATTTGGAAGGTGTCCATCAATTGGAAGAACAGGATAAAATTTTCCTGATTCAGGATGTTAATATAAGTGAGCTTAAAGAAGCTATTTTTTCTATGGAATTGAATAAAACTCTAGGGCCAGATGGGTTTCTAGTTGAGTTTTATCAAAAAATTTGGCACCTCATTAAAAATGATCTGAAAAATATTTTAGATGATTCTTTGGATGGAAAAGGGGACATAACAAGACTCAATTATGGGATTATCACTCTGTTGCCTAAAAGAATAAATGCAGATAGTATTAAAAAATATAGACCTATTTGTTTGTTGAATGTTAGTTACAAGATTTTGACTACAGTACATACTAATAGATTGGCTAAGGTGATTGATAACATGATTTTGATGTCACAAACTGCTTTTCTTAAAAGGAGTCATATCATGGAAGGTGTGATTACCTTGCATGAAACTTTGCATGAGCTTCAAAAAAATAAACAGTCTGGTGTTCTGTTTAAGGTTGATTTTGAGAAAGCATATGACAAAGTTAAATGGCATTTTCTTTTTAAAACTCTAGTTTTGAAAGGTTTTCCAACTAAATGGATTGATTAGATTATGCTTGTAGTTAGTGGAGGAAGTGTTTGTGTGAAGGTGAATGATGAACTAGGGCCTTATTTTAGAACCTTCCAAGGTCTCAGACAAGGGGATCCTTTGTCCCCATTGTTGTTTGACCTTGTTGCAGATGTGCTAGCCATTCTTATTAAGAAAGCTCAACAGCTGGGACTGATTAAAAGTCTAAATTCTCATTTAGTGGAAGGGGGGACTGATATTTTACAATATGCAGATGATACAATTTTTTTGGTTCAGGATGATGAGGAGAGTGTGAAGAACTTGAAATTCATTCTCTGTCTGTTTGAACATATGTCAGGTCTTAAAATCAATTTTTATAAAAGTGAGGTGTTTTGTGTTGGTTTAGCTAGGGAGAAACAGCTTATTTATGAGGAAATCTTCACTTGCAAAAGGGGTGAATACCCTCTAAAGTATTTGGGGATTCCAGTTGATAAAAAGAAGGTTAAGAATGTGGACTGGAAATTTGTGGAGGATAAGTTTGAACATAGGTTGAGTGGTTGGCAAGGAAAAAATACTCACTTTGGGGGGAGGTTGGTTCTAGTTAACTCCTCCTTAAGTAGTTTACCATTATATATGTTGTCTTTTTATAAAGTACCTATGGGGTTAGGAAAAAATGGATTCTTTCTGATCTAACTTCCTTTGGAATTCTGCTAAGGGTAATAAAAAATATCACTTGGTTAGCTGGCCAGTGGTGTGTTTACCCAAGTACCAAGGGGGTTTAGGTGTTTTGGACCTAAAGGATATGAATTTAGCTCTTTTGGGTAAATGGTTGTGGAATTTGGAAAGTGGTGAGGGCCTTTGGCAAGACATTACTAGAAATAAATGCTTGGGTAAACATACTTTATCACAAGTGAAAGCCAGAATTGGAGATTCTTACTTTTGGAAAGGAGTAATGAGTGTTAAAGATATTTTTCTCTCTTGCTGTAGAAGGAAGTTGGGTGATGGTACCAAAACTAGGTTCTAGGAAGATTTATGGATAGGAGACTCTCCTTTTGCTAAGAAGTATGCCAGGTTGTACAACTTGGTATATAAAAAGCTAATCTTAGTGGCAGATGTTTTTGATAAAGGAATACGTTCGATTAGGTTTAGAAGAGCTTTGCTGGGAGATTGCTTGATCTTGTGGCAACATTTATTAACTGAATGTGAAGGGGTGAAATTAAGTGATGCAAATGACCAATTGGTTTGGATGCCTTCTAAATCTGGAAGGTTTTCTGTGAAATCATTTTATCTTGTTTTAAGTAACCAGAATTTTGTCTTTCCATATCATATCATTTGGAGATTGAAATTGCCTCTTAGGATCAAGATCTTCATGTGGTTAGTTATTAAACAAAGGATTTTGACTAAAGATAATCTCATTCATAGAGGATGGTTTGGAGACAAAAGTTGTGTTTTCTGTTGAATGAATGAAAGCATCAACCATTTATTCTTATCCTGTCCTTTATAAAGATTTATTTGGAATGTTGTATCTTGTGCTTTTGGTGTGCTTTGCCCTCCTGACAATATCCACCAGGTGATGACCAACTGGATTGGATTATTTGCTGGGAGGACAAGAAAACTGGTTTTAGTTGGCTTAGCAGCGATGTTTTGGTGCATTTAGAGAGCACGCAATGTGACCTGTTTTAACAAGAAATGGCCTTCAGAACCAATGTTGGTGGTCTTAGACATTTGCAAAAACATTGATCTTTAGGCCAAATTGCAGAATGAGGTCGATCAGGATCTGCTAATCAGGGGCGTTGAGGTGCTGAATCAAGTGGCTATGGAGATTTTTGGGGCAAGAAGATGATGGACACCTTGGATTAAGAAGTTGGATGATGGATGTGGTTCTGGTGCTTAACCTGGGAGCCGTTCTTAGTTTTGTTTTGCTTTAGTTGGAAAAGTGTCCTGTTAACTTTGTTGGATAGGCTGATGTTTCCCAGGAAATCTGTTTGTAAGCACTTGTTAGCTTTTTTTGTTTCCTTTGTGGATTGAGTTTGAACTTCTGTAAATTGGTTTCTTTTAATAGAAACTGGGGAAACCTCTTTTCAAAAAAAAACTACCAACAAAAGTCAGTACCAAGAAATTGCCATTTCACAACGAGGAGAGAATGGAATTGATGGAGCCAATCACATGATCGATGAAGCACGCATTGGTCATGCATTAATAATTGTCCCTATCCAAGTTAGAAAGGGGACTGATTGAAGGAAACCATCTCAGGTAATAGAAGGGCTAATATCGACAAAATTACTAGATTTGAGGGGTTTTGTTGCCTGCATCAAAGGAATAGTAGGTCTAAGCCAAAATTTAGTGTGGAGGGTCTCATTGCAGGAAATCTATATATCTACGTACCTTCTTCGTTTTGAAGGTCTAGAAAAATCTCACAATAATCCTTAAATAAAAAAAGAAGAATTCCTATCAATTTTATCATTAATCGAGAGAGAGAGAGAGAGAAAAGAATATATACACCAATTTTTTTGTGGGGCCAGATTATAATGGGGCAGATTAATCATATATAGATAAGAAATTATCTCAATAATCGAGAGAAAAAGAATATTTACATCACTTATTTTGGTGAGGCCAGATTACAACGGTGCAGGTTAATCATGTATGGATATTACAACTAGGAAAATATCCACTTTTCAACCATGAATTATGGTATCGGTTCATTTTTCAACCCGCAACTTCAAAATTGTTCACTTTATAATCTTAAACTCTGAAAACCATTCAAAACACTACCCTCGCCCTAAACCGCCATGGTTTAAGTTGATGTGGCATCTGAGGTGTCATATGTGATGATCTAGCATACAATGAGTCAACAAATAAAAAAAATTCTCAAACCCCTGTCACATCACCTCTTCCCCCTCTCTCTTCCTCCAGTCCAATAACAACAACAATGCCACCTCCACTTTCACCTGCTTTGTTTTCAAGAGAGACTGTAGGGGAGGCTCTTACAGTAAATATATATAAATTAAATAAAAAAGAATATGTACAGAGGTATACGAGGCCTCAAAGGCCACAAATCAGCTTAGTGAGTCTAGCTAGGTAAAAAAAAAAGATGATATAAGTGATTCTCTCACTCTATGCACATGTAGAGTGACATCCTGTTTGAAGAGCATTTTCCACTCTGCAAAGCTGGGATTCTTGTTGTCAAACACTTTGCCACTACGTTTTTCCAGATGTGCCAAGAGGCTATAACAAAAACCTCCATAAAGAAATGGTGGTGACAAGCAGGGAAAAAAAATCGCGGTGGTTACCGGTAACCACCGGTTACCGGAAAACCCGGCGGGGGACCCGGATGAACAGTAACCAACCAAATTTTTTTGAATTCGAATTTGAATTTATGACTGCATAATGCACTTCCTAGGTTGGTTTAAGCCCTTTTTGTGCTAGATTACGTATTGTATGAGCTAAATATACTTGAATTATTGTATGAGTTAGTCCCGGGCAATTTTTTGGACTTGGAAAGCACATTGGATACCCACATCCCCCCTTGTTGCAACTTGGTTTTGTCTGTTTTTTCCACTTGCTTTGCTACCCTAGAGAGTGAAGCTAGCAAGGTTTTCTCTATTTTTTCCAATTGCTACTTCATTAAATACTCGAAGGATTGTTACTTCATTAAACACTTTCTAATTAATATTTGCATTATTACAATTGCTAATTACCCATAACCGGTTTTCTCTATTTTTTTTGGTTTTTGATCGGTAACCGGTTTTCAAAATCCTCAATTCAAAATTTATTTTTCGAACTTCATCTGGGTTTTTCCCAATTTTTCCGGTAACCGGTCGCCGACCGGTTTTTCTACCGGTTCCAGGTTTTTTATCCTTGGTGAGAAGCTTGTTTCGCATCAATTAGCATGTTGAAAAAAATCTAGTGCTCTGTTCCAAACAATGTCCAAATAAGCCCAGCATGAAGAACTGAAAGGGCAATCGAATAATAGATGTATGATTGTTTCCTCCACGTGGTGAGAACATGTATGATTGTTTCCTCCACGTGGTGAGAACACAAGACACATTCATTTGTTCCTTGAATTGGACAATGTCTCCTTTGTAACATGCTTTTAGTATTTAGGCAATCAGACAAGAGCATCTAAGCAAATAATTTTAGTTTCATCACACACTTACTTTGCCATATCTAGGCAAATGGTTGCGGCGGCTGGAGAGTGTTGAAACTCAATTTGTAATATCGTTGTGATGAATATTGCCCAGTTCCCCATATGCAACTCCAAATATTCTTTTGTTCATCATTGCCCTGGATTTGATCAAGTAGACATTGCAAATTTGTAAGCTCAGTAAAAGCTTGTGATGAAAGAGGCTAATGGAATAATTCTGTCACATCTTTATGCTTTGCAAAGGAGTGCAATAGAGGGAAAAGCTACAAGAGGTAGTGTCCATTCCAAACATCATGCCAAAAAAGAGCAGTATCCCCCGCACCAGTTTGAGAGGAAGCTACACCTCTGTAGGTATCACTAAGTGTAAGAACGTCTCGCCACCAAAATGATCCCATTTCCTTTTCTGCATGAGGGACAAAATGCTTGTAGTATTTGTTCCATATGAGATTGATCCATGGCACATCTTGTTTGCTGTAGAACTTATGAAGATGTTTCAAGAGCTAGAACTTTGACAAGGACTCCTGATTTGATAGCTGTGTTGTTGTGCCAATGCAGGAATTGACCATATGGTGTCACCGCTTTAGTAATGTATGGCAGAGTTTGATAATCTAGGGGAAAACCAAGGAACATGACCCAGCAAATCCTAGTGTAAAATTGCAAGCTCTGAGGTTAACTGGGGACTCATCATGCTTAATCAGATGGATCACATGGTTGTTTCCTATTTGATAAGGGCTACCCAGCACAAGTGAATCTCTAAGAACTACCGAGGCAAACTGATGCAATCCTACTGCAAAAGGCGAGATACATGCAGAGCGAACATGGACACCAACCACATGCTCTAAGAAAGCTCTGACCTCTATCATGGCTTGATGAAGTTGATCTAGAGGTGGCGGAGGAGTAACCGTCGCGATGGCATAATCTCCGTGTTGCTGTGGGGGTTCTCCGTTGACTGTGTCCAACCACGTGGGGGATGAATCCATCCTTGCTCAAGGTTGAGATTAGCTGGAACAAATGGATGGGGATTTTGAGCGAAATTCGCCATGTCTAGCTGAGGATCAAGGCATGCGGCCGAGGAGCAAAGGAGGCAAGGAAGAAAATGCGAGGGCCCTGCTCATTAGCCGTTCATTCGAGTTGATCAAAAGAGAATTAACAGCTGATAGAGAGGATCTCACGATAAAACCCTCCTCTAGTCAATTTCCTTACAGGAAGTAAAGGGGAGGGAGGCCAGACCAGGAGATTTTTTTTACAAAAAACCGGGAGATTTTTTTGAGTCCATATTCCCTTCCTTTTTTTAGACATGCCATATAACAATTAATTTGTTGCAATATAACCATAGTTGTAACAAGCTTTGCATCTGATGGAATTTCTATAGCTTTGTTTATCATGGCCTTTGGCCAAGCGTCGAATACAATTCAAACTGGACTCTACTGATGCCACAGTTAAAGGAGTATCTGAAAAAAACTTTCCTAGACTTCCGACTAAGTTCAAATTTGTATGTAACAGAGTGCAATGCGGGGAATTACCTTGTGCCGCAGGTTTGTAAGAAGCAGAGAAAATCACTGAATTTTTTTCTTCTGGATATTCTACTGGAAGATTCTTGTGCAGACGGGAGAAAATTGCCTTGACTGGAAATGTGGAGGCAGTGCCTGCATTAAGCTGGAGATGTTTGATCATCGCCGCAGGCAAACCAGGAGAAAATGTAGCCACCGTCTCAAGATTATAAGCAAAGAAAACCCGTTTCTGCAAAATCTTCTTCAGATCTTGAAATGATGTAGATTGAATTGATTTCTGTTTGCTCGATTTCTTCTTAGAGGAAACCAGAGTCCATTCATTTTCATGTTCACGAAGCCACAAGGAATGTTCATGCCTCCAATTCAGTGCACCATCACACCAAAGATGAAAATAGGCAGACAAAAACCAAGTGGTGCAACATTTCATAGAGTAAATAAAAAATCCAACATGTTTAGAGGCCATAGAGAAACGAAATCCATAATCATATAGTCGATGAATATGAAAACCAGATGCAATGCCTCCTAGGCAGGAGACTAGAACAAATGTGACTGAATCTTCAGTTAGACGAAAAGTGAAACGGCCAAATGTGATCACCGTTAGATGTATATTATTGCCTGTGTATTTTTTCGTTGTATAAGAGGTTACCTGCATATATGTCACACCTGTACTTGTATATATATGGACCCATTGGCCTCATGATGAATACAAGCGCTGTTCATAACATGGTATCAGAGCGTACCTAGGATTTTTTGCCGAGCCACCGCCGCCAATGGTTCTTCTTTTTCCAGTCGCCATCGTTGCCTGGTTTTGCCCGTTGCTTCGCTTGTCTCTCGTCGTCGCCTGGAGTTCGTCTAGCTCTGGAGACGACGACGTCTTCACCTCCCGCCGCTGGTTCCTCTTGCGCGCAGGCGCAGAGGTGGCCGACCGTGGGGTTGCCGCTCCTCCGCAAGAGGCCGCTAGTCGGTTGCTCCTCTGCAAGAGGCCGTTGTTGCCTTCTACTTCACCTATGCTAGTCGACCGCTCCTATGCAAGAGGTCGTCGTCGCCTACCTCAGCCGTGAGGTCGCCGTTGCCGCCACTTCGCTTGCCGCGTCGCCGTTGCCTTCGCGGGTCGTCATCGCTATCGCCGAAGAACCCTAGTTCCCCGGTCGTGATGCTCTCCGTCGTGGTGCTCTCTCGTGTGGGCCTTTGGCTTGTGCGGGCCGAGTGCCTGCTCTTTAATTGAGCCGGCCCGATAAAAAAATCAAAAACAAAAAAATCAGTACGTCATTCTAACCGTAGCGTCGTCCAGCGCCGCTTGTTAGACTTCATTGTCTTGCTCGCCGCACCGTCCAGCGCTACCTATCAATGGGCACTGTTTCCATTCCTCGCTGCCCGGTGATCTTCGATGGTCTCAATTATCGGGACTGGTTTCAACACATGCGCCTCCACATGCGTGGTCAGCACCTTTGTGAGTTTCTTACCGGCGAGTTGCCTTGCCCGCCTCGCCCTGCTCCACCTGCTGAGCCTGTGCTCCTGAAGACTACTTCCAAAGATGCTCATAAGGAGGCATATAATGCTTTTGAGGATGCTATGAAGACTTTTTAGACTCAGTATGCTGCCTACAAGATATGGATTGATGAGGATACTCGTGCCTCTGCTATTCTGGTTGCTAGCATGGAGGTACAATTCAATGGGGCTGTGGTTGGTTTGGCTTCAGTACAGTTGATGTGGACACATCTACGCAACTGCTACAAGTCGTCTGATGATTCCTTGTATCTTTCTGTTGTGCGTCAAGGGCAGTCGCTGCAATAGGCAGATGCCACTGTGGACGAGTTCTATGCCCAATTATCTGCGGTATGGCGTCAGATTAACTCTTTGGGACCAGATATTTGCCACACATGTCAGTGCTGCCAGCGTCAACAGTCTCACCTGGAGCTTCGTCGTATCTACGATTTCTTGACCCGTCTCCGGGCTGAGTATGAGCAGACTCATGCTCAATTGCTGATGTGCCACCCTCATGTGACTCTGTTGGGGGCCCTTGCATCTGTTCGTGCTGAGCAAATTCGCCTTCGTGCTGCGGGTCTGCTGTCTTCACCGTCATTTTCTTCGAATCTAGCAACTTCTACACCTGCTACATCTCCAACTACTCCTTCACTAGTGGTGCCTTCACCAGTGACATCTGCTGTTGGTAGGGGACTACACTGTACTCACTGCAATAAGGATGGACATGTACAGCAGACCTGCTACAAGAAGAAGAAGGATTTATGTCATTGTAGCCATCCTCCACAGGGAACTGGTGGTTCCTCCTCTCAGAGGAGCTCTGGTGCTTCTGATTCCCAGGAGTTTCTCACACTGCTGTGTCACATGGCTGCTCTTGCACCGTCTGGTTCTATTGGTTCTGCTGCACAGTCTTCTACTAAGAGACCACCTTCTACTTCTTCTTCAAGTATATCACCTTGGATTCTTGACTCTGGTGCTTCCTTTCATATAACATCTAATTCCACCAGTCTCAATTCCATCCGTCCTTTAGCTGCTCCTATCATTGTTCAGACAGTAAATGCTACCTCTCTTTCTGTCGCAGGACGAGGCACTCTTTCGAATTTCTCTTTTCATATTCCTGTTGTTTCTCATATTCCCAAACTAACCATGCAGCTCATATCTATCGGTTAGCTCACTGATCATGGTTCTCGTGTTATTCTTGATTCTGATTCTTGTTGTGTTCAGGATCGACGCACGGGGACTCTGGTTGGTACTGGCCCTCGCCGCCGTGACTCACAGCGTCTCTGAGAGTTTGACTCACTTCATCTTCCTTCCCCTGCCCCTGCCAGTCTTGTCGCCACCGCCTCTGTTGCGTCCTCTACTACGTCTTTTGCTCAGTGGCTTCATCGTTTGGGACATCTTTGCGGGTCGCGTCTATCTTCTTTACTTCGTCGCAGTCTTTTAGGGTCTGTATCTGGTGATGCTTATATAAATTGTCAGGGTTGTAAGCTTTGTAAACAACTTCAACTTCCCTATCCTTCCAGTGAGTCAGTGTCACAGTGTCCTTTTGATCTTGTTCATTCTGACGTATGGGGTCCGGCTCCTTTCGTTTCGAAAGGAGGTCATCGTTATTATATAATTTTTATTGATGACTTTTCTCGACACACATGGATATACTTTATGTCATCTCATAGTGAGGTTCTCTCCATGTACAAGACTTTTGCAACCATGGTCTGTACTCAGTTTGACTCTGCTATTTGTGTTTTTCATGCTGATTCTGTTAGGGAATACTTGTCAGGAGTCCTTTGTGGTTTTCTTGCTGAGCAGGGCACTCTCTCACAGTTTTCTTGCCCTAGTGCTCATGCCCAAAACGGTGTGGCTGAACGGAAGCATCGTCATCTTCTTGAGATAGCTTGTGCTCTCATGCTTGCTTCTTTGTCCCCACCACACTTACGACCGAGGTTTGTTTCTCCGCCACTTTTTGATTAATAGTTAGCCTTCTTCTGCTCCTCAGGGTGGGATCCCCGTTGAGCGTCTCTGTGGTAAGACTCCTGATTATTCTAGTATTCGCCTTTTTGGGTGTGTGTGCTATGTTCTTCTTGCACCTCGTGAGCACACCAAGCTGACCGTTCAGTCCGTGGAGTGCGTTTTTTTGGGCTATAGCGCTGAGCATAAAGGATATCATTGTTGGGATCCTGTTGGCCGATGGATGCGGGTTTCTCGAGACGTCACTTTTGATGAGTCTTGTCCTTTCTACCCTCGTCCTTCTTCTTCCACCACTCCGGCATCTCTTGTTGAGCCACTTTCTTTCCCGACTTTTCCTGCCACCCCCATCGTCACCACACCTCCATCACAGTCTTTGGCCTCTTCGGTGCCTCCTTCACCATCTCCTTCACCGCCACCACCCTCACCAAAGGCACCTCCTGGCCTTGGTCCTTCTTATCCTCTCTACTACACTCGTCGTCCACAAGTTGAGGATTCTTCTGATGCATCATCTTTTTCTGATGGTTCATCCTCTTCGGTCTCTCCTCGATATGCTCTTCGTGATCGCCAGTCTATTCGGGCCCTTGTGCGCTTTTGTTTAGCGGCTCTTGCTGAACCGACTTCTTATCGTGATGCTGTTGTTCTGTCGAACCCGAGAGCGAAGGATCCTGGATTCTCTGTGCTTCATACACTAGTCCAGGAATAGCTAGTGTATACAGTAAACAAAAGTGGATAACATAACCATAAAACATCATTCATTGATAATAATTAAAGTCTGTTACAAAAGGGACATATAGCCAACAAGCAAAATACAGCGGAAGCAAAGCGGTAAGATAGACCACACGATTCGCCACAGGCAATCGTCTGGAGGGCGTAGCCTAGTCATCCAAGGTCTCATTCTCCTCGTAATACTCTTCTCCTGATCAACAATTTATTAAGAAAGGTGAGTACAAATGAATGTACTCTGCAAGTTACACCCAATTAACAGATTGTAATGCATGCAAGGATTCAACAAAGGGAGGCTTATATGGCTCAATTTGCATAAAGCGATATTTTTCATTTAAATATTCATACTAAGTTCTAAAGTAGTTTACTCTATAACAAAAATTCATTTTCTAAATCTCAAGTTTTATAGTCAGATAACATTTATCAATAAGTGGTGAAGGATACCATCCTATCATATGGCTACCCGCCCAAATTCCCATTTGGATAGAAACCCAAAACTATTTAACAAGTCTTTTGAAAATAAAACCAAAATCTAACTTAGAGTGGCTTTGCTAGCATATCCTTGACCGTGGAGACGGCTATAAGAATAGTTCTTAACACTCTACAGTGGTTGTACAGCTTTACTCACAAGAGATAATTAATTATACTATCCGTTCACACACTTCCGTAGTCCCGTCTCACTAAGGTTTTGCCCCCTTCAGATAGAAACCCGCAGGCCCCCCCTTATGCCAGGTGGGAATATATAAAAGTAGGTCATAAAAGACACCCATGCAACCAGATGGCACGACCACGGTGAAATGATACAAGTTATTTAGCCAGGTCCCGTCCACACAAGATATGTGGTAGTACGATGGGGTTTGCAAGATGCGGCTCGAAGACCGACCCTTAATTGACTTGGGCGATGTTCCATAAAACCCATGGGCAACGGTCATAGAAATGACTCGATCCCGTACATCAACGTGCACCATCCAAACATCCATTTCACCCAAGTCCAAACCAATTTTTATTTTGTTTAACAAGTTAAATCATTTTATAAACTTCTAAAGTAAAGGCAATACCATAGTATCATTTAAATCATAGTTGAACTTTTGGCTAAATTTCCCAAAAGAAACATTTTGGTCTAAGCTTTGTCTAAGCATACTGTTTTTCAACATGTTCTAGCTCATACTAATGTATCAACTAGATTTGAACTAAGGTATCAAGGATTGATTGATTTAATAGCAAAGTTCAGCTACACAAAGGAATATGGAATAACTATAAACCTTGAAACAATAAGCTAAATTACTTGAATTTAAATAAGCATGCAATAATAATTTAAATAAAATTTAAATAATTTAACATAATGGGATTAAATATGATCAATGATGTAACTTGTCTTGCTCAAATGCTTGAGGATCTACTTCTTCGCAATATTCGGGTTCCCCAAAGTCGACGAAATCTACATGGGAAGACGAAGCAAATTCAAATAAAATTCAAATGAATTCAAATGAACTCCAAATCAAATAATTTTAGTACAGATAGCTAGATCTTTATTTTAGATGAATTTAGGAATTTAAATCGCTCAAATCAGGGTTCAAATGGAGGAGAACGGGCTTCTGGAAGTTTGAAAATACATTAAATGATGAAAAAGAGAATTTTCGAAATTATTTTTAATTGGAAAAGGGTTGTGTAGCTGACAGGTGAGCCCCACAGCTGTGGACTGGGTCCACAATGGCACATGGGTCCACCATGAACCCGGCTCTAGGCATAGGGCCATGCCACGCAGGATAGGCCACGCGGCTGCCGCACAAGCGAGGAGGGGTGAGGTGGCGATGAGGTGGAGGCCACGTCGACACGGGGACGACGGCGCTCGGTTGCATGGCTCACCGGCGCTCCTCGCCATGGAGAGCCCAAGTGAGGGTACCCAGAGGGAGAGGGAGGCGAGGTGATTCCATGGCGCGTAGTTTTGGCGGCAATGCACAAGGTGGTGGCCGGCGGCGAGCGGAGGAAGCGGTGACGAGGAGTAGGCGAAGGCGGCGATGCAGCTCCGGTGGCGTTCGGAGGGAATGGGTGTGAGCACGGGGTAGGGCTCAACCATGCGAAGTCATCGAGGGGGAAGGAGGCGGCGGAGGAGCTTCCACGGCGGCGCAATCGTCGGCGGCGAGGAGTGCGACCGAAGCTCTTAGAGCTCAAAACTCAGCGATTGAGGGTGAGAGAGAGGGAGCAGGTTGGGGGAAAAGGGAGAGGGGCTCAAGGGGCACCGGGTGCTTGCCTTTATAGGCGTTGAGGAGGGCCGACGGGAGGAGGACAGCATGGGCGCCGCATGTGCGAGCTTTGGCATCCATGACGAGGGCAAGCGAGGAGGGGATGGGGGCAGGTGAGGCGTGGAAAAAGGAGAGGAACGGGCGCAGCGGAAGTTAAGGTGTTTAATGCGCATTGAAAAGGGTGGCGAGGATGAGCGAGGGCGGCTGGGCGGTGAGGCACTGCTGATGCCGAGGTGACATGGAGTGCCAACGGGCAGAATCAGGGAGGAGGAAGTCGACGGGAGTGTGGTGCCGACAGGCGGGCCCCGCTTGGCAGTGGGAGGGAGCGAGAAAGGCGCGGGCGCAGGCTGAAGCGCATAGATGGGCCAGAGATTGGGCCACGCGCGAGGAATAGGAGTGGGCCGAGAGAGGAAATCGGCCCGGGAGCAAAAAGAGGATTTTAAATGGATTTTTGATTAAAGAAAATCAAGAAATCGGAAAGGCTTTTTAGAAAATAGTTAATTAAGTCCAAAAATTTCAAGAAAATACACAGAAATTCCTTGAATTATTTGGGACTTAATAAAATTGTTTTCAACTTAACTTTGGCTTTTAATTTTTGCAATTAAATTATTTTTGGCTTTCAGGAAAAAAGGAAAACCCCTTTTAAATTCCATAAAATGCAAGAAGATACTTAATGCACTCTTTTTTACTTTAAATCCAATAAAGGCCAAGAAAATTCAAATAAACCAATTTTTAATTAATTGAAGTATGATTAACTCATATTAAATTGTTTTTATTTTCTAAAATTTCAAGTTTAAGCTTTATTAATTCAATAAAATCATATGGTTAATTTTAAATTGAAAATTTTCAAAAAGCTCTAAAAATCGAGATGTTACATGTTCATCAGAAGTGGCAGCATGCGATGGCAGAGGAGATTACTGCCATTGAGCGTACTGGCACGTGGGATCTTGTCCCTCTTCCCGTGCGTGTTACTCCTATCACGTGCAAGTGGGTCTACAAGGTTAAGACCCGCTCTGATGGTTCTCTTGAGCGCTACAATGCTCATCTCGTGGCACATTATTTTTAATAGGAGCATGGTTGTGATTATGATGAGATATTTGCTCCTGTGGCTCACATGACCACCGTTCGCACTCTTCTTGCTATGGCGTCTGTTCGGGCATGGTCCATCTCTCGGCTTGATGTGAAGAATGTCTTTCTCAATTGTGAGCTGCGTGAAGAGGTTTATATGCAGCGACCACCAGGGTGTTATGTTCCTGAGGGTATGGTTTATCGCCTTCGTCGATCTCTTTACGGCCTCAAGCAAGCTCCTCGTGCCTAGTTGGATCAATTCTCTTCTGTTGTCACTGCAGCTAGTTTCTCTGCCAGTGCTCATGATCCTGCTCTCTCTATTTACACTTCGCCTCGTAGTCGGACCCTTCTCCTTTTATATGTTGATGATATGATCATTACTGGAGATGATTCTCAGTACATCACTTTTGTGAAGGAGCGTCTTAATGAGCAGTTTCTCATGTCTGATCTGGGTCCTCTTCGCTACTTTCTTGGGGTTGAGGTTATTTCTACACCTGAGAGCTTCTATCTGTCCCAAGAAAAGTATATTCAGGATCTTCTTGATTGTACTTCTCTTACTGATCAGCACACCGCTAAGACTCCTATGGAGCTTAATGTTCATCTTCGGCCCACTGATGGTGGGCCTCTTGCTGATTCTACTCGCTATCGTCTTAGGAGTCTTGTTTATCTAGGTGTCACTCGACCTGACATTTCATATCTTGTGCATATCTTGAGTTAGTTTCTTTCTGCTCCCACTCAGCTTCACTATAGTCATCTTCTTCATGTTATATGATATCTTCGTGGAACCATCACTCGTCGTCTGTTTTTCCCTCACTCTAGCTCTTTACAGCTCCAGGCATATTTTGATACCACCTGGGCTAGCGATCACTATGATCGCCGGTTTCTCTCTGCTTATTATGTTTTTCTTGATGGTTCTCTCATTGCTTGGAAGAATAAGAAGCAAACTACAGTTTCTCGTTCGAGTGCTGAGGCTAAGTTGCGAGCTATGGTTTTATTGACTGCGGAGGTTACTTGGCTACAGTGGTTACTTGAGGATTTTGTTGTTTCAGTTTCAGCACCCACTCCTCTTTTGTCTAACAGTACAAGGGCTATTAGTATTGCTACAAATCTGGTGAAGCATTAGCTTACTAAGCATATTGGTGTTAATGCTTCCTACATGCGGACACAGGTGCAGAACCAGATTGTTGCTCTTCAGTATGTGCCTTCAGAACTTCAGTTGGCAGACTTCTTCACAAAGGTGCAGACCAAAGCCCAGCACAGCTTCTATCTCTCCAAACTTAATGTTGTTAATCCACCATAAGTTTGAGGGGGTGTTAGATGTATATTATTGCATGTGTATTTTCTCCGTTGTATAAGAGGCTACCTACATATATGCCACACCTGTACTTGTATATATATTGGCCCATTGGCCTCATGATGAATGCAAGCGCTATTCATAACAATCACAATAAAGAATTCCTTGGAGTTGCATTTTCCATCAAAATGAATCGAAGAACCAAACCGGGAGCGTACCTCATTCTCTAATCCAGACCACGCGAGAGATCCCAATCACCCAAAGATATGACAGATGGAACCATCGTGATCGTGTTGAGGAGAGACCAGAAATCATCGCGGCAATCAGGGAGAGAGGTGGAGGAAATCGAGATCTCCCAATGTGTCACCAGAGCAGTCACCATCCCCAAGGAGATGCCTACTTTCACCTGCAACTGCTCGATCTGCCAGCGATGCTGTTGTTGTTCATGTTCTTGTTCAAGAAGAGAGTGATGATGTCGAATACTAATGTCGTTGTACAAGAAGAGAGTGTTGCTTCTGTTGTTCATGCTCTTCCCCAAGTCCTACCACCGCGCTCTCAACCCAATCTCCCTCTTCGGTGAGCTCCTTGCAAATTCGTTTGCGTCACTTCGTGTTCCCGAGCCTCATCAATCTTCCCACTCAATTAACACTACAAAAAAAATGATATTTTATGATGGAGCCAAAACATCAAGAAATGTCATATTTTGTAATTTTTGCATTGAAGAAAATACCAGAAAATTGCCAGTTGTTTTGGCAGCCATGTCTTACATGTGTTTTTGAGATTTTCCTATCTAGGGTTTGTGAAAGTTGGCGCAGATCAAGGACATGTTGTTCTTGAGATTGTCCACAAAATCTATACAATTCAATTTTCTAATTCGTTATCGATCTTTTGTTCACGGTTTGGGATACTACAGTTGATCACACCTTTTTTGGGTCCTGCTGATCTAAGGCAATTCAACCACTTATCAAGCTTGTTACTACGCTACAAAACTCATGTTACTGCACGAAAGATGGAGCGTTACTACTCCACCAATGGAGTATTACTACACGTCCATCGGGGTATTGCTGCACGGCAGCCAGAGTATTTTGTGACGAAGTATTAGCATCATAATTTTGTGATGGAGCCAAGACATCAAGAAAGTCTTCTTGCAAATTAACACGAAGTAAGGTCATGTATGTGGCCCCGCTAAAAGTACCTTACGATGATTTTTTTTCATATCGTCATAAAACTCGTGGCCCAGGCAATCCAGTCAGGCAGCTCACATCTATGACAAAAGTTGATCGTCATGACTGAGCCTGTTATTTGCTCCATGCAATGAATTTTGTGACGAAATATAATTGTCATTGAACTAAGGTTGTACAAAAAAAAAGCATATAAATACCAAAATATTATTCCATTTGTAACCATTAAATTCGTCATAAAATTGTATACATAGAGCATCAAATAAAAGTGCGCATAATTTCCAATTATATTGTGTACTAGCATTCATAAAAAGAATGTTCATACATCTACTTTCGTTCATACGCAATCTATACGGGAGTCAAATTTCTAGAATTTTTGGCCGACACGGTCAGTTTTCGAGCCGTATTTGTAGGTTTGACAAGATATCATGGTATTTGTAGAAATAGCCCGTTAGCGCAAGACGGTCACCGTCTTGCCAGCCATGGCGTGTTGATAACTCGGCTGGCGGGCGCAGCGAAACTCTTGGCGCATGGCCGGGCATGCAGCTGGCCACGCGCGGTGGGGTCGCAGCAGGCGCAAGGCGCCACGCCAAATCGCCGCCACGCCACCGCCACTGCCACCTCAGCGCGCCATTTGCCGGGTGATGACCATCTTGCTATGCAAAGACTGGCGCATAGCCACCCGCGCCGACCACCGTGGGCACTAGATTAGGTTTGCGATTAGGTTAGTTGATTAGGGTTTGTTAATTAGATAAATAGGTTACGAATTAGAAAAATAGTTATTGTATGAAGTTTGAATTTGAAGGAAATTTATAATATAGCAAATGAGTTCAAAAAATTATGAAATTTTTTGTGGAGCCTCTCAACACTGTATACTTGCTCGTGTAAATTTTTCATAATTTTATTCGTTCAAAATTGTTATCGTTATTTTGTATAAGTGTCATGTTCGTATGAATCAATAAATATAGAAAACGAGCTCAAAAAATTATGAATTTTATTTTGTTCAACACCTCACGCAGTGGACTTAATTGTGTAATATTTCGGTAATTTTATATGTGTTCTAGTATTGTCTCAAAAATTTAGGATTTAGGTCGCGAAAATTTCAATTATAGGTTTCATGATTTCATGTGAAGAATGTATAAAAAAAACTACATTTAGTTTAGTGTCCGCTGACGCATGGCCAACGCATGGCCACCATGCGCCAGCCAAAACAGTGGGGTTAATTCGTGCTGACCATCTTTCCCACCGTCCCTCCTTCCTCCTCTGCACATCTGTCGTCTCGTCCAGAAATTCCGGCACCAATGCTTATGGAATTCCCGGCGCCAACGCCGCGACTCCTTCTCCGCTCAGCTATAAATACCGAACTCTGGCACTCGCTCATCTCAATTGCGTTTCGATTCTCATTCTTGCGCTCGTCGCTGAGAACCCAGAGAACGTAACATAACTAATTTTATTGGGAGGTTTACTATTTTGTTGCTTCTCGTCGCTCGGCGCTCGGCCTTCCCTCGAAGGGCTGATTGATTACTTCCTCCGAAGGGCAGGTAATTTATGTTATGCTTTTGCCTATTTATCGCAGTCGTAATTAGTCAGTCTTAGTCAGCTAGTCGTAATTAGATAGTTTAGGGGTAATTAATTAGTGGTAATTCGTTAGTTCACTAGTAATGAATTAGTTTAGTGGTAATTAATTAGTTGTAATTAGTAATGTAATATTTTTCCGCCTTGTTTGTTATGTACAGCGCCAAATTTCTACACGAGGATGTTGCAGAAGCGCCAACTTCTACACTCACCGCCACCGTGGGAGAGCCCCGAGACAAGGGGCACTCGCTATGGCACCGCGGAGACTACTAGCACACATCGTTAAATAGGATACTCTTTGTCGTGGATGATCTGTATTATACGACATGCTAGATAAGGTTGTGCATGACCAACCGAGAGAAATGTGTGGCGTGCTAATCATATAACGATGTCTGTAGCCTTCAAACGCACTGCAGTGGGAGGTTACGGACATCGTTATATGATCAACATGCCACGTATTTCTCGGTTGATTCATGCACAACCTTATCTAGCCTGTCGTACAATACAATATGAAAGAACATCATCCACACTAAACCGATAAATAAACCCAGTGCACACTTATCTAGCCTGTCATTGATCAGTGTTACATTTTCTCTGCGTTGGAAAAGAGAAATAGTTATGCGCTCTCAAGGACTATGTCATACAAGAGCTAAACTTGAAATGTAGTTCCTTTGTTGGGACATGGGAAGTCCTAAACTTGAAATGAATGTGTGCTTGTGAGCATTTGTTTCCGTACGCATTATTTTGAGTTCTATATTTATTTTTGGTTGCACTAGTGGTTTATTTGGAAATTCGCTTTTAATCATCTATGAAGTACACTTCTATATGACTGTGTATGTGATGCAGAGCTTTGTTGATTTTATCCACTTGACAATCCACTAAATTGTGTTGATAAGACAAGCAATGAAGTTCACAGGCATTTCCTAAAACAATGGAACTTTCGATAAGACAAGCAAAGAATGATGTTATTGTCCATATGTTCCTAGAAGGATGGAAAATGCTGATATGACAACGGGCCTTATGCCATTTCCTTTCTGCAGAGGGTGCAGGGCTCACCAACAATTAGAAAAGCAACACAGTAAGAAGCGTGACAAGGTGAAAGCACACAACGGGCGATCAGAAAAGCAAAGAATATATATCTCTATACACACACGGTATATTTTATTTTGAAGGCTCTCCTCACGCAGTTGACTTAATTGTGTAATATTGTGGCAATTTTATATGTGTTCTGGTATTATCTTGAAAATTTAGGATTTACGTTACGAAAATTTCAATTTTAGGTATCGAAAATTAAGGTTTCATGATTTCGTGTGACTTGGAATGTATAAAAAAAAACAGCAATACAACACTATTGGAGATGTCGATATACAATAGTAATGTGTACAAATATAGTAAAACAAAATCACACAACACACGATACTATATGGCTCACTCCTCTGAGTCACTACTCTCACTGGCGGCGGATCGTCGCGTCTTGTGACCTTGTTTTCTTGCCGAGCATGACCCGTGGAGTCGCCCACCGTCCGGAGAACGTGTGTCGGTTCGGAGGGTATGGAGACCGTTGAGGCGGAGGTGGACCAAGATGGTGACTCGACTGGAGCATAGTCGGTAGGCAAACATGTCGTCTTCTTGAGCCATGCCGACCTCGGGACAGCTCCGAGGAATTCATCCACGACGGAGGCAAGAAAACCACTCTGGGGGTCCGATTCCTGCAACTCCGGTTGTGCGGATGAGCTCGGGCCTTGCACGTACGGGGTTCCCGCGTACCCTGAGGAGCTCTGGCCTAGAATGAACTGTGGGGTACCGAACCCGGAGGACATCTGCCCTTGAACGTGCGGTGGGGTAGCGAACCTGGAGGAGCTCTGCCCTGCGTATGCTAGAAACCCTGGCTGCCATTGTCCGTGCCCTGGCGTCGTGTACTGCTCCCTAGCAGGAGCTGGGAGGCCCGTATCGTTGTCATCAGTCGACGTGAACTGGCCATCACCCCCCACAGCCGTCACCGCCATGGCCGTCCTCCATGCCGCTACGTCACCCCGAACAATCGAAGGGCGCAAGACGGAACGATGTTAGTACAAATAAACACTCTAGACGTAAACTAAGAACCTCGTAGCTCCCGGATGTGCGGTCACGAGATAACTAAGGGGCGCGCGATCAGGTACGGTCCGAACGACATAAGTGATTGATCCCGACGGACCTACGGCGAGAGAACGGCATGATGTTAGCGGAACGTAAGGTATAACTAAAAAAACTGAATGTAAATTTGTACATAGCGACTTACCTCCGCAGCGACCTGGCCCACGGATGACCGATGGGGAACGCTACAACGCCTGCCGGACTCGCTAGGTCGTGGTGACCTAGCGGGTGAGCACGCCCCCCCCCCTCACTTCGTGCCCGATGCGTAGGACGTCGTCCCTCGAACGACCGCAGCTTTATTATCTTCTTTATCTCCCCCGAGATGTGCTTCAAAAAAAATTTATATACCGCCGGGGTTCTATCTGGGCTGAGTTGGGCGTCGTCCGCTACGCTCTGGATGCACAACGCCCGCTCGAACTGTAGTGACATACGTAATAGGTTCATTAACAAAAAGTATGAATGTTGTCAACGAAACTGCGAACCAGAGGTTGTAAGTGTCGTCTGATGTCGTCATGTCGCGGCCTTTGTAGCGATAAATCGTCTTGGCGGAGGCTCTCTTGGTGCGTCAGAAATGTCACCTCCTCCGTGCGCTCCATAGGAGGAATGGTGAGTCTTGCGCGCGTTCGTGACACGTACCACTCCATGTACGCACCGTACGAATCAGAGTCGTACGGGCGCGGCTCAATCCAGACATCCAAGAGCAGCCTGTTCATCCATGTCGCAATCCACTGCTGCTGGTGCATTCGCCAGTCCTGAATATGCCCACCCGACTTCGATTGCCTGCATTTTCGGAAAGATTAATGTTACAAAAGAAGACGTAAGGCGCAAAAATTACTTGGATGAAGTTTGACTCACGGGTGTCGGGCGCTCGAGGGCTGCCGTCCGAGAACACGAGCTAGTACCGACCAAACTGTCGCATTACGCGCTGTGACGCGTAAGGCTCCACCATATGTGAGAACACCAGGTGACAGGTCGTCGTCCACAGTTGTAGATCGATGATGCATTGCGCAGACAGCCCGTGCGGCGCAACCGTGAGCAGAAAATTAGCATACCATGGACACCAGATGATGTCGCTCTCATGCAACGACTCAAACTCGTGTGGTACAACAAGTAGCACCTCGCCGGTCTTCCGCTGGCCCAGCGCAGACGGGCAGCAGTCCACCGTAAGCCCATGGTAGGCGTGTCTATGGGGTCATGTGGGAGAGGGTACGGGTGCGCCGCTGTCTCGATGGTCGGCCACCCAACAGGGAAGTGCTCCCAACTCCACAGTGCGAGAACGCGTGTGAGCGACGAGTTGGTACCAGGTATTGCTTGCGCGCATGGCGTCACACAACCCCGGTATGTGGCGCAAGGGCGGTGATCCCGGTATCTTGCGGCATCGGCTCAGCCCCTGTGTCAACCTAAGACTCGGCGACGCGGATGAAGCTGGGGTTTAAAAAATCACCCTTTGTGGTTGGAAACATGACCCAACCAAAAAGCTGGAGAAGGTAAGCAACGAGGTGCGTCCTAACGACCTCGTCAGGTGCACCCTACGGGCATTCGCTGAAATACCTCAGCCAAGCCCGAGGGACGCCACGTGCACCCTCCGGGAGAGGTTGGCCAAACCGCTGCTCCAGCCTAGCCTTCCAGTCCACACTCGGAGGGCCCGGAACAAGCGGCACACCCCGGACCGGGAGACCTGTCAAGAACGAGACGTCCTGCAGGGTGATCGTCATCTCACCCCACCGAAAGTGGAAGGTGTGCGTCTCGAGCCTCCACCTATCGACAAGTGCGGACAGCAAGCTGCCATCTACGGTGAACTGGCGTCCGACGGAGACCATCCTCGCAAAGGGCAACAAGCCTGTGTCCCAGAGGATCGGGATGTAGCGATTGTCCAGCGCCCAGCAGTCCCTCCCCGCCCGAAGCGCCAGGGGCGGAGGGCCATCAGTGTCAGCGGTGAGCCACAGTTTGCATCGGTGGTCCTTATCGTAGAATTCTTCTAGTAGCTCCGGTAGAGACATGGCTTACAACACATAGAATAGAGAGAACATTAGTGAGATAGTGGCTAATGAACATAAAAGATTGTAAATTAATTGCAGAGTAGTTTTCCATATTTTAGCTGGAGTGCAACTTAGCATATGACAATCAATTTATAGAATGTAGATAGACCTTCTGAGTTTCAAAATGAGAGATCAGACAACTCGTAGAATAGCTTGAACCTTTTTTTTTTGGAATCATTTGCAATTTGCAGCTGCTAATTGCAATATCAAAAGCATGACACTAAGCTAGGTTGGATCAACAGAATCTCGTAAAAACACACGCGCATGTTTTCGTTGGATATGTAGACATTTTAGCTGTAGATACGATATTATACCTTTTAGAAACTTAATTCTATGAGGCTAGCAAGTACTCTGGTTATTGTATACAAAGTTTCCTAAAAGTCAAAAAGAATTGCACATTCTAACAGAGAAAGTACATCTCATTATATTTCCCAGATGAATATCTAATTCAGTGACAAAAATGACTTCGAAGCTCTAATAATTATATAAAATTCCTAAAATGGTGTCTCCAATAGAAAATATGGAATAAACGTAATGATATATAAGATATTGTACCTAATTGGACTTCGAGCGCGGAATGAAATGAATGAGCAGAAGATCGAGCGGCGAGCGAAATAAAATGAATGAGCCGGAGAGCGGCGGCGAAAATGAAATGAATGAGCGGAAGAAGCGGCGGCAAAAATGAAATGAATGAGCGGAAGAACAAGCGCGGCGAGGAAATGAAATGAAACGCTGGAAGGAATTTATAGCCACAAGCAAATCCTTATCCCACGTTAATTAAGCCATACCGGCGGACATGGATTCGATTGATGAGACGGATGACGACATATTGATGCTTTCGGTAGATAAAATATGGCAAATGGAGGGAGGGCCTGGTTCAAATCCTCCCATAATCAACACATGGAAAATGGAGGCCAAAATAGAGGGAGGGTCTGGTTCAAATCTTCCCACAATCAACACATGGCACGGACGTTTATTAATTCGTACGAACAGGACACTTATACGAAATAGCGATAAAAAATCTAAACGAATAAAATTATGAAATTTTACACAAGCAGGTACATATTGTCAGGAGGCTCCACAAAAAAATTCATAATTTTTTGAACTCAATTACTATATTTTAAAATTCCTTCAAATTTCAGAACCTAACTAACTAACCTAACTAACAAACTAACTGACGGATTAACTAACCTAAACCGGGCTTATTTGGCTGGCGCATGGCCACCATGCGCCATGGTGCAGAGATAGCCACCGTCTTGAGCCGTGTGAAGTGGCTGTGGCGGGTTTGTCGGCCGGGGCCGGGCGGGACGCATGGCGGCGCATGGCCACCGTGCGCCCAGACGGTTAATTTTGCAAATACGGTTTTTATACTGCCATAAGTGTAATTAGCCTGCAAATACCGGCTAGATAAGCCAAAAATTCAAATTTCTGATATCTATACACTTCCAAAAACAATTGTCAATAAAGAGGCCAAATAGCTACCCACTTTGTAATTAGTTTCTTGATCTTCAAAGCCTAAGAAGCACAAGGAAAAAATTGAAGATGCATAAATACATGATAGAATTGATATTCATCAAATCAGCACATTAGCACATTAAGATATATTACTAACAGACACAAGTTTTGAGTTATCCAACCTGCATAGTCAAAACAACACCATTACTCTCGTTATTAACTACATGTATCTTCAACAGTGTATTTATTGTCGTCTCTTAGTTATGCTACGTTAACAAAATCCTACGTGGAGGAGAGGGGAAGGAGAAAGAGCACAAGTTGTCTCTTCCTGAAGAGACTGTCGTGCACGCGAAACAAGACATGATACATTAATCTACTCTAGTTGACATGTAAGTTCGTTTCAAAGGAAAATTATAAAATATAAATATTGAAGAGTGTACTAGAGACTATCTATTGGAGATGTTGTATCTAAAGATAATGTAGCATATGTTAGAGATAAGATTATCTCTAATTATTGGAGATAACTTTAACTATTGGAGATACCTTTAACTATTGGAGATACCCTAAGATAACTTTGTATACTATCCAGCAAAAGAAATACAACTGTGTTGCCAACCAAATATGCATGGAGCATACGGGAAAACCGCTTGTTTCTTTAATTTTTTAAACAGAGGTTTGATGGTTTTTAACTCGTGTTACAGTTTGCAGCAATCACAACCGACATGGCCAGTAAATCATATTGTAAAAGCATTCTGTGCATACTCTGTTCTGCAGCAACAAATGGAGCTAAAACTTACCAATAGGCTCTTGTAGATGACCAACGTTGATAAATTCCACAAGCATACACTGCCATAGTAGGTGAGGGCAAAGTAGAGATCGAAATTAGTGTTTTTTTTTCTAGACTGCTAGGGTACACATTATGGAAGCTGCTGGAACATCTATGCTAAACTTTTTTTAAAAAAAAAAAATGAGTCTAAAAATGGGAAATAAAGATTCTACCTTAGTTCGTTTTCCATTATGCAATGTTGATAAGCATCCGTTCACAATTTTGGCTGTTCCCCTCCCTATGGAAGAACTCAACTCACCGAACAAATATTTTCTTTCTGTTTTGTATAGATGATTACCTGAGAACGTTAACCAAGTATCTCTCACAAACAATTCGTCAAACACCTGCCATGCACCAATACACTCACTAAATCCAACTCTATCATAAAACTAAATCATATGCACTAAATCCAAGCTTGGCAACGCCATGTGTAAGAACAAATCATCAAAATTTTGCTTAAATCAAAGATAAGATTAAGGAGAAAGACAAACCTAGAAGTACGGAGGAACACCCAGTTAGCTTGAGTCACCGTAAAAGCCATCTACATTTTCGGGAGGAGCATAACAGGTGGCAGGAGATCCGGGAAAAGCAGGGAGCCGCAGCCATGGAGACCCAGAGGAGAGGTGGCCTTCGGCGTAGGACATGGCGGCCAAATGGATCAGGGCTCAGTGTAGATGTAACATTCCCATTTTCAGTTCTTAAATAGTGCTTTTAGTTGTCTTTTGTTTCGAAAGCTCAAATCCAAATTTCGAATTCAAACTCCAATCTCGGTTTCAACTTCCAGTTTTGAAATCCTTTTCTCCTCTCTCGGGATCATCCCCTTTATCTCTTTGGCCCCTGCCCCTTTGCTTTGCCTTGGCCTGGCCTGAGCCAACCCTGCCCCTAGCCCGGCACCCAGGACGCGCCCACGCCGCCCAGAGCACGCAAGCCGCGCCATGCCGCTCGTCCTCACGCCGTCGTGCGCCAGCGCCCCTGCCTCGCCCGTCGCGTCCGTCCCTAGCATACTGGCGCACTGCCCGTCTCGCCCATGCCACGCGCCTTGCTACTCGCGTCACGCGCCTGCCCGCACTGCGCTGCCATCCCACACCGCTCACCAAGCAGCGCCCATGCCGCGCCCGCTCGGCTGGCTGACTCGCGACGCGTGCACCCATGCCACCCCGTTGCGTCCCGTCCCCGCCCGCGCAAGTTGCCGCTCTAACGACCGCGCCGCGTCACCCACTCCCGCTCTGCTGCGCCCGCGCACCACCACCTGCCCTGGGACTTCGAGTCGCCGCCGTGACGCCAGCCTCCCGTGCATCGACTCTATGCCCTCAATGGCTCCTTGCCCTTTCCCCAGCTACAAGTAGCCTTGGCCACCTCCGCTTGCCTCCCCTCCCCACATGCACCCTTACCCCATTCTTGCACCGAGCAAAACCGGAGTCGAAGCCCCGTTTTCGCCGTGCTGCCTCGCCGTCGAGACGACACCCCAGTGAGCTTCTCGCCCAGCCCACCACGTCACAACGCGCCCCTTGTGGCCCTCAAGTCTTCCCCTACCTCCATTCTTCTTCTCAGTCGCTGACGAGTGCCACCGCCGCCACCCCTTCTCCTCTACCCACGGCCGCCGCCGCCGCACCACCACAGCCACCCCCAAGCCACCCTGACCCCCCCCCCTCTAGATTCCCCCTCCTTGGGCACAGCCCATGCGTGCACCATCCTCCTCCCCGCGTTGCGCCACCGTCGGCGCCACGCATGGCCTGTGCGCTGCCACCGCTTGCTTCCGCCGCGCCGCTACTCCGGTGCCTCGCTAGCCACGACGCTGCCTCCCTTAGGGCCACCACCCTCTGAGCGACCCATTCCAGCCCTTGCCCGGCGCCGCCGAGCTTCCCTTCGTCGGCGGCGAGCCCCAAGTCGCGAGCTCTCGTAGCTCCTCTGGTTGTCCGAAGTTCAGACAGAAGCCGGTGTTTAAATTGCCAAATCTTGGTCCTTAAGGTCTATTTAATGCTTAACTTTGAGTTAATGATTGCTGGTTTATTTGTCGTCAGTTTCACTGACCGGTAAACCAGCAAGGGCTTAGTGGCATTTAAAACTTCTTTCACCGGCCTCCCCATCCGTGTGCGGCTGCCAGCGGGCCCGGCCGTGACTTGATCCACACGTGCCCATGTGCGCCCGCGCATGGACTCGGTCCACGCAGTTTTTCATGCCTGCGGCGCTACATCGTGGGCCCCATTGTCAACTTTTCTCTCTCCTCCCTTTTTCTGTTATTTCTTTTAGATTTAATTCCTTTTCAAAATTTTAAAAATACAGCTCTCCTTCGTTGTAACTCCAAAAGTTATGAAATTTGTTTCTAAAAAATTGTAAATTCGAGATCTTGCCAATGGCCGTGGTTTTGATTTATTTGGAGTTCATTTGGTATTTATTTTGTACTTAGTTGTTTTGTTTGCTTGTTTTATCTTTTTCCGGTACGTTCATCCGAATAGAGTCCGAAGAAGCGAAAGATCACCAACTTGATCAAGCTCAAGATTATCAAAACTCTCTTGCCTTTAACCCAGGAGAGTCGATACTTTGATCATTTTGAGCCTACATTTTATGCAAATTATATTCTTTTAAAATAGCAAATTGCATGCTTTAATTCTTTATGCAAATGTATGTTAAATCTTAAGGTAGTTAAATATCCATTTGATAATTAATTAATTATTACACCATCCTTTGATAATTGAATCCATGAATCCTTGTCACCCTAGTAATTATATGGTAACTATACTAGCTATAGGTTGTACTTAAACGACATGCTAGTCTTGCTTAAGTACTGAGGTATTAAATACCCCAATTATCATCTTTTAATCATAAAAATGGATTTGGGCAGTCATTGAGGTTAAATTACCGGCGTATTTGAGATAATGAAGTTTCACTCCTCAAAACCCTAATAACTTGCTAATACCGCATCTGGGCGGATGGTATGATGGATGGTATGGTGATGGGTGCTAATGCAGACCAAGGAATGTTGGTTTGTGGACGATATGTGGAATGAACCACCCAGATAACCCTAAGGACTTAATCCTGTGATGACCACCCAATGTAAAACAGTGCAACCACAAGTCTATTGTGTTGACCTGGCTAAATAATTTGTATCCGTCAGTACGAATTGCGCTAGATAGATGACCCATGACACCGTAAGCCTTCACGGCAAAGGGTCAGGGTGCACAACGAAAGTCGTTTAAGAGGGCGCAAGAGGGGGTCTGGTTAAGGGTTGACGGGTCTATAAGAGCGTAACCCTTCTTAGGTGAAACTTTAGCGGGTGTAACTAATACTGAGGGGGGTATTGTAAAGGCCTTGTGATGACCCCTCCTTGATTCACATGTCTACGGAAATGTGTGTACATATCAAGAAGATCATCTTTTGTGGGTAAAGTGTACAACCTCTGCAGAGTAATAAACTGTTCGAACAGCCGTGCTTACAATCAAAGGCAGACATGAGAACTTACTAGAGTTAGTTATATTTCAAAAACCTTTATGGGTGGGATGAAAATCAGGTCGGGCTCACCTAGCCCTAAGATTGAATTTTTTCTGGGTCATCGAACTCGATGGTGTTAACAAGTGGGGATAGCCCCAATCAAAAATAAGTATAAGGTGGAGGGGACCTCTACTGTTATTTAATATTGCACAATTACTCTCTTTAATAAAATGAAATTTGGTTAAAATGCTAAGTGATAGGAATTTGTGATTATGATAATTGAAAACATTGCTTTAGCAACTAAAAGAACCCGAGTCATCCTTGTTAAGCCTTGCATGTATATTATTGCATCTTGTGTGTTGGCTCGCGAGCATGGAAGTTGTGCTCATTCTCGCTCTCCCCCCCCCCCAAACCCTTCAGACCATGCAGATCAAGGGGATTATGCATACTATGAAGATCACGAAGTCGATGGATAAGGCAACGATGAAGAGTAGTCTAGTTATATTAGTCTAGGTCTCACCTCAGTCTAGCTAGCTCGTTTGGTACTTGCGTACAACCGATATTATCCAACTCTTGGTTAATATCATTCGTACACAAGCTACCCCAGTCACTTGCCCGTGGAGGGATGTGCTCCACCCTTTTGCTTTCGCTACCACTTTCGCTACTTTTGTAATGTAATCAATTTGGCCTGTTCGGCTCTTATTGTAAAACTCGACCCGACGTGGTCTATGTTACTCTGATGTTTGTAATATATTGAACGGTTTAGTTCACGTCATGTATGAAATGATTCAGCAATGTGCCTGTGAGTGCTATCTACTGATCCAGGGAATAGCATAGTATTTTCTCAGGGGATTTGGATTTGCGAAATCCAGGTTCGACAGAGCTGTTATCAGAGTATATGACTGTAGGAGCCTTAGTTAGATTGGGCGTGCCTAAGGACTTGAGTCCTCTTTTCAAAAACTAAGAAAACATTTGGCAAAATATAGCGTACTTACTGCTCTTACTCATCTCTCTTAGTCCTTTACTTGTCTCTACCTCACTTGAGTTTTTACTCTGTGGCTGACTCCTTCTCTTGTTTCAAAATTATAGATGGCTGCACCGTCATCCGATGGCCCGTGGGACTTTTTCTCTCACGGAGAGAACGACGGCGAGTTCGTGGACATTCTCCTCCAACTCATGCAATATCTGGATTACCGTCACCAACCCATCTTCAGGGGTCAGATGACACAGGTCCTGGAGTTGAATCTTGGTCTATGGAGGTGTACCTCCACACCTTCAGAGCCGAGCATTCCAGGGCAGCGCATTACGATCTGATTCGACCTGACTCATCTCGCCTCAGCTCGCCTATGCTAGATGCACGAGGATGACCTGTTGAAATCTCCATTCTACTTCTATCCGTTTCTTTAGGAAGAATGGCGCTACCCCGAGATCTTCGAAATCAGAGAAGACGATCCTCGCCTAACCCACCAAGTGTAGCTCACGCAGGCAATGACAGCTTCCCTCATCGATGCCGTGGACGAAATTGGACAGCTTCTGATGCTTCTCACTTCCAGCTACGACCACTCCAACACCCTCCACAACCGGCTGATCAGATGGGATGCAGCCCTCTCTGAGGTGAAGCAAGAAAGGGATGCCGCCATTGCAGAGTTAGCATGGATCACGGCAGCCACTATGATCTCTTCCCCAGCTCCTGCTGCGCCCATCGTCATCCCCAGCAACCCGGTGCCAGCTCGACCGCTTCGACTAGGAGGACCCCACAACAGGATCACTGCGTGCAAGAGCGTGCGACGCCCCAATCTGCCACCCATCATCGACCTTGGAGAGTACAGACGTGGACGCAATCTCAGTTGTTCTCGCTCTCGCTCCCCGGGCAACTGCACCTCTTGTGGTAACCAATACCCACCGGAGGAGTAGTCAGGCTAGTCTAGGTTAGCTAGCAGTGCTTGTGAGGCAGTCTTTTGGTTGCAAACAC
Organism: Phyllostachys edulis; assembly: GCA_036346405.1. Classification (NCBI taxonomy): domain Eukaryota; kingdom Viridiplantae; phylum Streptophyta; class Magnoliopsida; order Poales; family Poaceae; genus Phyllostachys; species Phyllostachys edulis. The sequence goes on from CM070545.1 coordinate 75,841,279, forward strand.
TCCTATTTCTTTCTTTTGTAGACGTTGTATTTGTATCCTATGTCATGGCTTAGCATAGCCTATATGCTATGTTTCGAGAGTCATGTAACACTTAACCCCCTTAATATAATACAACCACTCTAGGCTTTGTATTGTATTGTACTTGTTTCATTTCCTCGTTTTGTTTGAGTTCTTCGGTTGTGCTCTAGAGGGCTAGTAACTCTCACATACTTCCCCTCGTTCTAAGCTCCAGCGTTTCTTCAGATGGCACCCAAGAGAGCCGTCGCCCCAAGCTATGGTGCTTTTGCAGTAGGACGAGGAAGAGGTCGTGGTCGTGGCTGTGGACAAGATCTACCACCTCCGCCACCAGCGAACCCGACGATGGCTCAAGTCATGATCCAATAGACACAGGTTTTCCAAGCCTTGCTTGCCGGTCAGCAGTTAGGAGCAACCGGTCACACCTCCATGTTGGCAGACTTCCTCAGGACAAGACCTCTCACCTTCGCTGCAGCAAATGAACCCCTAGAAACCGAGGATTGGCTCAGAGATACTGAAAAGAAGCTTTGTCTCGCCCGATGCTCAAAAGAAGATAAATTGGACTTTGCTACCCATCAGCTAAAACAAGGTGCCGCTACTTGGTGGGAGAACTACCTCGCTGCCCGAGGTGGTGAAAGTCCAGTAGCCGATGAAGAGTCAGAAGCAGAAGTAGCAGCACCAGAAGCCGGTGAACCGCAAGAACCAGATGCAGATGAAATTGCTGAAGTACAGATAGAAGAAGAGATTAAACCTACGTGGCAGTCCATCTCCTGGAGCGAATTCAAGATCGCTTTCAGAACCAAATTTGTGCCAACAAGTACCATGAGAATGAAGAAGAATGAATTCAGAGTTCTAAAGCAGGGTCACATGACAATCAATGAGTATCTGACAAAGTTCAACCAACTCGCCCGCTACGCCCTAAGTGACGTCGCTGATGAAGAGGAAAAGATCGACCGCTTCATGGAAGGAATGTGCGAATACATGAGAGTCTAGCTTATCCTCCATGATTTCTCCAGTTTCCACCACTTCGTCAACAAAGCTCTCGTACTGGAAAATGAGAAATAAAATAGGGAAGCCAGACGCAAAAGAAAGATGGCAGCTCAGGAGCCACAAAGTAGCTACCCCCAGAGATCATCATTCCATTGCAGCTCATCATTCAAGCCAATTGCAATCCCGCCACCAAGAGCTCCAACTCCAGCTCCAGTGGCAGCTCCTCGTCCCAGTGAGGATGTTTTTTGTGCTCCCCGCCCCGCCGGACAGCCTGCGGTGCACAACCCGATAGCACATCTTCGTTGCTTTAGTTGTGCAGAAAAAGGACACTTTGCCAATAGGTGCCCTCAACACCGAGTCACTCCTGTGCCTTTCAACTTAGGAGCCACACCCACTCAAGGACAGACATCAACTCCAAGCAAGAGTCAACCGACTCCGCAAGCATCCAAGTCTGCCTCAACACCCAACCGCGGACATGTGAACCATGTCATGACCAAAGGGGCACAGGAAATCATAGAAGTACAAATGGGCACGTTTTCTGCTAAATCAGTTCCAGCGCAAGTTTTGTTCAATTTTGAAGCTTCGCATGTCAAGAAAGTTTGCTGAAGGGTTTTAAGTTGTCGTCCTGTAGAACCCGTGGTGCTAAGTTTCCCTATTGAACCCTTTCCCCCTCCCTCCCTTTTCTGTTTTTTGGATTTAGCCCTAATCTCGGGGTCGAGATTCCGTTTAAGTTGGGTAGGTTTGTAATATTCCCATTTTTAGTTCTTAAATAGTGCTTTTGGTTGTCTTTTGTTTCAAAAGCTCAAATCCAAATTTCAAATTCAAACTTCAATCTCGGTTTCAACTTTCGGCTTTGAAATCCTTTTCTCCTCTATTGGGCTCACCCCTTTTCTCCCTTTGGCCCCCGCCCCTTTGCTTTGCCCTGGCCTAGCCTGAGCCAGCCCTGCCCCCAGCCCGACACCCAGGACGTGCCCACGCTGCCTAGAGTGCGCACGCCGAGCCATGCCGCTCGTCCTCACGCCGTGTGCACGCCAGCACCCACTTGCCTCGCTCGTCACGTGCCGTCCCCGATGCCCTAGCGCACCTACCCGTCTCGCCATGCCACCGCGCCTTGCTGCTCGCGTCACCGCCTGCTTCTGCTACTTTTATTATGTAATCAATTTGGCTTGTTCAGTCCTTATTGTAAAACTCGACCCGACGTGGTCTATGTTACTCTGATGTTTGTAATATATTGAATGGTTTAGTTCATGCCATGTATGAAATGATTCAGCAATGTGCATATAAGTGCTATCTACTGATCCAGGGAATAGCACAGTGTTTTCACAGATGATTTGGATTTGTGAAATCTGGGTCCGACAGTAGACATGGAGCTTGATGAACCTCCAGCCTTGGATACTTCGATGAGGAGGCGTTTGATTATTAAGGATTCCACAGGCGACTTCGCAAATTTTTACCGGTGATGTGATTGCATTTGGGGAGGAGAGTGAGGTGGAGATGGTGTGTGAGAGGGAGAGAGAGAGAGAGCGAGATGATGTAGGATGCTGGGACTTATAAAAACTTCGGCAACAAGGACAGACATGTTGCCAAAGAGTCTAATTTCAATTCCCTTCAGGCGCCAATGGATAATCTTACCGAATTAAGTTGTTGCCGCCGTTAATAAGAAAACTTCTAATGATGAACAAATTAAATTGTCATACACTATCACAATTTTTAGTGACAAAAATGTTGCGACTGTCATGGATGTATAATTCCATGTACACATAATTTAATAATATAATTCCATTACTTTTACTATTAATTATAATATGCGATGCAAGTGCAATTTTAGATAGAATAATTGGGATACATAAGCAACCGTATGGACCAAGTTGTCCTTATACTCAAACATTTCTCTAGATCAACCCTAGATTAACTTATGACCATGTTTAAATCTAGTTCAATATTCTTAATGAACAATAAGTTAAATTGGTATTACCCTTACTCAACTTGACATGAATATACTTTAGACACCGATACGAGTATTTTATAGATAACTTGATTATACTAAGCCTTTGTAACAAAATAATTCATAGCATGTAGGTACAATATCATCCATTAGAGATCAATATACCATACATGTAATGCTGTGTAATAGCCCAAATTTTGCATCATTTGGAATTTCTTGGATTTTCAAAAAAAAATATTTGTTCCAGTTTGTGAAATTACAAAACAATTGGGTGCATTTCAAAAAGGCAAATCAAAATCCAATTCTTAAAAAAGGAATTAATAAAATCTACAAGAAAAGTTAAATCCTAATCTCCCCAATTCCAATTCATCTTGGAATCACATCCTTTCATTCCTTTGAAATTGAAAATCTTTCTGAATTTGAGTTTCCAAATTATAAATCATATCAAATCCCTCCATCTTTCTGAATTTGGGATTGTAATTCAAATTCAATGATGAAATCTCCAAACAATTTCTTTGAATTTGAATATCTAATTCAAATACATCTTGAATCATTTCAAATCAATTGGCAAAGCATTCTTCCCTCTATCCTCCCCTCAGGCCGAATCCGCTACCCCTAGCCCACTTCCTCTCCCCATGCGCCTCGATGAGCTTCGAGCTTCATGCTCATGCCCGTTAGCTTCATCTTCTCACGTTCTCTATGATGCTCCCTTTCTCTTTCCAGTTGGAGCATCGGAGCCTCTTCTTCCCCGTCGCTGGTACAGAACCATCACCGCCCCTTCTTCCTTGCTACGTCTTTGGTGAGTCTCTTGCCCCCTTCTTCACATCATAACGTTTGCCTAGCTCCCATGTACCTCCTAGGCTAGATGATGTAAACGATTAGTTGTTGTAGCACCGTAGCCGCTTCGGTCATCTTCTTCCGGTCGCCATCTCCAGTGCGCTCCGACGAGCCTCTGTGCGCACCACCGCTGTGGGTAGCATCACCATAGAGCCTAGTACCTCACCTGCGCTCAGGCTAGCTCCCAGTAGTACCATAGCAACATGTTCACCCGTAGTGTTTAAACATTAAGTAAACGGTAAAGGTTAAGTAGTATAGTCTGTAGACCGAGCTCATGGACCATGGTCTCTCACCAGTGGGCCCTAGCTCATGTAGATCGTCTGTGGACTAAGTCCAATGGACCGAGACCCCACTTGTCAGTCTCTAGGGATTTCCCAAATAAAAATAAAGATAAAATAAAATAAAAATCCCAACGGACCCCACCTATCAGTCACAAAACGTTTTTGGAATAAAAATAAAATCCTGGTGGACCCCACCTATCAGAAATTTTTGAATTTCTGGATTTTCTTTTCGGTTCAAACTTTGGAGAGCTCGTACTCCCTCATTTTAAATCCAAGTCAAGTGATTTTTATTTATAAATTCGTATAAATTCAAGATCTTTCCAACAATACCAAAATCATAATTTTTGGAGATCATTTGAATTTATTTGTGTTATGGATATTTATTTGAAGTTGTCATTTTCGCGATAAATAGATTGAGCGTCATTTGAAGACATAAATAAATGCCGCTTCAAGTCTAGACCAAGACCAAGAAACATTCACTTTTGAGCAAGTCAAACCTCTACCTTTGATCATGTTGAGCCTACTTTTAAAAAGCAAAGTATTTTGATTTAAATTACAACTTGCATGATTATCATTAATTATGGAATGTTATGTCAAATGTTGATATTTACCTATGCCAAGTTTGCTTATCATTATGAATCCCTCCTTTGATTATTAATACCACTTTTCATTGTCGCCCTAAGAATAACTATTACGTGAGTAAAATATCCCTTTGATTAAACGAAAATGACTATTGGTTGTGCTTACATACTGCTTAGTAAAAGAATATGAATAGGACACAAATATTGCTACAGTGAGAACATGGATACTTCGAACTGTAGCGTGGTGACATGGGTTACCACTAGAAATAGGAAAATGTATTTATAAATGATTGAGACCTGGGTCAGTAGTGATTGAGACTGGTTTTGGGTGCACACAATGATTTGGTGGTTTGCCTCGCTTGAGTCAATTAAGGACCTAATTATGTGTTCCATTCACATCTACTAAGTCATACAACCATATGTCTAGTATGGGATAGACCTAACCAATTAACATGCATAGCTTGGCATGAAAACCTGCGCCCCTGGTTACCATGCATAAAAGAAGGGTCATACACTCTCTAACAACAGAAGGTCCCTCATTGAAGACGTGAACTAGTGTAAGGAATCATTCTGGGTGTGACTTGGTGTAAAGCATGTCCCAGCGTTGAGGGCAGACCTCGCTGGAGTGGGTCTAATGTCAAAACTAGGTAGGGGAAATGCTTTGTTATGATCATCTCTGTCGCACTCCCAAGGAAGAGGAGAAGTTTTGTTATGATCGTCTCCGTCGCACGCCTAAGGAAGAGTGTCATGGCCAACATTATGAGATTGATTATATCTTGTGGGTAAAGCTATACAACCTTTGTAGAGTGTTTTTAACCTATTCGAATAGTCGTGCCACCGGTTATTGGCAAATATGTTAAGTTCGCCACCACTGGTTAGTTTTAATAACTTAAAATTGTGAACTAAAAACATGTTGGGGTAAACATGATGGTTGTGGTTGTGACATGCTGGTTTAAGTACGGTCACTATGTATGGGACATGTTGGTGTAAGCATGGTTGCCGGTGTTTAGATATGTTGGTGTAAGCATGGTCTCTGTGTTTGCGATGTGCTCTTGTAAGCACGGTCGTCGAAAATGTGATATGCTGGTGTAAGCAAAGTCACTGGTACTTGAGACTTATTGGTCGAGTTTGCAACATGCTGGTGTAAGCATGGTCATTAAGGTTGTGACACGCTGAGGTAACCGTGGTCATACTAGTTTAAACATGGCATTGATAATAATTGTGTATACAAAATAACCATTGGTTTCAAGTTAAAATGCTAAGTCATAGGTTTTGTATATATCTATAATATTTGAGCAAAATTGGCTATGTGCTAAAAACAAACATACAACCCTTCCGTTGAAAAGCCCTGCATCTATATAATTGTATTTGTGGTAGGGGCTTGTTGAGTAGTTTTTGTACTCATGGTTGCTCAACCATGTGGATTCAGACTATAAAGCTGAAGGCCCATTGTATGGATATTTTTATGCATCTAGCTATGGAGATAATGGAGACGACGTTAACTAGGTCCTATCTCCTGTCAGTTGCCTGTGGCAAATTGATGGAGACCACGCTCTTTTGAAGACTTTTCGCTGCTATTGTGTTTTCTTTCACTGCTACTCTGAACCTTGAACTAACTGGCATGTCGGTACGTTATGTAAGCTTTAGCCTTAAGGCCCAATTACCTTGTTTTGTAATAATATTTAATTACAGTTATGTAATTATTATATGGATGTGATATTCGTCAATTCTGAACTGTGTAGGCTAGCTATTGATCATGGGACTAGCTCGAAATACACAGAGAATTCTAGATGCAAATCCAGATCCTCACATTTTGCAGTTGACTTTTTTTATTGACGATAGCCGGCCTATCCCCGGAATCACCTACTTCACATTTTGGACACTCACTTTTTTTCGAATATCTTTTTATCAAGTTGAATCTATTACGATAATTTTCATAACGTCACAAAAAATTGACCGACCTGCCGCATGTAAATTTCATGACGGAACCATTGGTATTGTCACAAATGGTTTGCTATGCATGACGTTTTTGAATTTTGTCACAAGGTTTTTGTCATAAAAGGCCATATTTCTTGTCGCAGTCCTTCGCCGGAATCGAGCTTGGCTTCGTCACCTTTGTCTGAGCACCGCTGTCACCAAATTTGTTGTCTTTGGTAAACCCCTGCCATCATCGGTCTCACTATCTTGTTCCATGTGCCATGTGTCGTGTTCTACCTTGTGCTCTCCCCGCCTTTGCTGGAAACCCACCGTAGCACACCACCATCGCGCCCACCTGCCAACACTTCTCTAGGTTCCCACCAACCCATTTTTGTAGGGATAGAAGATGTGTTCCTCTTGTCCTGACTGTCAGCGACTTCCATCCCGAGTGCCTGCTCATCGAAGCTTTGAGAGAGAGGGATGGAGGGAGAGAGGGAGGAGGAGAAGTAGACGGTCGGTGGCAAGCTCCAACAGGTGGTTGTCGACGATGAGCCTGGGCGGGTGGCGGTCAATGGCGAGCGGAGCGCAGCCTGGCGAGCTTGAGAAGAGAAGAGAGAGAGAGGAGGAAGAATATGGTGTTCAGTATGACATCATGTTGCTGATTAGGATTCCACAAGGATGCGACGTCAACATAGACTTGCCTACTAAGAAACCACGTAAAATCAAAACCACTCACGTTTGAGTGGTGGGGGTAAAATGAATGATTTCGTTGGGGTGAAAGGGGTAAAATGAACGATTTCTTTGGGGGTAAAACCACTGTTCATGCGTGTGCGTTTTTTGGCCCATCCGCGCAGTGGAGGTGCGGCGCGATATGGGGGATCTAGGTGGTGGGGGTGCAGCAGGGGGTACGTGTCGCCCGCTGGCACATCCGCGGTGCCATTTTTGTCAATTTATTCGTAGGGGACTATTTTTGCTATTTCGTTGCGAAACAGTATCATTTAAGCGAATAACTCGCCAGATGGCTAGGTGTGCACCCAGCCTACCATGGTTAAATTAATAGATTTGACGTTGGTGTCCACTAATTTAGAAGTACACACGCGTACGTGTTCAGTGAGAAAGCATGTGCCCGCACTCTGTGAAGCATTGGATGTCTCCAATAAATTCCTAGCGTTTGTAGGGGCTATGCATGCATATTTGTTCATAGGTGGTGTGAGTGTGGTGTGTGTAATATTGTATGGGTCTGCCTTGTACCCTCTTAGAAAAAATAATCCAGATGGGTCAATTGATGTGATCATATACACAGGTTGATTTGCTCGTTTGACTGACTTGATAATTACACAATTCTTCCGTTTTTTCAGAATACTCCTAAAAGTCGTTGTATATTGTAGCAAAAATACTAATTACCCTGAGAAACAGGCTAGACTTGCATCCCGACGCGTTTCGGGTGAAGGGGGAAAAAAGGTAAATGGAGTGTTAGAGGAAGTAAATAACGCAAGGGCATAAAGACAAAAATGTATGGTAATTCTGACTGCAAAAACGCAGGATGTTTTACTTTATATATGCATACGAAGGAGAAAGACTTGACTTCGTTATGTTGTTTGAGGTGGAGACTGGACAGGCCACCAACTGACGCATCTTCACATAATTAAAGTTAGGTACCAGATTTTTTAAAAAAAAAACTAACCTAGTTTATATTCTAAAATACAATAATAATACTATATTTTTTATTTTACAGGAATAATCATCTGTCGCTCAACCATTGGGCGACTAGTCCAAGTCACTTAACAGTTGAGCGACTTGTACACTTGTCGTCCAATAGTGTACAATGCATGTCTGCTAGCTGAGCAGTCTGTGCACTTGGACCAACTTGTCGCTCAGCCGTTGAGCGACAAGTCCACGTGTCGCTCAGTCGTTGAGCGATTTGGGCTAGTCGCCCAATGGTTAAGCGACAGATGATTATTCCTGTAAAATAAAAAACGTAGTATTATTATTGTATTTCGGAATAAAAACTATGTTATTTTGGAAAAAAAAATCTTAGGTGCACGCATGCACGAGAGCCAGCTGCAAGCATGCATTCATTCACACATGAAAAATTAACAGTCAAGAAATCATTCACCTTTGAAAGGTACATATGACAATGGAAAATTGTATGATACTTCTAATACCGTAGTATCTCGTCTAACCAGAGAAGTAATTAAGGAAATAGGAATTAGAAATTCAAAAATTAGTGAGGAAAATAGAGGTAGATCTTCGGCCCATGGCCCAAGAAGAGGGCCGGCTGCCCATAAGAAGGCAAGCGGGGAGGGGGACGACCATCCAAACCTTAGCCGCTGACGGCTGCTCTCCCCTATGCTATGCGCCACACCCTGACCGAGCCCCTACGCTCCTGGCCAAGCCACCTCCTCTGTCGTCTGGCCCGACCACCTCCCCCTCAGTGTGCCTCCCTGCTGACCCTATCGTCTGCATGCTGCTGCTGCAAGCAAGGAAGGAGAAGGGGTTCCAGGAAGGGGAAGAAGGAAGGAAGAGGGCAGAGGGAAATAGAAGAAGAAAAGCTAGGGTTTGTGCTCCGTCGTTGATTTTATTCGTGGGTAATGATCTAATAATATGTAGATTGATCATAGAGCAGTGTTTATTCACGTGGTAGATTGGTTTGGTCACAAGAGTTAGATGTTTTGTCATGCCCTAACCTAGTTCATTAAACTGTGTGGCAAAATTTTGCAAGGGGATTTTGGGATATCTCTGGCCAAAATCATGATTTATCTAGGTTAGAAAAGTTGTACCTTATTAGCTTGGCTTTCCAGAAAGCTCTGGATCACTAAATTTGGATATGTGAGTAAAAAGATATGACCTTGGGAGTACTAATGTCCAGAAATATGTTGTCAATAGTAGCAGTCGCATAGATGGATTAATTACGTGCATTAGATGAAATAATTTAGTTGTAGTCATAACTAGAATAAGCAAGATAATTCTCAGTAGATTACATAAATTTTATGGTTTACTATTTTTCATATTGTAGAAAAATCGATACAAAAATGTGAAGTTTGTTGTTCTGATAATTTCCAATATAACCTTCGGGGTTAGAAATGGGAACCTAAATGATAAATTTAGAAGATTGGCATAACTAGGATATTGTGGGGAATTTCGTGTAGATTACTGAAAATGTAAATTTTGCTATATTTGGAGTCCATAAGTGAAAGTTATGGTCGGTTGATCACCGGGGCAGTGGGTAGGTCATGCGGTGAATTTAAGTTAAGCGTGTCGGGTTTGCGCATAGAAGCGAGGTTGAATTATTTGATGGTTTGGTACTGTTGTGGTATATTTGGAGTGTGTTATTAATTGTTTGTCCAGGGAGCATTGTGTAACATCCCAAATTTGGAGTATTTTTTAAGCATTTAAAAAGAAAAGGAACCATTTGAATTTTCTTGATTAAGTTCCAACTTAATTTGAATTTTTAGAAATAAAAACAATTTAATGTGAACAATTTGAACTTTAGTTAAATTAAAAGTTATTTTATTTGGGTTCTTTGAGTTCCAGAGAATTTTCTAGGAATTTTTGGAGTTCAGTTGCTATTTTCTTTGAGCTTGATTCTCTTTAATCTAATTTCTGAAATTCGGAATTTCCTTCTTCCGGATTTTTCCTGTCGGGCTGAATTCTTTTCCTTCGGCTCGGTTCTCTTTTCTTTCTAGCCAGCCCATTTTCATTTTTCCTCTGGCCCAACCGAAGATCCTTCCTCTCTTCTTGTTTCTCCCACTGCCGAGCGGACCCACCTGCGAGCCTCCTCCCTTCCTTTCCTTCTTCTTCTCGAGTCGATCTCTAGCTCCCGCACGCCAAACCGTCAGTCTCCTTGCAAACACTCCCATACTAGCCATATTTAAGTGCAATCGGCCGTGTCAAAATTGTCGCCTCGACATCCTCTCTCAAATCCTCGAAGTGTCACTGCCGGTCTCACTTTCATCTCGCCGATTGGAGCTCAGGAAGCCATCGCCGCCGAAGCCTTTCATCGCCAGAATTTGTCGGTCTCGAAGGTTCTCCATCCGCATCATTTTCGACATCGTGTTTGTGACGACGCGTCCTACCCGGTGCTCCCATCATCATCGCCCGAAGATCCCCGAGTTGCTGTCGTCCTCATCTCCTCAAAAATCGGTTGCTGCCACTGTCTTTGATCTCCCACTCTGGTGAGCTCCTCTCCCTTCCAAGCATGTCATCTTGTGGTCCTCGTCATTCTCCTTCATCCCCCTTCCTTCTCCCTTTGTCTCTACTGCCGAGTTGCCCCGGCACCATCCTTCTTCCTCCTCTCCGGCCACCTCCGTCTCGCCGCCACTGCGGTCACTCTCAGGCTGCTTCAAGGTGTTCCTTGGGATCCTCTTGCCATCGTCATGCCAGTGCTTCCCCCTGTTCCCGTCAGGCACCTTTGGCTCACCGTCGTCATTGCGCACCCAAGTCCATTTCGCTGCCGCCGTCGACATTGTCGCCACCTCGCTGCTTCTTCGGCCATGTCGTAGTCACCTAAAGAATCTTCACGTTCTCAGGGTTCTGTTTTTCCTATCGTCATCCATCCCCTCGTGTCATTCGCCGTCAACACAGTGCGCCAACGTCACCAACACCATCCTCTACTGTTTTATATCAATTGCATGTTATATTTATATCAACTGTTTTGGGATTAATTATCACATATTTGTCATTATGCCTCCATTGAACTTTTGAATGCCATAAATCACTTGTCACCATAGGATGGTTGATGTTAGTTGGACATATTTGTATCACCAACATAGGTATCATACAGATGCTTAGTCATGCTTAGTTACGATGTGCTCATGATCACATGTTAAGTAATGTTAAATTTGACTTAATGAGATATGAAATTGTGGCGGGTAGCCACTGTTCTTAAAATTTATGTACCATGAAAATGTATGTCATTGGTCTTGGTTAAACAAAATGATTTCTGCTAGGGCGAGCGATCGTGAAGTAAAGGGGGTGCGGTTAGCACATTGTGGGATATGGTAGACTCGCCTGAGTAACTTGTCAAGGACTTAATCTTGTGCGCCATTGAATTAGGCCTTATCATACAACCACATGCCTAATGGGACGGACCTTACTTAGTAAGTTGTAGAGTTTTGACATTAACTACTCAGGTTGTAGGTTTAGTGATGGGTGGGGGTGTGTACTACTCTGAAAGTCGTATCGATGGACGGTTCACCGCATCCAGGTGCAATGGTGTGCGTCGAACCAACAGTGAGGTTGGGGTCGACGGTGTGCACATCGAGAGAGTCAATTGTTGAGATAAAATTTCTGAAAGGTTTTGTTGTGATTAGCTCTGTGCAAGTTGATTACATCTTGTGGATATAGTGTACAACCTCTGCAGAGTGTTAATTGATCTATTCGAATAGTCGTGTCTGTGGTCATGGACATGCTCGGGGATTTCACACGATAGGTAGAGTTTCTTTATAAAATGTGTCGAAGTGTGAATCAGAAGTTCACTTGATGAATATAATATTCATTGGGTAAATGGGTAATTCACTTGGTGGGTTGTGTCGGAAGGTGAATGGGGAATTCACTTGGTGGTTTTGTTGGGAAGTGAATGGGAAGTTCATTGGTTGATTTCAAAGAAACTGTTTACTTTATTTATTGATTGTCTTTTAAATTACGCATTTCACTCTATTTACTGTATTTATCGTCAATACTGCTTTCTACAAAAGAACCATACATCTAATCATTTGTTCAAGCCTTGCATGAATATTAAATACATATTGTTTTCCTACGACTTGTCGAGTACTTTATGTACTCGCGACTTCAAATTCTGCTGCTTAGTTGAAGAATATCAAGCTACTCAAGAGTTATACGGACATGAGTTTTATGAAGGCTTTACGGATTAGGATGTGTTCTCCACTCGATTGCCTGTGGGCATGTTGATTGGTCTTTTTAAGTTTTTCTGTTCCGCTGTAAGAGTTTATTTGTTTCTTAGCCCTGCATGGCACGTTAAGTAAACATTAACCATAAGGTTCAGTTATTATTACTATTTGTTAGTTTGAGATCTTTTTATTTTAATCGATAAATGGATGGTATTTCATCAATGTTTCCTATGTGAGCTAGCTACTGATCTGGGACTAGTTTAGAATACATAGAGGGTTTCGGATGTATAAATCTGGGTCCCGACACGTTGCCTCAAGTACAGTGCCACATTTGCATTACCCGTTTTCTAGAGGCTAAAAGATAGGTGCTTGGTAGAGCGGTGGACATTGGTTTGTCAATTCTTGTCTCTACAATTGAATTAATATGACATTTATTTATGGTCTCTATTGCTTATTTAAGTGCCATGATGGTTAATATTGATTCGGTGATGTTATAACATGAAGTATTGATGATACAAAATGTTGATGATTTAAAGAGATTATGACATGATGATGAGATTACCATGGGGATGACCCTGTAAAGATATTAATGGTAAATGAACATCTGCATCAATTGCATGCATATGACCCAGAGCAGTGAGTAATGCCATGTATATGGCTATTCGGCATGCTCCATGATAAAGTCCTACAGAGGTAGGGACCCACCTTAAAGAACGTGGGGGGAATAGTGTGTCATCGACAGGTGAACACTCCGCTATACTGGTATCAACTGAAAGAGTTGCATCATTGGCATTGCATACATGAATACATGAGAATGGTATTGATGTGATTTGAGTACTTGAGAAAGATATTGATCAGATTTGAGAACATGAAAGATGAGAACGACCTTGATGATAATTGAACATGCTTATGTTAATGATGATGATTTAAATGTTAATAAGTTGTTAATGATGACATTTCAGTCAGGACTTATTCATAATTGGCTTTGATTATATTGGAACTATTAGTTGGAACTTGGGTTGATTTATCATTAGTTCAATTCAGTTTGATCTATTAAATTGCTAACTTTATTGGTTGGTTTCTTAATCGCTTTACTAGTAGTTGATTATTGTTAATTGTTATCATCCTATATACCGGAAGCATGGTTCTGGCGTGACTTGGGTGCGGCATCCCAAGCATTTCTTAGGTGCAGGTATCCCGGGCGCTTCTCAGGCGCGTGTACCCTGAGTCAGATTGGTAACATGTTACCAAAATGTGAACTTTTATTCTTTTGTAGTTACTTTGAGTTATTGTATCTCTTATGACCCAATGAAGGGATTTTAATCTATGCGTGCTTACTGAAATTTAATGTTAATCAAGGTTTAAATTGGTAGCTAAAGTAGTTTAGGTGACATTCTAGGCTCAGTGTTATGCGGGGATTTTACATATACCACTTAAATCGTATGATGATACCACTTTATCTATTTAAACGTACTCCAACAATCATTATAAGATACTCCAAAGTGAGTTCCACGAAATTTTAATTAAAGCCCACTTGTATAGCAAAAAATTATGTATATACTTCTTTTATATATGTGAAACAGGGTATATAGCAAAAATTAAGGGGTCTAGTGAATTTGTTTGAAACAAGTCGCATTGGAGTATCGTAGGTCAAAGAAAACCCACCACCACCCAACTTTTTCATGCTCTAACGATGCAGTAATTGATTGGCTTCAGTACAATAAATCTGAACTTTCAGTGCAGTAATCGTCTTTTACAGCATTAAAACATATTCATTATGGATCTCTTTTTGTTAAGCACATTTTTTCCCACAAAACACTTCAAACGGATTGTAAATAGGTGTTGGGACCAAAATATGCAAATATGGACTATCTGTGTATAATGGCACTAGTCGAGGATCACGCTAGTGCACACAGTATCAACATATATGAATATCATTCCACACAAGATGAATATAAGAATAAACGACTAATTTGATTAATAAATAATGGTTGTGACCTTATGATCGAGTTTACACTTATTAAGCCATGCAGGGCTGACATGAAATAAAGAGACGGCAGCGGAACGAAAACAACTTCAGCGAGAACCCATCGACTTTGACACAGGCAACCAACTGGGATCAAGACCTAGCGATCACCCTCCTCGTAAAACTCCTCCTCGAAGGTAGGTGAAGACTCCTTCACTTCAGCTAAATGATTGCAGCATGAATGATGTAACATCCCAAATGTATAAACAGGTGTGTGTTTCGAATGTAAGAAAATGTGTAGAAATTAAAACTTTTTCTCACATCTTGAAACTCTTGAACTCACCTATAATTCTTGTCCAAGAGTTGTGGATTCCAAAAACACAAAGCTCTTGATGGCTAAAGTCCAACCCTTATTCAACTTGTCACAAATCTTGTGCCAAACTTGGGAAAACATTTTCTCTTGGTTCTAGAGTTGATGTGGGACCCCTCTGAAAAATATCATAAGTTTTAAAACTTGTTTGATAATTTTTGGAGGTAAGTCAAACCCTATAACAGCCTTTAGGAATTTCTGGAGAAACATGCAGTGCCCAAAAACCTCTGGAAATTTTATGATAGGTTAACCCTAAAGTCAGCAAGTTCCAGTTAAAATTTCATAAATTTTGGAGTTGATTTGCTATCTCAAATAAATCCTAAAGTTTCATTTGTTAAATTCAAACTCTAAGTCCGCCTGTTCCTTGGGCTTGAGCCACTTTCCAAAGTGGGTTGAACCCAACCGCATCCCGAGCTCAGCCCAGACCTCCTTTGCCCCTGCGCGAGGTCGTAGCCGTTAGATGGAGATCTCACGGCCATGACCTCCCTTCTCATCTCGTAGCCGTTGGATAAAGATCCAACCGCTACGACCTCCCTTCCTTTTAGTGCAGCCTATGACCCAGACCTCCCTCTCGATTCGCCAGAGTTAGATCCAGATCTTAAGGCCACGACCTCCTTTGTGCTGTGATTAATGGACATGACCTCCCTCATTTGATCAGCGCCTTTGGATGTAAATCCAACGGTCCTGACCTCCCCATCTGTTGTGTGCCCTTGGATTAAGATCTAGTGGCCATGACCTCCTCCTCTGTCGTGCGCACCAGCTCAAGACCTCCCTCCATGTTGTGTGCCCTTGGATGTAGATCCAAAGGCCACGACCTCCTCGCTCCATTGTGTGCCATTGGATGTAGATCCAAAGGCCACGACCTCCACATCCCTTGGCTGTATCGTGCACATCGTTAAGTCCTCCCCATCAGGTCCACTCCTTTGGATTCAGATCCAACGGCCAGGACCTCCTATTCCCTTATCGCGCGCGACCTCCTGTCGTTTTTTCGCAACCGTGCGATGGAGATCGTGTGGCTGTGACCTCTCCTTTTTCCTTGCGCCTCCGCGCGATGATGATCTTGTGGTCACGACCTCCCCAGTCCTGATTCAATGGCTGTGACCTCCTCCTTTTCCATTTAAAACTTACCGTTTCAGATCTAGGGCTATGACCTCCCAGCCGAAATCATCCAACGGTTGGGGGCAGGTCCTGTTCTTCTCCTAGCTCTGGCGCGCGTGTGCCATGGCAGTGGAGGAGGTCAGTGACCTGTCTTGTCCCCAACGGCTCTGTGCATGTGCGCATTTAATGCGTGTTAGTGCTTTCTGCCCCCTAGGTCTAGCTCTGACCTACCCCCATCACCTCCATGTCCTGTCCAAGCCATGAACCGAGCCATGGGCTAAACTCACCATGAGCTTAACCCTAGCTCATGACCTCTATGTCCTGGGGTATAAGACCTCCTCGGTTTCCCCCTTAGCTTCTTTTACACACCATTGAGCTTTGCCTTGTCAGTGTGCTTGGCTGAGCTCCTCCTCCTCTGACCTCCCCCCAGCCGCCATTGTTGAGCATTGGAGCTCCTCAGTGGCACAGGGTCCCTGGGGATTTTTCTCTCCATTCCATACTTCAATTTGTGCCATTCCCCTCTGTGACCAAAGTCCTAACTTGTTTAGTTGGGACATTTTCAGAGGTGGCCTAAGTTGGAGCTTGGAGCTTTTGGCCGTGGAGCACCCCTTCTTCACCATCACCGGTCCTCCTCTCCTCCGACCTCCTCTTCGATTCCTCAGCATCCAGGTAAGCCTCAAGTAGTCCCTAGATGCTTGGGCACATGCTGTATGAATCGCTGCGGAGCTCTTTTGCTTTTTCGGATTTTGGGTCGTAGAGGTCAAATCCACTCCTCTCCGGCTCGCTGGCGTTCTAGGCCGCCGCCGCCGTCGAGAGTGGACCCATTAGGTGCGCAAGGCTATTGCACACTCAGTGGTGTCCTTGGATGTCGCCGGCGATGACCACTTCTTTGCGTCGAGATTTTGTCGGACGAGTTCGCCCCGCGCGTTGTCGTTAGGACATAGATTTGGTCAGTAAATGCTCAATCATTGGGAGCAATTACTGCTGTCTTAGCGCGCCCGGATCTCCTCGTTGTCCCGCGCATTAACTCCTCTCCCGCGCGCGCGCGTGCGCTAGCGTTGTGGCCTAGGATCTGGACCGTCTAGGACCACCCCCAAGTGGATCTGAACCGTCCAGGACCTCTTCGTTTTTGTCTTGACAGTCCAGGACCTCCCTTGAGTAATCTAGACCGTCCAAGACCTCCCTCTTAGGATCTGAGCCGTTCAGGACCACCCCCGTGGGAGTCATGAACAGCTCAGGACCTCCTCTGTTGGACTTAAGGTGCCCAGACCACCCCCTCCGCGTGATCTGGACCACTCAAGACCACTCCGTGAGTGCATCTGGATCGTTCAGGACCTCCCTTGCGCCCTGAACAGCCCAGGACCTCCTCTCTTTTGTCAGGAAGGTCCAGGACCTCCCCGAGAGCGCATCAAAACCGTCCAGGACCTCCCCCAGGTCATCTCAGCCGTCCAGACCTCTTCCATTGGTCTGGGCTGCTCTATTGCTGTTCTAAAAGTTATTTCAACTTGTAAAATGCATAAGTAATTCTCTGTAGTTTATTTTTGAGTGAATCCAACTTTGTTGGCTTCCTCTATTAGTACACTACATGTTAGAATTGGAATTAGGCATGTCACTATTTTCAAAAGTATTGTGGGTGCATTTTAGTTGTGCTCATTTTCATATCTTTGAAAAATCATAAAACATGCATCATAGATCCAAATGAGATGAATCCAATTGGGTTGTTCATCTTATGAGGTTCTTGTTTTACTGTAAAAATTTCAGTTGCACCACCTTTCTAGAAATTTTTGCTAAACAATTTAATTATGTGTATAGTAGCAGTTTGCATTTTTAGAGGCTGAGCAGAATTGTATTACTCATATCTTTTGCGTTGAGAATCCAAATAAATTGGTTCTTGTTGCTAAATTCTCTAGAAATCATCCTCTTTCTGCTGTAAAAATTTCAGAGCATTTGGGGCAAGTTTGCTATGCTGTCTTTTTGGTTTTCGTCGCTATTATCGTCTCTTTTCGCCTTTCCGATTAGGTGTCGACGAGTGTGTTGATCCCGTGAGCGATACTCTGCAGCAAACTGAGCATACCCAGAAAGGCAAGCAGTTTGATCAAATCCCATTACTTTAAAGTTTAATACTTTGTTTCACTCGTATGTATGCATGCTACTTTGTGTTAAAATATCGATTAGTTGAGCCTATAGATGCATATCCTGTAGGTAAATGTTCATTCTCTACTACTAAGCCTAGGATTATCTTGCTGTGATTTAGAGTTCGATGGATGGACTCTTATCACTTAGTAGTTTACGTTGATAATGCTTAGATAACGGTAGAAATGGGCGGTTGTCGACATTATGTCGATGACCTTGATCACACAAAAACTATTATTCCATTATGTCCATCTTGTGCTTGTTACTTTGTAAATAAACAAAAATGAAAACAAAATTGTTATTGACTTGGGCACAATGGATGTTGGTGTGATTTGTTGGGTGTGAACGGAATGGTGCCTAAGTCCCCAAGGACCGAGTTACTTGCGCCATTGATCCAAGCACTTTTGCGTGCTAACCACACGAGGGGGATATGGGACCTCTCTTGACTAAGTACTTTGGGGGTGTTAATTATGAGCTGGTTGGTGGGTGTTTTCAAAAATGTGTTGTGATGTGAGGAGAGCATTAGCAGATCGGCTGTAAGCTGGCTAATGTGTCTTTCTCTCGTGGGTTGCGGCTCTTAATTAGCATCATCCATTGGAAATGTCTCGTAGGACTTAGCCGTGCCGGCATACCAAAGGAAGTGTGCTTAATCTAGTGGCGAAAAGGCGGTCTGGCGTGTGGGTACATTGGTACACCCCTGCAGGGTTAAAACTATTCGAATAGCCTCGTCCTAGGTTATGGACACGCTTGGTGATTTCCCGCAAGAACTAGACTAAACACTTAATTAAAACTTGATGGGTGGTATGAATTGGGCAATTCATGCTATTGTTGTGGTGACTTGGGTGAGTCACTTCCAGGTTGTTCTTGTTGTTATTATTATTATTGTATCGTTGTTACTTCAACAATTAAAAATGCTTTGTCAAATTGCTTTCAATCTATTACATTATTGCAAATGAAAACTTGCTTTATGCTAAAATGAGTCCAAAGCCTCATCCACTTAAATAAAGCTTGCATGTAGCTATTTATAGTTCTGTTATACTACACGTCAGTCTTGCGAGTACATTTTTGTACTCATTTGCTTTGCTTAATAACTTTGTTGCAGAGGAGGTAGAGCCCCAAGGGCTTTACTTTTGTGAGATGTGCTGTGGTTGGGAAGACTAGCTTGGCGGTCCGGTTGGTTGCCTTGTGGGTTAAGGCACACTGATTGGCTTTTGTTATGGCCATCTTTATGGCACTTTTGCTTCATTGTTTACTTAGTATACGTATTGTTATTTGGTGGTCGGCCTCTCTTTTGTAATAACTCTATCTTTATTATATTAACCACGGTTTGTTGCTTTGCTACATTCTATGTGTTTGAATAGAATTGATGCATGCTTTTGTAAAGAGGTGTATGTACTGCATCTTAGGAAGTACATATATCTCGAGGCTTGGTTTATTTGTTTTGTGATGTTAGGACCAAGTGGATGGTTAAGCATTACAAGCCTAATAAACCGGGGTCCTCACAAATGAGTACTCCGAGTACTCAACAAGTTGTACCACATAATACAATTATAAATGATGGCTTATTCCAAAGGAAATGTCTTCTGTGGTTATTTTTGCAAAAATCGACATTTGCAATTGAATACAAATAATAGATTGAAAACGTAATTTAAAATGAATAAACAATAATAGTTTAACAATTATTTTCACAAAGAACACAAAGCCTAATTAATTTATTTCACACAATCATATGAGTTTAACCACACAGCTATTCTTCCTAAGTGTTTTCATGAAAATCTACCCCTCGTGTGAAATCCCCGAGCATGTCTATGACTGCGGACACAGCTATTCGAATAGATTTATTAACACTCTGTAGAGGTTTGTACACTTTATCCACAAGATGCAATCAACTTGATCGAAGCTGATCACAATAAAACCTTTCAGAAACTTCATCTCGGCAATTGACCCTCCCGATGTGTTTTACAATCATACCAACCCTGACGAAGTGCTTTGGTCCGACACACACCATTGGACCTGAAGACGGCGAACCGCTCATAAGTGTGACCTGACACTGTAGTACACACCTCCACCCTGACACACAGTCTAATTTACATGCCTGAGTAGTCAATGCCAAGATTCCGTAGCTTACTAAGTTAGCCTTGTCCCATACCAGCCATGTGGTCGTACAGTTATGGCTCAGTTCAATGGCGTACAAAGTTAAGTCCTTAATTGACCAAGACGAGACTGCCCAATTTCTAACCAAATTACCAAGATTCATATTTTTTCCAAGCACAAAGTTTCACCATATCATCATTCTTTCTACTCACCTCAGTCTAAATCTTTTTTCACCTTGTTGGTTAAGTGCATCACATGCTATCAACAAGTAATAGCACACAGTTTTTACACAAAGTTCCATAATCACTTAGTCAAGTTTAGATTTGCAACTCAAAGTGATATCAATAACCCGTTGCATGGCTAAGCAGATTATTCGTGTATAACCAATCCACGTTGGCGCTATAGTACTGCGAACTAATAATTAACCAAGTTAGGATGACAAAAGATCAGGGTAATACAATGAGCAAGGTGGATATAATCAAATAGGTGTATAGCTAATCCCAAAACATTCAAAGCATTAAATAATTGAAGTAACATGCAGTGGTTTGAATCAAAGTAGTTTTAGAAAAACTGGGTTCAACATAGTCAAAGGTACAACTAGCCTTGAAACAAGTCTTAGTACTGATCTTGAGCTTTATCAACTCCTCCTTCCTCGAAAGCTCTAGAAGTATCAACTTCTACTCACAAACAAAAGTGAAAAACCAAATAAATACAAAACAGAGTAACAAATAAAACTCCAAACATTAAATAAAAATCTCAGGAAGGTTGGGCTTGAATTTAAATTAATTTAGAAACTTGAATGGGTTAAATCGGAGTTCGTATAAGGAAGAATGGGTTGTCGGAAGATTTAAATCTAAGAAAAAGATAAAGAAAACACTATTTCAAAATTTCCTTTCTAAAGGAAATTCTGAATTATTGCATCAGCACAACATCAGCAATGAATTTCAGAATTAAAAGAAAATTCTAAAAAATAGGGAATAGAGGTTGACAGGTGTGCACGAGGTTGACGTGGCGGGCACGTGGCGGACACCTGGCCTCCACGTCAGCTTGACGGCAGCAATACTTGGGGTCCGATGGTCGCCAGTGTTCTAGGCTGTGGCGGAGAAAGCGAAGGGGCACAATAGGAAGCTGGTGCGACGGGAAACTCAACGGTGTACCCACAGACAAGAGGGCATGACTGGGTTGGCCAGCGGCGAGGTCGAAGTGGCGGAGGCGCACGGTCGTCAACGTAAGTAGGATTCTGGTGAAATTCCGGCGACTTCGAGGTGACGGCGGTGTAGATCTGCTCCCCGCGATCCCAACGGTGGTGACTATGAAGCTTGAGGTGCACTGACAGCGGAGGAACTCGATGACGAAGGTTGCGGCGGTGGCTTTTCTTCTCCGAGCGATTCTGGCGGCTAGGGTTCGGGCTTTGGAGCAGTGGCGATGCAGTTGGGATGCGAAAGCCAAGGGCTATCTCCCCCTTTATAGCAGGGCGACTAGGAGAATCCCAGGCGCGCATGCCGAGGAAATAGGGTGACGACGGAGTCCAAGTCGTGTCCGAGTCAGAGATGATGAATAGTAACATGGTGGGACCCACATGTTATGGTGAGATTGTGTAGCACACGCCACGTGTGTAGGTGGGGCCAAGGGCACGTGCACGAGCGGGAGAGAGAAAGCGGGCCACGAGCGAGAATAGGCCAGAAGCGGGAGGTTTTGGGCTAGGGCGAAAGAAATTCTACCCAAAGGATTTCCTTATATTTAAATAGGTTTCATATTTTAGAAATTCCAAAAAATCCAAAAGGCTTATTAAAAATAGCAAATGAACTCGGAAAATTTCTAGAAAATTCTGGAAAATATTCCTAAGCACAAAGAAGTCTAATAAAATAGTTTTGGATTTAATTGATTTTCATATTAGTCACATTAAATTGTTTTGAATTGAAAAGACTTATTTGAGCTTTATTATATTCAAATAAAATTTGGTTAATTTTTCTAAGGGGCTAAACAACTCAAAAAAGTTTTAAAACTCAGAAAATTGGGATGTTATAACAGGATAAATAGTTTAGAAGATTTTGTCATTCAAAGTTTGCAATCAACCCACGCTTCTCTCTCTATCTGCCCCTCTGCGCTTAGCATGGCAGTAAATCTTTGATAAATACGCAGTAAAAGAAGTGCAGTAATACTAAGAGTGATAGTGTATGTCTTGTGAAGGTGCAGTAAACGAACAAGAAGATCACAATAATTTTCTCAAAAAAAAGATCGCACTATATCTCTTGTAGTGCTTCAGTAAAAGCATAAGGAGGCCACAGCAAATCTGTTGTATAGGTTTATTAAAGGCACAACGAGGTCGTAGTAAATCTCTTTGTAACGGTCCAATAAACGCATATGGAGGTTGCAGTAAAAATATTTTAGTAAATACAGAGCATTTTGATTGGTGAGACTTATATCATTCTGTACTCTCATCGTCACCAAGGTACCGATGAAAACTGTTCGTGAATCAGAACTGCCAATCAAAAGTTATGGCTAAAACAAGAAAAGAAACATTCTAGTACTAATAAGGAATCCATATTTGTTAGTTGGTTGGTTTCGTGTGACTAGTTGGCCAAGATCACAGTAATTTGCTCCAAAAAAGAAGATCGCGGTAAATCTTTTGTAGTGCTATAGTAGAATCACAAGGAGGTCGTAGCAAATCTATTGTATAGGTTTATTAAAGGCACAATGTGGTCGCAGAAAATCTATTTGTAATGGTGCAATAAACGCATATGGAGGTTGCAATAAATCTCTTTTAGCGATGCAATAAATCAATCTTAGTAAACGCACATAGAGTTTTTATTGGATAGACTTATATTATTATATTACTCTCGTTGTCACCAAGCTATCGGTGAAAACCATTCGTGAATCGGAGCTGCCAATCAAAAGTTATGGCTAAAACAAGAAAAGATACATTATGGGCTAATAAGTAACCCATATTTTCTTAGTTGGTTGGCTACGTGTCACTAGTTGGCTAAGATCGCAGTAATCTCCTGAAAAAAAGAATGTTGTAAATCTCTTGTAGTGTTGTAGTAACAACACAAGGAGGTCATAGTAAATCTCTTGTAAAGTGTAAACGCATATGGAGGTTGCAGTAAATCTATTTTAGTAAACGTGCTAAGAGTTTTTTTATTGGTGAGACTTATATCATTTTATTACTCTCGTCATCACCAATCTACTGGTGAAAACCATTCGTAAATCAAAGCTGCCAATCAAAAGTTATGGCTAAACAAGAAAAGAAATATTCTAGTACTAATAAGTAACCCACATTTGTTACGTGGGTGACTACATGTCACTAGTTGGTTAAGATCGCAGTAATTTCCTAAAAAATCATAGTAAATCTCTTGTAGTGCTACAGTAAAAGCACAAGGAAGTCATAGTAAATCTGGTGTATAGGTTTATAAAAGGCGCAATGATGTCGAATTGTCACAGTAAATCTCTTGTAAAGGCACAGTAAATCTCTTGTAAAGGTGTAGTAAACGCATATGGAGGTTGTAGTAAATCTCTTTTAGCGATGTAGTAAATTTCTTTTAGTAAATGCACAGAGTGGTTTTATTGGCGACTTATATCATTTTGTTACTCTCATTGTCACCAAGCTACTAGTGAAAACCGTTCGTGAAACAGAGCTGTCAATCAAAAGTTAAGGCTAAAATGAGAAAATAAACATTATATTACTAATAAGAAACCCATATTTGTTAGTTGGCTTGATCCTCATAGGTGCAAATTGAGGTCGTAATAAATCTCTTATAATCCTGTAGTAAAAGGTTATGTAGGGCGTGTGCGGTTTTATGGTCGATTGCGTGGGGTGCGCTCGAGGTGGGGTGCGCGCGCTCGTCTTGTCGACACCTAGAATAAACTATTCTACGCTTAGGAGTACAATAGCGCTATTGTGTATGTGTGTATATAGACGCACATACTTGAATATTGATCATGAATAGAGGTGGCCAACTAGGCGGTACAGACTGGCATGGCACGGGCCCGTTTAGGCCCAGCCCGGCTAAGTACACGGGTCATGTCGTGGGCTCGACCACCGACCTAGGCACGGCACGTCGAGTTCACGAGCCGTGTCGTGTCGGCCTGAGCACGATTAGTCTGATGGGTCGGCAGGCTCGTGTAGCCCATGTTGATAAAGTTGCCATCACACGCCGCCGCCACCTCCTCGGCACCTCTTCCTCTGTCGTCGCCTCCACCGCCGGCTGTGCCGTGCATACACTACTACAAAACAGGCTATAGTAGACGCCCATCACGAGCGGTTCCTTTGGGCTATGCGTGTTGGGCATTGCCGACTGTGGGTGGCGCGAAGCCTATCACGAGCGGTATTTTTAGAACCGTCTGTGATAGTCATCTATCACAGACGGTTTGTAAATAGAACCGTCTGTGAATTATCACAGACGGTTCTATTCACAAACCGTCTATGATAATCCCCAATCACGCAGCGGTTCTATTTAATAGCGTGCGTCAGTAATATCACGACGGTTCTAAATAAGGACCGCTCGTGATTGGAGATTATCACGAGCGGTTCGTGAATAGAACCGTCTGTGATAATTCAGACGGTTCTATTTACAAACCGTTTGTGATAGATGACTATCACAGACGGTTTTTATTAAGAACCGTCTGTGATATGCCCACTGCGTATAAATTGAGCGCGACAGATCCCTCTGCCGCCTTTCGCGCTGTGTCCACCGCCGCCATCGCATTTGTGCCTCTGCCACTCCCTCGCCATGTTTGGATAATATATAATCAATCCCCCCTCTTTGGGCTCCAATAGATCTGCTAGCTAGCTTCTCCTTCCCAGTGCCGAGCCACTTCCTCCCTAGCTCCTCCAACTGCGGCTCCTCCCTAATTAAGCAGATGAAGTAATCTGATTATCCTTTTCCACTCTATTGATTAGTGAATTTTCCTGATTTTGCTACTCGTACATAGACCCTAATATTTTGTTTTCTTTGTTGTATTCCTTAATCGGAAGCATAGGGTTTAGGTTTCAATTAATACTACTTGATGGGAAAAGGCAAAGCGTCGTACATCTAGCTCTCAAATTGATGGACCCTATTTCTAGAAAATGAAAAGCAAAACATGTAGCCTTTAATTAATCGATGTAATTCCTTTATGCAGCGATGAGACAAAAGCGAGTAAATGCGTGCAAAGAAGTGATAGTCTTAATCGAGAACTAATTTCATGAGTAGTTTTCTAGAACAGATTAAAAAGAAGAATTTATGACACACCAAGATAAGTCACATGTGCAATGATCTATTTTATATTTCCTCCATTTATATCCATGAAGAAACGTCATCACAGTGGTTTATTGTTTCAATTATATGAAAACGGATACCCGCGCAATCGCGCGGACCAACTTGCTAGTTATTAGGATCTTCCTCTTGTCTTGTCTCGTATCTAATCAACAATCATGCAGATAATCAATAATTATCCGTTGCGCCAACTTAGAGAGGAGAAGGTTGGACCCTTGCCCCTAGCGCCTCCAACACCCGCCACCTCCTCCCCCATTGCGCCACCTTAGAGAGGAGAAGGAAAGGAGAGGAATCGTATTTTCTTCGTGAGCTCCGAGGGTAACGATCTATAACCCTTTATGTTTGCTATAAATTAATCGCTAATCAATTTTGACACTAATTTGTTACATGCGTAGTGTAGATGGATCAAAACTGGATGTACAGTGTGAACCGTGTGAGTCAAGAGTACATTAATGGCGTGGTTGCTTTTAGAAGAGCTGCCGGCGAGGATATGTTGAAGAAGGAGATAAATTTTATGTCTTGTCCATGCATTGATTATGTAATTTGAAGATGTTTAACAACGCGCGCAAATAGAAGCGCACTTGATTGAAGGGTTTCACAAAAGGGTATACATGTTGGACCGACCACGGTGAAGAGCGATTATTACACATGAAGTTAGTAATGACGGCATCGCCGAGGAAGTCAACGATATGCGGATGTGGATCAGACTACTTTTGATGAGGATATGTCACACGATGACAATCTGGATCGGATGCTACGCGATGCGTAAGAGAACTCTGAGAGAGAGTTTTGTAAATTCGAGGGCTTAAGGGAGGACTCGGTGAGACCTTTGTTCCTGGTTACAAGCCGGAATATACAAGGTTGTCAACCGTGCTTGAACTGCTGAAATTGAAGGCAAGCAATGGTTGGTCCGATAAGTGTTTCACGGCGTTGTTAGGTCTCCTAGCGGACATCCTTCCGGAGAAACGTGTTGCCCAGCACCACCTATCAAGCAAAGAAGGTTATTTGTCCATTGGGAATGGAAGTAGAAAGAATGCATGCATGTCCGAATGATTGTATCCTCTAGTAAAGAGTATGCAGACATGCATGTATGTCCGTGTGCAAAGCATCCCGATACAAGCGTCGAATCTCGCTAAGGTGAAGCAAGGACCTCTGCTAAGATGTTGTGGTATCTCGCACTGTAATCCCACGTTTGAAGCGTTTATTTGCGAACATAAAGGACGCAAGATTGCTGCGTTGGCACTCGGAGGAGCGTAAGAGAGATGGAAAGCTAAGACATCCTGCCGATTACGCCGATGGAGAAACTTCGATCGGAGCTTCCAAGAGTTCGGTCTTGAACCGAGGAACATAAGGTTAGGGTTGAGTACAGATGGAATGAATCCTTTCGGTAACATGAGCGGCCGACATAGCTTTGGCCCATGAATCTATGTATGTACAACCTTCCTCCTTGGTCGTGTATGAAGCGGAAGTACATTTTGATGTCACTACTTATCCAAGGGCGAAGCAACTGGGAATGATATTGATGTGTACCTAGCACCATTCTTTGGAAGATCTTGTGACTTTGTGGAGCGAAGGGTACAGGTATGGGATGCGTACAAGCGAGAGAACTTCACTTTACGTGCCATGTTGTTCGCACCATCAATGATTTTCCGCCCTTGGTAACTGTCAAGCCAAGTACAAAAGGAGCCAAAGCTCGTCGCCTTTGCTTAGATGCTACTGAGAGTGTATGGTGAACAACTCATGTAAAAGCGTATATATCGTCACCGTAGGTTCCTTCGTGAGTCACCCATACCGCAAGATGAAAAAATAATTCGACGGAAATAAGGAGAACGATTCACTCAAGGGCTTTTAGAGGAAAGAGGTCTATGATATGGTTAAGGATATCGATGTTGTGCTTGGGAATGGGCGTAAATTAAGAACCCGTGAGAAGAACATCCGGAAGAAGCGGTCAATTTTTGGGACTTGCCTTATTGGGAGCACTTAGAAGTTCGCCATCGCATCGACGTCATGCACATAGAGAAGAATGTATGTGATAGCTTGATTGGTCTCTTCTTTGAACATTAGTGGCAAAACAAAGGATGGTGTTAACGCATGCAGTGTGACTTGGTTGATATGAACATAAGGATCGAGTTAGCACCGCAGAGACCGTCTGAGATTTAACGTACCTTCCCCCAGCTTGCTACACTCTATCCAAGGCCGAGAGAAATGAACTGTGCCAGAGCTTGCATGGAGTGAAAGTCCCATCTGGTTACTCCGCTAACATTAAGAACCTTGTTTCTATGCAAGATTTGAAATTAATTGGTATGAAGTCTCATGATTGTCATGTCTTGATGACACAAATGCTTCTGTTGAAATTAGAAGTATCTTGCGAACAAGGTCCGAGTGGCAATCTTGAGGTCGTGTTATTTTTCAACTCAATTGCTCGAAGATCATTGATCCCCAAGGACTAGATGCTCTGCAGGCCGACGTGGTGACCACTCTATGTCATCTTGAGATGTATTTCCCTCCGTCATTTTTCGATATCATGGTCCATCTCATTGTTCACCTTGTGAGAGAGATAAAGATATGCGGCCCTATGTTCTTACGTCATATGTACCCGTTCGAGAGGTACATGGGAATTCTCAAGTCCTACGTACGGAATCGATCTCGACCGGAGGGCAGCATCATCGAAGGTTATGCAACCGAAGAGGTCATTGAGTTCTGCGTCGACTACATGGCTCAGGTGGAACCGATAGGTGTGCCTCTATCTCGCCATGAGGGGAGACTGGATGGTATCGGGACCATCGGAAGGAAATCAATAACTCCCGATCTGGATACATACGCTCAAGCCCATTTCATGGTCTTGCAACACATGACCCAAGTGTCCCGTATATCGACGAGCACAAAGACATGGTGCGCCAATGTAATCGAGCACCGGTCGGAGGTTTGGATCACGAGAGAGCACAACCGTCGGTTCAACGAATGGTTAAAGGTGCGAATCATCGGGAGGTCATCAAGTGATGATCTGTTGCTATGGTTGTACGAGGGCCACAATTTACAATTGTCACATGGCAAGGATCGACATCAATGGGTACACATTTTATCTGGCATTTCGGGATAGGAAGAGCTGATCGAGAACAACGGTGTCCGCATAGATGCATTGAGACCGATGGGATGAGGAGCTCCTACTATGGGCAAATAGGCGAGATATGGGAGCTCGACCACGTGCTTTTCAAGATCCCCTATTTCGGTGCCGTTGGGTCCATCTCGCACGGTGAAGGTCGACAAAGCACGGTGTCACTACCGTGGACCTCGAGCGTGTCGGATATAAAGACGAACCATTCGTCTTGGCTAACCAAGTTGTTCAAGTCTTTTATGTAACCGACCGGTAAATAAGAAGCGCCACGTAGTTCTTCATGGAAAAGGAGGATTGTCGGAGTTGAGAATGTAGTGGGCGAGGAAGAATACAATCAATTTGACGAGTTGCCTCCTTTCGGAAGCGGCATTAGGCTCGAGGAAGAACCCGGTGAGGAAGCTAGCTATATGCGCGTCGATCATCATGAAGGCCTATATCTTAATTAAGAATTTACTCCAATGTAATTAATTTATTCCATAACATCATGTGTTATGGACTTGTAATCTCTCATATATTTTGATGTCAACGTGAAATTGTCATGTGTTGATGTGTTATGGACTTGTCATATTTGATATTGATGTCAATGTGGACGTCATTGTAATGTGGAGTATCAAAATTGTCATCATACTTGATTTGGAGTTGAGTTGAATTAGATATGAAATTTTGAAGTCAAATGTGTTATGAACTTGTCATCATACTTGTCACCGTGTTAGAATTCATATGGACTTGTCATAATTGTCATCATACTTGTCTCAAAGAGAGTTCACTATGTTTTCTCGGGATATTTATGTCTCACCGAGTTGATATGTTTTGTCGAGGATATCATAAATTGGCCTCGGGTTTTTGGCTATCACGACGGTTTTATTATACAACCGTGCGTGGTAATAATATCACTGAGCGGTTCTATTATGGAACCGCTCGTGATATTATCCTGAGCAGTTCTCATTACGTAAAATCTGTGATATTATTTTTATAAGGCGGAAACGCTAGGGTTTTCCTCTCACTTCTCACTTCCTCTCCGCGCCCTTACGCTCTCGCGCTCGTTCGCCTCCTCTAGGGTTTAGGGCTCACCTTCACCGCCGACCACGACCTCGGCGCCGCGCGCCCGACATTGGTGCCCCGACCTCTGCGCCGCCGCCCGACCTCGGCGCCGCCGACCTCGGTGTCGCCGCCCGACCTCGGCGCCCCGTTCACCTCCCAGCCAGTAAGCCCAGCGTCGCCGCCGCCGACCTCGGTGCCACCGCCCCGACATTGGCGCCTCGACCTCGGCGCGTCGTCCTCCTCCCGTGTCGGCCTCCTCCCCTCTGCACCGGCCTTCTCCCTCTGAGCCTTCTCCCCGCCGTCCTCCTCCCGTGTCGACCTCCTCCCCAGCTCCCTCCTCCCAGATCGGCCTCCTCCCTGACTGGCCTCCTCCTTGCACCATGAGTTCTTGTCTGCATCCTCTCTGTGAGTATTGCTCCTCTGTGGCGATTCGGTTGATCTTTGCATATATATATATATATATATATATATATATATATATATATATATATATATATTTGCGGTGCTAGTTGCAAATTGATTAGTGGGCTTTGTTGACATGCTCGTGATGAACTCTGTCTTATCTTGAGATTGAATGTGATAGTTAGTTCATACTTGAGCTCTATTGTATTACTTACTCTTGTCAATATGTTATCTTTGTTAATTGGTTACTTTCGGTTCAGCTCATAGTTCTATTGCAAATTGATCGATTGTATTGACTAGTTTGTGATTCTTCTAGTAGTATGTATGAGCTCATTCAACTTTTCATTTGCCATCTTGATCTCTGTAGTCAACCTCTGTTTGATGGAAGTTTAATCTGTTTTAGATTATGATTGAGATCATTTTGGTTAAGCAAAGTATTGTTTAGAGCTCATAGTTTGAATTTATATTATCATATTCATTTCATGAAGAGTATAGACAATAGGATTGAGATGGCAAAGACTTGTTCTTTAGCTACTCTCCTTCTGAGAGCACATAATATCATCAATCGCATTTCCTTAGAGAAGCTAGTGGATTAAGGAGTGTTAAATTCTTTAGGAATTATGCTTTAATGCTAATTTATTTTGTTGGGATTAATTCTGAAATTTTTCTAAAACTGCATTTTTACAACAATCCAAAAAGAAAGTTTTACTTGATTCTATTTTGTTTCTATGTTGGGATTAAACCTTTGCTTAGCATTTCCTTAAATCGATCATTTTACTTGATTCTAGTTCTATGTCTTCATTAAAGGCTAGTCTTACGTACATGAAGCATTAAACCTTTGCTTAGCATTTTCTTAAATCGATCTGACACACTTGAGTGTACCTCGCTTCATGCCAATCCTCCACTAAGACGAAGCGGATGGTACCTCCGAAGGTGTCGGGCTCGATGAAGTAGGCTCGGGCAAAGATAGGCTCGGGCAAAAGATTTGTATCACTAGTTTCTATCTATACAAAGATCACAAGAGAAACTGGTGGATTAAGGAGTGTTAGAATAGAAGCTCGTGGATTAAGGAGTGTTAGGAATGTTAGTAGTCTGTATGAGCTCATTCAACTTTTCATTTGCCGTCTTGATCTCTATAGTCAACCTCTGTACTTCTTCCTGAGATTAATTGTTTCATATTTATGCTGGAATGTTAGTAGTCGATATGAGCTCATTCAACTTTTCATTTGCCATCTTGATCTCTATAGTCAACCTTTGTACTTCTTCACGAGAGCAAGTAAGCGAGATGGCAGAGGCACCGTCTTCGCCCGCCACCGACGCCAGCAGATGGAAGAGGGCGCCAACGAGGCCGCCAACACCGACCCCGAGATGGAAGAGGCGCCGACGAGGCCGCCAACACCGACCCCGCAGATGGAAGAGGCGCAAGCGAGGCCGCCGTCACCGTCGACAATAATGACACGAAGCGAGATGGCGAGAGGACAATCGAAAATGCCTCTGGGGCGGTGGTCATCACGGAGGTCGGTGACTTTGGGGTCCCTCTGAGTCCCAAGAGATCGTGGCGAGATTCCGGACCATCTGCGGGATACTTGGAAGGAGCAGGTCCTCATCACCACACCAAGGTGGAAGGACTGACGAAACAAGCGAAAGGCGCTGTGGGACAGAACTTTCGAGAAGTTCACTATTCGAAGCACATGTGGCACGCGGCGACGGACGGCGATGCTCACGATGGGTAAATCGTGGAGGACCTTCAAGAGCATTCTTGTCACGAAATCGTGAACACGGGTCGAGCGCCCGCGCGCGATATAGATTCTTGACGCGGAAGCATGGGACACCTTTGTGGCTATGAAAACGTCGGCGAATTTAAGGAGCAAAGTGCGGCGCACAAAGCTCTCAGACACGAAACACTCACCCGCACAGACTCGGCACCACCGGAGTGCGTGGGTAAATCGAGGAATGGGCGGCGAGAAGGAGAACCCGTTTTCGATGTCACGGACCCGCGTTCCCTAAAATTTGGTTAAGCGAGGGCACAAGTCTCGTCTTGAGCAAACATCTCCTTCACAAACCCGCGAGACAGAAGTGTCCCAGCGTGTGGTAAATATATCGAACTACTAAGTTGTTAATAAGTCCATAACTTCATAGTGCCTATAATAACGTGATGACCTCTTGCAGCGTGACTTGACTGCCCAAGCTTCCCAAGGCTCCTTCCGTGCGCAGCGGGGAGAAGGATATACTATCTACGGCCTTGGGAAACAAGGAGCACCCGGTCGCACGCGAGGCCTTGGGGTTAATGTACCTTGGAGTCATGGATTCGCGGACGACTACTACACGTATAGGACTAGGAAGAGATCCAAGGCCGAGCACGACAACCTGTTGGTACAGATAATTACTAACCAATTTCAAGTAGAGATGGCGACATTGCGAGTCAAATGGATATACTCATGAGCCGTGATGCATAAGCCACCCCGCTAATTTGGGAGCAGTCCTCCTCGGCGTCGAAGTAGCGTCGCGTCGCGCATAATTGTGAACATGACAACGTCCGATTACCAATAGGCGACATCAAGGTAGCGTACATCTATGGAATGCACCAAAGATAGACCCTAACGGCGCCTTAGCTAATTGCGTGTCGTTTTGTAGGAGCCGACGCCTGTAAGCTCCAAGTGAGGATGGATGGGTCCTTTGTATTGAGGTTGCAGAGGATGGTGTATCCATACGAGGAAGGGCGGTCTGAAGACGGTGCCCGGTGGTGCACAGTTACGCCAAGGTCGGTGGATATGGTACATGTCAATTTCGAGCCATCCATTTGGATATTTGCCCGAACGAAGAGATCACAACACTAGGAGATGCCGTCCTCTCTTTTATCCGATGGCCCAAGAAGAACATCGCCTTGGGCCCAAAGAAGTCTGCGATCTCCGACACGACCATTCCTCTCCAACGGGACCCTCGATGACTCCACCTCATGTTTAGCCTCAAAAGGCCACCTCTTGATTCCCGTGGAGAAGACGCAGAAGGAACAGAAAAGCGTGCCGACGTGTCGGTTCGAAGTCGTCTCACAAAAAACGCCGCCAATCGCTAAGGCCAAATCGAAATCAACGAACGTTAAGGCGCCTCCCAAGTCCGGGAAGTCCGAGAAGTCCGGGAAGTCCGCGATACCCGGGAAATACATCATCGGAAAACCGTTGTGCTCGCGTGAGATTAATGCACGTTGGATAAGCTTGTCGCTTTGCATACCGGTACTTGGACAAGACCCAAAAGAAGGGTGCGATCATGGAATCACCATCGATATCGAGGACAAGCATTTCTTCAACGGGACGAGGTACTTCGTCGTGGGCTTCATTGATTTATTGAACTATTCAACCTCGTTGGCCTCGACGTCTCGCTTCTACGATGTTGGACAATTGTAAGTGCGTACAATCAAGTTCTACATTCATCTAATACCGATAAATATCACAACTCATTGCTTATGTATAGATACATGCTGCAAAATGTCCGGGAATGGAAAGAACCGGTGGGTTTCCTCGACCCACACGTGGTATCGTTGCAAACCATCCAAGAAGACTCGTCCTTCGTCGAGAAATACATAACGAGGTCATTGCTTCTACAGAGGAACATGAAGTACATAGTGGTGCCCTACAACCAGGGGTAAGTGTCACTACTTGCTATACAAATTTCATTTGTACTTTATACGCAGCACGAACTTAGGTTTAATGACTATAGCGACATACTTAGGTACCATTGGATTCTTTTAGTTATTATACCCAAGAGGAACCATGTGATATACCTTGATTCCCTAAACCGCAACAAGCACGACTTCAAACACTCTAAGAGGAATACTGAGAGGTATGCTCATTTCCTCCTTACATAACTCTATTGTAGTCTTCATCGTTTGAAATGGCCGAGGATAATTTTTTGAATCATGTAGGTCGTTCATCAATTATGTTGCCAACAAAGGAATATACGATGGAAAAGCGCCTAACTAACACACAGGATGGATTTTCGATGCGCTACAACACAATAATCATATATCATACTTCATAATAACGCGTCTCGAACCGACTATACCTATATATGTAATTCTATTTTTTTTTGCCGCTTGACAAAAAGATGATGAGTTATGTGCAATCTACGCCTCGCTATCATATGCGACTAATCCTTACTGACTAGGAAGAAGGATCACGAGGTTTGTCAATATCGAAATAATTATTTCCTAATTATAAATTTAAATATATATAGCTTACCACTTTACTCTTAATTGGTAGCGACAGGTCTTGGATTTACAATGTGATTCACTCGTTGCGGAAGAGATCAAGGACATTCGAGGGAAGCTCTGCGCCTTTATCAACTCGAAATCATTAACGACAACGGAGAGTTTCACTCCGTCGCCAACCCAGAGCATCACCCCACTAAAACCTCTCAACGCAAACAATTGTAATCTAGTTGTAACTACTATAGCGACAATACTTGAACAAATGCGATCTTTTGTAATTTATTTTGAGTAATGATCACTTTGAGTTGTCATGACTGCTTGAATCTGTTTTTGTGAATGCTTGAATCATTTACGTGAATGCTTGTTTTCAGAGAGCATGGCTAGCAATTCCCGAGGCTAGCCAGAAAACAAACAAATTGTGGGAGGGTATGAGCTATCACGAGCGGTTTTTGTTAAAACCGTCAGCGAAGGCAAGTATCACGAGCGGTTTCGACGCAAACCGTCAGTGATAGGAGAATATCACGAGCGGTTCTATACAAAAGCCGCTCGTGATATTCACAAATCACAAACGGTTTTATTTAGAACCGCTCGTGATATTCTCCTATCACGAGCGGTTTTCTTTAGAACCGCTCGTGATATTCTCTATCACGAGCGGTTTCGATTAAAACCGTGCGTGATATTGACTTCACGACGGTTTTTAATAAAACCGTCGTGATATTCTTATCACGAGCGGTTTTGTACCGCCTCGTGATAATATCTGTTATCACAGACCAACAAACATAGGCGGTTCGAAACCGCGTGATGACGATTCGAACCGTCTGTGATGTCGGTTCCTGTAGTAGTGATAGCCCAGGCCGTACCGGGCCAACCCACTGGGTCGGAGTGGCGACACAACTGGCACACTGTGCTGAGCCATGTGGACCCGATCCGACTATAGTGCCGAGCCATACCGTACTTAAGCTAGGCTAACAGTGCCGTGTCACGGCCGGGCCCGATGATCACGGCCCGGCCACTCCTAATTCTGATCAGACGACGATCGATGAGATGACTATATATCTGGTAGTGGTAGTGCATGTTATATTAGGAGGTAATGTCACCTCAGCCGTTTTGCATCGAAACCCTATCAAGAAAGGCTACACTGATTTGCTGTTATGCTCTTTGTCATGTCTTCTTCGCGGCCTAACATGGACTGTGCAATATTTAGTGCACCTGTGTCAGGGTCATAGCTTTCACAAAACAACAGTGTCCGTACTGTACATGTATATTATATTATATCATAGGGAATGATGAATATTGTGCATATACATTCCTGTGGTGGTAGTTTATTATGCAAAAATTTAATATTTAGTTCATTGATATTTCCGTCACATCTCCTTAATTAGATCAAATGGCTCAATCTGTCGCCTCCAATAATTTTACCTCAGTGATACGGCAAAAAATATTTAATAGTGCACTTTATTTTTAAGTCACAAAATTTAATATGGAGCGGATCCAGTACTGATGTAGGTTGTTTCTTTTTACCATTTTCTTTCCTAGCTATAACAGTTGTTCTTAATTTTGATATCGGATTTGCTACTCTTCGGCCGCCTAAAATTTTGTTATAGTTCAGTCGATTTTGTGGCCGTCAGATGTTGCTCTGAGATGTGTGTGATGGTTGATGTGATAAACAGGTCTGATCTGCATTTTTTTGCTTACCTTTGGATGGAAATCTAATGGTGGGGAAAAGTGATTGAAAAATTATAATTTTTCAGGCAACTTACAATTAGACAGTTCCTTTTGATATAATCCTCTGCGTCAATATTAAGCTGCAAGAGGAACCACCTCTGTTTCCTCTGGGTAGAGCGGTGTTTAAATTATGATGTGTCCACCTTTACGTATTCACGAATGCGTTTCAGTAGAAAGTTTGTGAGATCGCGGATTTAGCATGTGTCTGTCTAGGTGTGTGCGTACGTGTAGTGTGCACGCGTGGTGATGTTTGTGTGCACGTTTTTCTTTGTAATCGCAAAAACAAATATTAAGCTCAAGACATAAACAAGAGGAAATTGCATAAATATATCCCACATACCACTCCAATTTTTCGAAAACACCCGAACAGCTTATTGTGTGACATACACCAACAACTTCAGTCCTTTGCAAACTTTCCATTATTTTTGCATTTATTATAATGTAGAACATTAAATACACTAGATAAACAATTAATCGTAAACATGTATGGTCACATGTCAGTCTATGCTGCTATACATATATGTCATGCTCGCAATCGCATATGGGAGAGAGGGAAGCAAGAGGAAGAATATACATGGTAATGGACATGCATATTAATTAGCGAGTATTTCCTAAGTTCTTAATGGGTTTTTTTTTATAAAATTTGTGGATCAAATAATGACAATAGGGATTTTGCAAATAAGGTGAATTTAATTATGGTGGTGAAAATGCCCAAAAATAGGTTGTAGATGTTTTTCAAAATCAAGGGGACATCCGTAGGGTTTATGCAATTTTGTCTATAACTCGAAGCACTAGTAAATTAGAACACAAATATCAGATTATAATATTGAAATGTCTTGTATTATGTACATATATAGAAGCACCAACAGCTCAAACATGAAACTAACAGAAGTTGCTAACATAAGAACTTTTTAGCTAAAAATGAGGGTGGAGTGTACAAAATGAAAACATGGGGATGGCACATAATTAATTAACTACCAGGCATGGTATAGTACTGTACTAACATAATCTACTCTATGTCTTATAAAGCATAAACACTTTTGGAACCCATCTATATCGAACAAAGAGAAAACTTATGCATTTCCAATAAATTTTTCAAGCCGGAATTAAGAGCGTGTACAATGGTATGGCAATAGATGTCTATAAGTCATTAGATGGCTATAAATCTTGTCACGTAAAACACGAGATGATGTGAAGGAGAAAAGGAGGGTATAGAGAATTGGACTGTCTCTTGTGCAGTAATCGACTTTAACACAAGAAACAAAACACATTATACGTGAAATAGTTATCTATAGAGACATGTAAAAATAATAATCTATCGTATAAATTACCTTTAGTGGAATTTATAGATGACATAAAGGGATAATATAGACAATAATTGTCTGTACCATTCCGTTGCATATGCCCTCAGACTTTTAAACTAAAATAGAACAATTAATTATGTACAGTGACATCACTACTTAATTATATGTCTATCTTTCCGAGAAGCTAGGATGCATCTACATATAACTTTTCCATTCCTTTTATTTTGTTTTCCAGCATGGAATAATGACAGCCCATGACCAATACCAACAAAACCATGTCACGGGGCGAACAGTAGCCAGCACTGCCGAGTACATCGACTGATTGCACGCCACAGTACACAGACACACATATGTATCAATAAACTGCATATATCATCATAGGACACATCTAGCTTGTAGCAAGAGTACCAAAGAAACCACCTAGCTACACCATGACGACTTGAGTTCATTCATTTCATACATGTACCTTAGATCACCAGAAAAAGTTACTACTAGCTAGTTGAGAGTCTAGCCATGCATGACAAGATCATATATAGATATATATGAAGATGAATGCAAGTGAAGCTGATAAGTTTTTTGGGTACAAGAGATCAGAAATGAAGAGAGAGATTACAAAAGGAGATGATGGATGCATGTATTATTATTGTCACATAGCTTTAGTTTTCCCTTGATCCGAGCTTAGCTTACAGTTCTCTTGATCTCCTACCCAACCAAAAAAATTACAGACTCCCTACGTGCTGTATCGATCCAAACCTCCACAATTACTAGCAAGATCATGAGATGATATCATAAACACAAGTAAAAGAAAGAGATGGAGAGAGAGAGATTACCCAACTAAAAAAAGCACCATGCACTAGAGTAGTAGGAAGCGCTGGCCTGACCCTAGATAGCTATGGCTCTGCACTGTGGAGTGATCAGATGCAAGGTTGATGCAAGAAGAAAGCAGCTATGGCTAAGAAGCTAGCTAGCTAGTTATGGCGACCCATGTCATGCCATGGCTCGTTGCTGCTTTGCTGCTGGTGCTGCGCCTGCGCCTGCGCCTGTCCATGTTGTTGTGGCTCGTAGCAGCCCATGCTGGTGTTGGTGGCGGCGTTCACGCCGCCCATGCACGACGAGTCGAAGCCGGCGAAGCCGAGGATGTCGCGGTGCGAGAACGCGCGCAGCCCAAGGAAGTCCCTCGTCATGCCGTCGCCTCCACCGCCCGCGGCGCCGCCGCCGCCGCCGTCATCGCCGCTCCGGCCGTGGGAGGCTGTTCTCGCGAAGCCCATCACCCCAGCGGGATCGAGGACGTTGCCGTCCTGCTGGGTGTTCAGGCACGACAGTCCGAGCCCGAACGTGGCACTGCCGGCCGCGCTCGTCGCCGCCCCCGCGCTCACGCCGGCCATCTGGGTGTAGTACGCGCCCGCTCCGCCCGCGCCTGCGCCGCCGATGGTCGCGCCCATCTGCGCAGCCTTCTGCAGCAGCGCGGTGGCCGACAGGTGCGCGGCGGCCGTGGGCAGTTGCTGCGGCGGCAGCGGCGCGGACGTGGCCGAGCTCTGCGCGGCGGCGGCGGCGTTGCAGAACGGCTGCAGCAGCGGGTGGTGGCGGTCGTAGGGCATCGTTGGCCACGGCGGCATCTCCGGCTTCATGGCATAGTTGCAATGCTGCACCTGCTGCGGCGGCGGCTGCATGACCTCCTGGTGGTGGTCCTGGAGAGCGGCAAGCTCACGGTGCAGCATGACCTGGTGCGTGGGCGGTGGCGAGAAGAGCAGCGGGTGGTGGCCCTGCGCCTCGGTGGCCATGACAGGCAGACCGCCGGCCTTGGCGCTCTCCACGGTGAGCGCGTCGCAGAAGGCGCGGTGCGTGATGAAGCTGTCCCGCCTGCAATGCAATGCAAGAAAGAAGAGTTAAACCTTAACCACACGGTCAGGATCAGAAGAAGCATAAAGGGAAAGAGAAAGCTAAAGCTAAAGCTAAAGTTTTCTCCCGTTTCGTTGTTCACTCGTCATTGTTGCTATTATGCTATGCTATGCTAGCTGCTGCTGCTGTGTGAGTTTGAGAGAGAGAGAGAGGAATCATCTCAGAGGAAGGAGGGAGGGAGGACTCATGGAGGTGACAGGAGAGAGAGAGGGGGGGGGAGGGAACAGTGTAGTCATGCATAGGCAACTAGGCAGTGCTGCAGAGCGTAGATAGGATAGCGAGAGAGGGAGGGAGGGAGATGGAAAGGCAGGCTCTGCAAAGAGATTCACATGCCTGAGCTCTCCTCTCTCCTCCTACCTGAGCGCTGAGCCTGAGCCTGAGCTCCTCATCATCAAGGATCTCTTTTCCTTGTCCTATACTCCTACGGACATAGCTTCGCTGTTTGTTTGTTTCCTTCTCATCTCTTCGCTCTCTCGCTCTCTCACACAGAGACCATTTCCTATTCACGCACACGCACACACACACAGGCTAAGCTAAGCTAGCAGTAGCTACTAAACTACCGCTCCTTGTATGATTCTAGTCTAGCACACCCTTGTTCCCATTGGGTTGTGCACCATTCCCAGCAGGCAGCAGAACCTCAATCCCATCCACGGCCAAAACAAAAGGAAGGGAAATGAAAAGAAGTGTTAACCTAAGTTTTTGAGTGAATTAGTTAATGCATATAACTCAATATGGCAGAGTCGAGAAGTTTGGGGTTCAAGACTCAGCTAACGCAATTTAAAAAAATATTGCAACTCACTTCTATTCCACGTCTTAGACCTGAGGTGGTGTACATGTGAGGAGAAGTGTTGAACTATAAGTAAATTGTCTGTATTTGCTCATCAGCTTAAGCTTTTGAGTGAATTAGTTTGTGCATGCAACTCAGTAGAAAGGAGTCCAAAAGTGGTCCATCTTTCCATGGACATATGGATGATGCCTTGCCTTGCCTTCCTTCCACTGATGCAGCCATTGCGTTGCTGCAAGCAACCTAGCAACATCCTATATCTTCTACAAGCAATTTGACACAGTGTTATCCCCTTTTTCTTCCATTAACATTGCCCTAATAATTCGGTGCAACCTTCAATTGCCCACACACTTGACACTCCTCTAGCTACTAATATCGTAGCTAGGCGGTAGTCTCCTCTCTCATCTCATCACCTAGCCATAATTCATTCATATGTAGCTCCTCCTCACCCTCTCCTGAAGGACAACACCAGTTATGAGAAAGAACTCAAGAAGAAGGAAGGAAACAAAGGTTGACCAATACCCGCTTGAGTCACTTGCACACGGAGCTAGCTTCTGCTTCACCCAATATCCCAAAGAAGAAGCAGCAACCATACTACGAAAACACTACTACTTGGTGCAATTGCAACCAAGTGGCAAGTGCAATGGATGAGAGAGAGAGAGAGATGGAAAGAATTGGGACCTGGAGAAGATGGTGCCGCAGTCGCACTTGTACTCGCGGGTGCCGCAGATCTTGGAGTGCGCCTTCCAGTCGGAGTGGACGGCGTACTTCTTGGAGCACTTGTCGCACTTCCACTTCTTCTCGCCGTGCTTGCGGAAGAAGTGCTTCTTGATGCCGGTGAGGTCGCCCAGCGCGCGCGACGGGTCGTGATGCACGCACGACGCCTCCGGGCAGATGTACACCCTCTTCCGCACCGCATCCTGGCTCCCGCGCTGCTTCAGCTTCCACGGCAGGTTGTGCCCGCGCCGGTGCAGCTGCAGGTTCTGGTCGCGCTTGAACCCCTTCCCGCAGATCTCGCACAGGAACCGGTTCGTCGCCATCAGCGTCGCCGGCGACAGCGCCACCACCTCCGCGTCAGGGTCTGATGAGTATTTCGCATCCATCCATCATCCATCCACGAAAAAGACAAAGAAAGAAACAAGATGCTCATCAGTTGGGTTCTTGGATACCTTCCTCGCCATGCAAGAACAACAAGAACTCGTGAATTCAGTTCAGGCAAAGAGCTCATGTAGTAGCACCTACCAGGGTTCCCGGGGAGGCTTCGCTTCCTCTTGTTGTTGGAAGCCGGCGGAGGAGATGGGTTGGGGCCGCCGGCAGAAGCGGAGGCGGAGCAGGTGAGGTTGGACATGCTGCTCTCCTGATCTGCCGATGCTGCTTCCGCTTCTGCTGCCTGTAGGAGCAATCCCTGCTGCTGCTGATGATGGCGATGAAACATAAAGCAAACTTGTAGGGGTTTGATACAAGGCTAGCTTGATCTTTGCTTGTTTGGATGGACCTCAGGTATATATATCTTATAACTAGCTAAGGGGGGTGGCAAACTGGCAATAAATTGAGACTGCTACTGAGGAGGCATTAACTCAAGAATGGAGGAGTTCAGAGAGGACTCAGAGGAGAGAGAGGGGTTTTGTCTCAGGCAGCATCTAGCAGCTCAGGGAATAACAAGGAACAACAACACAGGTATCAAGGAGGGGAGGGGGACAAACAAGGGGGAACTGGGTGGTCAATGACTGGAAGGCAAATTTAGATTATTTCCCCTCCTTCCTTCCCCCTTGGCCCCTTCTCTCTATCTTATCTCTCTCTTCCTAGTTCCTACTACCTTTTCTCTCTCTACTATCTCTCTCTGCACTCAGCAGCCAGCACAGCAGCAGGACAAGTGTAGAACAGACACAACAACAAGAGCCGGCAGCTGTGCACACGGAAGGGAGGGAGGAGACGAGAGACTAGAGAGAGGC
Source organism: Phyllostachys edulis (assembly GCA_036346405.1). Taxonomy (NCBI): domain Eukaryota; kingdom Viridiplantae; phylum Streptophyta; class Magnoliopsida; order Poales; family Poaceae; genus Phyllostachys; species Phyllostachys edulis. The sequence goes on from CM070545.1 coordinate 75,883,036, forward strand.
AAGCTGGAAGGCAGTCATGAGAGAGAAAAGGGGGGAGTGCACAGTGTTGGCGGCCATAGGGGGAGGAAGGTCAGTGGCAATTCTCAACAAATGGAAGGAAGGGCACCAAACCAAAAACCCCCTCCCTCCTTTATCTGCTTCTCTGCTCGCTTTGGGGCCGGGTGAGTGAGCCAAAAGACTGGCCAAGTGTGCAGCTGAGCCTTCTTCCATTTCTTGCAATCTCAAGAGAAAAAATGCAAAAGCAAAAAAACAAAAAGGAACCTTTTCCTTTGAGCAATTAGTCTTATCATAATTAGTTTGGAGCAACTAGTGTGTGATGATTAACTAGTAGAAATGGGAACCAATAAAAGATCATTAAGGAAGGGAGGTGCATGAGGCAAGAACAGTGCTAGTAGACTAGCTGTAGATGGTGAGTAGAGCCGCGTAGAGAATAGAGGTGAGCAGCAAGTGTGTGTGCACTTGTCCACCCATTCCAATTTCCATCACAACCCCCACACACGTACATGACCACACTCCTAGCAGTGCTACACTGATGTTGAGCTTTCTGTCTTTTCCCTTGTCTCCTTACAAATGTAGATGCTTTCTCTCTCTACCTCTCTGAACTCCTGCTTTTCTTTATGTAACCTGTACACCTACTCGTTTGGTAGAAGAGATCAATCCCCCCACAACTATTAGACAGTAGATAGATAGATTCCTATATATTTCTCACATTTGTTTTATAAATTCCAGGGTCTGCATGTATACTATATATATGATGCATGATACATGTATACAAATCATAGCGTGTAGAGAAAATTAGCTCAGTAGCACTTCTATAGTTGGTATCTAGAGAAATAGCATCCAAATTTAGCCCTGCTACGAAATAACATTGCGAACAATTAAATTCTTGAAAATAACATTACGGACACCAAAAGCGTTAGTGGGTAAAAAAACTCATTTGCATTTATTCTCTTTCCGCTTTTCTTTTTCTTTTTTCTTTGATTCAGCCACCAGCACCTCAGCGCCGCCCCTCCACCTCCATGAAACCCTCTAGCACGGTGGCGGTCACGACGGCTAGTGGTGCCACCGGGAGTGCGTCGCGACGGAACGACCTGAAGCTGCTCCTCGGGGTCATGGGCCGCTCGCAACCGCACATGTCTTGGCCGCCAAACAGCTCCCGCACCTCAGCATCAAGGACACCCCATTGTAAGAGCTCGCTGTGTGCTACTTGTTTGCTTGCTTGTTCTTGCTCTAGATTGAGTTCAATCCAGTGTTTTGGTGAAATTTGCGAGTTAAAAATTCGTGCTTTATGCCGTCATGGTGTTTATATTTGATTTGTTGGTTGCTAAATGCCCCTCCTTTTTTACGCTATTAATTTTTTTTTCTTAGCTTTTTTAGATAACAGAAGAGAAAAATCTCTCCCGGCCTCTGCATCCAAGATGCACACAGCCAATTTTATTAAGAATTAATGAAGTACAATGACCAAAGCTGGTTAAAAAGTGGCTGGAAGCCTTACAACCATAAGACGATTGGAAATTAAACTCCATCATTGCAAATCCTGTGACTAAACCGTCACTCATAAAAGCTTAAGATTTGTTTCACCGCAAACTCCAATCTGGCACTTCCAGCTAGCATTGCCTCCTATTGATCCAATTTCTATAAAGTTGCCCAAGCGCTCAGCTAATGCCCACTCAAAAAGATAGCCTGTAAGGGGTTAGTGATAGTCTTTTTGTCAAAAACAATATCATTCCGATATAACCAAATAGACCAACATAAAGCATTAGCTCCCACTATGAGTTGTGACTTTAACATTTTTGGAATACCGGGTAACCAATTCCCAAGCACGTGTGCTATACTCGTAGGAGGGGATAAATTAAACGCACATTGAGCCGCCCACCATGCAAGATGAGCAAAGGGGCAATCAATAAAAAGATGTTGAATTGTTTCCTCTTTAATACAAAAACAGCAGTTTTTACTTCCCCTCTAATTTTTTTTATACAGGTTATTTTTAGTTAATACCACCCCTCTTTTGAGATACCAAAGGAAAAATTTTACTTTTAATGGAATTTTAATAAACCAAAAAACATTCTTAGTGGGAGTTTGATTAGTTCCAATTAGTGCCTCATAGAAAGATGGTACCAAGAAAAGTCCAGACTTATTCAGATTCCACCTGAAGACATCTTTTTGAGTGCTCAATGTCAAATTAGCAATTCTCAAAATCAACTCATTCCAAGCATGTAACTTAGGTCCAATAATAGGTCTCCAAAAAGAAATATGTAAAGGATCCGATCTGAGAACATTTGCTATTGTATCATCCTTTCTTCTCACCACATTATAAAGAATTGGGTATTTATTTTTCAGAGGAGTGTCTCCTAACCATATATCTTCTCAAAACCCAGTTTGCATTCCATTTTTAACCTGGAATGAATCAAATCGAAGAAATTGGTTTTTAATTTTCATAAAACCCGACCAAAACTAGGAAGTCCCAGGTTTATTAACCACCTGCGAGAGACTCTTATCACTCAAATACTTCCTTGTTAGCAAAGATTGCTAATCCCCTTCTTCATTAAGCAACTTAAAAAGCCATTTCCCTAGTAAACTTTTGTTTTTTGTGTCTAAGTTCTGAATGCCTAAACTGCCTTGCTCTTTAGGTGTACACATTAAACTCCATTTAGCAAGTCTATATTTTTGTTTATGGTTGTCACTTTGCTAGTAAAATCTAGATTGATAAAAATCAAGTCTTTTAAGAACCTTTCTAGGAACTTCAAAAAAGGATAGCATAAACATTGGCAAACTGCTAAGTACCGAGTTAATAAGTACTAACCGTCCACCAACAGACATATTTTTTCCTTTCCGCCCGGTAAGTTTCTTTTCAACTCTATCTTCAACCCATTTCCAATCACAATTCCTTAATTTTCTGAAGTGAATTGGGATACCTAAGTACCAGAAAGGAAAGGTACCCACTTCACAACCAAATAACCTAGTATATTGCGATTCAACTTCTTTGACATTACCAAAACAGAAAATATCACTCTTGTGGAAATTAATCTTTAAACCTGATAATTGTTTAAAGACATATAGAATAAGTTTGAGATTTTTTTGCCTACTCTAAGTCATTATTCAAGAAGAGGATAGTGTCATCAGCATATTGTAAAATTGACAACCCATCATCAATCAAGTGAGGACCTACTCCCGATAACAAACCTGCTTCTTTAGCTCTTGAAATAAAGATGGTCAACATGTCCGCAACGAGATTAAAAAGAATTGAAGACATCAGATCACCTTGCCTAAGACCCTTTTAAGTTTTAAAAAAGACCCAAGATTATCATTAACTTTTATGCCAACACTTCCTCCCTTAACGAAATTTTCTACCTAGGAACACCATTTAGATGAAAAACCTTTCATCCTCAAGGTTTGAATTAAAAAAAGGCCATTTAACTTTGTCATAAGCTTTCTCAAAATCAACCTTAAAAACTATTCCATCCAATTTTTGGTGATGCGTCTCATGGATGGTTTCATGAAGGATGACAACTCTATCAAGAATAAATCTCCCCTGCATAAAAGCCGACTTGGATGATCTAACTACCTTTTGAGCTACACTAAAAATTCTATTAGTAGCTACTTTAGTAAATATTTTAAAGCTAACATTTAGAAGACAAATCGACCTATACTGTTGTATTTGCTTAGCATCCATTTTTTTGGAATCAGTGTAATTATCCCAAAATTCAAGCTAAAAAGAGGTAGAAAGTAACTATGAAAATCATAAAACATGGTCATCATTTTATTTTTAATTACCTCCCAGAACACCTGATAAAACTCTGCTGGAAAGCTATCCGGCCCAGGTGCTTTGTTATGTTCCAGTTGAAAGATGGCCTCTTTCACCTCCTTCTTAGTGAACGGATTTGTAAGGAAATCGTTTTTCAGTATCCGAAACTTGAGGTGCATCATTCCTGAAAGTATCAATCATTGATAAATGATTGACTTCGGATGGTCCAAACAGATCTTTGTAATAATTGGTGATATACCGTTGTAATTGTACATCACCCTGAATTATCCCCTCATCTTGCTCGAGCTGAAAAATTCTTTGTCTTCTGTGTTTACCATTCGCAATCAAATGATAAAAACGTGTATTTTGATCTCCTTCCAAAAGAACTTTCGCTTTAGACCTTTGATACCATTTAATTTCCTCCTCTCTTAAAAGATGTGTCAATCTTTCATTAGCATATTTTTAAAGATTAAGGTCTTCATCAGACAGACGGTTAGAACTGAGCTAATCGCCCTAATGAATATGCATGGCAATACATATATGTACTACTTTCATGCCATGTAATTTATCTGACCTTTTCTTTTTCTTTCTATTGATGAATCACCTTGGGCCCATGCATATCATGGATGGCCATAAATTCAAAAATAGATAATATTATCCTGTCATGGACCAGTTTGTCCATGGATTTGAGATCTGCTTGCTTGCATCTTTGCAAGTCCCCACAGTTAGTTGATTCTACGGTACCTCGTAAGCTCTCAGCTCAATTTATTTTTCTTATTAAGCCATAAAAGTTGGGTCATTAAATAAAAGAAAAGGCCCACTTTTTAATCCTAAACTCTAGCCTTAGTTCGATTTTCTGATTTTGGACATCGAACTAATGAAACCGTCTATTTTATCCCTTCGCCCAAACCTAGTTGGTTTTGATATGACGTGCATGCTAGTGGAATCCTAATCAGCAACAACAAATAAACACAAAGAGTAAATAGTATTTGTGGTCCCACATGTCGTATTACCACCCCCCTCCTTCCTCCTCTCTCTCTCTCTCTTATGTGCTCAAGCTCGCCGGGCTGGCCTCCACTCGCCGCCCACCGCCACCGACCGTATTCCCCCCCCCCCCCTCCCACTCCATTCCTCTCTATGCTCAGAGCTCCGATGAGCAAGCGCTCGGGAGCTCCGATGAGATGGCGGTCGGGGCGAAGTAAGAAGGGTGGCAGCGTATCTTTGAAAAATGGTGCGTGCACGAGCAACACAACATCAATGGGAGCTCACTGGTGCAGGCTGCGCAGCCAGAGATGGTCGAAGGCGGCAGGGGAATGATGTCTGACTTCAAGGAAGAAGGTGGCGGCAGTGATGGTGTGCTGCTATGGGGTTCCAGTGAAGGCGATGAGAGCACAAGGTAGAATGCGGCACATGGAACAAGATGATCAGGTTGATAATGGCAGGGGCTTATTGGAGAAAACAAATTCGGCGACGACAGCGCTCGAACATAGGTGACGAGGCCGTGCTCGATTCCGGTGAAGGACTGCAAAGAAATGAAATTAATTGCAAGGGAATATTGATGAGGCTCTGGAACACGAAGTGATGCAAAAAAAAAATTTGCAAGAAGCTCGCCGGAGAGGGAGATCGGGTCGAGGGCACGGTGGCCGAACTTGAGCAAGAAGATGACAGCGCTGTGATCAGCGAGGACGACGAGGTCGGCGACACGGTGGATGGGGGAAGAGGTTGTGGAGGCCGTCGACGGTGATCCGCAAGGCCGCACCCTGGATCGCTGCATCGCCGGTGGCCCTGCAGACGTTCGGGGCGGCAACCGTCCTAGTGTTCATGCCAATCTATGACCGCATGTTGTGCCAGCGCTGCGGTGCGCGACGAGCAACCCGATGGGGCTGACCTTGCTGCGACGCGTGGGGACGGGCATGGCGCTGTCACTTGTGGTGTCGGTCGCGGTGGCGATGGAGGGGCGTCGGCTGGAGATGGCGTGGGAGCACGAGCTGGTGGACGAGCCCGGGCCGACAGTGCCGATGAGCTTGGCATAGCTGGTGCCACAGTATGTGGTGATCGGGGGTGGTGGACGTGTTCGCAATGATTAGAGCTGGCCAAATGGGTCGGTCCGAAGCACGTTACTATATGCCCGGCCCAAACATGGCACGGCCCGCACTGTTCATGGGTCGTGGCTGCCCAAGACGAGACCCGGGCGTGCAGGCCACCACCCAAGACGGTGGGCTAACCCGACACAACACGCGCACGCGGCAAGACGGCTGCAGCTGGGGACGTCGGAGGCAGAGACGAAGGGCGGGCGGAGACAAAGGGCGGAGCGAGCCGGCGCGCACGGTGCTGGCCGAGCGGATGGAGGAGGAGGTTGCCGCCGCGTGCACGGTGCTGCACACCCATACGGAGCGACAGACAAGGAGGCGACGGGGTCGTCGAGGCGATGCGGCGCACGGTGTCGTTGAGAAAGCGAGGTCGTCGAGGCGGTGGCGGGGCCACGGGGAGGCGAGGAGGCGCCGCGGGGAGGCGAGGAGTGAGGACGGAGGAGGCAGCCGCGGGGAGGCGAAGACAGAGGGCGGCATGGGCAAGGCAACAGGGAGAAGAGAAGAAGACGGGCAGGGGCGGCCGGGCTAGCCGGGCCGTGTCGTGTCGTGGGCCGTGCCCAGCACGGCACGGCCCAAAAAAAATCGGCCGTTTTTTTTACTGTTGAATGATTTTTTTTACCGTTGTGGGGCTTAAAAAATAGCAAAAAAAATAAATTCCGAAATTTTTTCTATAAATAGGCATCATACCCCCCTCTCATTTAGCACCCCTTCATTCTCTATTCTCTCTTTGAAATTGTGTTGTGCAAATTCAAATCCGTGTTGAGCTAATTTGGCAAAATTCAAAAAATTTGTGCCAAAATTTGAAAATTCAAAAAATTTGTGCCAAAATTTGAAAATTTCAATTTTCGTCGGCAAGTCAGTGAAAGAGGTACAATACTATTTTTGTAATACTTTTATTGTCAATTATTGTTATGCTAAGATTAAAGTAGTAATAATGTTAGTTTCGATTTTGCAGTTTTCGTTATGGACAGTCCTTACGATAGCTTTGCTCTTAGTGAGTTCGGACTTTCATCGATTTAAATTGCGTCTATGGAGGTGGTGCGGTGCCTCAAAGCGAACCGGAGGTTTCACCGGAGGAGCAAGCTGGAGTTTCGTCATCAGGCTCGACATCAGCATCAGGCTCCACGGCAACCGTAGTAAAGAGGTCGAGATCGTCTACGTCGGGAGTGTGAGAAAATTTCGACAGGACAACCAAGCAAGACGCAGCGGGAAATGAGGTACCATATGCTATTTGTAAAATTTGTCACCGTGAATTGTCTGCGAAGTCTACAGGTGGAACGGGGCACTTGATTAGACATGCTACAAGATGTTGAACCAAGCAAGGATTGGCGATGAGACAGACACAGCTGCAATACAACCCTGATGGTACGGTATCTAGCTGGGACTACGATCCTCAGGTAGCCCGCGAATCTCTCTGTCGTTTAATTGCTTCTGAGGATTTACCGTTAGGCTTTGGCGAGTCTGCTTCTTTCCAAAATTACATTAGGACTGCGCATAATCCTATATTTTCTTCTGTTTCTAGACAGACAACAACAAGGGATCTAGTGAAATACTATAATGAACGTCATAATAAAATAAATGAACTATTTAGTACGTGCACATTTTCGGTGGCCTTGACCTCGGACATATGGAGTGGTCGGGCTAGGGAGGATTATCTTAGTGTAGTTGCGCATTATGTTAATGACGACTAGGTAATGGAGAAAAGGATTATAGGTTTGAAATTAATTGATGTAGCACACACGGGGGAGAATATTGCGAACTGTATTCTCAAAGTCGTGGAAGACTTTGGTCTTCTGAGACAAAATATTCATAATTACCTTAGACAACGCCGCTTCAAACTCTAGGGCCATGGACATTCTTACTCCAGTGTTGAGTACATATGCCGATTCGTTCTTGCTACATCAACAATGTGCTTGTCATATTATCAACCTTATAGTCAAATGTGGTCTGAAGAGGTTGAGTCCGTACATTAAAGCTTTTCGCGATGCGATTTCTTTCTTGAATAATTCTAACGTGTAAGAATAGCACAATATAAGAACTTCGAGGCGATGGGTGTACGCCCAAGAAAGTTCGGTTTGGACATGGAGGTAAGGTGGAACTCTACTTACCTCATGCTTAAGCATCTTTACCATACAAGAGCACTTTTTCTGCTTTTTATTCAAACACACTATCCTAGCATCGACGTACTTTGCTATTAATCGAGCAACATTGGTTCGTTCTTTGAGAAGGTCTTGTCATTTTAGAAAAAATTTACGAGGCAACTGTTGCTTTGTCCGCTGTCTACTATCCAACATCTCCTATCATTGTGCATACTATTTTACAGATTGCTACTCAATTGAAAATGCATGAAAATGACTTAGTTTTACGTGAGGCTGTTGTTTCCATGAAATCTAAATACCTTAAATATTGGAGAGAAATACCTTACCTATATGCATTTGCATTTGTTTTAGATCCTAGGGCTAAAATTGGTGCATTTGGTACTGTACTTGATCTTCTTAGTGATGCTACGGGGCTAGACGATACTAACTATTTTACAGAAGTTCGTTCTCGATTATACGAGGTTTACCAAAGGTATGAAAATAAGTTCCGAGGAGTCCACTCGCAACGACCTCCAGTAGCCCCCACCTCGAGTGGGAAGACAAGTATGTGGGGCACGATCTTCGATGCCTCTTCCTCCAGGTCCAGGTCCAGGTCTTCGTCTTCTTCTTCATCTGCACCAGCGCCTGCTCAGCCAAGACCCACAAGGAGCGGGGAACTATCCACCTATCTAGACAGCGATACGGTGGATTTCAACGCAGAAGGCTTCGACATCTTGCAATGGTGGCAAGCCCATAAGTTAACATATCCGTGCTATCCATACTTGCACGTGATGTGTTAATCATCTCTATCTCTACGGTTTCCTCCGAGTGCGCTTCGGTCTTTACGGAAAAATATTGGAGGAAAGAAGAACAAATCTCACAAGTGAGATGGTGGAGATCCTTCTAACTGTGATGGACTGGGAACAAGCTGATTCACGAACACAACACTCTGTGGAAAATCCAGAGTTGTCGGAGGTGTTCAAAAATTTTTACTTAGACAATGACACCGACACATAGAACAAGGATGTATCGTGTCTGTAGAATTGTAGAGCTATAGGCTGTACTCTTTTTCCTTTGCCAAGGTTTTCTCATTTTGAGTTTTTACTTGGCGAAAGTTTTAACGAAGCAGCCAGTTGGACATTAATAAAGCTCTTTATCACATTTTCAATATGAGTGTCTCATTTTTTTCAATTGTCGTGTCTATTTTTGAATTCTACACATTTTTATAATTTTTCTGGATTTTTTTGGATTTTCTTGTTCTGATGGGCCAAACGGGCCACATCTGGCCCGACGGGCCAAACGGGCTCGTGCCGGCCCGGCACGGCACGAATGCCTATCGGGCCGTGCCTAAGTCGCCACCCCAGCCCATCGGCCGGCCGTCAAGACGCAAGACGAATAGTACACGGCCATAATGGTCAGGCCTAGTCGAACGCGTCTTGCGTCTTGCGGCAGGCGGCCCATTTGGCCAGGTCTGGCAATGATCGGGATGCCAGAGAGGTTGCACTGCCTGGCCCTTATGCTCTACCTCAGTGTCATGGGCATTGGCAGCTTCATCAACATCCTCATCATCGTGGTCGTGCCAAACCATCCAAGCTGACAACTACGTGGATGCTACGTAGGCAGAAAACCACCCCGATTGGGTCGGGGAAGTAAAGTGAACGGTTTCATAAGTTCGATGTCTCGATTCACACTATTTTTAAAGTTTATTTTTGAAAATCAAATCGAGTCCAGAGTTGAGACGGAAAATTAGACTTTTCCCTTAAATAAACCCCCTTTTCTTGTACTCTTGAGATGGAAATACATCACAGAACGATGGAGTTTCAAAAGACGGAACCTAAGTCCTAGTATTGTCTGTGCAATGCATGGATATTCAGCAATAGTGGTACTACACTAGTAGGAGCAAACGCATAGGGTACCTATACTACTACAGGGTGTTGGGCAAAGGCCTAAGAATTTGGTACCTCAAAAAGATAGGAATTTTTATTATTATTTAATTTTTATTATTAATATTTTAAAGTTAATCCCTCGCAAACTTTATTTCCAATTCTGACCCCTTTGGTCACGCCACCTCTTGTGGCGTGACCAAACAATACTGTCACGCCACAAGAGGTGGCGTGACCAAAGGTGCCACGCAAGCCCTCGGCCGTGCGCTGTGCCAGCGTGGAGCTTGCGTGGCATCTGTCACGCCGGGCCTCATGACGTGACTAGGCACATGGTCATGCCATGAGAGTTGGCGTGATAGTGGGGACTTATACTCGGGTAGCCCGGCCCGTTCCTCATTTTTCCTATCTTGTCTACTCTCTTGCCGCCACTCCTCATGACCGGCTGTTCCAACCCTAGCCATGCCGCTCCTCGCGCACTGAGCCGCCTCTCTTCCTCCTGGCGCGGGTCTCCTCCACGCATGTCCCCAGCTCTGTTCCCTTGCGCCCGCCTGCAAGCCAGCCGCCCTCCTCCCTCCGGCGCCTTTGTCCTTCCCATGGCTTCTCCTAAATCAAGGTATACATTGTGAGACAATGTGTTGAAATGGGCAGACAGTGTAGTATACATTCATGCTTGATCTGTGATTAAGTAGTTGTTTAATCTCTAGTCCTTAGAGATATTGCAAAGAGGATCGGTTAGCTCTGTTGGATCGTTTGAAATACTCAATGATGATATTAGTCTAAATACTGAAATTGATGTGATAAGAGGATTTAGACTTGAGCTTTAATTGGATTACGTACTATTGTCTCTTGTGTTCTGCCAGTTTATTACTTTCGTGTGGATCAGATTGTTTTGAACCTCCTGGTTGTGGAGATTTTCAGCAATTCAATTTGTGAAACACTCCTGTTAGCAAATTGTTGTTATTACTGATCTTGTGATCTAGTTATGTGAATATTCTGGAGTACTGTTATGTGATCTCCAGTCTGGCCGAAAGTATATCCTGTAATCGTTTGTTTGACACTTTGAGACAGATTAGTATAGTATTGTTTAGAGCTCAAAGTTTAAATCAATATTGTTATATTCAATTGATGAAGAGTATAGACTAAAGTGCTGTGATGGCCAAGGTTAATCCTTGTGCAACTAGCCTTCTGAGAGCCATATTCATAAAATTAAATCTGAGCTATATACTGATGTTGTTTGTATTCAATTTGTGCATGATGAGCATTCTGTTCCATTTAGATGGCTTAAAGGTTTTTCTTAATGTTATGTCATTTATGCCATTTAACTGGTTTTGGAATTTTGCTTTATTTATAATTATTAAGGCTGGGATTTTTTGTTTCAGTTATTTGTAAGGGTTTATCAAGTTTGCTATTATTTTGTATATGCTAGAATAACTGTTGTGGTTCAGTGTGTTTTGTGTATGTGAGAATAAATCTTGTGTTTTAGTTATGTATGTTTTACTGTCTTGACCAACAAGGTGATAATCTGCTGGTTTTATATGTTGAGTATGGCTGCACTAGTGACAATTGTCTATGTTACAAGAATTTTTGTCATTGGTAAATCATAATCAGATCGCAAAGGTTTCATGCAGATTAATTATTATCAAGTTTGTGAGCTCTATCGTAGCACTATCATAAGGATATTATACCACTTGTTTGTTTGCAATTTGACAATTTGTATGCGTGTTTGATTTTTTTTTTTGGTTGAAGTTGAATTACCTGCTGTTATGTTTACAATTGGTTAAAAATATATTATGAAAGCCTACAATGGATGTAAGTCATATGTATGATATTCCTCTGATTGTAAAGATGCCTCATCACCTTTCATGCTAGTTATTTGATGTGTTGTCAAATTGCAAGTTATTTACATAAATATTGCCGTGTGAAACTATGTGCGATTTTATATATGTGCAGTACTACAACTTTCTCTACTTGAAAAATGTTTGATTGTAGGAAACCGTACATGTTTTTTTTGTTGTAGAAGTCTCTGTGATTCCTGAGTTCCCACTTATCTACATGCATGTGTGTACTATGTAGTCATTTTAGGATTAGTACACTTGTTTTAATTTTGCTTAGTATCAAATAGTAACAATACTACTTTGATTTTGCTTAGTATAGATAAAAAAATTAAAATTCTACGCTTATTTTCTTGGTGCATAATTTGAGGTGAAAACTCAAAACAAACAAGGTGTTGGTTAACTATTTACAAGGTAGGACAACAATTTTGGTTAACCTTCAATACGATGTCGTGCGTAATTAGTTAACCGAAAAAAATTATGAAAGGACCTGTATAGAAGAAGTGAAATAAATGTTGACTTACCTCCTTTCTGCATATAAGATTTTCCGAATGAGTGGTTCGTAGCACTCCGAGCATGTAGCTCTGGCGTCTCTAGGAGCGAAGTCCTAGGCGTACTTAGGAATAAGCCCTGAGCGGTCCCAAACACGTGGTTTGGGCGGTCTCGAGAACGGGATCTCGAGCGTACCTGGGCACATGGATCCAGGGTAGTGTAGGTCGCACTCAGAGGCAAGCTCTGAGCGGTCCCAAACACGTGGTTTGGGCAGTCTCGAGAACGGGATCTCGAGCGTGACTGAGCACGAGAGACTCAGGTAGTGTAGGTTTTGGATCTTTTTGCATCTCATTGTTTCTTGTTGTTATTCGTCCACTGTGTATGGCCTAACACACCTCAAGTCATTATGAAACGACCCGTCAATTATGCATATGTTTGTACTGTCAAACTGCTAGCATGTCTCAGGAAACTGAGCTTTTGTTGTGGTATTTCGTTCATATGGCATGCAGTACTGATTTCGCAATATTTTGTTGGATGTAGATGGACAAAGTTGTACGTGTATTTACTGGTGGGGCCATTAACCAAACTGGAAGTTCTGTCGACTTCGGCGGCATGGAAGCAACCGTCCTTTTCTTTCACGAATCACCGAACTTTACAACTCTTGTGACTAGGATTAAGTCGACATTTGGATGGGATGAGCCTGGGGTTGTTGTCGGAATGCAAGGACGATATGACGCAGGGCTGGGTTCTAAGGTGCACGCCTTTTTGGTGCCAATCCTGTCCGCCGATGATTGGGACATGTACAAGGAAATTATGCTCGCATCTCAGGTCCGGGTGTTGGAGGTGGCGGTGGAAAGGACAATCGTTGTTGAGGATTTGCCAGACAATTTGAATGTGATGAATGGCAACACCGAGGAACAAAACCCCGCTGCCCATCATTCGCGAGACCCCCCAATGGAAGAGCTACCTTCCGAAGAGTTCGTTAGCGTGAATCGTACCAACCATAGCCCCCTGTCGGTGGATCTGCTTGTGTCTTCCCCGCAACGTGTTATTGACCCTGTGACTGATTTCAACGGCGTTGTAATGAACAACGAGCTTGAAGAGGAGTTGTTTCGCGATGGAACAACCCGTGAAGTGGAGTCTGACGAAGGATGGAGCTCGACCGAAGATGAGGCTCATGCACCTCTTTTCTCCTCAGAGGAAGGTAGGGTTCTTCGCAGTGTAATGGGTGAGGTCCTGTCGGCGCATTCTTTCGATGATGTCAGTATGGTTGATAAGGCGGTTTGAGGAGTAGGGATGGCATTGCGGACCCGAAGAATGACATAATACGGAAGAACTTGTTGTTTCCAACCATGGAGGACATGAAGGTTTGGTGCAAGAATACTCAAGACGGCACCATCGTCTGCTCAGAGTGTGATCCGATGTGAATGAAGGTACACTGTGAGGTGCGAAAGGGGGTGCGGATGGAAGGTATGGGGCCGCAAAACAAGGGAGAACCAATGAAAAATAGCGAATGTGAAGCAGCCTCACACTTGTGGGACCGCACAAGTGTCCGGGGAACACCTCCAAGCGACCGCAAATTTCATTGCTAGGCGTATTATGGCGGTTGTGTCTGTCGATCCTGATGTGTCCATCGCCACCCTCATCGAGGTTATCTACGGGTTCATTAAGTACCGTGTGAAGTACGGGAAAGCATGGAGGGCAAAGCAGAGAGTGATGCAGTTATTGTGGGTTGATTGGAAGGAGGCTTACAGTTTGCTTCCTCGAATCCTAACCGCTATGCAGGCCAAGAATCCGGGCATGGTGTTTCACCCTTGGCACGGCAACCGTATGGAACTCGATGGAGGGGTTATGAAACATGTCCTTAGGCGGGTGTATTGGTCCTTTGGGCAATGCATAGAGGCCTTCAAACATTGCAGACATGTGTTATCTGTTGACACTACATTCTTGACGAGGAAGTACTATAGTGCATTGATGCTCGCCGTGGGTATTGATGCGGAGGACCAGCTGATTCCATTAGCATTCGCATTGACAGAGGGTGAGAACAATGCAAGCTGATAATGGTTCCTGGATATAGTTCGTCTACGCCTCGTTGGGCCTGGACGACAGGTTTGCATCGTTCCTGGATATACTGACCGTCCCTTGCAGCAGATGGTGAAATGCAACTTTACCCGCTGGATCGATCCTCCCCACGCTTACTATATTGCGAGGCACGTGGATATATTATGGAACCGAATCTTTGATTTGAATGCGCAAATTGACGATCTCAAGGAGCAAAATGATGACCTCCGCCAACAGATGCAGCGCGAGAGGGGCAACGAGGAGGTCGTGAACATAGGGAATTCCTATGGTCCCACATGCTGCTGCGCCAACCCTAGCTGCATATGTGTGTGCCACTACAACGACAGCCAGCCACGTCCGAGCCACCCAGCTGGCGAACACTCTATGTGGGTAGTGCGAGGCACCTTTCCGTACTAGTTTGCAGACGATCTAATTTATTTCCATTCAAAAAAAGGCGTATATGTATCGTAGGAGTACTTCGGTTTGCGGCATCCTGCATGATGTTGTTCCTTATGCATGTAACCAAACCATGTGCGCTATATTATTCCAAGCTTTGTTATGAAGTCTATTTTAATTTGTAACTTTAAATCTCATCGTCTTTTCGCATTCAATTCTTCGCGTACTAAGGCATCCAACAACATGACAAAAAACGAGTTCCGGAAGTTTACAGTTTGGTCTACGACCACAAACCTATGATTCTAGTACCATGTCTACGCACCACCTATCATTCCACTACGATGTCTACACACCACATATCATTCCACTAGGATGTCTACGCATCTTTCATCGGCGGTATTGTCTAGCATATGTGCATTACTGTGCCTCATGTTGTACCACAAAAAAATTACAGGCCCATATATCTATTTACTCTCAGTTAAAAGGATGGTGTTATATTTGGTTACGTAGAGAGGTCTCTATTTTCAAGTTGTGCATTGTTAAATGTTACATGTACATGCTGTTATGTACATTGCTAAACGAAGTCCCTTTGTTGGCTCCAGAACTATAAATCCAAACGGAATACAAACAAATTGGAATTAGCCCCTGTCACGCAGTGATAAGACCAAAGGAGATAGCTTTGCGCAGTGACAAGACCACACGGAGTAGCTTTGCGCAGTGATAGGACCAAAGGAGACAGCTTTGCGCAGTAACAAGACCAGACGAGGCAGCTTTGCGCAGTGACAAGACCACACGGGCCAGCTCTGCGCAGTGATAAGACCAAAGGAGACAGCTTTGCGCAGTGATAAGATCACACAGAGCAGCTTTGCACAGTGATAAGACCAAAGGAGATAGCCTTGCGCAGTGACAAGACCAGACAAGCCAGCTTCCGCAGTGACAAGACCACACGGGCCAGCTTTGCGCAGTAGTAAGACCAAAGGAGTCAGCTTTGCGCAGCTTAGGGTTTAGGTTTAGGGTTAGGCTTTTCAGACCGACAAGACAGCACTCTGCAAAGCAAGACATGACTTCTCTCTGCAAAGTAATACGTGACAACACTATGCCTCGCCAGCTTTTCAGATGGACATGACAACACTCTACCTCCTCAGCTTTTCATAACAAAAAGACAGGACTCTGCATGAAATTAACCACACCATGCCAACCATGGAGCTTATAAAAGGGGATTGAACCAAACCCAACACTACACAATACATACCCAGTCATGGACTCTTCGGCAAACTCCTACGCGAGGATGTTGCAGAAGCAAAAGTGGCTTAAGCAAAAGAGGAAACAGCTACAATACCCAGATTTTCAATGAAAGATGATCTAGTACCACCACGTTTTCCGATCCTACAGTGTGTGTGTGTGTGGCGAACTGGCAGAGATCATTTAGTCCACACACCCAGACACCGCAGCCCGGGCGTACTACACGTGCGGGCACTACCTCGTAAGCGTTTCTTTCGCGCGAATCGATTTTCCTCTCCCAATGTTGAATTTCTTAAATTTTTAACTTCATCCCCACGTAATGGCAGCCCGAGATGCGCTGCCACTTCTTCCAGTGGATCGATGGCCCGGAGATGTACGACAGGGCATTCATCCAGCAGAAGTACATGCTGAACTACTCGGTGCGGGCTAAGAACTTCGTGCGGTGGAAACCTTACGTACCAGACCCTGTTGAGGAGGCATCGAAGAAGCCCAGTACTCACCCAGGCGTAATCCATATCGACGACGTGAGTGATGAAGAATTTACACCCTTCTTAGGATTATCACTATACGGTGCACTTACATCATGGAATCGCAGGACGTGGACGACTTTGACATACCAGCCCGACGTGGACAGTCCCGCGACAAGGGCAAGGGAAAGGCTCATGCGGCTGAGCCCGGCCACCACAGCGTATCTGGTCGCCCAGGCGTAATCCGTATCCACGACATGAGTTATGAAGAATTTACATCCTTCTTACGATTTTCACTATACGGTGCACTTACATCATGGAATCGCAGGACATGGATGACTTCGACATACCGACCCGGCGTGGGCGATCCGCGACAAGGGCAAGGGAAAGGCTCATGCGGCTGAGCCCGGCCGCCATAGCGTATCCAGTCGCCCGGGCGTAATCCGTATCGACGACGTGAGTGATAAAGAATTTACATCCTTCTTAGGATTATCACACTACGGTGCACTTACATCATGGAATCGCAGGACATGGACGACTTCGACATACCAGCCCGACGTGGACAGTCCCGCGACAAGGGGAAGGCCGGCGAGGAGTTTAACACCGAGCTAGCAAGGAAGGGAAAATGGCCCCGATCCACGCAGTAGGTCAAGTCATTACGTCGTAGTCCCCCTCCTACCCCCCATGTTTTTTACTATCCCCTAAAGGCATGTATACTTATATGGTCCGGATGCTTGTGTCGCAGTGTACCATAGTAGTAGTGAGGATGGCTAAAGCAATTAGCCGAACCATCATGCCATGTGACTACGTGTAACGTGCTTCTGTCCACGGACTTTAATGTACTTCTCGTTCCGTGTCTCCGCTAAGGCATCAAAACAAGCCTATATTGCAAATATGCCTCTTCTAGTGGAATCCCAGAAAGAACCATTCGCACCGACATCGAATCCTCCTTGTTTTAGGGCATCTTCATAATCACAACGATCGTTCTCAGCCCCTTCAATCATATTCTGCATAAGCTTCAGAAAGTACGACATCGACTACCTGCCTATATACACGTATACGTTCAGACGAATTCATCGAGGAGAGACTCCCTGGCACATCGTAATATCACTTACCTTTCTACTTACAACTCATTATTATCTCAATCATCCTCACAAAATTCTACAGAAATTTAGCGCACTACAACAATATACGACGATCACAAAATGTTATTACGAGTCTGACAAATTCCGCACCCTTGATATTCTACGAAAATAACAAACAGACCAACCAACCTCGTCGCAACACTTTTATTTTCAAAATAAATAGCATCATACAATCATATTTGCTAAATGTAATTAACCTACAAAATGTAATATTTATTACAACACAATTGTGTCTACGCATCTTTCATCATCGGTACTGTCTACCATATGTGGATAATTGTGCCTCAGTAGGTCAAGTCATTACGTCGTAGTCCCCCGTCCTACCCCCCATGTTTTTTACTATCCCCTAAAGGCATGTATACTTATATGGTCTGGATGCTTGTGTCGCAGTATACCGTAGTAGTAGCGAGGATGGCTAAAGCAATTAGCCGAACCATCATGCCATGTGACTACGTGTAACGTGCTTCTGTCCGTAGATTTTAATGTACTTCTCGTTCCGTGTCTCCGCTAAGGCATCAAAACAAGCCTATATTGCAAGTATGCCTCTTCTAGTGGAATCCCAGAAAGAACCATTCGCACCGACATCGAATCCTCCTTGTTTTAGGGCATCTTCATAATCACAACGATCGTTCTCAGCCCCTTCAATCATATTCTGCATAAGCTTCATAAAGTACGACATCGACTACCTGCTTATATACGCCAGATACGCGTTCGATTTAATTCATCGAGGAGAGACTCGCACATCGTAATATCACTTACCTTTCTACTTACAACTCATTACTATCTCAATCGTCCTCACAAAATTCTACAGAAATTTAGCGCACTACAACAATATACGACGATCACAAAATGTTATTACGAGTCTGACAAATTTCGCACCCTTGATATTCTACGAAAATAACAAACAGACCAACCAACCTCGTCGCAACACTTTTATTTTCAAAATAAATAGCATCATACAATCATATTTGCTAAATGTAATTAACCTACAAAATGTAATATTTATTACAACACAATTGTGTCTACGCATCTTTCATCATCGGTACTGTCTACCACATGTGGATAATTGTGCCTCATGTTGTACCACACAATCCACATATTAGTCCTTTTTTTCTAGGATGCATTATGTATCACTTCTCGGACACGCACTGCAAATATTGTAAAGTGTCAAAGGTTTTCAAAGCACAAAAAGATTACAGGTCCATATATCTATTTACTCTCAGTTAAAATGATTGTGTTATATTTGGTTACGTAGAGAGCTCTCTATTTTCAAATTGTGCACTGTTAAATATTACATGTACATGGTGTTATGCATCACCGTATCTTCAATTGTTTTTTATCTTTCAAAACGAAGTCCCTTTGTTGGCTCCAAATCTATCAATCCAAATGAACAAACAAACTGGAATTACCTCCTGTCACGCCGTGCTAATTGGCGTGACAATCCCTCTGTCACGCCACCAGTAGCGGCGTGGCCAAAGGTGCCACACAAGTTCGCAGCGGTCAAGGGCTTGCGTGGCACCTTTTTTACGCCGCCACTAGTGGCATGACAGTTTGATTTAGTCACGCTACGGGAGGTGGCGTGACTAAAAGAGTCAGATTTGGAAATAAAGTTGGCGAGACGTTAACTTTAAAATATAATTAAAAAAGAATTAAATTAAAAAAATCAAAAGATAGGCACGTATTTTCCAAAGTTAGCTAGTGACTGGAGCATAGCTCTTCATGTGACACACAAGGCATACTTGTAGTCGCCCAGGTGTACTTTTTTACTGCAGTAAAATTTCCGGTGCCCCCAGCCCCATGCAGATGCAGGACCAGGAAGAAGCACTTCAAAAAGAGAAGCAAGAAAGCATTTGCTTTGTGGTGGTACTGTGGTAGTAGTACTAGTCCAGCGGAGTCCTGGCGTCGAGATCCATCTGTACTACTAGTATCAAACTTCACAGTGATCCATCTGCCTTTTCTTACAAAATTTTCTTTCTGATCTGATCCCCTTTTGAGACCACCGAAGATTCATGGACATGCATGATTTGTTCACTCAGACTGAGCATTTCATTGACCTGAGCCTCCCATCCCAAGAAATGGCTGGTCATCTTTGATCATATACAATGGGCTTAGAGTTATGTATAATAGATTTATATCAGCCGCCTATAGTTATTACCATATAGGATTTTTGCTGACATGGGTGAAAGAGAATGAAGAGAGAGAAAGATGATGTCTACAATTCTGAAGCCGACTATAGTATAAGAAATAAGAAAAGTATTACAAGATTGTGTGTTTTATAAAGACAACTAAAAAAACAGCAGCCGTCTGTACCATTGTATGAGCTGTCTTTAGTTTTGTCTACAGGTGACATGAAGAGTTGTTATAGACAGCAGCTGTCTATACCATTGTACATGCCTAAATTGTCTATAGCATCTGTCACGTAGAATTTAAGCTGGTGTAGATGAAAGAGAATAAAGATAGAGAAATATGTTGTCTACAATCATGTAGCCGACTGTAGCACCAGAGCCACGAAAAACATTAAAAGATTGCGTGTTGTCTACAATTCTGTAGCCGAGTGTATCACCACAACTCATTGTATAAGCTGTCTTTAGTGCTGTCTACAAGTGACACGAAAAGTTACTATAGACAACAGCTGTCTGTACCATTATATATGTCCTTAAGCATAGATTAAAATAATGTGGGGGCAAGGAAGCATTAGTTAATTGTTTTCAGGATCTTTGATGGGTCAGTACGAGATTACACGGTGCAGAATGACTGGATGATGGATAAGAGGGACCCTGAATATCAGCTAGTTTTCACCTGGGAGAAATTACCACCTAGCCTCTTTATGCATGCTACTGTTTTTGCTGCCAGTTATGTGATGCAATATGCGCCATAAAACAGTGTTATGTTATATTTCTGAATTTTGAGCCATGGTAGTGCATTTATGTGTAATGGGAATCTTGGAAAGAGCAAATACGCTACATGGGGCTACAGTGCTCAGAGCAGAGAGAAGGGGATTTTTTTCCCCCCTCTTTGGGTCACCAAATGAAACCTTAAGAAGGAAATTATGAAAGAATTAACCATTTTCTTGAAAATTCCTACAATCCAGACAACATATTATAAATCAGTTGTATGAAAATACTACAGAATTTATTAAACCAAATACCTCACCGTGCGGTGTGTGTATTCAAACCAAAGTAGAAAAGACTGAATTGTGTTCACAAGTGGTGCTAAACTTAATTAAATTGCATCACTCTTAATTCATCGATTACTAGAGCCAAAACACCAAAAAGAAAAGGCTAAAGCAGTGACCTGATGAAAGAGACCCCTGCAAGTTCATTTAATTTTTTAACTACGCATCGCGATCGAACTGATCTCATCACATAGGATACTTTGATTCCCGGAGGCAAGCAGGCCGCTAGAGCGAACCAAGCATTGGCCGGATAAATAAATTATTCCCAAAAAATAAAAATAAAACAAATAGCACCACCCAAATACGTGTACGTAAGCCAAGCTCCAACCCCTCAAAACAAAACAAAGGATTGGCCAGACTCCGGAGCCGGAGCGAAAAGCTAATCAATTAATTAACCCTCTAATCACTCGGGCAAACCGGATTGGATTACATATGAACTACTCAGAACAGGATGCCTCTTTTTGGAGCCATCGTGTCAACCCTTGGACAAAGGATCGCCCCATCTTCATATCATAGGCGAAGAAAGCCCTTCAAGACCAGCTCTATTAGAGCAATTGTCTATGGGCACACGAGTAATCGGACACAATCACACCTCTTATCCTACAGTATGGCTGTTGGAGCCGCAAGCAGTGCCCTAGAGCCAATTTTACAAAAGATAATGGACAAGCACACCATGATTAATTAAACCGGGCGGTACTGGACAAGGTTTACAGCACGAGACATTGTGCGCGCAGTAGATCGCTGTCTGCTGCTGCTGTATTTTTATTCCCCTGATAGGCACGCAGACAAGGGTCAAGACAAGAGCGACCCGGCCGGGACATGCCATGTGCCACCTCACCTCATCCCTGCTTAAATTTTTCCCTCACCGTTCTCCTCCGTTCCTTGTGATCACAGCAGCAAGGAGCCTAGCTGCTACGTGCACCTGGTTCACAAGATGTATTTGGTCTGGATGTTGGATTACGGGTGGGCCCACCTCCTGCCGCTGCCGGCAAAGCTTGTGCGGTTTCCATTCTCCCTTGGTTTATAAAACTGGTCGAAAGGGATAGCGAGTATTTCGACGGATATTGTGCTCGACAGCTCACCCCAGCTATCCATCTTCAGAAAACTCTAATTCTAACCAAATAAGTCCATAAACCCTCGCCTAGAAGGAATCAAACATGTGGCTTCTCTCGGATCATCGAGCGATTTAACTGTTAAAATAACACCTGATCTTCTGTCCTACATTCAGCTTTCTTGGTTGCTCCATGTTATTTCAGATTAAGAATATAGGGTATTTTTCTTTTCTTTTTTTTTTGTCTAGACAACTTTATTGTACTTGATCTACACTTCTGGCATGAACTATTAGTAATTTTGATCACTCAACCGTCACATGACTCCCCATCAGAAGCTGTTTAGGCCAAGGTTAAAACAGGACTTGCTCTGGATCAAAAGTCTTTACATCCTGGAGAAATGGAAGACTCCCGGTATGAACTCCCTCCCTGTCTTTTGCTGTGGTCCTTCGGGCTACCAAAAGCACTCATCAACTTCTTGATCCACCTTTTCCAGCAGCTAGCACATCATTCATGTAGTAGCAAAGTTGAAATTCTTTAGAATCCAAAGATCAGATCCAGCTTTTCCAACCCAACATGACCAAAAAGAGCGCACACATGCATGAGCAACAATGATTAGCAGATAATTGGCACAGTGTGGCTGGCTAGCTTTGCTGAATCAGGTCAAGCAAACAGCAAAGGTAGATTTCCTTGCAAGGTGTGCGCTATCGCACGAGTGCAAAAATTGTGCAGCAATCATACCCACAATCAAAGTTCTTCAGGTAATTGTAATTTTTTCCTCCTTGCCAACCCACATCAATATCAATCCTCTAAAATTCTAATCAAGTATGATTTTGAAAAGGCGGTCAGGGCGCCAATTATGAGCCCGAATATAAGCATGTCTGCATCAAGAAAAGGACAGGCCCCCTCTTACAGTGGCAGTTTTTGAATCTGGGAGCAGGAAGAACACACCAGTTGGGAGAAGAAAGTTCAGGATTCAGCAACAGGAGCCATGAAAGCAGGATCTTCTGATCCACAAGGCAATTGCACGCTCTCCTGACCGATGAATTGCGCGTCTTGTTGTCGTCGAAACAAGAACACTAGCCAGGCTTAGTTTGTTAGTACAAGATTGGACAGAAAAAGATAATAACACGAGGAAAAGGATATGCATAACACCTTGATGAGAAGAAACAAAAGTGCGATGAACATGAGGACAAGGCACTAGCCAGGCTTCACGGAGCGTCGTCGTCGCCGCCATCGAGTTCTAGAGGCTCTCCGATGATAGGCTCCGTTTCTGACCGAGGATGGGGGGGTGACAGCTACCTTAGCTGCAAATTTGTCCAAAGAAAATTGTGGTTTGGTAGGATGCACTCATGATGCCATTGTTATGTCACCAAATACAGATTCAAGAAAGAGATGTACAGTACAATATGAGTGAGATGGCATTGACAATGGCCACTCTCCAGAGGTCTTGAAACACATAATTGCCCTAATCCTCATGCTCCTTATCAATAAGCCGGCGACCAATCAAAGTAATCAGCTGCTGGTTGCTGCTCAAACCTAATTGCAAAAGCAGACAAGAATGGTCGAGGCTCTGATTTAGGCATGTAAATAAACAAACTAAACAGTTAAGCTCACCTTGATTTAAACATCTAAATACTTGAGGCTTAGTACCTAAGATTCTTATTACTACCTGACAAGGCTGGAAAAGCGACATGAACAACGCCTCATTCTTTCGCAACCGTCTCCGCGGATTCTACCTCGTCATTCTCCTGTGGGCATTGACTCACTCCATAATTGAGAACTGAATCACTTGTTAAATCACAACAGTTAAAGAACAGTGAAGTACAAAATACATACAGGAACTACCCTGTTAGCAATTTAACAGAAGCAGAGTTGTCCCAGGCAAGCTGTACCGGCTGAATTCAGAGGCCTTGGACTTTAGACATGAACTGAACGGATGCAGGAGTTCCCTGTTTGCTGAGAGATGCTGCCAGTTTGATAAAGCAGACGTCCAGAGGAGCTATTTTGTCAGCCAGCCTGAATTCCCCTGTGCAGGATTAATACAAGTACGGTGCTAAAGAGAGAAAGACAAGAAACAAAACGGTGTCAAACAGCGAGTCCCGATCGACGAATCAAACGGTGTCAAACAGCGAGTCCCCATCGACGAATCAAGGCGCAGTTAAATCCGGTTTCTTTGAAAAGTAGCATGTATGTAACATTCTGCTCAATTTGGTGCTATGAAACAAAACTAGCTAGCAAAAGGTTTACAAGACTCCGTACATATTGCCATTGCCAGCATCAAACGATCAAGACATCAAGATGTTAGAGAGGAGAAAAAGACTTCCTAATGTTCAGATAAGATCAGGCATACAATTGGTGCTCAGGTAATGCGGAAAAATTCAGGAGATAACGCATACTACATGAAACAATTGGAGCCACTAAGAAGGATACAAATATACAAGTTCATGCCAGTAACATGATTCTGAAGTAACATGACAAGGTCTGAACCTGAAAAGGGAGGCACATGAGAAGTAACATGATTCTGAAGAGGGACAAAACTAGAAGAGCGAGACAGATCCAGAGCTTGACTATGAATAGAAATGGTGGACAAGGCGGAAATGCCCTAAGGAGTCACACAAATATGTTTTCTTCCAAAAGATGAACGACAATCAGCGCCTTTGCTCTCATCATCCTCCCTGTATTTGTATCTGGTATGTTAGATTAGTGAACCTTTGACTGAAGGAAAAAAAAAGGCAATCAAGAGTCAACTCTAACACAACTGCTCAGTATGTGTGCCTAAGATGACAAGTGTAACTGTCAGAATTACAGCAACCTTGAAGAAGTAAGGCTTTATTTTTATCAAACAAAATTCTTGCTGGAAAATAGAGTTATGACAAACATAAATGTGAGCTACGGAATAGAGATACTTTTCTTGCCTAATGACATGAAGCAGATTTCAGTATATTATATGTTGTCGACAAAAGTCTGCACAAGTTGTAGCATTGATATTCAGATCAAGAATTCACCACTACAAGCTACATCAATCCTTGATAAAATAAGGATAATACACCTTGTAGGAGTGTAGAAAACGGTGATAGAAGGCAAGATCCCGAATGCTGTGGTGTTTCATAAGCATTCTGGAAATTGTACCCTTAAGGCTTCATGTTGAACCTTAATCGAACGAAAGGTATTCATTTTACCACAAAATGTTTGCATATTATTCAGTGTTTCACGCGCAATTTCAATTCGCTGAGCTGAATTCGTTGGGCTGCCTAAAAGTACAAATCGACCATGAACATAACAACTAAAACGCCTTGTAATTAGCAACATAGCTGCTCCAAATAGACTCAGGTAATTAATACAGTATAACACTTCACTTCTACATAGCTCCTATAACATTATACTGCTGTTGTCGACGATTTCAATAGAACGTGACTGTATAAGTGAAGGACTATTCACGGCCGGCAATGCAGGCAACGGAGCAGTGTTGCAGTCGGCAGAAGTTGGTCTAAATGCATGCGCATGAAAAGCGCCGATCGCCATTGTAAGAGATGCGAGGAGTAGGGACTAGGGAGACAGAAAGCCGACCCGTTTATACCAATTAAGGCATGTAGATAGTAGGGATCATAACTCGACGCCGATGTGCCGAGAAGTAACAGAGAGGAAGGTAGGATCCGGATCCTACGTATTACTAAGGTTCACAGTGTGAACAGTTTTTTATGAGCGTATGAATTGTACCACGCTAGGAACCGTAGCCAGCAAGTACTGTGACCACTGATCCCAACCTTTGGTTTCCATTTCCGATCAGACAGTGAAGATCGCTCTCCTAATATTATGCACCGTACAATGGAGGATCCATATCAATTTGTGCCTCACGGCCTCATTAATATTTGTTTGTTTGCTTGTTTTGTTCTGTTCTTGTTTTTGCAATAGCTGTCGTCTGTCGTACGAATAAGAGGTTATGTGCAAAAAAGGTTTCATACAAATTTTTTTATCTAATAGAATTATGGATAAAGCTTGTTTTAATATCAGTAACACAATCCCGTTTTTGTTACAACTCAAAGATCCAAATAGCCCTTAAGTTATAACGAAAAATGCTAAAAAAATTTATCCAATGAAGAGACAATAATATTTATTACCAAGGAAAGCGACAAAGTAGCTTACCCTTCGCTTCCTCAGGCCAGGTGAGGTTTTCACCTGATTGGCACGTGAAGACACTCATCCAGACGCAACACATACTTGTTCAGGTGCACAAGTCGCTCAAATCTTTCGAGTCAGTTGCTTTCACGAGTGACAGAAATATTCCAGTAACTGGCTACCGAGAAAACAAACCACGGCTCAACCACGGCTCACATTATCGGTAAAAGAAAAACGACTGACAATTACACCTCAACCACTCCTTCCTCTAACACACAAAACAGCGGCACAACGAAACAACACGAAAGGCGCAATTGCTGAGAGCAATCCGTACCAAGGGACAGGACACCATCATACGTAAACGTAAAAAATCTGACTGTTTAGTGAGGCAGACAGTCACAGTCATCTAGTCATGTGATACTTGATGGCAGGGAGTAGCGAGGGACATAATTCAGACGCCTGCTTTGTGTGGCAAGCTGGAGGTGATAAAACGCCATGTGAGCCCTCTCAGTGGTCATGTGAATGTAATTCTGAGTTGATGCAACAGCTGAGATTTTGACAGCATGTAGGCGAAGCTTGAGATGAAGCAACAATCATACAGTCCAGCTCATACTGGGGCCTTTGCTGCTGCCCTTGTGTCCCACGGCCTCCAGATAGTTTCGCAAGCAATTCTGAACCAAGGGATAGGAGATCCCGAGTGCTGCATGCATGTCAGTTCAAATCATGGACTGCACCAAGCTAACACTGGTCTCCGGGGAAGGACCCATGATTCTGGCGTACATGTGCCCAGAATCATGTTGATCGAAGACTAAAATTGCAAACTTATAGCTGGTAAAGCTTTTGCCCGGAGAATCTTGAGGACCTGAAAGCCAAAAGGAAAAGTTGATAGATTAATCTTTCTTTTTTTCTACTTCTGATAAGCACGGCAGGCGCTTGATAACAAAGCAGCTGGAAAAATCGTCTCACGTACAGTGCACGTTCATGGGGGAGCACCACTCAATAGACAGCCCAACAGAAAGGAATGTGTACGTACTGAATCAACCTGACGAGAGGTGCCACGTAAAGCAGCCCTTGTTATGAACACATCAGGTCTCCATTGCTTTACCTTGTGAATAGATGGAGCTTATATTTTCCGACCCAGTTTCACCCCTAGCAACAAGCAATAACAAATCAATCCACTGTAAACTCAGACCCTCAAAACCACACTCCACACGCCCAAGCGAAAGGCATGTGTGCACACAAAATGAAGACTGCTACTACCACGGTAAACTCATAAAGTAAACATTTCTTAAGAAAAAAACTTCCAGTATGTATACAAGTAAAAACAGGGAAGCAGCAAGAAAATGGGATAGTAGAAATCATCAACATCAAGGTTCAAAAAGATGTAAGTACAGTAAACTTTTGTCACACTGAGCCTACTTGTTGCTGTAAGGTCACGATATTAACTCGTAATCTTGGCAGCAGGCCATCCAGTAGAGAACTGGCTATTTCCAAAGGAACTTGAACTCCATTTGGCTGTGAGGTGGGTTCCAAAATGCACTTTTATATACTAGTTCTAGATTTCAGTAGTTAATGTCTTCTTTAGAATAATAGCGGTACTATTTTTTAAAAAAAGTCTCCATAACTAGCTATCACACGCAGCATATGTTCAGCACAGTACAGAATAAGCTCAGTGAGTTCTAAATTAGTTTCACTTTATGCAAAGGTTTTTTCCTTGTGAAATGAGTAAATAATGTTTCACAGCTTGGCATGCTACAATAGTGCCAGACTAGGAAGCACGGATGCATGATAACGGTACGACGATACAACAATTCCCCAAATCACCGATACGGTGACATGGCGACATATATATATTAGGACTTAAGAGTGAAGTATCAAGTGCAATTGATACAACTAGGTACAATAGTGTTCTAGGATTACATAGACCAAAGATAACATAAAGAAATGCAGCATAGGCATCTATTCTCAACTTCCACGGCTTTTCCACACGGTTGGAGTGAGCTGTTGTTGGGCCAGACCGTATCGGAGAGGTATTGCAGAGTATTGGAGAAGTATCGGTTTCTTTTTCTATTGTTTTAGATAAAAAAAATAGCCTGATACCCCTTTGAAACGTATCGGTGCAGTATCGGTATCGGATACCGTATCCGACAATGTTGTTAAGTCGCGCGACTAGTCGCGACTAATCGTCTACTAGTCGGCGCACAGGCACTGGCTAGTGCCAGCGACTCGACTAGCTGCGCTAGCCGACCGACTTGCCGACTAGCCGGCCAGCGCGAGTCGGACGCCTAATTGGCCCAGTGTCAGCCTCAGCCAGCGAAGGGGATAATACCAGAGAGGGGAAGGGGGCATACCAGATCCAATAGATTCTCGGCTCCCCCACTCCCCACGACGCCGGCGGGAGAGGGGAACCCTAGCCCATCACCGCCCCCGTCCACGCTGCCACCGCTCGCCCGCCGCCACCTCCTCCTCAGCCCTCCCCTGCCTCCCTTGTCCTCTATCCACGACGCCGCCACCACCTCCTCGACCCTCCCGAGTTGTCGTCGACCCACGTCCACAACACCATCGCCACCTCTTCCTCGGCCCTCCCTAGTCGCCATCGACCTCCGTCCATGCCGCCGCCTCCTCGGACCTCCCCAGTCGTCGTCGACCCCCTTCGGCCCTTCCATGACCGCATGACACCGCCCGCCGCCACCTCCTCCTCGACCCTCCCCAGTCGCCATCGACCCAAGCCGTGGTGAGCACTCCCTCCTCCCCTTTCTCCTCTCCTCTGCTTGCGCTCTGCCTCTGCTTGCGCTGTGCTCTGTCTCTAGCTCTCTGCTTGCGCTGTTGACTGCCTCTGCTCTAATGCTCTTGGTAGTAGCAGCAGCAGTATTACATAGTAGTTGTGTCTCTGCTTGCGCTGCCTCTGCTCTGCTCTAATACTCTTGCTAGTAGCAGCAGTAGTAGTAGCATCAATAGTTTTATTGAATAACAGTAGCAGTAGTAGCAGTAGTACATAGCAGCAGTAGTAGACAAGTAGTAGCAGGATTACTAGTAGTAGTAGTAGGCTAGTAGCAGTAGAACTAGTAGTAGTGTGAATAGCAGTGGTAATAGGCTAGTAGCAGTAGTACTAGTAGTATATCACAATTTGACATTTCTATTTCACCATCTGCAGGTACCATGGTAGACATTGACGACCAACAAGTGGCTGTAGCTGCAGCCACTGACGCCGACGGCGGGTGGAGCAAGTCATGAAGAGGGCGGGTTTGAATTGGATGAAGACTTGGATGGCTGATTTGAATCATGAATGATCATCGTGCCTACTTTTGCTACTTTCAGACTTAGAACTTAGCAATTTGATGTCCTAGACTCCTAGCTATCAATTTTTGTTGTTTCTCATTCAAAACTTGTTTCCTATTAAGTTATGCACTTATGCTTAATGGTTGTAACTCCTATTTAGAACTTAGTTCATTATGCTGTGATGTAACTCGTGTTATGCTATTTTTTTTACTTGCTGTCCTATACTTATGTTATTTACTTGCTATATCATATTATCAATATTTTGTTCATTACAATTTGCTGATTTTTTTTCTTCAACTCGCGGGGTGTTGCTTCTCAATTTCAAAGAAAGACATTCATCAAGAAATATATGTTAGGTTCAAAACAAGTAAGTCATCAACTCAGCATATGTTGTTCTTCTCTTTATTTCATGATGTACAATATGTACATTTGTATAATTGTTGCTACAACTTAGTACATTACATGCAAACTTTATATACGTCCTAGTACAATTTATGGTCATTGCCATACTTGAGAGGGCATTTTTCCGCAGGGCCGACTTCGACTTCTTCTTGAGTGCCAAAATGCTGACTATGATGATCATACAAACATTGATGAGAAGCAAGCATGGTTAAATGCTAAAAGGTATGCTTTATTCATTACATTCACTATAATGCCTCTTATTCCTGGAGTTCTAAGGCGGGTCATTGTGATTCCAACTTTTACAGCTGGGAACCTGATCCTGTAGAAGCAGACCCATTGAAAGGGAGCAGGAATAGAAGGAAATTTGATATACTTGGACTGCCCACTGCCCAAAAGAAATATATGTTAGGATCAAAACAAGTAAGTCATCAACTCATCATCATGATTATGTTGTTTTTCTCTTTATTTCATGATGTACAATATGTATATGTGTATAATTGTTGCTACAACTTAGTACATTACATGCCCTATTTATATACGTCCTAGTCTGGCGACTAATCGTGGCTAGTCAATTGATTAGTCGGCCAAGTCGATAAGTCAGTCCCCTTGCAACTCGACTCAACTTTACGACTCAATAACATTGGTATCCGATACCGGTACGTTAACTCAGAGGAGTATCGGTGCTTCCTAGGTGCCAGACACAGCTGGAATCGGTTAAGTTCACAAATGGAGTAACTTTGTCTCCGGGAAAAAAATCATGGAACAAATGCAAAGATACTTCTTTCTTCGAGCAGAAACTGAAATGCCCCATTGTAGGTTGTGGTATAGCACCCCGGTGGCCCAGTCTGAAATTTCAGTTACTAGAACGGGTTACAACTGGACCAGAGAAGCTAATACTCGTTCCACTCAAAAATTCTTGTCGCTGAGGGAAGCATGCAGTCAAACATTTTTTTTAAAATGGTTGTATCGATCTCATGAAAATGGAATAAGTAGATTCATCATTAAAAAAAATCACCACCTCAAACTTTTATAACTATGAGAAATATACTGTGATACAAAAAAAATGGCCAAAGTTGCGTCTTGGAGACCTTGAGCACTGAGAAGTAAGGAAAAACATCAAAAAAAAATACTAGAGTATGTACAATTCATCATTATGAATGGTATCAACAATATGAACTCAAAAGTAGCAAGAAAACAAAGGAACAGTTGAGGAGTCACAGATTAATACTAACATACAAATTTACATACGAACTATCACAGTTGACAGGGGAATAGTTTATAATCCACGTATTTAATTAACTCATAAACTTATAGAAATGTGGGTTCATAAGATCACATGTCAAAGTTGGTTAAAGTACTGACTCAAGGAGACATTCATCGTACCAGTAAGCTTACATCCAATGCTAGAAACGATTGGCTACATGGAACTAACGTGTGGGTTGAACATAAGTGCATTGACTTGATAATAGTGTCACGGACCTTAGTTCATAACGGGATAAACACCGCCAAGAAGCCGGACAACATCGGTTTGGTGGGATGAGAGATTAGACTATAAACAGGGATGATAGTGTTTAGAATAAAGCATCTTATATATTTCAATGGGCCAAAGGCCAATATATAACATGTACAAGGTTAGACAATAGCAAATAACACCCTACACAATATACATATCTAACACCCCCCCCCTCAAACTCATGGTGGATCAACAACACTGAGTTTGGAGAGGTAGAAGCTATGCTGAGCGCGAGTCTGTGCATTGGTGAAGAAATCTGCTAATTGAAGCTCCGAAGGCACATATTGAAGAGCAATAACTTGGTCTTGCACCTACGATCGCATGTACGAAGCATCCACTCCAATGTGCTTGGTAAGCTCATGTTTCATGAGATCTCGAGCAATGCTGATCGCACTAGTACTATCTGATAAGAGCGGAGTCGATGCAGAAACAAAAACACTGAAATCCACAAGAAGCCACCGAAGCCAGGTGATCTCAGCTGTCGATAATGCCATGGCTCTCAACTCAGCCTCAGCGCTCGAACGAGAAACTGCAGTCTGCTTCTTAGTCTTCCAGACAATCAAGGAGGAACTAAGGAAAACACAATAGGCAGAAAGAGACCGGCGATCAGAATGATTGCTAGCCCAGGTCACATCAGAGTACATCTGAAGCTGTAAAAAACTGGAGTGAGAAAAAAAAAGACGTCGAGTGATGGTTCCACGAAGATATCGGAGAACACGAAGAAAGTGACTGTAGTAAAGCTGAGTGGGAGCAGAGACAAACTGACTCAGGATGTGAACTGGGTGAGAAATGTCAGGTCGAGTAATCCCAAGGTAGACGATGCTCCTGCCAATATGGTGGTAGCGAGTGGGATCCTCAAGAAGCTCACCATCGGTAGGCTGAAGGTGAACACTAAGCTCCATAGGAGTATCCACCACGCACTGATCAGTGAGACAAGTGCGAGTAGGATATCCTGAATGTACTTCTCCTAGAAGAGATAGTAGCACTCGAGCGCAGAAGTGATCTCAATCCCAAGGAAGTAACGAAGAGAACCCAAATCAGGCATCAAAAACTACTTACTGAGACGCTCCTTCACAAAGGCAATGTACTGAGAGTCATCTTCAGTAATGATCATGTCATCCGCATATAGAAGGAGAGTCCGACCCCGAGGAGGGGTGTGAACAAAGAGAGCAAGGTCGTGATCACTGACGGAGAAGCCGGCAGCATTGACAACAGAGGAGAAGCAGTCAAACCAAGCACAAGGGGCTTGTTTGAGCCCATAGAGAGAACAACAAAGGCGACAAACCATACCATCAGGGACAAAATACCCAGAGGGCGACTGCAGCAAACCTCCTCACACAGCTCACCATTGAGAAAGGCATTCTTAACATCCAACTGAGAGATGGGCCACTGTCGAACAGAGGCCACAGCAAGGAGAGTGCGAACAGTGGTCATGTGAGCGACGGGGGCGAAAGTTTCATCGTAATCACGACCATGCTCCTGCCGAAAACCACGCGCCACAAGACAAGCCTTGTAGTGCTCAAGGGAACCATCCGAGCAGGTCTTGATCTTGTACACCCACTTACACGTGATAGGAATAAACGCGCAGGCAAGGGCACAAGATCCCAAGTGCTAGTACGCTCCAAAGCAGCAATCTCCTCAGACATCGCGAGCTGCCACTCAGGGTGAGCAACGGCCTCACTGGTGAGGTCGAGGCTCAGAAGAGCAAGCGTGACTCTGAAGCCATAAGCGCCAAAGGCTCGACAAGCAGTGTGACGATCATAAAGATCGTATTTGAGAGGAGAAGGAGGAGCTGGACCCAGCAAGGATGGAGAGGGAGGACTGGGAACAGGGCCCAACAGAGACAGAGGCTCAAGAGGGGAAGTAGCAGGCTGAGGACGGCAAGAGTAGTGCAAGGGAAAAAGGTGGAGCCTCAACAAAAGAGCGGGAAGGAAAATCCAGCAACGACGAAACAGGTGGAGCCAGAGGAGCCGAAGGAGAGTGAGGCAGAGTAGATGGAGGATGAAGCGAAACAGGGGTGGAAAGCGGAGAGTCAGGAAAAATCAGAAAGGAGATCGACTCAACAAGAGAATCTGGGCTGACAGTGGGGGGAACGAGGGTAGTAAGATCGGGACTCGTCAAAAGTGACATCCCGAGAAATCCTCATCCTACGAGCAACAGAGTCATAGCAACAATAACCCTTATGCTCAAGACTGTAGCTAAGGAAAACACACTCAACCGACCGAGCGATCGACTTAGCGCGCCACGAGGTGGAAAAAGGGCGAAAGCAGATCTGATCGAAGCTCGCGAAGATGATCTGACTCTCGAGCTCGACTAAAGAGACGCCGACAGAGTAGAATCTGAAGAAGCGTTGGAAGGCTGCGAGTTGATGAGAAAAGCGGCGAGAGAAAGCGACCTCGGCCAAAGTGAGAACAGAAGAGGCAAGCATGAGAGTGCGGCGGTCTCAAGCAAGTGACGATGCTTACGCTCAGAGACAGATTCGGCGTGAGCACCGTGACAAGAGTATCGAGGAGAGTGCCTCGCCGTGAGAAAGCGACATAGAAAAGCAGATAGATACCAGCAGAGTCGGCACGAAATACACGAATGGCTGAATCAAACTGTGTGCGAACCATGGTGGCGAACATCTGAAAAATAGAAAGAACCTAACTGCTCTCGGACATGAAGTAGATCCAAGTATAACGAGAATAATCATCAATAAAGATCACATAATAGCGATGACCCCCTTTCGAAACGAAGGGAACCGGACCCCAAACATCAGAGTGAATAAGATCAAAAGGACAAGTAGAAATAGAATCATTAGAGGGATATGGGAGCTGCAGCTGCTTGCCAAGCTTGCAACTCATACAATATAAAGAGGTGTTCCCAGAAACAGACCCAAGAACACCACGACCGACTAAAGACAATAGACGCGGCCACAGAGATGACCGAGACGATGGTGCCACTGAGCGAAAGAGGTAGTGGAGGACGCAGCAAAACCAGAGGTAGTAGTAGTGGCTGTCACCAGAGGAGCCCTGGCAAGAGGCGTCAGCTCCTGAGTGAGAGGAACCTCCAGAGCCCTTCGGGGGACGTCCACCCCGACGACCCTGGTCCCGCCTCCGCTTGTAGCAATCCTGATACATGTGGCCGTCACGCTAACAGTAGGTGCAGTGGAGACCCATGAGAGAAGCAAAGAACCACCGGAGGAGTTGGGGAGGATCATGGTCGGTCAAGAAAACGCAAGCGAAGGAAGCTAAGTGCTAAAGCAGACAGAGACAGATGCATCCGAGCCATGCCACGGATTTGAGTCTCCTCAAGACGCACACCCGTGAGGCCTCCACCAAGCTTCGGCGCGGTGACGAGTCAGAGCCGAGCATGCCAGATCTCAAACTCGAGGCGAGACGCAGCGTCAGAAGTCATAGAGGCGGTGTATCTCTCGCGAAGCGCGAGCCGCACAGCAGAGACAAGTCTGGCCCCAGAGAGTCAAGCTGACGCCACACCTCTAACAGCTTCTAGTATAAGTCATCCACAGTGGCATCGAGCTGCTGAAGAGAATGCGTCTGGTGCACAACTGAGAGATACATAGCATCACTCGTCGGCTGGTAGTGAGCTCGGAGGCGCTCCCACATAAGCTGTGTCGTTGACAGCTCCGCCATATCCATGGAGATGGTCACGGGCATGCTACCCACTAGGATGGCGGTAGCACGAGCCTCGGCCTCCTACCGGCCTTCGTGGCGCGGCTCAAAGCGGTAGAGTTCAGGGCCGCCTCGGTCACGACATTGGCGGCCTCCTGAGCCGCCTTATCCGCACCAGCAGAGAGAAGCGGCGATCTTGGCGGTGTAGGACAAGGCGGACAGGTCGCCGCCCGATGAGATGACCCAGAGACGCTGGCCGTTGAGGTGGATCCTCGGTGAACAGCCCACTCCTAAGTTCGCCCCATCGAACCGAAGGCGGTGAAGCGGGATGGTGAAGGAGCCTCGGAGAAGCCATCGACTTTTTATTTTAAACCAAAGAAGCCGAGGCGAGCGAAGCGAAAAGCCGGAGCTAAAAGCCGCCGGCTCCGAGTAGAACGATGGAGCCGGTGAGAAGCTGGAGCCGCCGGCTCCACCAAACCAGAATAAAGCAAGCTTCGATCCGGTCATGAGGAGACTCGGGCGTGTGAAGAAGCTCGACTGTGTGGAGAGGCCGGAGAAGAAAGCAGAGCAGACGCCGGCGTGGATCCGACGCAGGAGGCGACGCTTCGGCGATGGGCGGCCTTCGGGCCGCTTCGGATGGAAGCGGCCTAGCGGTGGAGGCGCCGTGCGGCTTCGACAATGGCGCCCAGTGGAGAAAGGCCAGCAGAGAAGAAGGCCGACGGAGGCAGCTCCTCTTCGACGTCCCCCGCCACGCAGAAGCGCGCAAGCGACGACACCGATAGGTAAGCGCTTGTGTGGCGGCGCTGGCGAGGGACGGGAGATCTTCGTGTCGATGGAGCGACGGCGACAATCCCAAGACGGATCCGGAGGAGAGAAGAGCAATGGGACAGCGACAGCTACGGTGGCTAGATTAATTCATCTTTCTTGCTTTTTCAATCAAACCGGTCGGCTACTCCTTTAATAGGATAGCCCCTAACAATCATATCTCTAATCATGGGATAATATCTCTAAACATGGAAATCCTAAAGAAGGAAAACCTTATCTCTAATATGGAAACTATCTCTTAAGGAGATAAATACTTAATTGCTTTATTTAAAAGATAGGATGCCTAATCTGTAATGGGATCTCCTTCTTGGACTCTCCCAGCAGCTGCCGCATCCTTCTTAAGTCCTCTGGCCGAATCCCCTTTGCTTCGGGTGGACACCACCGGTTGGACCGGCCCCTTTGCTTCGGGTGGTCACCACCGGTTGGACCGGTCACTGCCCATGACAAATAGTAACTCTTCATAAACCCACAGTAGATCTTAGCCAAGTTCTGCAAAACAAGTCCGAAGTGAACTTTCTTGTTAACTTAAGAACGATATACATCACCAACCATATTGTACTCCCGTTCACCTACCAAAAACAGAAGTTGCAATATGCAGTTACAATAAGGAAACTGGGAGCAGAGTATCGAAAGAAGCTGCGCACTCGCATGGGCATGAATTCATCACTGAACAACATCCATGGATACTGCAAAAAAAGCAAAAACTTGTATTGAATTACCAATGAACATAAACATTTATGTATGCTACAGGTATCAAAGGCAAGATAGTATATTATGCTACAGGTATCAAAAGCAAAATAGTATATTCTTTCCTCTAATTGCCAGCACCAAACAAGAATTCCTGCAAAATCCTAGAGGCCTCTGAAACTTCATGCTGAGTGCTTACTGATCCGGGCACTGCAGTAAAGTTGGTAGGCAAACTAGTTTTCTTTGACTCTGAACATGGGTGTAAAGTAGCTTCTTTTGATAAGCTCTTCTCATCTAACAGTGGAGCTGATCTCTGCCCATTTTGCTTGACAATGTTTTTCCCTTCTGCAGCTTGAGGTCCTCCAAAGTTGTGATGTTGACCGCCATTTGTATATCTATGCTTCTCAGTGGACAAAGCGTCCTGATGCAGAATGCTAGAACCTGATCTGTCTTTACTGAAAGCAAGAAACTGTACACCCTTTGGAATATGAGCAGATGTTTTTTGAGCATTTATAGAGATGTTGGCAAGGTTTTTAAGGATGGAATAGTGTTTGGTAGGAGCAGAGGTTACAGGTTCACCATTGTACACTGTTGAGGTTTTCTGACCACTCGTTTGCTCTCTCTGGTTTGCTTTTTCAGACACCAATGGCGCATCAGATTTTTTTGCATCTGGTGTGGAAGCACCTTCTGCAGTTGGCATCTGAAAGAATGCAGTTTGCTCAGTTCACAGCATTTATAGTGGCATTAAAATTTTACACAGGCTATTACACTTCTAAAGTAAATAACAGGAAATGATTTGGGAAATTACGTACCACATGGGAAAATTTGCATTTATCACCTCTCACACACATTCCATTTTCCAGGAAATTGTGACAAGGGTACTTCAACAACTCATGATCATAAGGACAATCATCTCCTTTCAAACAAGAACCACGTGCAAAATGTGTGCAGGGCTGTAAAAGAGAAAAAGGGTATGAAAACATGGCATACATCAAACTAAAAGAAGAAAAAAATTCAACAGTAAGTAAAGGTACAAAAAAAAGTTTGCTGCAAAATACTTGGATCAAGATTAGGGTACAATTTTATGCTTTAGCATTTTATGCGTAAAGTATTCATATCCTGTGAACACCCATCATTTTTTGCACACTTGTGCAAACCCTTTATTTTTAAGCACCAACAGGCATCATTGATTTACCATCTTGCAAAATTTAAAGTTCAAATTTGAAATCAATGGTTCTTGAAAGAGGGTTTGTATAGGCATGCACAAAATGTGCTTGTGTGTGGGTGAAACGGATAGGACAACATACACCAATCTCAGGCATATGATGAACTTTTATAAAACACCTTAGATTTTGTCAAAGGTGTAGTATCATGGGAGAACTTGCAAATATTGCCCTGCGAAGAGAAAAAGAAGAGAATTAGATAGTTTGTTTAGGTAAATATCGACAACAAATTTAGTTATCCAGCTTTTATAACAGAAGTTGTTTGTTTATTTACCAAAAATAACATGCCTACCGAGAATAAAATGGACAGCTTCAAATGAAACAATTCAAAATAAACATCCTTTGCATTTGATATGGCTCGTCACCATATTACATAAATACAACCAGTGTATCTAGAAACCAGTTTTTTTTGGTGATGACTACTCCATCACCTTTCAAAGCAAAGACCTGCGATGCGCAGTTTACAGCACAACACATAAATTCTTGGTCTAAAAGAAGACAAAGAAAAATGCAAAAGAGAAGCAGCATTAGATGACTACGACATCTGCTTCAACTTTCAACTGAAAAACAAGTTAGATTGCCAAAAAAAACTCACCTTCTGGCACTTCCCATGCAAGTAGAAGCGGCAATACTGAACTACTTTTGGCTTTATAACTGGTTGAAGTTTCAGTCTTTTCACACCTTCGGCTATCCGTTGCTGTGCTCTCTTAACTCGTTTATTTTTCTACATGTCAAGAACATTGCAAAGCAAGTTTAATACTTCTGAAGGTAGAAACAATTAGAATGCTCAGTTCAATAAAGTATGAATTGAACTCAAATGGTACTGAGATCAGAACATACCGTCTTCTTAGCCTTCCTTTCCTCGGTCAAATGTCGTTTTCTCTTCTTCCCAGGTTTGGTAGTCTGCAAAAGATTGTCATAGAACATATTGAATATCTGTACTTCTGTAGTCAAGCAGAAAATATGAACAGAAAAGAATTGATTGTACTGTATAGCTAGCTCAGTGAGTTTGATGAAGTCATGAAGACAGGCACACTACTGCATGAAGTGTGAGTTTCGTACTCTTCTTAAAGTGCATGGGTTGTATTCTTCTAAGGTGAGGAATTTTCAAGCAAGACATATATAATGTGATTAAAAAATAAGCTACTAAATTCAGTTAATACGAGGCATCAAATGAGAAGTTGCATATCACTAGTGAAATAACCAGTCAAACACATAATTAGACACGGCGAAGCAACAAGTGAACAAACATCCAATATGATATATTTGCAACCAATACCGGTTAATCAAAAAGGTGATATATTCAGTACCTCATCATCAGGCAACAGTGCCTCATTCCAATCCACAGCCTTATCATAACTGACTGCTCGCGCCCTGGCAACAGGCATTTGTGCATCATCCTTGATATTACCTTCCTTGTAAAGTACAAGATCACTATTTCCTTTAGTTTTAGGCGTCGAATGCAAATTCCGATTTTGCGTGTCATTGTCACATGATTCATTCTCTCCTGACCCTTTGCTAACAAAATCCTCTTCTAATCTCTCATCATCTGCATCTTCATCTTCAAGCTCTGAATTGCCAGGCTCATCTGCATCCAAATCCTGCATGTCACCCTCAATCTCCCCTTCCTCAAACCCACCACCATCAGCCGACCCAAGATCAGAATTGCCCACAGGTCTGTCTTCTTCAATCCGACCTCCCAATTCTTTCACCTCCTCAGCAGCCTTGCCATCATTCTGCAGGTCGCCTCCAGGAAACCCACAGCTCTGCACTGACATTGTGCCACCACTGATATCATCAATCAACCCCGAGAAGTTGGTCATCATCGCATCAAACAGCAGCTGTTCATTATCATTGCCCACTGCTACCTCTACGGGTTGTTCATCCTCCCTCTCCAGGCAAGCCTTCATCGACCTGAAAGCCTCGTCTTCCCCCACCAGTCCAGCTCCACTCCGCATCTCCTCAACAAAGGCACCGGTCTTACCGCAGGTGCTTGCCGCAACAACCATCTCTTGCACACTCTCCACCCGCTCAACCCCGGCGACTTCACGTTCCCGGGAGCCCTGCGGCGCCACGCCCGGGTCGGCAATAGGGTTCGCGGCGGCGGCCTGGACTCCCGAGGGCGCAAGCGTCTCGTGGGGTATAGGGTTTCCCACAGCGCCCTCCTCTTCTACATCCTTCCCCCGATCAAACTCGGCGTCTTTAGGCGTCGCCGAGCCCCCCTGCGGGGGCTCGCCGGGGTCGCCGATAGTGTTCGCGGCGGCGGGCTCGACTTCGGGGTGCGCGGGGGCCGCATGCAGCGAAGGGTGGATGTGGAGGAAATGGGAGAAGAGCCGGGAGAGCGTGCTGTAGGAGGCGCTGTCGAGATGTGATCGCCGGCGAGTGAGGACAACGGCGGACAGGGCGGACAGGGTACCAGGGGGCGCCGTGTGAGGCGCGAGGACGTCCTCCATGGATAAGGGGTTGGCTGGGTTGGAGTTAGGGTTTAGGGTTCCGAACGGCGCTTCGCCTCGCCGTAGGAGCCTGGGAGGTCGTCGGCGGCCACGGGGCGGCGCGACGAGGAGAGGAAACGGAGGCGGCAAATAATGGAGTGTGGGCTAGTGCTGGCCCGGCCGGGGCACGGGCACGGGCACGGGCACGATGCGGCCTTTCCATCGTGAGACGTGTCGTGTCGATCTGATCATATCGTGTCGGTCTACGTGTTAGAAGTCTATTTAGGTTGATTGATTGTTTCGTCTATTTAATCTATTGGACTCAATAAAAAATTAAAAAATCCAAAAAAATCATTAAAAAGTGTAAAATTCAGAAATAGATATGAAAAGCGTAAAAAATGAGTCAAGCATATTGAAAATGTAATAAAGAGCTTTATTAATGTTTAAATTGTTGCCTCATTAAAACCTTTGCTAAATAAAAACTCAATATGAGAAAACATTAGCAAAGGAAAAAAAGAGTACATCATGTAGCTCTACATACATCCTCGTTCTACGTGTCGTTGTCTACGTATAGATTTTCAAACACATCCGACAACTATGAATTTTTCACAAAGTGTTGTGTTCGTAAATCAGCTTGTACCTAGTCCTTCACAGTTAGAAGTATCTCCACCATCCCACTTGTGATACTTGTTCTTCTCTCCTCCAATATTCTTCTAAAAAGACTGAAAGCGGACTCGGAAGAAACCATCGAAACAGGAACAGTTAACACATCACGTGCAAGTATAGGTGGCGCGGGATATGTTAACTTATGAGCTTGCCACCATTGCAAAATTTCTAAGCATTCTGAGTTGAAATCCATCGTATCGCTGTCCAGATAGGTGGATAATTCCACACTCCTTGTGAGTCTTGGTTGAGCAGGCGACGGTGTAGAAGTAGAAGACCTGGACTTGGAGGAAGAGCCACTAAAGATCTTGCCCCCACATATTTGTCTTGCTACTTGAGGTAGGGACTACTGGAGCTCGTTGTGAGCGGACTCCCCGAAACTTATTTTCATACCTTTGGTAAACCTCGTATAACCGA
The DNA here is from genome assembly GCA_036346405.1 of Phyllostachys edulis. Classification (NCBI taxonomy): domain Eukaryota; kingdom Viridiplantae; phylum Streptophyta; class Magnoliopsida; order Poales; family Poaceae; genus Phyllostachys; species Phyllostachys edulis. The sequence continues at coordinate 75,923,862 of CM070545.1, forward strand.
GAACGAACTTCTACAAAATAGTTAGTATAGTCTAGCCCTATAGCATCACTAAGAAAATCAAGTACACCACCAAATACATCAATTTTACCTCTAAGATCTAAAAGAAATGCAAATGCATATAGGTAAGGGATTTCTCTCTAATATTTAAGGTATTTAGTTTTCATAGCAATAATAGCATCGCGTAAAACTGTCATTTTCATACATTTTTAATTGAATAGCAATTTGTGAAATGCTATGCACAATGATAAGAGATGTTGGATAGAAGACAACGGACAAAGCAACAGTGGCCTCATAAAAAAATTCTAAAAACAACAATATCTTCTCAGCAACGAACCAATGTTGTTCAGTCAATAGTATACTACCGTCAATGCTATGATAGTGCGTTTGAATAAAAATAGAAAAAATGTTATTATATAGTACAAGACTCTTAAGCATTAGGTAAGTAGAGTTTCATCTTACCTCCATGTCCAAAACGAACTTTCTTGGACGTACACCCATCGCCCTGCAGAAGTTCTTATATTGTGCTATTCTTACGTTAGAATTATTCAAGAAAGAAATCGCATCGCGAAAAGCTTTAATATACAGACTCAACCTCTTCAAGCCACATTTGATTATAAGGTTAATAATATGACAAGCGCGTCGTTGATGTAACAAGAAGAAATCGACATATGTACTCAACACTGGAGTAAAAATATCCATGGCCCTAGAGTTCGAAGCGGCGTTGTCTAAAGTAATTGAAAATATTTTGTCTGCAAGACCAAACTCTTCCACGACTTTGATAATACGGTCCGCAATATTCTCACCTGTGTGTGATATATCAATTAATTTCAAACCTATAATTATTTTCTCTATTACCCAGTCGTCATTAACATAATGAGCAACTACACTAAGATAATCCTCCCTAGCCCGACCACTCCATATGTCCAAGGTTAGGGCCACTGAAAATGTGCACGTACTAAATAGTTCCTTTATTTTATTACAGCGTTCATTGTAATATTTTACTAGATCCCTAGTTGTTGGTTGTCTAGAAACGGAAGAAAATCTAAGATTATGTGCGGTCCTAATCTAATTTTGGAACGCAGGAGACTCCCCAAAGCCTAACGGTAAATTCTCAGAAACAATTAAATGACAGAGAGATTGACGGGCTACCTCAGGATCGTAGTCCCAGCTACGTATCATACTGTCGGGGTTGTATTGCAGCTGTTTCTGCCTCATCACCAATCTTTGCTTGGTTCGACATCTTGTAGCATGTCTAATCAAGCGCTCCGCTCCACCTGTAGACCTTGTAGACAATTCATTGCGATAAATTTTGCAAAAAACATATGGTACCTCATTTTTCCTTTGCGTCTTGCTTGGTTGTCCTGTCGAAATTCTCCAACACTCCTAATGTAGACGGTCTCGACCTCTTTGCTCTGGTTAGCGTAGAGCCTGATGACGGAACTCCACCTTGCCCTTCCTGTTGGCTTAAGGCAGCCGCATCCATGGATGCAATTTCCTCCGGTGAAAGCCCGTAATCACCAAAAGCAAAGCTGTCGTAATTGTCCATAACAAAAACTACAAAATCGAAACTAACACTATTATTACTTTCAACTTAGCATAACAAGCACTAACAATAAAAGTATGCAAAAATAGTATTGTACCTCTTTTGCTGAATTGCTGCCGAAAATAGAATTTTCCAAAATTTGGCACAATTTTTTTGAATTTTGCCAAATTAGCTCAACACGAATTTGGATTTGCACAACAGAATTTTAAAGAGAGAATGAGGAATGGAGGGGTGCTGAATGAGGAGGGGGTATGGTGGCTATTTATTAAAAAAATGATTTTTTTTAATTTGTTTGCTATTTTTAAAGAGCCAAATAGTGGTCATTGTGCATCCGGTACTGCTGCTGACTGGCGCCAGATTTACAACGTTGCCTTTACCCACATTGACCATTTTGGGAATTCAAAAAACAGTGAAAACGCCAATGACCATATTTTAGTTGGGTTGTGCTGTGCGAACCTGACCCACGAGCCCCTCCGCTCGGCCTACCCGGTTACTGACACCCTTCCTGCCTAATTCTCTAATTCTCACATACGGCCGCCCGACCCTCTTTTCCCTGCTTTGCCCTCGGTCTCCCTACCATGCTTACCAATTCTATTCCGGTACCAGTCGAAATGGTCGGAACATGCCATATCAAGACACCAAACCGCAAGACATCAGTAGCCTCGATCCCAGACGCCTCAATCTGGGTCAATATCGATCATTAGGCCCATTCAGTCATTCCGCATCGGTAAAAAATTCAAAATTGAAGTGACCACTTGTTTAAATCAGTTTGGAAGGCCGATTCCAATACTACTCTTTCGGTAAATGAAATTATGCTAGACTATGGTAAAATGTATGAAATTATGAACTCATGTTGTATTATTTAACTACGTACGACCTTTATATTTACGAAGTAATTGAACGATGTGTCATTTTTATTCTATGGTTATGTATTTGAAGTGAGATTCCAAGTGAAATTATGTGTGCATATAATTACATATATATTTATAAATATATATATTATTATAATAAAATTTGGGATGGTACGCCGAAATGGACCGGTACCGGTGTATTCCATACCAAGAGGCAAACCGGAATGGCCTCCGAAATGGAATTGATAACTATGCTCCCTACCGCATGATGCAAGATCAAGGCAACCACAAAGTTCTTGCTGTTGGTGCACAAGCACACGTCAAGACGCTGCACAAGATGGGGCCCTCTCCTCTAGGCCTCCATGCTGGCGATGCTCTCCACTCCAGTCGCCTCCTCTACGGCTCTACCTCCCTTCCTGAGCCAACCCTGCGGCCCCCGCAGCCTTCTCCTTCCTCTGCGCCGGCGACGCCCCGCCCTCTTCCTCCTTCTTGGCCTCTGCCCTCTTCTCCCTCCGCTTCGGCCTCTGGTAGTCCAGCCGCGGCCTCTCCCCTCCTCGCCTCCTCTCTTCTTGAGTCGGCCGCGCACCCGCGCCGCCCTCCTCCTCCCTTCCCGAGCTGGCCCTAACGCCATCTCCTTCCTTTGAGCCGGCGTCGCCATCCTCCTCCCTCCCTCGCCGTCACCTGCCTAGCGGCCTCCCTCGGCCTCTCCGCAATTGGGCTACGTTTAGGTCGTGTCGGGGCTCGTCTTGAGTGCACGGCCACGACACGTGCCGTGCCATGCCGTGCCGTCGGCTGCATCAAGGTGATGACCCAAGCATGACACAGGCCTTCGTGTCGTGCTAGCCTGGCCCATGAACAGTGCGGTCCGTGTTGTGCCTAGGCCGAGCCAACAGTTTCGTGCCAGGGGATGGCTCAACAGGCACGGCCCATCTGGCTAGCTCTAGTGTGGGCCAAACCATAATACTAGCTCTACTCCATAAGCTATTAGGCCTAGGGGGCCTAGTTACAGAATGGTTTGGGCCTAAGTCGAGTGACGACTAGTGATGTAAATAGTGCGAGTAAGGATAGTGTCCGTTCGTCCGAACGGACCACTCGTATCGGATGCTTCGTCTCAACCGGTTATTAACTTCTTCCATTACACAGAGATAAAGTAGGATGCAGCCACCACCATGGCTAGAGCTCATCGGATCTGGTGATGTCGAGGTCGAAGGAGCCGGTATTGATGACGAGAGGAGAAGGAGGCGATCAAGGGGCGACGAGGCGGTGGTGCCAGGCCAACCTCGCCCCTACCAAATCCGAGCTGGTCGACGACGAGGCGGTGGTGTGGGTGTCTGTATCCTTCCTCCTCTCCCGAGCTTAGCTTCAATAAGTGATATGGGGTGCCCGATCTTCATGATTTAGGATATGAGATAATCGAGTAACCTACCAAATTTGACGAAGTCAATCGATGCCAATGCAACGACCTACGACGAACAAACTCGTTGAACCACATGCTTGATGATTCCACTTGGCCACGAACAAGTGGAGATGATCTCGCAATAAACCTAAGAGAAAGCCAGAAAATCACCGAGGGAATCGCACAATTCCAAAGGGCAGCAATCAGCTAGCAAGAACCCTAGAACATGCAAAGAGCAATCTATTTTTTTCATCAAATTTCGTGGTGAACAAAGTTAGGGCTGGCTACCTAGGGTAAGTAGGGGTCTTATGAGGACATCAACCCTCCGAATACGACTGCTACTCCACTTCATGGTACAAGGAAGGTCCCCACGTTCTAAGTCAAGCAAGAGTTCCAGTGGGACACGTTCTGGAATCCAATTCGGCCTCCAGAGACATCACCGACTTCAAATATGCATAACTTTCACATACGGAGTCCATTTGAGACCCACGAGTACTTGATGGAAAGCTTATCTCATCTTCTTTCCAACGGATCTAGCCTCACCTCCAAATTCCAGCCATGCACTTCGTAATCACCAAAATAAGGTGTTGTGTCACCTGTTTAGGCCAAATTAGGTCTTATAATGCTTGGCCCCAAGGGGAAGGCGACGCCCCTTTCTTGGCCCGTACTATCCACGACCGTACTGGTCACATGAACAGTACTATAAATAGTACCATCACCTTATTTCTTAGTTATGTGCGGCCCCCTCCCCTATTTAAGGAGGCCGCACCCCTCTAGTTTCCTTGGATTTTGTTTAGTTAAAAGTTAGCTTCATTACAACTTCGTGTATTGGCTTCTGTCGATTAGACCAACCATAATACCACTTTAGAATTCCAACTTTATAAAATATTTCAATCCTATTTGCAATTTCAGATTGTTTATTATCTTGTTCTTGCGTGTTCTTCGATTGCATGCAAGAACAGACCTTCGTGGTCAGGTCGATCGTGCTTCTAGCAAGGTCGATAACAATCACGGGGTTGGTTCAGCGATTGCAGGCATATTGGTCATGTGTGATTGGTAGCCGGATCATGAGAGTCATCTCCACCAAAATCGAGTTATCGTTCTCATCGAAAGACCGGGACACCCATTGTCTCATGAGGTGGTATCAAAGCTACAGTTGATCGGTGAGAATTTTTGATTTACCTACAGTCCATGAAAATAAATAAAAATAGGGTTAGTTCATCCCTGTCTGAGCCCCTTTGTGATTCGCAATTTTTCTTTTTGGTAATTTTTGCTTGTTGAAATATTAGTTGCATCGTCGTGTCTAGTTGCGGATTTCTAGTTCTAGTTATTGTCTAGTTGCATCTTGTGTTTCCTTCGCGTCGCTTGATCGTTCTTTTAGGGTTCTTAGTTTTGCATATAAAATAGAAAATTCGTGGATTAGAACTCCTCTAATCCGCACCAAAAACAGTATTCGTTTCCACTTCGTTTAATCCGAATTGCTGTGGCGACCCATCCAGTAGCTAACCCGAGAGGTCCTCCAAGACCTCCCTAGGAGTCCACCAGGACCTCCCAGGATGTCCAAAGGATCTCTCGGGCAGTCCTCCCAGGAGGTCTAGCCGGACCTCCTGGAGGTCCAGGGAACTAACCCGAGGAGGTCTTGAGACTCAGGACCTCCCTAAGAGCCACGACCAGACCTGAGGGAGGTCCAGAGACCAACCCGAGGAGGTCATGAAACTTGGAGAAGTCCTAAACCTCCTGTGAACTGAATTAATCCCAAGGATCAATGGCTAGTTCACACAGTATACATAAGTGGCAGCATACATCAACGCAAACTTTATTATCACAAAAGAGTTGATTACAAGTTTTGCTTACAAACCGACAAGAGCAAAATACACAACAGAAACAAAAGTCAAGTCCATCCAATACACCACAGGTAATTGGCTGGAGGGCGCGGCCTAATTGTTCTGGTCCTCATCATCTTCAATGGAGTCCTCTCCTGCTCAATTTATCAAACCAAGCAAGAATGAGCACAACAACCATGCTTGCAAGTCACACCCGTGAATTAACAGAATGAAATGCATAATGGATATCTCAACGAAGGGCATAATATGGTTGATTTGCACAAAACCAAGTTTCTTTCAATTACATATATTAAGTTCCAAGGCAGTTATACAATAACTAAAATTCGATTTCCAAATTCAATTTTTCAGTTGGATAACATTCATCATCAATGGTGAAGGATACCCTCCTGACACAAGGCTCCCCGCCCAAACCCATGGTATAGAAATCCCAAAAACACTTTATCCAAAACATTTTGAAAATAAAACCAATATCTAACTTTGAGTGGCTTTTGCTACCATGTCCATGACCGTGGACACGGCTATTCGAATAGTTTTCACTCTGCAGAGGTTGTACACTTTACCCACATGACATGATTCCTCTAGTTTGTTTAGCATTCGTCAATGCCACCTCTCACTGCCAAAGGTAAGAGGTCTAGAGTTAATGACAAGGCCTTTACAATGCATCATTCCACCGCAGCCCCTCCTCGCTAAGGATTCGCTTCCTTTGGATAGAAACCCGCCGGAAAAGCACCCTCTTGCGCCAGTGGAAAACATAGGTTATAAAAGACCATAGGCCATGAAAGACCTCCCACACATCAAAGTGGAACAACCGCAGTGAAACTTTGCAAATTATTTAGCCAGGTCCCACGCCCCATTCTGGAGACATGTGGTTGTACAGTGAGGCAAAGCCCATTATAGGCATAGCAAATTGCGGCTCAAAGACCGGTCCTCAACTGACCAGGGCGACTTTCCACAACCCCTGAGCCTCAACCCTGACCAGGTTGAGCTCGTGCATGGACATGCACCAACCAAGCATCTAGTTCGCCCTAGTCCAAACCAATTTCCCTTTTTGATTGCTTTTCAAAAACATTTATAAGCTTCCATGACAACCCAATGTCATAGCTAAAACATTTAAACAGTAGTTGGTCATGATGGTAATATTTCCCAAATCAAATGCTTTTGGTCTAAGCAAGACTAAGCAATAAGCTTTTCAAATGATCCCGGTTCATACTAATGTATCAACTAGTTTTTCCCTATGGAGACAACGGATTTATTTCAATGTCAACAGTGGCCATACAAGGGATCTGGGTGTAACTAAACTTTGAAGGCAGGTATTGAAATAACTAAGTAAAAGTAAGCATGCATTAACTTACCTTGCTCACAACCTTGAGAGTCTTCCTCTTCGGGACACTCAAACTCCTCGGTGTCTTCACAATCTACACGAGGAAACCAAAGCAACTCAATACCAAGCTCAAATAAGATCCAAAGAAACTCCAATAGAACACTAAAATAACCAACAGAGAGGTTTGGTCGATTTGGAGGAGGTCCGAAGCTTAAGGGAGGAGGTCCAAGAGCTTGCTGGAGGAGCCAAGAGAGTGGAAATGAGCAAAAGGGTAAAGAGGAAGGGCTGCCCAAGCTTTTATAGCCAGAGCCACCCAGATTTCCAAGGGCTCTCGGGCTCTAAAGTAAGTGAAGGAAATGATAGGAGTTGGTAAAAGATATGACAAAAGGTAGCTCAGTGCTGCCAAAAGGTGGTAGCATTTAATGCGACACAACATACATTAAATGCTTTGAAGACTTCCAAGTGTAAAGGACATGGTCAAAGGATAAAGAGAGAGGTTGTGACTGACAAATGGGCCCAATCAAAGCTCAAGGGGAGGTCCTGCGGAGACCTAGAGGAGATCGCGTAGAGGTAAGGGGAGGTCCTGACGGTCAGATCCACAAAAGGGAGGTCCTGACGGTCAGATCCTCAAAGGGGAGGTCCTGACCCTTAGATCTAACAAAGGAGAGGCCTGGATGGTTAAGATCAGTAAAGGGACACAGGGAGGTCCTGAAGGACACAGGGAGGTCCAAATGAACGAGGGGGAGGTCCTAAAGGACACAGGGAGATCCAAATGAATGAGGGGGGTCCTAAAGGACACAGGGAGGTCCAAATGAATGAGGGGTAGGTCCTAAAGGACACAGGGAGGTCCTGAAGGACACGGAGAGGTCCAAATGAACGAGGGGGAGGTCCTAAAGGACACAGGGAGGTTCCAACAGAACAGAGAGTGAGTTCAAATGAACATGAGGGAGGTTTAGACCTGGGAAGATCTAAGCCAAAGAAGAATCAAAGAAGGAGGTCTAGTCCTAAGGAGGTCTGGACCAGAGAAGGGCAAAACCAGCACAGAAGGGGAGGGATCACCAAAGCTCCAACAAACCCAACAAACCAAAAGAGAGTCTTTAGTTGAAGTTTGGTTTAGTCATTTAAAGTTCCTTTAAAAACTCACGTTCAAGCTTTGAATTCTCATCAAAACAAAATGGTTCTTTTTATTTTGAAAATTCAAAAAGGCTCCAAACAAATCAGGGTGTTACAATTGCTTGCTGGAGTTCAAGCCGATTTCACCACAAAACCGAGGGATATTTTGGGAGAGTTGGTGTCCGAGTCCAACATCCACCCTTTGTTGTTATTTGCAACTTGTGAAAAAACCCTAGGGCCGGCCAAACAATAGAAGGAGAAAGAGGCAGCTGCATCAACAAAAGTCATGGTAGATAAAAAGAAAGGAGAAAATAAAAATGCGTGAAAATTATTGGAGACCTTCTAAATATTGCCACAAGCTTCCACAAAAAATTTCAGCAAGTTTGACCAACGGGTTTGAAAGATATAGCAGTTTCAAATTTGAACCCGAGACGATTTCGAGTCCGAGTAGGATTCCGTTTCCGAGACAGCTTTAGTAAAATGGGCATAACTTTTGCATACGGTGTCCATTTTGGATATTCTTGTACTCGTTGGAAAGCTAACGATGAGGATCATTCTTTCCACCTAAGCCACTAGCCACCCTCCTGGGCCCCCAAAATCGGCCATGTTCTGCCCCGAATTCGCGTCGCAAGTTTTCGGGTTTTGTTTTTGTCGTTTCTTTTGGTCTTCCCTTCGGAATTTGGGGTTCGTCTTAACTGCAAAGTTGTAGATCTTGTAAAAAAATTTCAAACAAGTATATGTAAGCCATATAAAACTTTGCTTTTTCATCTTTTGAGACTACCTGTTGTTTACTGCTTCAACTAGAGGCCTGTTTACATTGCACGTTATTCCGTTTTTGTGCTCTACATCGTGTGAACAATCTTGTGCCCCTACATAGAAGTTTGAGTAGTTGGTTAGCGTCTCTCCTAACACTCGATGTGAGGTTTTCCTTTGCTTACATCAAGTCACATTGATCTTTGCATGTGCGTTCATACACTTCTCTTAGTAGGCTTTGATTGGCTAGCTCTTTCTAGGCTAGGATCAGCAACATTGACTAGTACTTTGAGTAATTTTTCAACTTGCATTTACTGATTTGATTGTTTCTAATCCTTGCTACTATATTGAAGTCTATCCTAGCTCCACCTACTACCATTGTACAGGTACCAGTTGCTTGCAATCGCTTTATCAATCTTCAGAGATCGTTTAGCACTAACACTAGTTGTCGGTCACTGCCTGTTTGCTTGGTAAGAATTGGTAATAACTTGGTATTAGCTTGAGTGTGAGCGACATTGAGCCTCCAGATCCTAGTAGTTGATAGGAACATATACTTGTGATTTGTTTTCTTGTTTTGTACTAACTATGTTAGGTTCACGGAATGATTACCAGATAAATCCACGTCTTCTTCGAGCCATTGAACGGGAACGCAAGAAAGTTAAAGAGGAAGATGTACGCTTGAGACGAGATCATGCACCACGGGAGGTATATGATCGTGATAGTACGTCCAGTAAAACTAAAACTACTTTGCCATCCTTTGCTGATAAATTTGATCATGATGCCTATGTTGACTAGGAGATAGCTTTAGACAAAGGATTTGAATATTATGAATGGTCGGTTAGGCAAAAGATTAGAGTTGCCACTAGTGTTTTTGTTGAGGATGCAATACTTTGGTAGAAATATTTACGTAGACATAGAAGAGTGTCTCAAACTTGGCATGCATTAAATAAACTTTTGAGATATGAATTTGTTCCTAAATATCATGCTGATTATCTATTAGCTAGATTACAACGTTTCAAACAAGGTCGTAGAACTGTAAGGGAATACTATCATGAATTGAAACTCGTTTTATAACATCCCAAACAATGTTTTGTGTTTTAAATGTATAAAAATGAGGAGAAATTAAAACTTATGATGCCTTATGATGACATTTGAATTTTCTTGAAAATTTTCCCCAAAGGTTTCCTAATTTCAAAGACCAATGCTTCAATTGATGGAAGCATAGTCCTTGAAAACTCCATAAGCAAATCTTGTGATCATCCTCTGGAATTATTTTTTCTAGATTCTAGATCATCTCAGTGACTCCTCTGAAAAATTTCAAAAAATTTAGATTTATTTTGCTATTTTTTCAGAATCCAGTCAAACCAATTAGATCCTTAGTCAAACCTTAGGGCAGAACATTGAGAAATTTCTAGAGAAAAATGTAGTGCATAAAAAACCTTTGGAAATTTTATACAAGGTTAATATTAGAGTCAAGAACCTCCTATAAAAATTTTAGAATTTTTGGAGTCATGCAACTCTATCTAAAAATTCCTCAAAGGCTCAGCCTTTTGTTTTCAAAACCTAGTTGCACTGTTCCTTGGATCCGAACCCAAGTCGCGCGGTTGAACCCAACCAACTTAGCACACGCTCGAGCCAATTTGAACTGGCGCAGAGCTTTTGGACCGTTAGATCTCATATCATCCGTCCAGATTGATTGGGATGTTCGGACCGCCCGAACGTCCATTTCAATCAGGACTGTCCAATCTCCATCGGACCGTCCACATCGCTTGGGAACGTTCGGACCATCCGAACGCGCGCGTAATCTGGACCGTCCATTTTCAATTGGACCGTCAAAATTTTCCGACTCGACCATTTGACCCAACCCGCTCATTCAAACTGACCCGAGCCACTTTCGTTTGAGTCGCTGACATGGTGGGACCCACTTGTTAGCTTCGTCTCTTACCTCCCGTGGCGCTCGCGCAGAAGCTCAACGCCACGCATCCATTGCATGCTATGCTGCCCCATCAATGCCGTGAGCCATCGCCCATTGCGACCACTCCTAGAACTTTGTTGCTTAACGCCGCCTCCATTGCCGTCATCTTTCCCAGTTAAAATCCCTGTAAATCCTAGTTCCTCTTCACTTCTCCTCTTTTCGGCCGAGGAGAAGGAGGCTCGCATCGACTCATCCTTTCGGTAAAATCCTCACCTCCAAGTCCCTTAGTTTCCTTCTTGCATGCCATTGCCATTTTGGCTAATGCGAGCTCTTGATTTCTTGTCTAGTGCCCGGAACGCCTCCGTGCCATTTTCCGCCCTAGAGCGTGCCCCGAAGGCCACCTTTGTGCCAACTTTGTCTTCGGTGAGTTTTATCCTCAATCTTGCGCATCAAATCATGTCTTTAGGTGTGACATTGAAAACCCCTCAACTAATTTAGTCAATGTGTCGCAGGAACTCGTGGATTTTGAGTTTCCTCCATTTGCGGCCGATAAGATCCCTTTTCATCTCCTTGTCGATCCAGTAAGGCATTTCCCAATTCCACGCTCTCCCACCATCTTCTGAACCTACTTGAGCTATCTTGATGCTTCATGGGCCTTTTCCTTGCTCAGGATGTTCTCTCCGCGTGAAACCGAGCGCCGCCGTTGCCATTAACGACGTCAAGCCATCTCAGAGATTCCTTCGGATCTCTCCATCTTTTGGTAAGGTCCCTAGTAACCTTTAGATATGCATGCGTGTGATTTTAGGCTCAAAACACACTCGGGTTGCAACATGCAAGTTTGCCCGAACATTAGCACCGCCCCTCTCTGGGCCACCGGTATAGGGCATCTCAGCTGCTGCCACCACCTCCAGTAGGTGCCCGACACTATTAGGAACCCGTTCATGCCCTTAGCTCACGCCGGCGGTGAGCTCAGCATTGAACTCAAGTTTTTGTCGTACTCTATCAATCTCTGTAGCGAGGAGATTAAGATTTAAATCTCAGCCATTAACTGTTAATCGTTACTTAGTAATTAATGGCTGCCTTAACATGCTTTTGTGTCTCTGGCATGTGCGATCCGCATATAGAAAACGATAGGTTTAAGCGTTGATTAAGCTAGAGTCTCTGATGAGTAGGACCCACCTGTCAGTTCGCTTGAGTTTAAGAGTACGAACATTTCCTTCATTTGGACCGTTCGATTTGGATTCAACGGTCTAGATCATTTTTGTCGTTCGGACTGTCCGAACACCCATCTCGTTTGGACCGTCCGATTTCGAATCAACCGCCTGGATCATTTGGGCAGTTCGAACCGCCCGACGTAACCATTCGCGTGGGCCGTCCGATTAGATCTCAATGGTCCAAACGTTATCAGCTTAGGGTTTATAAGAAAATCCATATATAAATTATTTGTGAACTATTAATTGCTTTAAACTTCAAAATAGCATAAGTAATTCATTTTAACTCCTTTCTAGATGATTCAAATTTTGTTGGGTTACATTTTTAGTGTACTTTATTTTGATATGGTTTTGAATCATGTTGCTATTCCAAAAAATGTTGTTAGTAGAATTACTTTCGATTTAGTATTATTTTTGCACTAAACATTCGTCTAACTTGAAAAATGCATAAGTATTTCTCTGTCACTCCAAATTGAACAAACTCAATCTTGTTGGTTTCCTATGTTACTATAGTTTATTGTGGAATAGGTTTTGAGCATGACACTGCCTCTGAAAATCTTATTTTACATATGGTTTGTGCACTACTTTCATGACTTTGAAAAATCATAAGAAATTCATCTTAACTCCAAATGAGGTGGATCAGATTCCATTGTTCATCTCATGTGGTGCTCTGTCCACCATAAAATTTTCATATTCACCACCTCTCTCAAAATTTTCGCTAAAAAAAATAATTTCGGATGAATAGTACCCGAGATGGATTTTTCAGCATTTTATGAGAAAGCTGATTTTGTTTTGTCTATAACTTTTGCATGCAACATACAAACAAATTGATTTTTGTTGATAAATTAATTTAAAATCATGCTCTGCCTTCTACGTAAATTTCATAATTTTTGGATGACTTTGAATTTGAGTATTTTCGGTGTTATTCGTTCTTATTGTTTCTTCTCGAATTTTTCGATAGGTTCCGACGAATTCGTTGAGTACTAGAGTGATCCTATGCAGCAATAAAGGTATCTCCAGCAAGGCAAACAGTTTTTCCATTGATCATGTTGATCCCATTGCTTTCAAAAACTATTATCTTGTTTTGCAACTGTATGTATGCATGCTTTATTTTGTCATGTTACTTTTGTCGTTTAGAGGTAGCTAATCCTATTGCATGAATTCCCTTAAATTATTCATCCCCTTCCACTAGCCTAAGTTAATAATTCCGCTGGTGAATTAGAGCCCGGTGGATGTTATGTGGTCTAATTATGTTTATGCGATGTCATGCTTAGCAATGCTTAGAACGGTAGAATGGGGATCATTGCTTCGGCGATGGTCTATATATCATCACTTTAAATTACTTAGGTCAGGGTACCCATGTATATATTGTATTTGATAAACTAAAACTGAAAATAAAATGTTTTAGACTCGAGCACAGTGGTTGATGGTGTGGTTATCGGGTGTGTGGATGGTGCCCGAGTCAACAAGGACCGAATTACTTGCGCCACTGTACTGAGCATTTTGCGTACTAACCACATGAGAGGGATATGAGACCTCTCTTGACTTAGTACTTTGGCGTGTGTTAGCTCCGAGTCGCAGGAGGTGGGTTGTGTGTTGTGTGTAAAAAGAATTATGTTGTTGTTGTTGGGTGTGACGGGGTGGGTTCCTTTCAAGGTTCTCTACCTTGAGGAGCATTGGTAAGTTATCTCTCTGCCGATGACTCCGACACAATGTATGGTTTCCATCATACATGCGACTCATAGTTAATACACAATATTGGAAATGTCTCGTAGGACTTAGACTTGCCGGCATACTAAGGAAGTGTGCTCTATTGCATGGCGAAAAGGCGGTCTGCCATATGGGTACATTGGTACACCCCTGTAGGGTATAAACTATTCGAACAGCCTCGTCCGAGGTTATGGACATGCTCGGATACGCCCCGTGAGAATTAGACTATAATTTTTTTTATTAAAACTTGAACTCGAGTGGTACGAATGGGTAATTCATGCTATGTTGTGGTGGCTGTTGGGAAGTCACCTCTAGGATGTTAATTATGCTTATAAATGTTGTCTCGCTGTTATTTAATCAAATAAAAACAGATTTGTCAAACTGCCTTCAATCTATTATCTATTGCAAATGAAATATTGCTTTGTGCGTTAAACGAACCCTATGACTTCTCCTTTAAATCAGCTTGCATGTAGCTATGTATAGGTTTGTTATGCGTAAATCTTGCGAGTACATTTTTGTACTTAGTTGCATTACTTAATTATTGCATAGAAGGTTGACCCCCAAGGGGTTAACTATTGTGAGACCGATTTCGTGCAGGACGACTAGCTTGGCGGCCCGATCGGTTGCCTTGTGGGTAAAGGCAAACAAGTTGGCTTTTGTTTATCTCCATCTTATGGCTTTTGTTTCCGCTGCTACCTTAGTTCTTACTCTTGATATTTGGCCGGTCGGCCCTACTTTCGTAATATGAACTTGTATGCTTTTTGTGATGTAAACTTGTGGACTCGGTATTGTAATGACTTATGTATGGAATGTATGCTATATTTTATGAAGGAGTATGTGTACCGCTCCTGGGAGGTACATACTACTCTGAGGCACGAGATATTTGGTTTGTGATGCTAGGGTCAAGTGGATGGCTAAGCAATACAAGCTAAATACCCTGGGTGCTCGCACGTTTGTTACGTTGTGTCTTAGAGGAACATGCTGAAGCTACAGATAATAGATTCTTAAGTGGGCTTAATCAACCAAATCAGGACCTTCTTATTCGCAAAGAATATGGTTCTCTCTCTCATTTGTTTATACTTGCCTGTAAGGTTGAACGTCAGATTGAGGAGAAATTGAGAATGCTTGATGATAGGAAACACGAGAACAAACCTGTGTTTATGTATTTTTCTGTGACTAACAACTTGCAGGAAGTTGAGAACCATGCCGAAGAGGAGAATGAGCTGATTACACCACCGACTCCATTGGTTGAGAAGGAAGATGAGGCGATGGATGCACCTACATCATCTGAGGAGAGCCAAAAAGGTAAAGATCATGGTGCTATCATCACTCCAGGTGAGTATACTTGTGAAGAACTACAGTTGTCCACTGTTCATGCTATTTTAGATAAAAAATCTGTGGAAAATAATTTTGATATGCACATGTTTCAAGTAGAGAATTCAGACTGCATTGACTTGAGTGCACCATGTGATAAAATAATTGAATTACCTGCTGTTTTGAGTGTTTCCAGTGATGAATTAATCACATCTAATGATCTTGTGGAAATGGTTAGACATAAAGAAGTTTTGATTGGGATTTCTCCTACTGATTCTTTATGTTACATTATGTTGGATTCACCTATGAAATTGTCACATGCTATGGAGAAAGTTTCTGAAATTGCATGTTCAAAATCCTTGTTTAGTACCTACACCCTTGGGTATAAGTTTAATTTGATTGGAGATTATAGTGTAGACAAATAATTTCTTGTATATCGAATATGCATAACTTGTGACCACGTGGATGAATTGAAGCTTGCTATTTTGGACAACAATTCTTGTGTGCTGAATCTTGTTCAATATGAGAGGAAAATAAAATTTAGTGCTCATCCAATGCCTATGTGTTCATCCCTTATTGCACCATCTAGTATTGACCATCTGAATATTGATGTTGAAGTATGGAAGAACTTACAAAACATTTCACCCTTGCTAGATGAATTTGCTATTACTCGATTGAAATTTGATTATATGAATGGTTTGTGCACTTTGAAATCAATTGTTGTGCTGCCCATTAACAGGGCAATGAATAACTCTGCTATATACTTCACTTATACTTACAAATTGAGTTACAAACTGAATGCTATGGGAAAGTGTACATTTGCTGATTTGATGCATGCACACTCACCTTTAATTTGCAAAGCTTTCTCTATTTCTTTGTCATCTGCTTTTGCTAACATTTTGCAAAAAGATGAGAATACATTGCTACAAGTTTTAAAGCTGTTCTTGGCGCTAGATGATGAGCGTGAGTCGAGGATGACTCAAATGCAAGAAGGGGAGGATGATGAGGACATCAACCCTCCGGATACGACCGCTACTTCACTTCATGGTACAAGGAAGGTCCCCACGTTCCAAGTCAAGCAAAAGTCCCAGTGGGACACGTTCTGGAATCTAATTCGGCCTTCACAGACAGCACAAACTTCAAATGTGCATAACTTTCACATACCGAGTCCGTTTGAGGTCCACGAGTACTTGATGTAAAGCTTATCTTGTTCTCTTTCTAACGGATCTAGCCTCACCTCCAAATTCCTTCTGTACGCTCCGCAATCACCAAAATAAGGTGTTGCGTCACCTGTTTGGGCCAAATTAGGCCTTGTAATGCTTGAGCCGAAGGGGAAGGCGGCACCCCTCTCTTGGCCCGTACTATTCATGACCATACTATTCACATGAACAATATCGTGAATATTACCATCGCTTTATTTCTTAGTTATGTGCAGCTCCCCCTCCCCTATTTAAGGAGGCCGCACCCTTCTAGTTTCCTTGGATTTTGTTTAGTTAAAAGTTAGCTTCATTGCAACTTCGTGTATTGGCTTGTGTCGATTAGACCAACCATAATACCACTTCAGAATCCTAACTTTTATCAAATATTTCAATCCTATTTGCAATTTCAGATTGCTTATTATTTTGTTCTTGCATATTCTTCGATTGCATGCAGGAATAGACCTTCGTGGTCAGGTCGATCGTGCTTCTAGCAAGGTCGATAACAATCACGGAGTTGGTTCAGCGATTACGAGCATATTGGTCATGTGTGATTGGTAGCTGAATCGTGAGAGTCGTCTCCACCAAAATCGAGTTATCGTTCTCATCGAAAGATCGGGATACTCATTGTCTCATCAGGGTCCCCCCCATCTCCTCCACGCATGGGTTGAGCCCAACACATGGTATTTTCAGCCCTAGTGACTGAAAGTGCTTTTTGGCCCAGTCTGAATGCTAAATTGTGTTCAAACTTGTAAAAGGGTTCAAAAAATAGATACATGGACGAAATATAAGCCCTAATATGCATGGCACGCAGGGCCATGTGGTGGCTTCTCACGAAATTTAGTGGGCTTGCACTTCGGTCTCCAATATGAATTTCAGCCCCTCTTGTTCCTTTTGGCCGAACTAGATGAAGTGGGCTTGAGTGGCTTCCACCGACCGCATGGGCTTGACTTGGGCCCTCTTTGGGCGTGTGGGTTGTGTAGGTGGCTCTCCTTCCTTCTTCCTTTGGCCACATGAGCTTTCTCCCTTTGCTTCTCTCTTTGGCCAAATAGAGTATGCCCTCTCCTTGTAGCCGCATGGAGGTCTCTCCTCTTCCTTGTTGATGCCGAATGCTTCTTCATGAATATATTTAAGCACGAGCAAAGTACTGGTATTAGGTAGTAACCAATTTCTCAGAAATATCACAAGTATAATCAACAAGAGAAGTCACCTCATGTTGGATTTGTTTAGCTCCAACTCTTATCATATGACCTTTGTATGTATACATCTCTCCATTAGGTTTCATAATACTTGAATCTTTCAAAACAAGATGAGAATGAGCATGACTAGTTGTATGCATTTCTTGGCTTTGTTATAACCCTTTTCCCCATTTGTTGCAAGAATCTATCCCAGGTGTTGTGGTTGTTGCAGATCTGTTTTTCGGTTGTTGTATCCTTGGTTGCACAATGTTGCAGCTATTATTTTTTAATGTTGCAGCACTGTAACGTTCTAAATTTATTTGATGATAAACTCTCGGTATAAATTATGGAAATCTTGTGTAATATTTTTGATTTGTTACAAACAGTGTCTCTAATTATTGCATGAGTAACTATAAAATGTTATCACTGGTGTTTTCAAATGTTATAATATCGTAACAGTATAAATTCGTTTGTTTTAGGATTCTTGAACTAGTTTGAAAATTTTACTAAATTGCATACTCATAGTTTCATCCAATTTTGGCGTGAAAATAAATATATTTTTTATATTGCCACCACAATCCTTTAGTTTTGTTGCAGAGGTTGATTACAAATGTTGATGATATGGTTGACATATGTTGTTCCTGAGTATGCAACGTTTGGACGCTAGTTGTACCTAAATAGTATTCGCGGAGCATGCGGTGATTTCACGCACTAGTGGCTTTCGCGAATCGCGATGCATCACAGCACCAACCCATTTTTTTAATACCCAACCGAACATTGTACTGGTCAAGGTTATTGGGATCGAGATTTTACTTAGGATTTGTGTTAGTGGGATCGGGGTCATAGGATTGTGTCATGGTAGGATCATGCCCCGTTATTTTATAGATGGTAAGATCTGAACCATTATTTTAAAACGATGAATCAGGATTGCAATTGCCTGACGGGATCAAACTTTTTTTTTATTAATTAACCCTATTTTAATTTTTATTTTAAAGTTAACTCTCAGCGCACTTTATTTTCAATTCTGACCCTTTTGGTCACACTAATACTCATGACGTGACAAAATAACACTGTCACGCTAGCCCATATCTAGGACAAGCTCTTGTTACGCCACCACCCGTAACGTGACAATGTTGTTTAATCACGTCACGACTAATGGCATGATCAAAAGTGGCATGACTAAAAGTGCTATTTAGTAGACTTATCCTATGACGTGACAGCGTTGTTTTGTCACATTATAGATGGTGACGTGACCAAAAAGGTCAGAATTGAAAATAAAATGTGCTGGAGGTTAACTTTAAAATAAAATTTTAAAAGGGTTAATTAATATAAAAAAAGTTCGAGCAGTGGACTACTACCGTTCCCTACGGTCCGGTCCAATCCTGGCTCCGCTCATTTAGAGTACAGCAGTGGACTACTACCGTCCCCTTGATAAAGAACGGATCAAGGACCAAATTAAGATGAAAAGGGAACATCATACATCCATGACTCCATGTTCCCTTCTATTCCGAGACTGAAAAAAATACTCATTGTCTCCAGAGCCATACGCTGTGCGACAAAAGATCGGAAAACTTCAGTATCGTAGAGTAGTTCTTTCCTCAGCTGCATTGCCTCAGGATACTTTGCTGCATCCAGCAAAATTTAAGAGTTACAAACTATCATTAAACTTTTTACAAACTCCTGGCTTGCATTGCCAGAGAGGGTTGTTTTTTTTTTTTTGGGAAAAACCGGAGAGGGTTGCTATATTTGAGTTCAATGTTCTCAGAGCCGACGCTATGGACGGTAAAGAGAGGAGCCAGAGCCCAGAAGTAAGATATGCCAATTGAAGTGGGCTAACTGACATGCGAATATCATATGGCAGAATGTAATATGAACAATCCACTATTCCACTGGCAGATTCTTTTATTCTCACACCTCTAATGTTCCACAAACTGCATTGGCTCCACCTGATATGGGCAGTCATCAATCCAACCACAAGGCCTGCGAGTGAGCTCCTCAATGTCGAAGCCAATCTCAGCCTTGTCTTCTTGCCCCATTTCAGTTCCAGGTATTGCATCCAGCTCTTCCCATACATCATCACAAATATGGTCTATGCTCTGAACATTCCGCTTAGGCGTGGACTCATCTTTCCCAACTGTGCCACACTCACTGTTCCCTGCAGAAACATCAGCCTCCGTCTCAAATGCAGCTTCCATACCTTTCTTCAGTGGCACATCAACGTGCTGTTCTTCATTTTCCATCAGCCGCTGCCTTTTTGCAGTGCCTCCTAGCTCTTTCTTCTTCGCATAGTCGAGCAAAACCTGTTGCACGAAAACTGGGTTGCTGAGTACCGTGGTGAAGAAGGTGATGATCTGCTGTAGCTTTCTTTCATTGTTTAGAATCCTCTCCTCCATGGCAATGAGCTGAGATTTACAGCTTCTGTACTGCTGCTTAAGCGTCATGACTTCTGCTCTGAGAGCTGCACTGTCTCTCTTCAAACTCTCGACCTCACTGAGAGCCACAGGCTGTCCAAAATAAATGCTCGGTCCATTTCTTGGTTTTGATTCAATCTGATGCTTGGAAGCACGCCGCCTCTTGATGTTCTTCAGCAAATGTTTCTTACCAGCTAAAAAGGCTTCATTCGCAAACTCCCACCGATCTGGATTGACCTTTCGGAATCCCTGAATAGAAATAGCAGGTAGAGGCCAGTAACATTTAGAGAATGACAACAATCAAAAGTTCGGTATAGTCACTCTCTCTCACTACACCATCAGCATTGGACCAGTGTATCCCAGAAGCTAAAATGCTCAGGCGAGAGACTAGAATATAAGGCTTCAATTTCTTTGTTGGACATTTCAGTTACCAGCGCAAATCAGTGGCTTCCTAATCTGCAATATTTATCTGCCGTGAAAAAGGTAGAACAACTTTTTTAAAATAAAGAAAAAAGTATAGAGATTATGAAAACATTATGGTGCTGCCATTTAGCACTATACACAAATAAGCCAAAGAACCCAGAACACACTGCAATATTAATTACTTAGTCACAAGAAAAAAAGGAAGTGACCTGTAGCTCATGGAATCAGAAAAGGCCATGTATGTATAAAATCATGTAGCTCCACATCAACAAAAGGACAAAACAAGAACAAAGTTCACCTAGATCACGTTGCCATCACCTTTCGCTTTTAACTGTTAAAGCCTTAAAGGTTGGACAGGTCACAGGGTATTTGGTATTCTGGAGTGGTGGAACATAATTTGAGTGACATATGATATGAGCTACCTGGACACTTGTCGTGGCCAGAAGCAGGCACACTATCCACTTTATTTTAGGGAATACATGACATGGTATCTTAGATTGCAACGTGAACAAACTGAATATATGCGATATGCAACATAGTGGAGCAAATGAAATCTAAGCACCTGTGGTTTATCACAAGACGCCCGAGGATTCCATAGGATGGATGAATGCAACTAAGTGGCATGACTTATGCATTATACAAGTATAGAACCAATGAATTATGAACATTTCAGCTAAAAACATTGCCGACGATACCAATTTTTCATGATAGCGTTGAAATTTCTAATATGCAACAACCTAGCTTAGAAAGGGAAATGGAACTGTATAAATATCGGGGATGGTTCTATACCATTTTAAGGCCTATCTTGGCCAAATTGCGCATGATTTAAAATCTGCACAAACTTGTCGCATGTAAGGGGCACCCAACCCGTTATCATCGCCACCAATTCTGACTAAACAGAATGCCCAATGGAATTCAGTCGGCTCATACACGAAAGGAATTCGTTCAACTTAGAATCCAGTCTATTTACCTTTTCCGACCCCAAACATCCTGTTCGATCAGCTAAGAGCCTAAGAACGGTTTAGCAATGGAGGAAACGGATACATCACCAACAACGGTTTCACAAGGGGCATAAAGCATACGAGATAAGACGATCACCTCAAGAGCAACGCACACAAAGCAGCAATTGGAACCGCGAGAAACATGTTGGTTAAAATCTAACACGAGCAGGCCTTAAATGCGATTGCTGGAACATTTGTCTGTAGGAAGGAGTGTACGGCTGGTGGGTGGGTGGGTGATACGTACGTAGATGTTGAGCTGCCTGACGAAGGAGGAGAAGTTGGCGTGCTTGAAGAAGCGGGGGAGGAGGCCGGCGGCGAGCGCATGCGGGTCCCACACGACGAAGGAGCTCCCGCCGCCGTCGGGGCCCCACGACACCACCGCGTCGGTGGCAGCGTCCGCCACCATCTCGTACGTCTTGGCCACGAACGGCGCCGGCCTCGCCGAGCCGAGCCCCTCCATCGGGCGCGGCACCAGCGGCGCCGCCTCCCTCTCCCACTCCGCCTCCGGCTTCACCTCCCGCTCCACCACCGTCGCCTCCCACGCCATTGCTCCTTCTCCGACGGCTCCTAGCCCGCCGCTGGTGGTGCGCGTCCTCTTGGAGCCGCTTTGCCTGGGGATGAGTGGCCAACCAGAGGAGGAAGCCATCTGGCCGTGCGGTGCAGTGCGGTGTTCGGTTGGGGTTTTAGCGTTCGTAAACCGCTTAGCTCCGGCGAAGCGGTGCCTAGCAGGTGTCCAAATAGGCTCCGGCCCACGACACGGTACTGCTAGCTTGGTCTGTACGGTCCAATATGAATAGTGCTGAGCCGGCACAACACGACTCGGCACACCGTGCTCGTCAAGCCGGCCCAACACGGCATGCCTAGCCCGATTATGGTCGTTGGGTCCGATTAGACACGGGTAGGCATGACGCAAGTTTAGGCCGGTTTAGACATAGTAATAGTTGGAAATTTCAAAAAAAAATTATCGTTTTTAACCGTTGAAGAGATCTCAAAATACGGAGAGAAAAAGCCCAATTTTTTTTTCTATAAATAAGCAACATGTCTCCACTCATTTAGCACCTATCCATTCCTCAATGTTTTCTCTGAATTCGATTGTGCAAATTTAGATTCTTTTTTGCGATAATTTGGCAAATTTTGAAAATTTTGTGGCAAATACTCAAAAATTTGAAATCCAGCTTCAAGTCAGGAAACGAGGCACAATACTGTTTTTTTATTGTTTTTATTTGTTATACTAAGATGAAATAAATAATAGTATAATTTTCAGGATGAAAAATTATCATAGTTTTGCTATTGGTGATTACAGAATTTCACTGGAGGTGCATCCTTCGAGAATCTCGAGACCTCAAGTCAACTGCAAGAGCAAACAACAATACCATCATCAGGCTCTACGAGTGCATCTGCATATGCAAGCACCAAAGCAAGGAGATCCAAGTCGAGTACATCGGGAGTCTGAGATGATTTCAATAAGACAACCAAGCTAGACGTACAAGAAGTTTAGGTAAAATATGTTGTTTGTAAAATTTGTAAACATGAATTGTCCGCAGAGTCTTCAGATGAACTGGCGATAGGAGGGTTCTGTCTGTTTTTTAAAAAATACGTGTAGCGAATTTTTTAAATTTTTGTAATTTTGTTTTTAAAATTTGGTAATACGTTGAAGTGTTTGCGTAACTCGGAATGCAAAATCGGAGAGGACAATGTAATGTGAAGTAGAGAATGGACAAAATAATTGGGTTTAGGGTTGCCATGCGTGATGTTGTCCCGATATTTGGGGAAAAGAGATGTAATTTATTGCATAAGATATGTGGACCATTATTTTTTTAGTGCCCACTTCCACAACACATTTTTTGGACCTTTATTTTTATTTTTTTCCCTGCCTTTGTACAGCAAGAATTCAATGCCATAAGAGAACCAGAATTATGATGCATACATGCCATAATACAACGTCGGACCAAATTAATAATTATGATGCATACTGAACAGAACTTACCTCTTGGTCAGAAATGCAGCTCGAGCGACAGGAGCGGTAATCTGCCCACGGTCTCACTTGCGTGAGCCTTTCCTTGTCCGCTTCTTTGCTGCGTCGTGTAGCGATCTCGAAGTCATCCATGTCCTACTAGACGGGCTAGATTGTTGAATGATGTTAGGATAACGCAACGTCGGCCCAAATCAACAATTATGATGCGTACTGAACATAATTTACCTCTTGGATCCGGAGTGTGCCCGGGCGACAGGGAGCGGTAGTACGGCCTAGGGTCTCACTTGCAAGAGCATTCCCCTTGTCCGCTGCCCGCTTGGTCTTGTCGTACTCGTCTGCTTTCTTGGGCTTGTCCAATGCCTTTTCAATTGGGCCGAGGTTGGGTACGTAAGGTGTCCAGCGCTGAAAGGTCTCGGCTCTCCATGGAAAGTTCAACATGTACTTTTGCTGGATAAACACCCTATTGTACATCTCCGGGCCATCGATACGTTGAAAGAAGTTGTAGTGCATCTCCGGCTGCCATTATGGAATTGTGTGATCGGGGGTTTGTGGAATGTAACGTATGATGTGAAAAATCTTGTGTGTGCAAGATACGCTTACTAGGTGGTGACCGCACGTGTAGTACGCCCGAGCAGACGTCGCCGGGTGTGTGGACTGGATGATCTTTGCTGGTTCTTCGCACACACATTGCAGGACTGGGAACTGCGATGGTCCCGTTGCATCCTTTATAGACTTATTCGGGTAGGGTTTAGCCCTCTTGGCTAGCCATTTGCGCTTCTGTATTATCCTGTTGTACATGTTCTTCAAGTCCTCCATCTCCTTCCTCCTAGTTGTGTGAAGCAAGCTCTGGTGTAGTGCTGGGTTTGGCTGTGTAGTGCTATCATGCAGCTCTATTCTCCTCCACTTCTCTTCTCCCTCCTTTTATACAGGGATTTTTCGGCCTCAAAGGGGGGTGGCAGAGTGTTTTCATCTCGGAGTGTGGTCTTGTCGTTCTAAAAAGTTATCATCGCAGTATGTTGTCATATCGATCTGCAAAAGTGACAGTGTGTGGCGTGACAGGGTGCGGTCTTTTCGATCTGAAAAGGTCGTGTGACGGAGTGTGGTCTTGTCAGTCTGAAAAGTAAGCGTCGTTTCATCGCAGTGCGTTGTCATATCGATCTGAAAAGGTGGTGTGGGGGGGAGTCAAGGCTACAAAGAGGGTAGTGTGGGGTGTCCCGATACTGACTCCCTCACATGGTCATGGTGTGCACGCAAAAAAAAAAGAAATATAAAAACACGAGACTACCATAATAATAGTTGTACAAAAATTAATATTTACTTAGCATGACTGATATTTAGAAGAACAAATATCTACTCACGACTCCTCTTGGGGCGTACAGATATGTCGCCTGGCCTCATCCGAGGCGCGGTATTGGTGCAAATCGTCAAAGGCTCGGCGCCGAGGTACCCGATCGACACGAGTAGCCCTGAGGTCTTTGTCGCGAGGTCTTCGTCGGTTAGCTCGGTTCGAGACACACCGTAGCCGTGTGAAGCCCCATGGAACTGGCGCCATGCTAGTCCAAGTAGAAGTCCTCAGAGCGTGACTCCTTGTGCGACACGTCCAGCTCGTCCCAACGCAGTGTACGATCTGTGAAACATTACGTTACACATGTAAACATGGCGAAAACCATGAAATACGACGTTACACAAGCAAGCAAGGTAGTCATACCTAGTCGCACGAAGGCAGGAGGACAACGGCCCCGTGTTCGGGTGGAACTCAGGATCTGCAAGAGAAGATTGCCGTTAGTAACTAGTGGGGTTTGAAATAAAGAATCAGATGTGAATGTCTCATGCTCACCTGCAAACTGTCCTGGGGTGCTCACAGCATGGTGCCACGAGGACCCACTCGCCACGTCCGGGTGAGGAGCCTGCGGCCATGAACCACCATGGCTCACCCCTCGTCCACACACTGGTGAGTCCATGGGTCCCTTAGTGTCCGACAAGTCGCGATCTAAATCCCTCGCCTCGACTTCAAAGGCTCCATGACCGCTCCGATGTCCTGCGCCGTCATGCTAAAGCACTCCCCTAGATCAGCTGATGCACGAAGGCTACCAACTCGTGCACCTCTCGTTGTAGATCCACCTGTACACGTAATCAACAAGTTGGAAACCTAAATCTTGCAAATTAAATATGAAGTACCGACCATTCAATATGTACCACACGGTGGAATGCGGAGTCCGGTTAGGTGGGGTACGTGTCGAACATCACAACCTCGTGTCGTGGTGGGTCGTCCACGACCCTAACACGGTGAAGCCTTGTCCAACTGGAGTACCACTCCATGTACTCCGCGTACGTCCCAAGGTCGTAGAGAGCAAGCTCCTCGACGACGTTGTCGTAGGCGCCGAGCCATCCCTGAACCTAAGAGAACACCCTCATCGCCCAGGAGGTAGTACCAGGTACTCTCTTCCTAGTGTACCTATGGAAGACAAAATAATTGTTTCATGTGTACGTAACACAAATTGTACGAAAGAAGTAAAGCGTGAATTTACCCATGGACGTTCAGTGGCACCTGCAGCCCCCAGTGGGCTAGGACCTATTATTGCAGACCGAACTGGCGCATGACCCACTGCACCTGGTACTCCTTCACGAAGACGTCGTGCGCCAAGCACGTCCGCGTGTACCAGTACACATAGTCTCGCGTGCACAGGCTCGACAGTCCTTGGGGCATGCGCGTGCACACCCTTTCGGGAGTGTACGGTGTCTAGATGACGTAGTCATCCATCAGCTGATAGAACATCGCAATGTAGTCCGGGTAGGACGCGTGTGTAGTGATTGGTATGTAGGTGACCTGTGGAATAGAAAAACATAAACTTAGCACACAAATATTATGATTACATTACGAAAGAGAATAAACGTTCATGAAACTAACCCGTCGGTGGCACCACACCGTGCCCATGGTCAGCCGATCCATGTCATCATTGGCGTACAAGCTGACTATGTACGCTCCCAAGTCCAGCAGTGGTTGTTCGATCTGGAAGTGCTCAAAGGACCACAACTGAAGAAGCGGAGAACATTTAGAGAGGATTGAGCTGTCCTGAACCCGATGACACGTATCGCACAGTCCGTGGTACGTCACACACAGCACCGCCGGACCCCTAGCGTAGGGCTGGATGTCCTCCACCACCCAGTCCGCCAGCTGACCTGCGTACCGGATGTAATTCTTGTCGACGCTGTCGCCGTGGAACCTCAGGAACATGGCCCACCCCGAACAGCCACAACAGGTAGACCTCGAAATGCCTCCTAACAATGTCGTCGGGTGCGAATCCACCTCAGCGTCGCTCCGTGGGTGCTCCTGAACTCCTTGTACCCACTGTCCGGCGACATCACCTTTTAGAACCTCGCCAGGAACTCCGTGCACCACCTGGTTGGGATATCGTACACCACCAGGGGGAAACCAGCGCTGGGCAACCCGGTTAGGAAGTGTTGGACCAAAAAAAGGCGACTAGAGGGGGGGTGAATAGGAGTAGAATCTCTTTTTCTCCTTGATCGGATTCAACACGATTTTTACTCCAATCGCTATGAAAGCTATGAAGATTATACATGCATAGCGGAAGACTTGTATTGAATCCAATCAAAACCCCGAAGCAAATAGACCAAAATCACAAAAACTTAAACCCAAATTAGTTGGGCGGTTAGACCTCCATTTACCTAGCGATCTGACCTCTCCATGGGCGGTCTAACCGACAAATAGTTGGCGGTCTGACCTCCAGCCCAATGAACAGTAAAATCAGTCCGAACTCAAAATCACAAATTGGCCTAACTTTTGACCCATAACTCCAAACTTCACGAAACTTGAAACAAAACTTCTTTAGGATGCCAGGAACCTATTCCAATCAACGATCATGAAGATCGTTGTGAAAGTTTTGACCTTTTTCCGTTTGAGTGAAGGTTGCTTCAAAACCGAGTCAAAACCAAAATATGATCTAAAGACTTGCTCATGGGTAGAAGATGATCCTAGATGCATTTTCACATGTCACAGCAAGCAAGATCCAGGTCAGAAACCAAAGAAAAACTAACGAATCAAAGAAAGCCACAAAATCACAAAATAGAGAGCAAGAACAAAAGAAGACTCATCTTGAGAAATCTTGCTTGGATTGATTTAGGATTGATGTTGGTTTACAGCTACTCCATCTAGGAAGACAAAGGCTCAATACTTGAGCACACAATCAATCCAACTCCCTAGAACCCTAACCTCTCCACTATTCTCTCCTAACCCTAAAACACAAACTAGGGTTTTAGATATGAGGGTTGAGAGGTGCACAACCAGCACCCTTCCCTATTTATAGTGGAGGCTAGCTTCTAGAAGGATATCCGTAATGGGCACCCATTAAGCCCACACATAAACGGGTTTCACTTACGCACGTATTTTAAAGCGTCGTCTTCATCTCCTCTTAACCTAAACCGCTTCTCCTTGCGCCGTGTTGCGCTGCGGGTTAGCAAAAGGTCATCAAGATGGTATTTAGGTGAAGTTACCAAAATACCACTTCTCGATCCTTCTCCGAAGATCAAGTCCAATCTTCATGAAGCAATCCCATGCTTCGCCACGTATAGGTTGATCAACGGCTCTCTTCATATCGGCAAGTCTCTCCCATCCAGCTCCCACCGATCTTCCTCGCCGTTGACCGTCATTGACCACCAAGCTTCCTGCACAACAATAGACAAAGAAATCGATTTCGAGGACAAGTTCTTTGCAACTTGACCCACGTTAGTCAAAACATGCATCATGCAACACATATGCACTGAAACCCATGAACCTGATCTAACCAAACAATCATCACTGCCAAGATGGCCGACAAACAAGTCAAAACCGGTCAGATCGCCACCCATTGGCCAGTCTGACCGCCACTAGGCTGATATATCTGACCGCCCAGCAAGGGACTTAGCTAAAATTTTCTCCCTGGAAATCCGAAACTCTCTGAAAATTTCAAACGAATAGATCTTTTGACTCGAAGCTTCAAAAATTATAAGACCAAGTGTAGAAGAATCCCCTTTCTTTCCTACACCCTCTATTTTTGGCCCAGCTCCAAACTCAAAAACATTTAATGGCCGGTCAGACCGCCACCCATTGGTCGGTCTGACCGCTAGCCACTTGACCCGAAGCTCAAGATAAAACGATGAATTGTAACAATTTAAGCAAAGCTTTCGAATTAGCAAGTTCATCAACATGGATCCTAAAGTAATAATGGCCATGTCAGAATGTCAATGTGAGATCAAGAAGCTAACAACGACCATCCTAGAGACAAAAAGTCCTAAATTGAATAATTTTGCTCAAAGAACCTCATTCACCCAATTTTTTACAACAGTTTTCATTTGCAATGAATATTGATGTTGATTAAAGGTCTATCTTAGTTAAGAAGATCTTGGACTAGGAGCCATCTACAAACTCTTCCTAAGCTTCAACCAGGGCGACAAATCTTGAGATTCATGTCAATTTTGACAAGCAGTCCCCATGAGATTGTCTGTATCATCAAACTATCTCCAAGTTTATGTCTTTGACATACAGTCTCGTGAGAATAGTTTGGCACAATTTAACCACATGAGAATCTTGAAATTTGATTTTTCATTTTGCACAAGAGCAATTTTAGATTTGCAAAGAAACAAGAAGCTTAAGAGATGTTCAATCCTAGATTCAAGAGCTAACAAAGCAATTTTGACAAGGCCAGTGTCACAAAAGGATCGCTAATTGTACAACTAGCTAAGATTTCCACAAATTACAATTTTTAGTTCAAGTTGTCTTAAAGTTCTACCTCATTTAGCAAAGACTTAGCTAC
This sequence comes from Phyllostachys edulis, assembly GCA_036346405.1. Classification (NCBI taxonomy): domain Eukaryota; kingdom Viridiplantae; phylum Streptophyta; class Magnoliopsida; order Poales; family Poaceae; genus Phyllostachys; species Phyllostachys edulis. The sequence continues at coordinate 75,952,827 of CM070545.1, forward strand.
ACATGTGAAAGCATGATAATTCTAGCAAGTTAAAGAACAAGACATGATATTGAGCAATAATTGAAATACTAAAGCTCAAAAGAGTATTAAGCAAAACTTCATCAATTTAAAAGACAAGCAGTAAAGCTTATATTACAATGCATCTTTTTGTGATTTTCATATGAATGCAATATGATACAATGAGATGCAAGAAAAGCTCAAAAAGCCTAAAAAGATAAAAAAAGAATAGCAAGTTCAGAAAAAGATCAAGGAAAGCTCGGAAGAGAACCAACTCCCTCTCAAACCAACCCATAAGGATAAATTACGCCTAACTCACTCCTCAAGGTGGCAAATCTAGTTGGGTCTAAAGGCTTGGTGATGATATCCGCTAACTGAGCCTCGGACTCCAGAAATTCTAGCACAATATCACCCTTCTCTACATGGTCTCTAAGGAAGTGATAGCGAATGTCTATGTGCTTGGTCCTAGAATGTTGCACAGGGTTCTTAGCAATATTAATGCAGAAGTGTTATCACAGAGAAGAGGAATACTAGCAAAATTTAACCCAAAGTCCTTAAGAGTGGACACCATCCACAAAATCTGACTACAACAACTAGCGACAGCTATATATTCAGCTTCTGCAGTGGATTGAGCAACAAAGGACTACTTCCTAGAGGACCAAGCGACGAGAGAAGTGCCTAAGAAGTGACAAGTGCTTGAGGTATTCTTCCTATCTAGCCGACAGTCCACAAAACAGAATCAGAAAACTCCCAAATGGACAAAGAAGAAGAACATAAATACCAAATGTCATACTAGAGGGTAGAGTGAAGGTACCTGAAAATGCGCTTGACGGCTTGGCGATAGGAAGTCCTCGGAGACACTTGAAACCTCGCATAGAGGCAGACCGCATAGTGGATGTCCGGTCTTGAGGCCGTCATGTAAAGGAGGGAGCCGATCATGCTGCTGTACTCGTGTTGATCCACAGCTTCTCCTTCCTCGTCTAGATCTAAAATAGTCGAAGTCGCCATGGGAGTAGCGATTAACTCGCAGTCACCCATCTCAAAGCGCTTGAGCAAATCCTTGGTGTACTTCGTCTGATGGATAAAGATACCTTCCTTGCATTACTTGATTTGAAGCCCCAGAAATTAGTTGAGTTCTCCCATCATACCCATTTCAAATTCCCTGGACATGGTCTCAGAAAAACTGGAAACAAGAGTATAAGAAGAACCACCGAAGATAATATCATTTACATAAATCTGAACAAGTAAGAAGTCATTGCCATGTCTAAGAACGAATAGAGTCTTGTCTACCTTACCCATATCAAATTTGTTCTTAAGCAAGAATGTCTTAAGTCTATCACATCAGGCTCTAGGGGCTTGCTTAAGACCATACAAGGCTTTGAATAGCTTAAACATATGATGCGGATGCTTGGGATTCTCAAAGCCTGGGGGTTGCCTAACATACACTTCCTCCTCTATGTAACCATTCAGAAATACACTCTTGACATCCATCTGGTGCGACCTAAAACCCTTAGATACAACAAATGCAAATAGAATGCGAATGCCTTCTAATATAGCAACAGGAGTAAATGTTTCATCAAAGTCTAACCCCTCAACTTGGGTAAAACCCTGAGCTACCAACCTAGCCTTGTTTCTAACTACAGAACCATCCTCACTTTGTTTGTTTTTGAACGCCCAACGGGTTCCTATTACATTATGACCACTAGAAGGGTTTACTAGGTTCCAAACCTTATTCCTCTCAAAGTTATCTAACTCCTTATGCATGGCATTAACCCAGCTAGTATCAGATAAAGCATGAGATATATCATGGGGTTTGAAAGAAGCAACAAATGCAGAATGGGAGTAGAGACTCGGATCATGATACCTGGAGCGAGTGACTCGCTTATGAAGATGACCAATGATCTGATCCAGAGGATGATGCCTCTGAATGTGAAGTGGAGCACCCGGGGGAGATAGCATCTCTTCGACCTCCGTAGGTATTGTTGATGATGAAGATGCAGCAGGAGCCTCAATTGGAGGTGAAATAGTCGAAGCAGGTTATGTCTTCTCAAGTTGTTGAAAGTTTCTTGTAGGTCAGGAATGTGATCGCCAGTATTGGTGCTCTTTATGACCAGATCATCAACGTAGGCTTCTAGATTCCGACCTATTTGTGGATTAAAGGTTTTCTGCATTAACCTTTGAAAAGTTGCATTAGCGTTTTTGAGACCAAATGACATCTTAACATAGCAGTAAGTGCCATATGGGGTGATGAAGGAGGTTTTTTTCTTTATCTTCTTTACACATATTAATCTGGTGGTACCCTGAATATGCATCTAGAAAACTTAGTAAGTCACACCTGGAAGTAGAGTCTACAAGTTGGTCAATGCGTGGAAGGGGAAAGTCGTCTTTCGGACAAGCTTTATTAAGATCTGTAAAATCAATACACATTCGCTATTTCCCATTATTTTCCTAACCATTACAGGATTAGCGAGCCACTGAGGGTGGTCGACTTCACGAATAAACCCAGTTTTGAGGAGCTTGTCAATCTTCGTCTAGATTGCCTCCTTCCGATCAGGTGTAAAACGTCGTAGCTTCTACTTGATCGGTTTCTTGTCAGGCTGGAGAGCTAGCCTATGCTCGATCACCTCCCGGGGGACTCCAGGCATATTGGACACTTGCTAGGCGAATACGTCCTGATTTGCTCGGAGAAAAGAGACGAGCGACTCTTCCTATTTGGGGTCGAGTCTTGCCCCGACCAGAATCTTGCGGGTGGATGAGTCAGTGTTTCCTAACCCAGGTGGCGACTTGGCGCTGTCCGGAGAAGCGCCTTTGTCGAGTGGTATCTCTTTTGTCTGGTCGGATGGCTTTGGTGTCATCTTTGGCCTTAAGTGCTTGACTTACACGATAGATGGATTAGCCTCTCTGGTCGAAAGTTCATCGACCAGTTCTAAGGATTTTCAATCACACACATAAGCCATTTTCTGATCTCCTCAAACCGTGATGAATCCTTTAGGTCCCGGCATTTTAAACTTTGATAACTGTAGTGCGTGGCTATCAAGAATTTTGCTAAAGTCGGACGACCCAGGATTCTGTTGTATGCAGACTCAAAATCAACTATATCAAACGAAATCTTTTCTGTTCGGAAGTTGTCAGGTCTTCCGAACATGACCGGTAAGGAAATTTGTCTTATCTGTTTAGCGGTGGAGCCAGGGACTATACCGTGAAAGGCATGTTTCACTGGTTTCACCTTGGACTTGGGAATTTGCATGTCTTCTAAAGCTCCCGCAAATAAAATGTTTAAAGAACCACCACCATCTATTAAGACTCGATTAACCCTACAGTTATTAATAGTAGGTTCAACAGTAATAGGGAACCTACCTGGTCGAGTCGAACAGATAGGGCAGTCTTCTTTGCTGAAGGATATTACGGTGTCCGACCACCTTGATGGCTTGATGATGGTCGGAGGCTCTACGAGGTTGACCTCCCGCTCCATGGCCTTGAGATGACGCCTTGACTCGTACAAAGAAGACTCACCAAAGATCATGTTGACCGCATGTTGAGGCTCCTAGTACTCCATTTCTTCGTCGCCATCTTTATCCTTTTTGGAACTTGTTTCACTGAGTTCTTGTATTGCGGGGAGTGGTCCTTTACCTGCATAGTAATCCTCCAACTTTTTCTGCCAGGCTCGATAGGTGCGCAAATCATGCCCTGCCTGCTGGTGAAGTGGACACCACTTCTTATTTTTCTTATATCCTTTGGTCGGAGCTTTTGCTTTGCCTCGACCAGTATAGTCCTTCTTTCCCTTCATAAACTTTTCAGGAATCGCAAGGACTTCCTTCTCGTCGGGTCTGTGGTTCTTCTTCTTCTTGAGAGCCTTCTTTTTTTTTTCTCTGGTTTATCCAAGTCAGGTTGGGGGATTTTGTCCTTCCAATCAATGGCCTCACACCACTCAATTGCTTCGCTAGTAGTGGCGTATTTACCAGCCATGTCGAAAAGTTCGACGGTTGTTCGTGGAGGGTTCGTTGCTGTGTCTTCCGTAAACCGTCGATTTCTTAGACCTGTTTTGAAAGCTTGAATGAAAGATGATTCTGCGACCTCTGGTATGGAATTACGAACCTAGCTGAATCTTTTGATGTATTGACGGAGAGTCTCATCAGAGCCTTACCGGATTCAGTGGAGATCATCCTCCTTTCTAGGGCGGTCGTACGTGCCTTGGAAATTCGCAATTAGAAGGTCACAGAGTTGCTCCCAAGTATAGATTGATCCGATCGGTAGGTTAAGTAACCACGACCGGGTAGACCCTTCGAGCACTGTGGGCAGATAGTTCGCCACCACATTTTCATCACCACCAGCAGCTCTGATGGCAGAGGTATATATTGGGAGAAATACCAATGGGTTCTGAGTCCCATTCAACTTGTCCAAGTTGGCTTGTCGCAACCTGTTTGACCAATGCACAGCTTGGAGCCCTGCAGAGAAGGCTCGACAACCTGTGATTGATTCATAGCGCCTTCTTTGGAAAGGTGTCGGATTGTAATCGGTCGGAGACCGGTTCCTAGGATTGGAACGTTGGAGCTCTGGTGTACCGATCCGGTCGTAGACATTGGTATGATGCCTTCAACCTCCTACTTGGTTTAGACGATGTCGGAGATTGTCAGGTCCAAGTGATTGTTCCTCTCGACGAGGTGAAGGTGTGGCTACCTGAAACAGCCTTCTCCTCTCGTGACTCCTTGGTCGGAGTAGTCGAGGAGGCCTTGGTACCGGTTGTTCTCCAACACGACCATACTGCCCTCTACTGAGGGAGGAACATTGGGATGAAGTCATAGTTTGACTTCCTGAATTCCTCTGTTCCCGGTATGCTTCTGTTCATTGCATGGTCTGCTGAAGAATCTCCGATACTTGGCCTACTAGTTGTACAAAATCTGTGGTCTCTGCTAGAGCAAGGTTAGAATTATTCAACATATCTTGAACACGTTTCAGGTTTTGTACAGTTACCGAAGGTCTCATAGGATTCATACTGGTAGTAGGTGTTCGAAGACCCGAACCTTCCCTCGATCTTCTGGTTTGTTCCGTCCGATCAGCTACTCTTGGTGGGGCAGAGCCAGGCGAGTTAACTGATGGACGTCGATCAGTTATGTTGCCTTCAGAAGTTGGTGCTTGATGACCTGTAACATCTCTACCAACACGTGGTGGCGTGGCAGAGTGTGTAGGACCGTGCAAGGCATCTTGATTTTCATCTCCGATCGCATTGACCTCGTGCCTCCAGTAGTGATCTTCCGACGAGCTTCCATCGTAACTAATGGAGAGCCTTCCAATACTTCTGCTAGAAGTCTCCACGATGGAGAGCGGTCGGAGATGAGCACCTCCTGAGGTCTTCTTGGTGGACTCAACCTGATCCGGCGGACTGCCGATCGTATGCTGAGTCTTATCATCCCCACATGGCCTACGACCAGTGGAGGTTTCATCGACACCGTTACCAGGTGTCGGTTGGCTCCTGGAATTGCCAAAAGCCGTAGGTGAGTACCTTTCAGCCATGATTTTGTCGAGAGTATAGAGATTCTCGAGTTGCAGTGCTGAATTTTTGTCACCTGTTTCGCCAGTCGGAAGGATCGGGCTCGGAGTGGTCTTCGGACATTCTGAGTTGGTCGGAATGGCTGAAAGCGCCACTTGTCATACTGGTGGATCCTCATCCATCCGATCAATTTCGCTAACGTCAACGACGTGCGAACCGGCGGAGGAGGAGGAGGATGACATGTCGTTTTCTTACATGGCACGGATGCATCCTTCCATGTCGAGGTCGGCATAGTCCGCTAGGTCGAGTCAATTCTCCTCGTCCCAAACTCCGGCCATAGTCGCATGAGCGATTATGAGGAATGAGCGAGGATTTGATGAGCGGAGAGTTTCTTCGGAAAACTTACATCGTCTTCCCCACGGACGGCGCTAGCTATCGATGATCGAGTCACCGATCTTACGAAATAAAAGAGGAAAATGACGCGATATTTCCTAGGAGAGAATGGGTCTGCTCTTTATTGATATGAACTGGATTTACAGGGGGTGCTTACGACCCGACTAGGGACTAATCCTAATTACACTGAGTGTGAAGATTGCTATGCTAACCAATCAAACTTAAAGCACGAATCTAAGGTTGATTGCACTGCTTTAATATGTTGATGTTGTCTTGCTTGTCTCAGATCGCCCTTTTGTCTTCTGCGCTCCACTCTTAAATAACTTCCGAAGAGGTGGCAGTTACTCCTGGAGAAGGCGTCCCTGGTGAAGCGTCGCGACTGGTCGGAGCGAGGTGTCAGTTGATAATGTATCAACTGCTCTGCGGTTAAGTCTCTGTGAGACACTCAATCGTTCGGTGGTTGTTGTGAGTGTCTTAGGACTGTGTAACATCGCGTGGTATGGAGCATGTATCACGTGTTCCATTCATCACACGGTAAAGGATATACCTGAATCAGATCCAGATGCCAGTTCATAGCTTTTCCGAGCAAGTACCTGGTCGGAGACTAGGTACAAGACCTTGTCTAACCAGGGTACCCATTATGTAACCTCTGAAATCCTTACGATCAGTGAGGTTGTTAGCCTTAGGGGTTACGACCATGAAGACGTATGATCTTTTATTATGTATTAAAGTAATACATAGAGATTTTAATACTCGTCAAGTATCTTGAAAAATCATCGACTATGACAAGAATATACCATTTACCACCAACTGACTGAACCCTAACAGGACCAACAGTATCCATGTGAAGCAACTGTCCCGGTCCATCAGTTATAACCATAGTTAATGAAGGGTGTGAGGTGACAACTTGCTTGCTATGCCTACAGGGCGCACATACAACATCCTTGATGGCTTTGAGTTTGGACAAACCTCTCATGAGATCAAGGCTGCTAACTCGCGTCAGATGATCAAAACCAATGTGCCCCAAACGACGGTGCCAAAGCCAGAACTCAGAAGAAGATGCAATCAAACACTTGAGAGAACCAGTAAGAGATTCATAAAAGTCAGCTCCAAAGATCCTACTAACTCTAGAAATCCTAAAAACAAGCTCACCAGCTGAATCAAGCACACGACAAGCATTTTTCTTAAATCTAGTCTCATAGCCATTATTGAGAAGCTGCGAGATATAAAGCAAGTTGTACCTTAGCTTGTCCACAAGAGTGACGTCCTTCAGGATGAATTTGTCGTTCACCTTGATCGATTTTGTTCCTTCAATCCACCCATGTGTATCATCTCCAAAGGTGATGAAGTCATCACCCGACGACCGCGTGAAGGAGGTGAACCATCTTGAGTCTCTGGTCATGTGACATGAACAGCCGTAGTTGACAAACCACATGTTCCTCCTCCTTCCGCGGCGATCCTGAAAATCAAGGCACAGAAGATCGATGTGTCTCAATACTGGGGTTAGTTAAACCTGACTTAGGGACCCAGTACCGAGACACACGTCTGCAAGTAGTATACAAAGCAGAATTGCTATCCTTGATCCTACTTGAGGTTCTATCATGAGCAATGGTTACACGAACATGAGAAGCATCCTGTCTAGGAACATGATGATGGTGAGCGTGTGAAACAAATTTTAGTCTAGGTTTCTTTTCTAGATGACCATGTCTCATGAAGGCTCTAGGTTGATGGGATGAAATTCTAGCAAGATTTTTCCTGGCATTTTTCAACCTACGCCAACAGAACTCAAGCAAATGCCCATCCTTCTTGCAATAGGTGGAATAGTACTTGGTACCACTGGGAGAAGCACCTTTTTGCTCAAAAGATGGTTGGGCAAAACCTGCAGATTTGGAAATGGTTTTTGCGGGTTGGGTTTTGAACTCAACTAAGCTATTTTCGAAGACTTGAATAACATTTGGCTTGTACTTGTCTTGGGCAAAGTTGTATCCTAACCCTTACTTCTTATAAGAAGTTTTAGACTTGTCAAGAATCATGTTTAACTGTTACTTACCTTTAGAGAATTTTTCTAATGTATCCTTAAGATAAGCATTCTCTGTTTCAAGGTTAAAACATGATTCACAAGTTTTGGCCTTAATGGCTCTAGCATGCTTCTCCCTATGAATATCAACTTTAAGCTTAAGGGCTTCACATGAAGCACAAGGACCAGAATCAATTTTGTCCTTAAGCTCGGCATACTTAGCTCTAACTGCTTCTAGTATGTCTTTTACTTCTTGTTCACATTCTAAGCAGAAAGAGCAAAAGCTAGACTCGGCTTTATCAAAAGCGACCAACTTGCTAGATTCTAAGCATTTTTCACATGGAGTAGATTTAACTTCAATTAACTCGGTCCTAGCATTTTCTAGTTACTACAAGGCAACATCATGAGCAATTTACAATTTAGCAATTTCAGAGTGTAAAGCATGGTAAGATGAACATTCATCAGCATTAAGATTTTTAGCATTCACAAGTTCTAGCGTGAGATTATCAACTTGTGACTCTAAATCCTTGTTCCTAGCCATGGTGAACTTTAACGCCTTATCTTGGCTAAGTAGTTGCTCAAAGATAGTATCACATCTAGCAGAGAGAATATCATAGGATGGAGGTACCTCATCGGTGTCATCGATGTCGACGGAGTCGGCCATGAAGCACATGCCGCTGAAGTCTTTTGGCTTCCCTTTTTTCTTCTCTTGAGGGAGCTCCTCCTCCTTGTCCTCCTCGCTCCCGAAGTTCACACCGCTCATGGATTGCTCTCCAAAAGTGGCAAGGACCTGGTGAGCAGCCTTCATGAGCTTGGCAGCATCAAACTTGGACTTATTCCCTTGAGGCTTCCTCCAAACTGTCTTCTCCTCCTTGTGGTTGCCATTCCCTTTTAGCTTGGGGCAGTTCGCCCGGATATGGTAGAGCTCTCCACACTCATAACATGTCACAAGGCTGCCTCTCTTCTTGTTTCTCACATTGTTGTAGGCCCGTGTGATTTTTTTTGGCTAAAAGGGTTACCTCAACCTCAGAAATACTCTCAAGTTTCTCTTCATGGATTGCAGATAAACAGGCAAATGAAAACCCCGAGGAAGTATTAGAAGAATCATCAGAAGTTTTTTTAAGAGGATCAACCACCAAAGTTATGTTCTCCTTCTTAGGATAACTACCTCTCTTGATCTCATGAGTCTTGAGCTTGCTATAGAGCAGCTCCAAAGAGAGATTAGAGAGATTGACATTCTCCTCAATGGTAATAGCCTTCATCTCCCACTCCTTGGTGTTGATTGCAGCCAAAAGGTGGGTGGCATTCTCAGACTAAGGATACTCGATGTCTACTGCTCTCTTCTCAGACTGAGAATACTCGATGTCTACTGCTCTCATCTGATTAATCACCTTGTTAAAGCGAGTGAATACATCATCGATGCTCTCTCCAGAACGCATCTCGAACTTGTTGTATTCTCGCTTGTAGACCGTCCGGCGTACTTGCTTAATTTGGGACGAACCCTCATGGTAGGTTTCGAGGGCGTGCCAAATCTCGTGCGCGGTCTCAAGATTGCAAATCCTGTCATACTCCTGTCTACCAAACCCAGCATATAAAAGGTTCTTTGCCTTGTGGTTGTTAGCCAAGAGGGCTGCTGAAGCCGGTGTAGCAACCTCGGGCAAAATGAGTGGGGCTCGAACAACCTCCCATATGGCCTGACCTTCGCTTTGAAGGAAGACACGCATGCGATTCTTCCAATAGGCATAGTCGATCCTATCGAAGATATGCGGCTTGGTGGAGTACTTCTCCATCGTCAAGTTCATTGACCGGTTAAGATCAAGATTGAACTAACCGGGCTCTGATACCACTTGTTAGACCGAAAAAAGGCGACTAGAGGGGGGGGGAGGGGTGAATAGGAGCACGATATCTTTTTCTCCTTGATCAGATTCAATATGATTTTCACTTCAATAGCTATGAAGATCAATATACAAGCATAGCGGAAGACTTATATTGAATCCAATCAAAACCCCGAAGCAAATAGACCAAAATCACAAAAACTCAAACCCAAATTAGTTGAGCGGTCAGACCTCCATGTACCTAGCGGTCTAACCTCTCCATGGGCGGTCTGACCAGCAAATAGTTGGCGGTTTAACCTCCAGCCCAATGAACAGTAAAATCTGCCCGAACTCAAAATCATAAATTGGTCTAACTTTTGATCCATAACTCCAAACATCACGAAACTTGAAACATAACTTCCTTAGGATGTCAGGAACCAATTCCAATCAACGATCGTGAAGATCATTGCCAAAGTTTCGACCTTTTTTCGTTTGAGTGAAGGTTGCTTTAAAACCGAGTCAAAACCAAAATATGATCTAAAGACTTGCTCATGGGTAGAAGATGATCAAGATGATCCTAGATGCATTCCCACATGTCACAGCAAGCAAGATCCAGGCCAGAAACCAAAGAAAAACTAACGGATCAAAGAAAGCCACAAAATCACAAAATAGAGAGCAAGAACAAAAAGAGACTCATATTGAGGAATCTTGCTTGGATTGATTTGGGATTGATGTTGGTGTACAGCCACTCCATCCAGAAGGACAAAGGCTCAACACTTGAGCACACAATCAATCCAACTCTCTAGAACCCTAACCTCTCCACTATTCTCTCCTAACCCTAAAACACAAACTAGGGTTTTAGATATGAGGGTTGAGAGGTGCACAACCAGCACCTTCCCCTATTTATAGTGGAGGCTAGCTTCTAGAAGGATATCCCTAATGGGCACTTGTTAAGCCCACATACAAACGGGTTTCACTTACACGCGTATTTTAAAGTACCGTATTCATCTCCTCTTGACCTAAACCGCTTCTCCTTGCACCGCGAGTTAGCAAAAGGTCATCAATGCGGTATTTAGGTGAAGTTACCAAAATACCCCTTCTCGATCCTTCTCCGAAGATCGAGTCCAATCTTCATGAAGCAATCCCATGCTTCGCCACATGTAGGTTGATCAACGGCTCTCTTCATGTCGGCAAGTCTCTCCTATCTGGCTTCCATCGAAACCACCATGGCACCTGCACCGACCCCCGCGCCGCTTGATGCAACCCGTCGCACCAAACTTCCCGTTCGGTCATCCTTGTCCATTTTGCGCCATGCTTGGGTCTTTTGACTTCACCCGACATCCTCGATCGTTCCGATCCTCAGCTCTCCAAGCCTAGTCCCAATCATCCTCGCCGTTGACCTCCAAGCTTCCTGCACAACAATAGACAAAGAAATCGATTCCGGGAACAAGTTCTTCGCAACTTGACCCACGTTAGTCAAAACATGCATCATGCAACACATATGCACTAAAACCCATGAACTTGACCTAACCAAACAATCATCGCTGCCAAGATGGCCGACGAACAAGTCAAAACCGGTCAGACCGCCACCCATTGGCCGGTCTGACCGCCCAACAAGGGACTTAGCCAAAATTTCCTCCCTGAAAATCCGAAACTCTCTGGAAATTCCAAACGAATATATTTTTTGACTCGAAGCTCCAAAAATTATGAGACCAAGTGTAGAAGAATCCCCTTTCTTACCTATACCCTCTATTTTTGTCTCAGCTCCAAACTCAAAAATATTTAATGGCCGATCAGATCGCCGCCCATTGGCCGGTCTGACCGCTAGCCACTTGACCCGAAGCTTGGCCGGTCTGACTGCCAGAGGTGGCCGGTCAGACTGCCAGACAGGCCGGTCTGACCGCCACCTTGGCCGATCTGACCGCCTGAAGCCTGACAGCATCTGAACTTCGCCGAAAACGAGTGTTTCGACAAACCTTCAACGCCATTGCCAATTGTATCATCATCATAAGATCATGATCATATCCCCATGATATCCACAGGAAGGTCATGTCCTGAAGGGTCAGCGCCATCTCCCCACACGGAAGGTGAAACGTGTGCGTCTCCGGCCTCCAATGGTCAACCAGTGCTATCAGTAGGCATCGGTCGTACGAAAAGAGCCTGGACGTACGACCACCGCCCGCTCGGTCCTAGTCATCCTCCCACATCGCCTCAACCATCCTCACTAGTGGAAGGAAGCCTACCGCCCTCAAACTGCGTTGGGTAAGGTTAAGAACAAACGTTAGTCCACCCTAAGTACTCAGGCTGCAAATGAGTACACAAAGATCGCAGCGGCACGTACCTCGAAATTCAACGTGGGTCCACCTTCCACGCCCTCATGGGCGCGCGCAGCCGCAATACGCCAAGCTCAATCGGCGCCTCGCCCTCCTGGGGGAGGATGGTACTGAGGTAACTACGGTGATACGCGTCAATTACCAGGTCAAGCAACTCGTACGACCACTACGCAACGTGTCCTGGGTCCACCATACTTGGAAATTTAGTGCATGCATTGTAAAAACTACGAAACATGTGCATAAGGTAATAAGAAGCGGCATTAACAAAATAATTACCAGGCACAAAATAGAAATCAAATTTAAGTTAGGATTATTTTGGTTAAGCTACACAAACCCTACTAACCTACTCTGTAATTTTTACGGATTTTTTATAGGAGTGTCGTTATTTTCCTACTTTAAAAAGATTTTTCTGCATTAACAGAATAATTGCCCGACACAAATGTAAACCAAATTTAAGCTGGGACTATTTTGATTCAGGTCTACCTACCGTACTCAGCTACTATGCAATTTTAATAGATTTGTAATAGTGTCTTACAATTTTTAACATGATTTTTAAATATTTATTGAGTGCAAATAAAAATAATAAACAAATTTATAATTTTATCAATAATCTATCGTAGCCTATGTAGCAACTCTGGATTTTCTTTACAATTTTAAGATGTGTCATGCAATTTTCCTAGTTTAAACAGTATTTTCGGCACTAACAAATTAGTTATCGCGCACAAATGAGAAGCTAAATAAAGCTGGGATTATTTTGTTTACGCTTTACCTACCCTACTTAGCTACTCTACAGTTTTTATAGATTTGTAATAGACGTCTTCCTATTTTCTGCAGATTTGTCCTAAATCGTTCAAGTGCTGGAATATTCATAATATGTACACGATGAACTAGACTATACACAGCTCGAATGTTGTGCTACATAATTTGACTAAAATTATTTAATCTATTAAATTCTATGTCGCTATTTTTGTTTGCTAATCAACAAGGTTTTAACATAATGTACACAGATAGAAAAACCTATACATGCAAGATGGCCGACCCGATTTGATGCTCCGTCTCTCTCTCCTCTACTACGAACTGGCAAAGCTTTGCTACATTTCTTCTCTTCCTCTTCTCCCCTCTCATTTTTTTGGAATTAAAATGATATTTGGACTGTTTTTTTTGGGTTTATATAGATGGATCCTGTCGCCATTTAAACTGGTGACATGATCACACTGTTTCCAGTAACTGGCGACAGGAACACTGGTTACTTCCTGTCACCAGCCATCAATTGGAATGACGACAGGTGCATGTCCCTATTTCAAGTGTCGCCAAGTGGCGACAGAGACCTATTTTTGTATGTTTTTAGATGACTATTTAGTTTTTTAATTTTTTAAAAATAATATTATTAAAAAAAATCATTTTGCCGCCACCGATGACGCCCTCTCGCCGAGTGCCCCCTTCGACTAACGTGTGCTCCGCCAAATTGCACGCCGCCCCCCTATTATCCTTATATTGAGGAGAAACGCTGGAGATGCTGCCCCATCGCCAAAGGCTAGGTGCGGGATGAGGCGACGGTCGTGCAGGAGGCTTGTGGGTGACGGACGTGGAACTCCGGTGCCTCGCCTCGCCGCGCCGCTCAAGAGTTGGCATGACCGCATGAGCAGGAATCGAGCGGCAGCGGCCATGGGCGCTTGGATCGGGAGGAATAAGGTTGGAGAGATGGAGAGGGATTATAGATCTAGATGATTGGATATTGACGGTTGGATCTCCATTCGACGACCTAAAATTCAACTGAAACTGGTGGCGTGTGCGCCTGCTTTGTAATTGACTAAAAAACACCAAGGAGTCTAGTAAGAATGGATCTAACCGTGACAAGTGCGAGTTCACGACCCAGTGCGAGTGCTAGGTGCCAATTTCGGAGTGCTAAAACCGCATGGAACGATGCGTACAAAAGCACACGGATGAAGAAAGTCAGGCTTCATTTTGCAAGTAGCATATCAGTGTGGCCGTTGTGTTAGGAAAGCATCGGCGGCACACTGGTATTAGCGCCGGGGTACCCGCGTACATATTGCTGACAGCACGTAGCAGCAGGTGTATGTATTGAGTATAACCAACGAAGCAGAACCAAACGCAACCTGAGTACCTGACATGCGTCGTCCCACCGCACCGAGCAGGCAACGAATCCTTATGTTAACCCCATCGATTGTCAATAGTTTCGCAGCGGCAGATATGCAGACTTTACTGAAAACATTGGCAGGATACACACATGCAGAGCTCACAATGCCTTCAGCCTGACTTCACCAGGATAACCAACCATGGGAGGCTGCAGGTAATCACAGTGTCTCTAACAAGCAAACTCAGCATTACCACCCGATGAATCCCAGAACAAAGTTACAACCGCAGGATCAACAATGATCGTTCTCAAGCGTTGAATGCAAACAGCAGTCGGTAGCATGTGTACAAAACTTGGCCCTACGCACTGTAAACCATGGATCGCCACAGCTTTCCCAAGTTTATTTAGTGAAACGAATGTTTGTTTCGTGAAGAAGTTCAGACAGCATTACCTAGGCAGTGAGGATGCAGATGCTGCAAGCTCCTAGATGGTCATACAACGGGTGATTCAAAACTGCGGTAAAGTTATCAGAGACGCTACGGGTTTTCATTACACTGAAATTCTGTGTCTGCCTTTGGCAATTCTCCGAGCAATCACCTTACGCCCACCCTTGGTTGATTTACTGCGAAGCAAAAAAAAAGGATATCAGTGCACTGAAACACAAACAATCAAACCAAAACTCTGTTTCCATATCATCCCCAGCCAAACTAACACCCTGGTGTAATCGGCTTTCGGCATACAACAATAATTTGGCCCATAGGTATGAATAGAACATCAGAAACAGAAACATGTACAAAAAGTGAGAGTGGTTTAACTTGAAAACCTAGCATCTTTTAAATGAGCCACACAAGCAACAAAGCACACAGTTCAATTGGATTGAGAGAGAGAGAGAGAGAGAAACCGTGTAAGGAACCCATGGGTTCTTTTCCGCTTGATGGTACTGGGCTGGTAAGTTCTTTTGGGAAGTAGCTGCAGGGGTTCATAAGCAACAGGATCCTTTCCTACATATAGCAAAAGATAAGCAACATATTAACTAGAAAGGAAGATGAACCAACTCAGAGAAAAAAAACCATTTGATCCTGCTCACCAGGTCACAATCATATGCCTAGAAGGTAAATTAATAATCAATTATGTAGCATTCACCTAACAACTATGACACAATTTGATCAGCAAAAGTAACAAGGAACAGGCACCATAGGCTACCATGCAAATGAACTGTCCAGAATTGCAAAACAAAACACGCGTATTTCTCAAACATTTCTGAAAAGATCTCAGATTTCAAACCTATCTAAATCACATCTTTATGAGTTGAGGATGGCTGGTATAAGAGTATTCATGATTTCAAAAAGATCCATAGACAACTGTATCAAGTTTTGCATTCTGTCACTCTGGTTGATAAGCAAGCTACAAAAGGACATACAGGAAACTTAAAATAGTACATAATGCATTCCAATTCTTGCATGCTTCTCAACATAACAGTGATCATCAAACTTCTGGTAACTGAGGCAATTCACTGAACTAGAATATAAGAAACATCGCTATGTTAAAATGCCAACACCACTTTTCTTCTTCTCCGAGAAAGACATTGATTAACCCCTGGTCCATTTTATAGATTAACAAAATAACAGAGTACGACAAGCAGTACTGCTCGTGAATCACATATACAAAATATAGGCACTCTTAACATTTATTTGTCCGGCACATACAGCGCCAGTGGACCAGATCGGTCACAGCTACAGTTTATCATCTTAACGGCAACTTATTTAAAACTATCGCGCGATTCGCAACAAATGCTAAACAGGAGGCGCCTGCTCAGCCCATGATAAATTAAGCAAATAATTGTCGAAACCAAATACAAGTAATACATCACTTCAACCATAATGAGATTGCAGGAAACTAGGCTGCTCGTGCACCAAATCAATGAAGGCAAGCAGGCACTTGATAACAGTAAAATTTCCTAGACCATCCTCACAAGATCGAACGAATGGATCACACTATTAACACATCATCCCAGTTCTTTCGCCCCCGACACAACCACAGAGAACAAGCGCTAGGGTGGAAATCAGGTGTCAGGTACGAGTCCTTAATATAGCGTTCTGCAATCTGTACACATCGAATTGAATCGTAGCATTTCTCCCGACTTTATACATCCCCCACTCACCATTGATCCAAACCCAACGATACAACTAAAGCACGATCCAAATGTCCAATGCAGCAAACATTCTAGAGGGCACCAGGGAGGGCCGGGGGGGGGGAGGCCGTACCGTCGTCGATGAGGAACCGGAGAGAGGGGAGGCCGCAGGGGAAGGAGATCTCGCCGGGGAGCAAGCTCAGCCGCGCGACCGCCTCCGCGTCGTGGGCGTCCACCGCCGCCGCCGCCGGCCGTGGCCGCGGGACGTGCGGCTGGAGCCTGGAGAGCAGCGTCGGCGGAGGCAGCCCGGCACGAAGAAGAGACGGAGACGGGGAAGAGAGGAGGCGGCCGAGGAGGAAGGAGCCCGCCCGCGCTAGGGTTTTCGCGGACGCCATCGCCGCGCTCGCCTTCGCCGCCAACCTTAAACCCTAGCTTTCTCTTTCGAGTTTCGCCCTTTCGCCTCCTTGGTTGGGCTATGGTGAACTGGCCTCGGCCCAAACGGGCGTACCGGTTTGGAGTAAATCCCAGGAAAAATGGGCCCAAGTGAGGCCCTGAAAAGTCTAAGCACAGATAGGGACTTGTTTAGCTGAAAGCAAAACCCTCGTTCCCATGACTGTCAAGCAAGATTGATTCTAGCATCAACAGTTTAATTCTATGGATCTACATATTGTCAAGCAAGATTGTCAGGATTGCGATTCTAGCATCAAAAGTCTAATTCTACGGATCTACATATGATCGGAGCGGAAATGGTCCTACACTCCTACCATGTTCTTGTTGAGACGGGTCAATGCTGCTCATGATATTTAGACTTATTGTATGACATGTTTTTGATCCATGCAGAGATATACATTTTTTTTTCAGAAATGGGACGACGCGTTTCGCAGACTGCGAAATCACTGCAGATTCAAATGGATGGATGTTTGATGTTTCTTCGCATTTTACAACGACTTTCACAGGGCAATCCGGGAAGCGATCACGCCAGGGACCAAATGGATGTCACCATCAGTCCGTTCTTGATAAACACATGCCCTCAATGGCTCACTAATGCCTCACTGTCTGACGATTAAATGCCTGAAAGAACAGGTAGAAACGTGTTTAGTCTCCGATTGGCTGTAACAGCAAGCAATGATGCAGGGAAAGTTCCCTCTCTGTGTTTCATAAATCCATCGACGTAGGAAGCCTGAACGTCTTGCTATTGGCTAATTAGAAGCGGCAGTTATCTGCCGTTTTGTTCTTCTTTCAATAGTATCCTCCTCGTTTTTTTTGAGAGAGAATGCCGGCGGTTTATTGATCATGAGACATCGTTACAAAGAGTCTGCCGGATACACTCCGGTACACCATTACGAATAAAAGAGATAGCATAGTGCTCACAAGATTAAGCTAGAGTATATGCTGCCACATCCACCACACGACTAACATGACGAAAAACAACCGAGGAGAAGCTCTCTACCATAGATTTGATATTAGAGATAACCACCTCAACAGAGGATCGATCCTCGTTGTCCCAATTAAAGCACAATTTCTGTCACTTTTCAAGATGTTAATCTCCATTAATTATTTAAGTGTAAACTTTTTAGTGATAAAGGTGAGAGGTTTGGAGCCTAAGTTGCTAGTTTTCTGGGAATTTTTTTTTGAAATAATACATTTTTTAAAACAAATTACAAAACTAGGTTATCATCTCAAAAAATTGCAAAAATAGGTTCCTGTCGCTATTTCATCTGGCGACTATCACCGAGATGAAATGGCGGCAGAACCTCACTACTGAGGCGAGTTCTATCGCCATTTCAAATGGCGACAAGAATGTATGAATTTTTAAATATAGAAAATAAACTCAAAAAATTACAAAATTTTTGTGGAGTATCAGATAGAGTGTTCTTACTTGTGTAATTTTTAATAATTTTATCCATTATGAATTTGTCTCTAAAATTCATTTAAATATACTATTTGTAGAATTTGTAAATATACTAAATGAGGTCCAAAAATTATGAAATTTTTGTGAACGCTCCTTACATAATGTAATTGTTTGTGTAATTTTTAAGAATTTTATATGCTTTAAAATTGTCTCTAAAATTCTGAATTTAGGTTTCCGATCTGATTGTACTCAATTGTGTACCCTTAATTGTTGAGATAATTTCATAGCATATAAAATTCTAAAAAATTAAAAAACAATTTTACTATGTAAGTAGTAACCATAAAAATTTCATAATGTTTGGACCTCATTTGGTATATTTAAAATTCTACAAATAGTATACTTAAATGAATTTTAGAGACAAATTCATAACGGATAAAATTATTAAAAAATTACACGAGCAAGAACACTCTATCTGAATGCTTCACAAAAAAATTTGTAATTTTTTGAGTTTATTTACTATATTTAAAAATTCATACATTCCTGTCGCCATTTGAAATAGCGACATGAACCTGCCCCCAGTGTACAGGGTTCCTGTCGCCATTTCATCTGGTGATAGGAACCTGTCGCCAGATGAAATGACGATAGGAACCTATTTTTGCAATTTTTTGAGATGATAACCTAGTTTTGTAATTTGTTTTAAAAAATGTATTATTTCAAAAAAAAATTCGTTTTCTGGAACCCGAACCAGATGTACTTTTCCTGTCCTTTTCGGTGTGTTGGAGGTGATAATTATGAGAAATGCATCAGATTTTTCATCAAACTTACCAGACAAATTCAGATAGTTGTGTCTTACTGCAAGGGAGTCAATTTCTTTCTGAAAAAAGGACAGGAATTTTGCTGATATACTACTAGTTATCATTTTCTGGCATCTGAATGATGCAAGATCTTTTTGAAGGAAGAAACATCTTAGCAAATCTGAACATGATTAGTTATGTGAGGCAGCCAGATTAAACAATTGAGGCAGATACGCTAACAGGAGACTCCTCGTGTAGCACTTCAAATTCAACTTACAGTTTTTTACTTAAATCCAATATACCTGTGCCATGTGTTCACCTTTCTTTTGTGCAACAACCTCTCGCTGATAAACATGATTGTGCTGGTTAAGTCAACACAGGATATATCTAAAACCATATAAAAAAGACACAAAACCAATAGATTTGATTTCATGTTGTTGAGTCAATAAAGAAAGAAAAGAAACGATCAGTTTTATAAGTTATAGCCAGGAGAATAAGAATGAGAAGTTAATGGTTGCGGGTTGGGGTACCCAAATCCGATTGATTGACATGCTTAAATTGTGGCAACGACTAATAGCTCCATAAAAGGAGGACCATTTTATTATTCCTCTTCAAATCCTCTCTCTGTTTCTCTTCTCCTCTCCTTTGCAACTCCTCTTCATTTTCTGATCATATCAAGGAAGGTAGGTAAGATATGCATATATCTCATGCTCACATGCTTCTTTATTTGTTTCATGTTGTGTTTCTTCCTTTTTGTTGGTAATTCTCTATCTGTTTAGTTCAATGATGAGATAGGTGTTGTTTGTCATGGGCTAATGACATATGTGTTGTTTCTACGCACCGGGTTAGATCAGTTGCTGCTGTTTCATCTTGTGCAATCATGCTCTTTTTCTTCATTTGCAACCAGTTTCAGCACATTTTGTTTGGATTCCTCTCTCAAATTTCAGCAACTATTGCAGATTGGTGTATATCATGAGGCAATAGAGACCATGTTTCAGAACAACTATGGATGGTTAAGTTTTTCTCTATTAGTCCAAACAACATGAACTAGTAGCAGTTAGAAGGAAATGGCTGCGTTTGTTGTAGTTTCTGTGACTTGGCAGTGCTGAAGCATCATGAACTGCATTACTTTTCTTCAGATTAAGATCTGAGGCAACAAAACGATTGATCATTGGATTTGATAAATGGAGTTACAGGTCAATGAATTCATGATAACCGATTATGTTAAAATAATATCAAATCAATATAATTAGCATTTATCTTTCTTCAATCTGCTGCTGGTAGATTACTTACATTTTCTCCTTTCTACATGGAACTGTTGTAGTGTAAGAGGAAGAACAAAACAAGATGTTTTTTCAGAAGAATAATTCAAAGAAGGTGAAAGACTCCGATGGATCGCAGAAGAAGGACAAAGATAGCCGTGGGAAGAATGACTTTTTCGATCGTGCCAAGGGAGGACTTGGTGCCCTTGCAGGAAGCCTCCAGTCAGCAAAGAACGGTTAGTCACGCCATTCTTTTTTAGCCACAAATATGTTTTCAAGAATGCTGTCCAGCTTCAAACAAACTCTGTTCTTCCTTTGAGTTCTTCAACATCTCAAAGTATTTTTGATGACAGGATGTAACTGATAGCAATAGCATGCCAACTTTTGATCAACAAAAAGCAGCATGAGTGGTTTGGATTTGAAGTTTTGGTTGCTGAAATATGATATATGCATGTAGGTGGATTTTAATTTTCAACTTTAGATGCTTTGCTAATTGCAAGATTGTCTTCATATAGATCTCAAGTGGCTGACATTTTTGTGGCACACTTCCTGAATCAAAGAAATGAAAATAGGACAGCTAAATATACTTTTCTTTTCATGATGAATAATGGGCATACTACATTTGAAAAACAGAAAGGATACTTGTTCTGAAAATAGCTCTGCATTTAGACCAGCACAAGGAAAATTCTGAGGCCAGCATGAACTTGCCAGTTGAACATTTAGAGGTAACAGCAATACTTAATCAAAGTAGAAGGTTTCAGGGTTGAAATGAACGAAGGGTTTCGTGCCTTGCATATCTTTTCAACATTAGCTGTCCTATTGGACAGCTGACCATGATGCACTTTTAATATTTTCCTTCTCCCTGACATTTGGAACCGATTGATAGACGCCGAAGAGAGGGCAGAAAAGCTTCAAGAGGATGCGAAGTCAGGCATTGAAACGATCTTGCACAATGGCTCAGGCATTCTTGAGAAAGCGAAAGAGGAGTTTGGGAGTCATTCAGCGGCCAGCCGTTCAATGGAACAAGGTAAATTGCACTCAATTCAGAGTGAATTCAAAGGAAAAGTTCTGCAACTTGCAAGATATCACGAACTTTTTGCATGCAATTGATGTGGTCCTCAGTTGATGTTCTATTTCACAGAGAAAAATATGATTTATTAGTGCAGTCCAGCTTTCATCTTCCAATTAGACCATAAAAGTTATAGACTGAAACCAACTTTTAGGTGCTACAAAGAAATATGCAGCAGGTAGTACATACTGAAGAGTGGGTTTGCTTCGGTATGAGGATTTTTTTTAAAAAAAATAATACTATTTTAAAAGATAATTACAAAAATAAATAGTCAGAAAAAAAAAATCTTCAATTGGCGACAGGGACCCTATCGCCAAAGGCAACAATGGGGAAGGTTCCTGTCGCCAGTTCAATTAGCGACATGACCCTGCTGCTATTTGAATTGGCGACATTGTGGTTCTATTGTTTTTATTTAGTTATGTGTAGCAGAATTTTTAAATTTTTGTAATTTTATTTTTAAAATTTGATAATGTTAGAATAGGACTCTTTTGTATTTTCTTATCTGTATATGAAAAACCCCCCCTGTACATCTATATATATATTGCCCATTGGGCCCTCTTGAATATACACACAATATTCATAACATGGTATCAGAGTTAGGGCTCTAACCCTAGTTTTCTTTTCCGCACCTGGGTCACCGCCGCTGCCAGTCCATGGCCGAGCCACCGCTGCCGCTCTGCCACGCTCGACACCGGCCTCCGCTCAACGCCCGCCTGCCTTGACCTCCGCTCGGACGCCGACCTCCTCCGGCGTCGATTCACTTTGAAGTCGCGGCGAGTATCTGACGCCTTTCGTTGGCCGCCGCCATCGTTGCTCATCTGCCATCCGAGCCGCCGCTCGGATTCTTCTTGGACCGCCGCCGCCGTTCAGATCCGCCTTGGATCGGGCTGCCGTCGCCTCAGCTCCCCTGCTGCGATGACCGCGCTGTGACTTCGCTCGTTGGCCACCGCTGTTGCTCGTTGGCCGCCGCCGCTCGTTGGCCGCCGCCGCCACAAGCAGGGGGAACCCTAGTTCGGTTCCCCCGTGCTGCTCTCTTTAGTCCAAACGAGCCGAAGGCAGCCTTTTTAGCCCAGCCAGGAGAAGAGGAGAAAGGATTAAAATAATAATAATAATAAAGTACATCGATCTAACCGCCGCGCTGTCCAGCGCCGCCTGTTACCGATGGCTTCCGTTTCATCCACTGTGATCCCATTCTCGGGAACAAAGCTTCATGGGACGAACTACAGGTTGTGGTCTTCACTCATGGAGATCACGCTCGATGGTCTCCGCCTCTGGGGACATGTCACTGGTGCTCGCCCTTGTCCGCCGTCGCCAGTTCAGTCTCCTCCCAAACAGCCTACTTCTGCACCTCCTGCAGAAGATGAGGTCACCAAGATGGAGGCAGAGGCCGCTGTTGCTGCTGCTGACTGCTGATGAGGCCTTTCAGTACTCCATAGACGCTTTTGTGCACTGGTATGCTGATGAGGCCCGTGTTCGAGCCATCCTAGTGGTCAACGTCGACGACTCCATCTAGCCAGACATTGTTGGTTTGCGTTCTACTCGCCAAGTCTGGGAGTATTTACGCGAGTGATACCAGTAGAGCAGCGATGCTCAGTTCTTTTCGCTTCAGCGTGAGTTGGAGACGCTTCGCCAAGAGGATTCCTCTGTTGACGACTTCTTCCGAGCCCTGGCCAGTCTCTGGCGCCAGCTGGACGAGCTGGCTTCTCCACTCCGCCAAGAGTGTCATAAAGTGTAGAAGGCGAATCGTGATCACCTTTGCCTTTATGACTTTGTCTGCCGTCTTCGCCCAGAGTTTGAGCCTGTCAGTGCTCAACTGCTGAGCCGCTCACCACGATCGACAGTCACCGATGCTCTTTCGACACTTCATGCTGAGGAGCTTCACCGCGGGTTAGCTGCACAGTTTGTTCCAATTGTGCTTGCTACTCCTTCTTCTTCGACTGCACCAACGGTTTCTGCTTCGACTACAGGACCTTCTCGGTTGTCTGTCTCTGCTCCTGTTTTTGCACCAACTGGGGTTCAGTGTAATTATTGTAAGAACTTCGGGCACAACTACCAGCGTTGTGCGGTGCGCAAAAAGCAGAACCAAACGCGTAGACGATCCAAGGGGGGTAGGGAGGCCCTTCCTCGATAGGAGGACAGACCAGCACGTCAGGACCTTCTTAGCGAGGTGACTATGTTCAGCAGTTTTGCCAGGCTCTACTTCAGCAGCTCTCTCACAGCTCAGCAAGTTCTGCCAGTCTAGCTCAGACGTCTCCTCCAAGTACTTCTTGGGTTTTGGATTCTGGTGCCTCTTTCCACATGACACCGGACTCCACATCTCTCACTTCAATAGGACCTCCTATTTTTCCTATCTCTGTTCAAACAACTGACGGTACTCCTCTGCATCATTTGTCAGAGCACTCTTTGTCCTTGATTTTTACTGCTTCGATTGTTTTCCATGTTCCCCAGCTTACCATGCAGTTTCTCTCGGTGGGTCAGCTCACCGATCTCGGTTGTAGGGTTGGTTTTGACTCTCACACCTGTTTCATTCAGGATCGACAGACAGGGACGGTACTTGGGACTGGCCGGCGCCGCAGGGAACGTCAGGGTCTCTACATCCTTGATCGCCTCCACCTTCCGTTCACTTCAGTTGCTCCTATCACCTCTACATCTCCTTCCACTGCCACCACCTCTGGGGCTTTTGCGCAATGGCATCACCGTTTAGGTCACTTGTGTGGGTCTCGTCTTTCTTCATTAGTTTGTCAGAATGTTCTTGGATGTGTTACTGTTGACACGACCATGTTTTGTCAGGGTTGTAAGCTGGGCAAGCATCTAAAGCTTCCTTACCATTCTAGTGAGTCCTTGTCTTCTCGTCCTTTTGACTTAGTTCATTCAGATGTACGGGGACCTGCGCCTATTATCTCTAAAGGCGGGTATAAACTTTATGTGATCTTCATTGATGATTATTCCCGCTTTATATGGATTTTCCCTATGTCTAATCGTGGTTAGTTTCTTGTGATCTATCATAGCTTTGCAACGATGGTTCGTACTCAGTTTGATTCTCCCATCCGTACTTTTCACTGTGATTCTGCTTGCAAGTACTGTTCTAGCGCTTTTAAACAGTTTCTTTCTGAGCAGGGCACTCTTTATCAGTCTTCTTGTCCTGGTGCCCATGCTCAGAATGGGGTTGCTGAGCGCAAACATCACCATCTGATTGAGACTGCTCGCACTCTTTTCCTTGCCTCTCACATTCCACCACAGTTCTGGGCTAAGACTGTTTCTACGGCTGCATATCTCATCAATATGCAGCCTTCCACTGCTCTTAAGGGTGTCAGTCTTATAGAGCATCTCTACTCTTGAGCCCCCCAGTACACTCACCTTCGTGTTTTTGGCTGTACTTGTTTTGTTCTACTGCAGCCTCCTAAACACACTAAACTATCGGCTCAGTCAGTTGAGTGCGTGTTTCTTAGTTACAGTTCTGAGCATATGGGTTATCGTTGTTGGGATCTTTCTGCTCGACAGATCAGGATTTCACGAGACGTTGTCTTTGATGAATCTCGACCTTTCTTCTATCGAGATTCGACCCCTCATGTTTCCACCGTTGAGCCAATTTCATGGTTGTCTCTTTCTGACTCTTCACCAATTTCTCTACTATCACAGTCTTCCCTTGGTTTGTCTCCAGTGGTTCCTTCTATACCTTCGCCCCCGGTGCTGCCTCCTGCAGCACCGCCTCTTGTTCCTGCAATACCATCGTCTCGTTTCTCTGGTATTCACTTCTTCAGGCGTCCTTGTCCTTCACCAGTCTCCTCTCCTGGTACCTTGTCGACACCCACATCTGATCCTTCTGATGATGCTCCTCGTTACGTCCTTCGTGATCGGACATCCCTTTGACCTCCTGATCGTCTTGGATTTGCTCTGATAGCTCATGCTCTCTCTGTCACTGAGCCTAGTTCTTATCGTGAGGCTGCTCCTCATTCTGAGTGGTAGCTCGCTATGGCAGAGGAGCTTGATGTTGTTCAAGCAGGAGTACGGTTGTGACTACGATGAGACTTTTGCCCCTGATGCCCATATGACCACTGTTCGCACTCTTATTGCAGTTGCTTTTGTTCACCGATGGTCTATCTCTCAGCTGGATGTTAAGAATGCCTTTCTTAATGGTGTTTTGCATGAGGAGGTCTACATGCAGCCGCCACCTGAGTATTCTGTTCCCGATGGGCACGTCTGCTATCTTCGTCATGCTTTTTATGGCCCAAACAAGCTCCTCGTGCCTAGTTTGCTCGTTTTACCTCAGTGATAACCGCTGTCGGTTTCACTATTAGTTTTCATGATCTTGCTCTTTTTGTTCATGTCTCATCTCGGGGTAGGACACTGCTT
Organism: Phyllostachys edulis; assembly: GCA_036346405.1. Taxonomy (NCBI): domain Eukaryota; kingdom Viridiplantae; phylum Streptophyta; class Magnoliopsida; order Poales; family Poaceae; genus Phyllostachys; species Phyllostachys edulis. The sequence continues at coordinate 75,978,425 of CM070545.1, forward strand.
TTTCTGATGTTGATGATATGCTCATCACTGGTGATGATTCCTTATTCATCACGTATGTGAAGAAGCATCTCAGTGAGCAGTTTTTGATGACTGATCTTGGTTCTCTTACGTACTTCCTTGGGATTGAGGTCTCTTCCATGCTTGAGGGCTACTACCTCTCCCAGTAGAAGTATGTCCAGAATCTTCTTGATTGGTCTAGTCTGACTGACACTCGCACAGTTGAGACTCCTATGGAGCTATCCCTACGGCTTCGTGCTACTGGTGGTGATCTTCTTGAGGATCCTACTCGATATCGTCATCTTATTGGGAGTTTGGTGTACCTTGTGAGCACTCGTCCTGATATTGCTTATGTTGTTCATATCTTGAGTCAGTTCATGGCTTGTCCTACCCATCTTCACTACAATCACCTTCTTCGTGTTCTTCACTACTTGTGTGGGACTATCTCTTGTCGTTTGTTTTTTTCCTAGCTCTACCTCACTACAACTTCAGGTGTACTCTGATGCGACCTGGGCTAGTAATCCTTCTGATCGTCGTTCTCTTTCTGCTTACTGTGTTTTTCTTGGCTCCTCCCTGATTGCCTAGAAGACTAAGAAGTAGACTGCAGTTTCCCGTTTGAGTGCAGAGGTTGAGTTGATTGCTATGGCAGCAGTAACATCAGAGGTTACTTGGTTGAGGTGACTACTTGCAGATCTTGGAGTGCCTGTGATGGGACCTACGACTCTTTTGTCTGACAGTACATGTGCTATCAGTATTGCCCGGGACCCAGTGAAGCATGAACTCACTAAGCACATTGGTGTGGATGGTTCATACACTCGCTCACAGGTGCAGGAGGGAGTGCTTGCTTTACTGTTTGTGCCATCAGAGTTATAGGTTGCTGACTTCTTCACGAAGCCACAGAATAGGGCACAACATTTGTATTTCTCTCCAAACTCAGTGTGTGTGATCCACCTTAAGTTTGAGGGGAGGGGGTTAGAATAGGACTCTTGTGTATTTCCTTATCTGTATATGAAAACCCCCCTTGTACATCTCTATATATATTGCCCATTGGGCCCTCTTGAATATACACACAATATTCATAACGGGTAATACGTTGAAGTCTCTGTGTAGTTCGGAATGCAAAATCGGAGAAGACAATGTAATGCGAAGCAGAGAATGGACAAAATATTTGGGTTTAGGGTTACCATGCACAATGTTGTCTCGATATTTGGGAAAAAGATATGTAATTTGTTGCATAAGATATGTGGACCATTTGACACGAAAGATAAAAATTTAATGCACAAGTTGACTGCCATTTGGACCTCTATTTTTAGTGCCTACTTTCAGAACACGTCTTTTGAACCTTTATTTTTATGTTGTTCCCTGCCTTGTTACACCAAGAATTGAATGCCAAAAGAGAACGAGATTTGAAGTCAGCTTTACAACGCAGTTGCGAATTGAAATAGACTTTATAATAAAGTTGTGAATTACACGGCGCGCAGGGTTTGGTTACGTGCATAAGGAACGACCACATGTACAATGCAATAAAACCGAAATACATCTACGATACATATGCTCTTTTTTGGAATGGAAATAAAGTCAATTGGAACAAAGATCATTAGTTTCGGCAGCCCATCGCTCCCTTCCCCTTATCTCCTTGCTACCCGCGGAGGTGACGGCGGTCAGTCTCGAAGTCATCCATGTCCCGCGAGACAGGCCAGACGGTTGAATGATGTTAGGATAACACAACGTCGGGCCAAATTAATAATTATGATGCATACTGAACATAACTTATCTCTTGGATCCGGAGTGCGCCCGGGTGACGGGGAGAGGTAGTACGGCCCACGGTCTCACTTGCAGGAGCCTTCCCCTTGTCTGCTTGTTGCCCACGGTGGCGATGGCCAGTCTCGAAGGCATCCATGTCCTGCGAGACGGGCTGGACGGTTGAATGATGTTAGGATAATGCAATGTCAGGCCAAATCAATAATTATGATGCATACTGAATATAACTTACCTCTTGGATCCGGAGTGCGTCCGGGCGACAGGGAGCGGTAGTACAGCCCACGGTCTGGTCCACGGTCTCACTTGCGGAAGCCTTCCTTGGTCCGCCGCCTGCTTGGCCTTATCGTACTCATCTGCTTTCTTGGGCTAGTCCGATGCCTTTTCAGTTGGGTCGAGGTCGGGTACGTAAGGTGTCTAGCGTTGGAAGGTCTCGGCTCGCCATGGAAAGTTTAACATGTACTTCTGCTAGATGAATACCCTATCGTACTTCTCTGGGTCGTCGATCTATTGGAAAAAGCTGCATTGCATCTCCGGCTGCCATTATGCGCATGCGTAATCAAGGATTTGTGGAATGGAACATATGATATGAAAAATCTTTGTGTGTGCAAGATACGCTTACGATGTAGTGGCCGCACATGTAATACGCCTGAGCGGACGTCGTCGGGTGTGTGGATTGGATTATCTTTGCCAGTTCTTCGCACACACATTAAGGGCGTGGGAACTCCGGTAGTACCGGCACAAGAGTTTCAAAGACTTATGTAGAACTGATAGATCCACTTCAGCGTCGCCCCGTGGGTGTTGCTGAACTCCTTGTAGCCGCTATCCGGCGGCAGCACCCCTTGGAACCTCGCCAGGAACTTTATGCGCTACGTGACCGGGATGTCGTACGCCACCATGGGGAAGCCAATGCAGGGCAACCCGGTCAAGAAACTCACGTCCTACAGCGTCAATGCTATCTCCCCACATGGAAAGTGAAACGTGTGCGTCTTCGGCCTCCACCGGTTAACTAGTGCCGTCAGGAGGCACCGGGCGTACGGAAAGTGCCTGGACGTACGCCCACCGCCCGCACGGTCCTGGTTGTCCTCCCATGTCGCCTCAACCATCCTCGCTAGTGGAAGGAGGCCTACCTACCTCAAACCGCATTGAAAAAGATTAAGAACAAACGTTAGTCCACGCAAAGTAGTCATGCTGCAAATGAGTACACGAAGGTCGCAACTGCACGTACCTCAGAACCCAACGTGGGTCCACCCTCCATGCCCATAATGCGTAGCCACAGCGCACCAAACTCAATTGCCGCCTCGCCCTCCTGGGGGAGGATGGTGCTGAGGCGGCTACGATAATGTACGTCAATGACTGGGGTCAAGCAACTCATACGGCCACTACGCAGCGTATCCTGGGTCCGCAAATACAAACCAAATTTAAGTTGGAATTATTTTTATTAAGCTATACAAACCCTACTAACCTACTTTGTAATTTTTATAGGTATTTTATTAAGCTATACAAACCCTACATACCATACTAAGCTGATTTATGTTGCTTTTTTGCCTAGCTTCAATTAGGATTTTTTTTTCCTATTTAAGATGGGTCATGCTATTTTCCTAGTTTAAAAAGAATTTTCAGCATTAACACAGTAATTACTATGCACAAATGGAAACTAAAATTAAGCAAAGATTATTTTCATTAAGCTCCACCTACCCTACTTAGCTACTCTGCAATTTCTACATATTTTTAATAGGTATTTGGTACCTTGCTATTCTCTGAGGTGTCTTCCTATTTTTGTAGATTTATTCTAAATCATTCGTATACTGCAACATAAATAATATTTCCATAATTAACTAAACTATACACATCTCAAATGATGTACTACACAAAACAACTAAAATTATCTAATCTATTGAATTCTATGTCGCTATTTTTATTTGCTAATCGACAAAGTTTTGAAATAATGTACGAAGTTGCAAAAACATGTACTTGCAAAATGGCTGACCAAATATGAATCTCTGTCTCTCTCTCCTCCGCTACGAATTGGTAGGGCTTCGCTACGTCTTTTCTCTCCCTTTCCTCTCTCTTCTCCCTTCCTTCTCTTTTTTTCTAGAATTAAAATGACATTTTTCACCAATTTTAGGGGTTTAAACAGGTAGACCCTGAATTGGCGACAGGAACATTATTCACTTCCTGTTGCCAATTGAAATGACGACAAGAAGTCGGACTAGCCACAAGAGGTCAACAGGGTCCTTGCCGCCAATTGAAATGGCGACAGGAGCCTGTCGCCATTTGGTACCTATTTTTGTAAAAAAAAAAAGATTATTTACTTTTGTAATTATCTTTTAAAATAGTATTATTTTTAAAAAAATTCTTAGTACTTTTTTATTAATTAACTTATTTTTAATTTATTTTTATTGTTAACCCCTTGCAAACTTTATTTCTAATTCTGACCCTTTTGGTCACGCCGCTACCCGTGGCGTGTCAAAACAACATTGTCACGCCATAGGATAAGTCCAGCTAAATAGCACCTTTTGTCACGCTACTGGTGGTGACGTGACTAAACAACACTGTCACGTGACAAGATACGGTGCTGACGTGACAATATTGCTTTGTCACGTCACGGGTGGTGGCGTGACCAAAAGATATAGAATTAGAAATAAAGTTTGCGAGGGGTTAACAACAAAAATAAATTAAAAAATGGGTTAATTATTAAAAAAAATCCCATAACAAAGCTACAATAAACTCTGTCGTGTGTAGCACAATGGGAAAATGAGCCCCAGCTTTGTCTGACAACTTAGGATGTGATAAATACCACTAGAACATGGATGTAACTACTAGCTAGTATATGAATCAATATAAAATTTTCCTTATTAGGTGAGATATCCTTTTCAGATATGGCCCTTTTGAAGGAAATCCACAAGTCATGTAATTAATAAAAAAAAAGTGATGTAACAGATGGTGATTGCAGAAGTTAATTCCAGTCATAATCCTATAGTAGGTCGATTCAGATCATGAGTATGAACATTAGCACATTTGCAATCGCAATATAATCCTATAGTAGGTTGATTCAGATCATGAGAATAAATAATTAGCACATTTGCAATCGAAATATCAGACAAAAACGCAAAAAAACATAAAGTATTCTATAATGATATCGAGATACATTCGAACCTGTGCAACAAACGATCAAACTGAAATTTGACAAGGGCAAAGTGAACTTGAAAATTGGTCAACTAAATTGCGTAAACAGTATTTTTACAAAAAAATTGATTCTAATAATCAATTTTGACAGTCCAGCCACCAATTTGCAGCTTGTATTTAGCATTTCATAGCTTGCAAGAACTGTTTTTTTTTTTTTTGCATTGGCATTTCTTCACCGGAATAAATCTCTTGGCCTATAGGCTTACTTAGCTTTACTTTCAAGTAAAAGCACCTTTAACACAATGATTCTATAGGATGTTGGGCATGTGTGATTGAGGATGTACCTGATATCATTTTCCAGCTTGCTTTTCTCCATAAAGGGCCATTCATAATCCGAAACCGCGAAAACAAACTATTTCTATAGTAAAATACATATAACCTCAGTACATCTCATATTCAGAAGACCATTGTGAGCTGAATAGGGGGTAAATCTCTCTCTCTCTCTCTTTTGAAAAGATAGTTACAGCTCAAGCACCATGTTCTTGTGTCTTCCTAGTTGGCCTCCATGTGCCAGATGGTTAGTTGACCTTAATACACACGCGTATTGTGCAACCAAATCCTTGATTTAACCCAATTAATCAAACCAAGAAATCACAAACTATATCCTAAATAACACAGAATCCAACTGTTATGTCCTATATTCATTATATTTGATTGACCCGGTTGGAGCAGTGACACTCTGTATAACACTAAACTGCATCGTGCAAGCCATAATGCAAAATCATCTTCGACCAGCCACAATGAATGCCTGCAATTTGCCGGTCTATTTAGCTGTCACTCTCCTGCACTGCCCTATTGTCTGCCATGTGTCATGCGTGATAATCCCGTAGTGTGTGTATATATAATATACAAAGTATTAGCCTGGTTTAACCCAGATCAAGGGGCTCCATTAGAGCCCTAACAGAGAGATCCAAACCCAATAACCCAGAATTCTTCAGCTTCTTGTACACGTTAAAAGCTTGTGCCTTTCAGTTTTCTTCAGTTTCGCTTCCCCATTTATTGCAAGCTTCACTGTCCTCCAAATCTGCAGTTTTCAACTGGTAAAGGTCTATTCTTTCTCTGTAGTTTGATTCAACCAATACGTAAGTTGGGAGATTTTTGTTCTCGCAAGCACACTCTTCCTTTCTTTGTTTTGTGTGCATGATTTTGATGCATGTTATTGTAAGGGAATTTGACAATCTTGCTTATTCTTTAGAAGAAGTTGATCCTTTCCTTTCAAGTTGATCAGCACGTGGATAATTCCTTCCCCTACTTTGTGTTGCTTACTGATGGTTCTCTAATTGGGGTGCTCTGAGTACAGTAACTAGGGTTTTATTAGAAAAATTGGAGAAAGTGTAACTTGTTAATGATTCTTGATAACTCTAATTTGTTGTTGATTCTAGTTTCTTGTTTTGGTTTTGCTGTCATATGTCCTGTAAGGATTTTTGGTACCTAGTTTGTTTCCTACAATCGTATTCTTTACGGTGTTAGCTCCGATGCCTGAATTCAGCTCCAGCCACTCCCAAGTTCAGCTCTTGTTTATCTCTTTCTTATGTTCCAAGATATTCATACATCAAAAGCTGAGAGTTCCGATTTACCAAATCCGCTGTTTTTTAACTACTCTAAGGTTCATATGCAAACTTTGTGATTTGTAATTTCTTGATGGCATGACATCAAATCAATACACCATAATTTCCTTGCTGTTGGCATTTGTAATTAGAAACGAACAATATCTTTTTATGTCAGTTACCTGTTGGTTGTTTTCTTAGAAGATGCAATTGACAAACTTGATCAATTGTTTTGTGATGCCCCTGAATTAAATTGCTAAGTGTAGGCATTATTTTCTCTCTCTCTCTTTTAACTATATTATTTTCTCTGAGAAGTATTCTTGCCGATTTCGTAGAGCAAGTAAGTGAAGGAGGAAAGAAGGGTATGGAAGCTTTCAGTTCAGTCCTCGACAAGGTGAAGAGTCACCCAGAAGTGATGGAAAAGGTCAAGGAAGAGGTTAAAAGCCTTGCTGAGGTTTTACATCTGGGGAAACATGGTGAATACTTTCTATCTAGCCTAATTTCTAGGAGTAGGACAAACATATTTCTCACAAATATCTGGTTGCTGTATGACAAACGGGCGATTCATCATCAAAAAAGGATGCATTGATTTGTCCACACTCTGATTATTCACAACCTGATTACAATGCTTTTACAATTTGCATCATCCTTACTTTATACAGAATCCAAAGAGAAAGAACCTGAGGCTGAGGAGAAGGCACAGGAAAGCGAGACAACGCAGAACGTCGATGAAAGTGCCTCTGCCAACAAGACTGAAGGCCCAAGTGTCGTGGAGCAAGCTGTGGAAGAAATTCAGGCGGTCGTCGCAGCGGTGCAGCAGCAGCAGACAGCCAGAGCGGAAACTGAAATTCCAACTGAGACTGCTGCTGGAACTTCAGCTGAAGGAGAAAAGCCTGAGGAAGCAAAACCAGAGGTAGAGAAAGATGACCCGAAGAAGCGAATCGGTTTCTTCGGGTTCTTCGCCATGCTGTTTGAGAGGTGCTGTTCCCCAGCCAACAAGAAGAAAGACTAAGTGTGGCATGTCAGCTGTGGATTTATTTTTGTGTTCTTGAAGACTGAATGGTGTGCATGGGGTTGTGGATGGTGTACAGTTTGCAGTTGTGTTCTCTGTTCGGAGTAGTCTGCTTTTGGTTTTACCCTTAATGTTGATGGATGTATGGCAAAGAGTTTTACTTTGTGTAATTCCTGTCACCCTTTGTGGACTTGGATCTATTTATGTGAATGAAAAAACAACTGATTTATTTTAAAAGGTTCACTGACACTGTGTTTCAAGAACTGTAATTCCTTTGGTTAAAATGATACTATCACAGGGCGTATTGAAGCCTTGCATTAATGAACACTGAACAGGCATCGCTATCATTTCTTGAGGTTGGCTCTTTCGTGGAATCAAGCTGAATAGCCTGTTCTCTACGCGCAAAGATCATGCTGTAGAGAAAACTTGATTTCCACAAGCATACAAGGGACTTTGATACATAGTTTCAAACAGAAAACAAAACCTGGAAATTCTTACCAAAATGAAACAGAAAAGATCTTGAGATGATCCTCGCGGTGCCAACGAAAAAAATAAAATCAATTGAGGCTCTAGAGAATGAATTTGATACGAACCACACAGTTCACCTTTCATCTTTGCTGACCTCTGCTTCCAAAATATCATTCAAGGGATAGTTGATGCACAGGTAGAAATGGTTCAGAAAGGAATCTCTAATCACGGTTTTTAGTAACATATGCATTGTCGTTTCTTCAACAAAAAAAACATGCATTGTCGATGTAGAACAATCTCGAACGAAATACTTGCTAAAATTTAAGTATACAAGTAGCACAATAGATATAGAATCATATGAAATACTTGCTAAAATTTAAGTATACATTAGCAACTCAACTGAGCGTCATTCATACAAAAACAACAGTTAAGTAGGACTTGTCTCCATCCTATGCAACGAAAGTGATAGGATTTATAATGAGAATTACAACACAAGTAGGCCGGCACTGCTTCATGCGTTACTAGCCGATGGACGACCTCTTTCTCGGGGAGGTACTCTCAGCAAAGTCTTCATCATGTCATATGTTGTGAAACCGATAGCAACTGAAGGGACGACCTGAAAAGTTCATTTTTTTAGACAACTCCATTCTTCGGAATTCAGATACAGCTAAAAAAATGAACATCTATGCCACCCCTGTTCCTTAATAATTGAACATAACAGAAACAAAAAAAAAAAAATCTGTTACTTTTTGCACCTTGAAATTGCTAATCACAATTATTTTTATTTTGCCTTTCCCTTTAGAAACTCAGTCTGGCTTATTACCTTGACATAGTTAAGGCTCAAGCCAGCGAAGAGTTGTCTCCAACCCTGGCACCGAATGATGAGCTGGAGACCCTGAAATGTTCCTCTTATACGGAAGGTATCATTTGCATTTGGGGACTGCTTGCTCTGAACCTGTACACAGGACAGGTCAGGAGCTAATCAGACGTTGCAATCCAAACTACAATGTGCAGATTATCATGACTGGAATGTGAATTGTACCTGCATTTGCCTTCGGACAACATCGAGTGGATAAGTGAGGGTTTGCCCAAAAAGACCAGCTAAAGCACCACAAGAGAGCTTCAATACGACAGATCTCTTGTAATCTTCTGGAACTCGAGATTTTAGGTCTTCATATATGTAAAATTTTAGGCCAGCGTATGGAAGAATACCGATCAGAGTTGGACCTGACATTGATTAGAAGAACTTTGAACCTGACTCATGCAGTGTAATAGTAATACTATGCCCTAAATACATTTTACATGCATACAGTTAAATACATATTTTTCACATTTAATACAGTAATAAGCACAATAATGATAGGAATTTCAAATACAAATTTCAGGATATTCATGTGTTAGCCCATCCTAAACTACTCATATATTGCATCCTGGCAATGTCAGTGTGTAATACCTAGAAAGTAACTAAAAGGTGATGCCTGATTCTAGATGGCATTGAGATATATAATTGAATATGCCTATCAGGCATTAACCTGAACTTGTTAAACAGCACCCTTATTACGATATAAAAAAGCTGTGCAAGTGAGCAACATTAGCTGAAGTGGAACCAACAGAGCAGACTAAGAGAGATACGACGTGATAATTTGCTAGCCTCACACTAACAAACCATAAATAATGCTTACTCCAACCCATACCAAAGGGAATGGGGAGATAAGGCGTACCTACTCCACGGTACAAAGATCGTGCACCTCCTTCCTTGTAAACAGTTTTAAAAACATCCTTTATACCACTATATGTTGGCTGTCGACCAGAATTTCCCAAAGCATTGCCAGGTTGGGCCACATTTGAAACCTAGGAGCAATTGTGAAGAAAATTAATACAAACAACCATGAGCCAATGATTGCTAACAATAATTGATCAATAGCTGCCATCATGTGAACTACTAATGGTGATCAGGGAATTATTCCAATAATACTTCTGGTGATAGACTCTTCACTTCTATAATTAAGGACAGAAGGAACAATGCATCAGCATGGACGTGCAATACCTGGTATGCCAGCTTGGTCCTAGCCAAGTCTAATGGGTAGGTACACAGAACTGCAGTCCCACCAGCAGCTGAGCCAGCCAAGAGATCAACGACAGGCCCTGTACCCACTGATGGAGCAAAATTATTCAGTAGCCAGAACCTATACTGCTCATATGTCATATAATGCAATGCCGCATATGGAACAATCCGAAGCACACTCGCACCATTCCCTCTTCATGAACAACAACACAGCATCAAAATCAAGATACTAAATTCAACAGGCAAAGCTTAAGCCTTAAGGCATTTTTTCCACAGTACTCACTTGTAGAAGCCTCGAATCCCCTCATAGTGCCACAACTTCCTCAAGGATTGGAGGATCCCAAGGGATTGAAAACCTTCAGTTCTCGTCTATAGAGTAACAGCACACATACAGCTCAGCTAGATACTCATACAATTACCACAAATTTCAAAACAAAAGTTCAAACAGTATGAACCTGTAATAAGATCTTGACCCGCTCCAGTGGTGCCACCGCAGTCTTTGCAAATGCACCAGCTGCACCACCAGCAATAAGCTCCTTAGCATAGACCGGGAGCAAGTCCAGAGCGGAAGCATTCACTTGCGCGGCAGTTGAGGCCGATGAAAAGGTGGGTTCTTGCGAGGAACCCATCTCCCTAACTGGCCGGGCAGATCAGAATATGTAATGTGTGCCCTCCCCAGCACTACTAGCATTAGCATCAAATCAAATCAGAGCAGAGGATATCTTTTACAGGGCGGAGTCTCGCGAAGAATATGTCCCTAAATTTGGCAATTCAAATCCGAAAAACAAATCCCAACCTTTAGTGAGTCTATCTATCTCCCCACCACTCGCATTAACAACACAAGAATAGGATAAGCTAGAATCTTGCACAGTATTTGAGTGCTATTCACCCAAAGAACACAGAACAAAAACCCAATTTTTACCCTCCCAAGTTAAACTGATCATCCAAGAAACAAGAACTGCACAGTAGTCATCCCAACACCTGCATCAAATTCAGAGACTGCGAATAACCAGGATATTTTCTTTCCACAAGCAGATCAGGCAACACAAGTTGGGGGGCGGCTGTAGACTTCTAAAGCGAGAGGAGACGAGTAGATCCCACAAGGCTCCGTCCCGGCGCCCGCAACCACAGGAGGGTGAACCCCCTAGCCCATCGGTCTAGCCCCGGCGGGAGGCGGAAGGAGGCGCCGCTCCGCGGGGAGCTGCGGCGGCGAGATCGGAGAGAAGGCTCGCGCCCGAGCTCCCTCGCATCCACCGAATCGCTCCAAGGAACGGGGAGAAGAATACTCATCAACCGCAGAGGATTTGCGGGGGCCGGAGGATTCGATCGGGGGGGATCGGTTGGGGCGGGGAGGAATCGCAAGGAGTTCTTGTGTGGTGTTGGGTGGGGGGAATTCTACGCGAGTGAGGCCCTACCCACGGCCGTCCGATTCTCTCTAATAAACGTGCGCTACAGTAATATCTTATAAAATGAACAGCGGTGAGGAATGGGCCTCACAAAGGTCCTCTCCCATAGAATTTATTTTTGCGAAGAGAAGGGGGGATGCGGATGCGATCTTGAACGAATTCGAAGGTATGCTTGAATGCTTTGGTTGCTTCGCGGAAGGGGCGTGCTGTGTTGGTGCGGTGGTGCCTGGTGGCCGTGTGTGATGAGTTGGGAGGAGTTTTTGGCGCATTTGACATTTTTGTCGTGCTCAATGGCAAAACTAGCTCCTTTCTTCATGTATCAAAAATAAAAATGACACTTTGTTCGTGCTCTAGAGAACCGAATTTACCGAGGACACGATACATGGCAAATTCGGTCCCAAGGGTGCGAAAATGCCCTATCCAACCCCAGAGGCATGGAAATATCCTCGTCCGGCCCCTAGGGGCGCGGATTCTTTCTCTTCTAGAAAAGACTAAGAGTTGTAGTAATTTCTAAAAATAGCAAATGAGCTTCAAAAGTTATGAATGTTTTAAGACTCCTAACACCGTGTACTTGCTTGTGTAATTTTTACAGAATTTTATTTGCTCTATATTTTTCTCGAAAATTCCTTTAAGGCTATTGTTTGTATGCAAATGAAATAATAGAGTTGAGAAAAAAAATTTAAAAACATGACCAAAATACTTTTCACATTTATTCTCAGTATAATTACCCCAATGTTATATTTTTTGATATTACAAATCGAGTGATCGGATCAAACAAAACAAAAAATCGTATATAGTAAAAGTACTAGTACAATTACTACTACTCAGAGCACGAATAAAAAAAGTACTGGCACCCAAAGTCTACTGGGACATAGAGGAAATCGTACTTCGACTTCACGGCAACATTTCGATACGGTTTTTATATTCTTTACGGAGGTAAAAAAAGAAGTAAATATTCACTCGTAGTTTGTTAGTCGTAATTAAAATTTGAAACTAAAATAGTCGTATTTAATTAACATAATAATTTAATCATAATTAGTTAGGCTTCATAGAATAGTATTACATAATTAGTCGGCTTAATTAGAAAGTTGTTGTTAGTTAGTATTACCTAAAACAGCTTATAATTAATCACTATAATTGATTAGTCCTAATTAATTAGAGTTAATTAAATACAAAAATTTTAGTTAATCATAAATATGTAGTGGTGGTTAATTGGTCGTAATAAATTAGTCGTAATTTATTTGTCCTAAATTTTAACCGTAGTTAATTAGAAGTAATTAATTAGGCTACATTAAATAGTATTAATTATTTAGTCGTAATTAACTAGGCTTAATTAAGAAATCATAGTTAGTTGTCTTAATTAAGATAGTTGTAATTAATAAACTATAACTAATTAGTCGTAATTAATTACTAACTAACCCTATTTGTTCCAAACTAACCTACCCTTGTTCTATGAGCTACAACAAAACATTCAATCTTCTAGTCTGTCTCACAGAATAGAGCTTCGCGGTCCCATTTTTGCCTTTGATGCAAGGGGCTAGATTTGTTATTTCGCACGCCAATCATGCTATTTTAGCCAAAAACTCTCTTCGTGCCCCCATGGCCCGATCTTCCCCTCTTCTTTTTTTTACCCCGCACTTGGATGTTGGTAGTAAAAGTCCACAAATCAAGTGATCAGATCAGACAAAACAAAAAATTGTAGATAGTAAAAGTAATAGTACGATTACTACTACTCGGGGCATGAAGGAAAATAGTATTGGTACCTGAAGTCAACCGGAACGTAGAGGAAATCGGAGAGAAGGCTCGCGCTCGAGCTCCCTCACATCCACCGAATCGCTCCAAGGAACGGGGAGAAGAGTACTCATCAATCGCACAGGATTTGCGGGAGCCGGAGGATTCAATCGGGGGATCAGTTGGGGCGGGGAGGAATCGCAAGGAGTTTCTTGTATGTGTGTGTGTGGGGGGGGGGGGATGCGGATGCGATCTCGAACGAATTCGAAGGTATGCCTGAATGATTCAGTTGCTTTTGCGGAAGGGGCGTGGTGTGCTGTGTTGGTGGGCACATGTGGTGAGTTGTGAGTGCGTGGAAAGGTGGTCACTCCTATGTGCAAGACGGGAGGCTCTACATGTAGAGTTAGCGGTGTCCAAATGTACCGTGCCATCCAGGGCGGTCCAAAGCACATGACTGTTGGCTTAGTTCGATGTTATTCTTGGGCAGTCGGCACGACTGATCGAGTGTCTTGGTGTTTGGGTCAAGACTCGTCCCAAGCATGGCATGGTTTACAAGAAAGGAGGAGGAGCTAGCGAAAGCACGAAAGAGAAGAAGCAGGCGATCGGCACAAGCCAACAACAGTACCCGAGTCGGCACGGCATGGCCCGGAGGCCGACGTCCTGTGCCTATGTCAACACCCCGACCCACGGGTCGGCACGACACGACCCGATTAGTTAACCGGGTCGGGCCTAATCAGGCCCATGTCGTGCCGGGCCGGGCGGCACATCTAGCCACCACTATGTAGAGTCTTCAGCTGGATTGGCAAGTTTTTTATTTGTAATAGCAAAAGTAGCATCCGCTTGCACAAAATTGTAGAAATAGCACCGCGACAGGTTAGTCAGGCCGCGTATCGCGTTCCTAGCCTGCGGAACCCATCTACCACGCTGTCAATCCGCGGAAACTCACCTACCACAGACCAGGAGCGCGGAAGACCCACCTACCGTTCCTACCGCGAACGGGAAGCGCGGTAGGTGGCTCTCCGCACTCCTGGTCAGCGGTAGGTGGGTTTCTGCGGACTTGCAGCGTGGTAGAGGATACGTGTCGACTGCCTAGCCTACCGTCCTGTCATTTGCTATTTTGTTTTAAAAGGAGCCTAATGAGCCAAAAACTCCTCCATGTAACGAACAGCAATGGCAAAAGGAAACGAATCCTCTGCAATTGTGAACAAAATCCACCAAGGTACTATGCATTAGTTATCCAACCATTGGATCAAGAATTAAAGGCTATGAATGCCAGTGGTTCTGTACAACAGTGTTCGAAAACTGTACCATTAATTGTTCAGCACGGCAGACATTTTACTGTAGCATTCGATATCAGGAGTTCCCTGCTGATCCGACGGTGGAGACATGGCCATGTTGTTTTAATCGCGACACAAAACGGCGTGTATATATCTTGATTTGAGATGACAAGGACAACATTCGATCGAGATATTCAACTACAAGGAAGTATATTTATTGCATTAAGCCCAAAATCGTTGCAATATATATGTTGCAGCAAAATTAAATTCGTTGCCAGCCATTGCAATAAACACCATGGTAATAGCACGTTGCAACAAAAATTAAACCGTGGCAATAAAATATGGTATTGCAACGATTTTACTGTTGCGGTAGCATTTTATCACCACGGCCTCAAAACATTGCAATACATGCACATTGCCATGAAATATTTTTCGTGGTAATAACCTATTGCAATGATCACTTTTTCGCTGTAATAGCCTACTGCAACGCACTACATTTAATGGTGATAACTTAATGCAACGACAAGATTTCGTGGCAAAAACCTATTGCCACAAATTAAAATTTGTATTACCATACATATATGAACCTATTTCACGTTAATTCTCGACATCAATTTATACACTCGATAGTAGACAAAGAATGACCACATTGACAAACTTATTGTCATACAATCAATCAATTGTATAAACAATCCACATTTAACCAATAGTAGAAATAATTCATGAGCACATCCAAAGAATTCATTTCTGAAAGCAAATATCCAAGGTTACATGTTCAAGCATCTTAAAAGGTAAAGGGAGGCCGGTAGGGGGCGTTTTGAGGGTGGCAATGTAGGCGGTTTTTCCTGTGCCATCCGATGTACGCAGCGCCTTTTCTCACCCGTCCGATTGTCCTTCCGTGCGAGCCGTTGGATGCGTGTTCACTTTGCTCGGTCGGTCAATCGTTCCACATCCCCTCCCCTCCACCCCATCTAGTACCTCCCACTTTCTCCGCCGCCGCTCCTCCCCTTCCTCTCCCCCGCCCCCATCCCCTCCACCTTTCCCCGTCCTGGTATACACACGCTACATCTTGCAGGCAGCTTGGCAAACTGATGTCAGTGTTGTTGATGTTAAACATGATATTCTGCTTGGAGATTGTTTCACCAGATTTAGTGGATCCTTTAGAGAAATTCCTGTATTGAAATTTGAAACAAATTGTGTCATGTAAATGCGTCTTAGGAGAGTACTAATCTCCAAACAAGGGGCGATGCATACCTGACAGCGGGCATCAGTTAAATCAAATGTCTCTTCAGTTTGAGGAGCTGCAGAGCTATCGAGTCATGGCAATCTTCCTGAAAACAAAGGGCAATTTAGTGGAAAATGATGAGATGCAAACATGTAAGAAATGCACCCATCTCTGCATCAGTATATTGACAAACTCAATTCAAATCATTGCACCCAGAACTTCTCTAACTCACCTGAAGTTTGGCCTCCCTCAGTATAATGAAACATATAAGAAATTTGCCTCGATTGCTCCAGTTTTTATTTGAACAACTCGATTTAAATCATATATCAAGTAAAGTGGTTCATCGGGCATAGAAACAAAATATTATTCGAGGGAGGCCGGCAGCGTCGAGCGAGGGAAGGATGGCATCGGGCCAGGGGAGGCGGCGGCGTCGGGCGTCATTAACAGATCATACACAGAGACTATCATGATTACCATACACAAGTGTACATAGAATCAAACTTGGATCATACATGGATCTTGGAATAAACAGAATTCCTTCTGTAATATAGAATCAATCAACTATCATCCTTACACAAGTGCCAATCACGCTTCATGATTACCAATCAACTATCATCCATACACAGGTGTACATAGAATCAAAATAACAGGACTCACCTTGATCTGGATCTGAGGATGGTGGTCGACAGGGATCCACAAAGGACAGCAGCCAACGGAGATCCACGGAGGACGGCGGCGTTGGGTGCAGGGAAGTGGGAGGACGGCGGCAGCGGGCGTGGGGAAGAGGGAGGGAGGCCGGCGGCAGCGGGCGTGGGGAAGAGGGAGGGAGGCCGGCGGAGGTCGATGGACAACGGCGATGGTGGGCGGATGTCGATGGAGACCCGCGGATGTCGATGGAGACCCGCGGCTGTCGAGGGAGAACGGGGGCCGACGGTTCTCGCGGGAGGCCAACGGAGTTGGGGTGCGGGGACGGCAGAGTCAGGGGAAGAACAGCGGCGTTGGGCGTCGCGGGGGAAGAAAAGCGCCATCGGGGGCGCCAAGCCCTAGCTCCCGAGTTCCATGGATCGGGTGCGGGAGCAAAAGGGTAAGGGAAGGGGAAAAGAAAACAGGGGTATGGAGGAGGAAGAGTAGAAAAAAATGAATCGATTTGGAGTTATATATGAATGATATTTGGTGGGTAATTTTAGCTAAGTTTAGCGACAAAAGGTTATTCCATTCCGCAAAATTCAAAAAGAACACCCCTTCCATGGCTTTTGGCTTATAGGCTTAAAATGGCTTAAGTTTTTTATAAGTTAGATGAAAAGACACCCATTTGTTTAGGCTTTGGCTTTTTTTCTTTTAAGGCAAATAAAAAGCCTAAATAAACAGGGCCTAAGAAATGTATATAGACACTTAAAGTAAGCATGAGAAAACAACAATTAAGGCATATAATCTGAATCCTAGAACTTGAAGGACTTGGTAGCAGTCAACAGGGTCCTTGCAGGGTTGTAGGACTTGGTTGCATTACTTGGCTAGTGCAGTAATCAAAGTAGACTTACCATCTCAGTAAATAAATTTCTCAATTATGCATGTCATGTGTAACCTAGATAGCACCAAGTGATTTGCCATGTTTACTATTAGAATAAGCAAGAACACTTGGATTCAAGTGTGGTTAACTAAATGAAATGGTCGAACCTACATTAATAATCTATTATCCTTCCTTGTAACATGCATGAGCTCACTCAAACTAGGCATGTTTAAGGCCGATACTTGCTGGACTACAATTTAACTATGTGACAATGCCAAAACACACATTTCTTTCTTTCTATGGTTTACAACAGAACGCAAGACAAATGGTAACGAGTAACTAAAAGATAGAAAGATGTTAGGAAACTTCAACAGCTGGCCCGTAGGGATATCTCAATCAGATAGCTGCAATGAACAATTCATTTACAACAATATTGACATCAAATGTGATTGCGTACTTGTGAGATAGTGACAACGTTGGGACAACCACAACCAAATGCTCTCATGCTGCACCCCCCCCCCCCGCGCGGGCAATCTGAAGATGATCAATGGAGAGAATGATCGGCATCTATAGTATTTTTGCGGGTTGGGCTACGCGGGCAGCCCGTGCCCACTTGCAACCCTATTCTATACTACTTATGTATGCAGTAAAAAGTTTCTGACAGACTATCATCTTGCATTTTTAACACAGATGATTAGTGCATTGATGTCTCATTCGGGAGCTATGGGCTCGAACCCATTGCCAAGCAATATTTTTTTGTTCCTGTTCCTTCCTTTTCTAAGTATGTCACATGAATTATATTTCGACAGTATAGAAATCATGTTTAGGAATTTCTATAACACCTACTGACAGTTCTAAATATCACAACACAATCTGACGACGTAGCTTCCACAGGTAACATCTAACACACTAATCTGTCAACACTTAAACACGAACAACAATTAGCAGTTCAAAATACCAATGTATCGATTTAAAGCAATTGTGAAATAGTAGGGAAGAAAAGAGAAGGAAGTGGAAGAAATGGGGATGTGGATCAACCTAGAGTAGAAAGGGAGGCAGTGAGTAGTAGGTGCGGTCGAGGGGGTCTGCGAGCCGTATCGCTGTTGTAGTTGACGTTGAGGTCATCGACGTCGGTGGCGGAGGAGCAGCAACAAATCGTCGAAGTTGTAGAGGAAGGAGCAACCACCGGGGTCGGAGAAGGTGATGCAGAGGGGGGCGTGCGGTGTGGTTTGGCTCGACGACGCAGCGGATCAGCACCGAAGCTGGTCTCGACGTGTGATCCATGTGACGATGCTTGCGGGAGTCGTGCCCTGCGGAGGCCTGGTGCGGTAGTGGCGTAGATCCGAGCGTGGCGCTGGGGATGTGGAAGGCGGCGCAGAATGGAGGTTTTTCCCCTAGTAAATGACACTTTTTGATGCGGGGTTAGAAAAATAACGTTTGTAGTCGTAATTGTAAAAATACGGTGCCTCGTTCGCGCGAGCGCCATGGCTTGTTCGTTTTGTGGCCGGCCGGAGAGGTGTATGTGTCGCTCCGTGGCTTGTTCGGTTCGTGGCTGGACAGACGAGAGTACCATTTTTTGCAATTACGACTGCGAGAGCGCTATTTTTGCTAATACTATTTTAAATAGTGCTATTTACGTTAAAAATTTCGCAGAATGTGTTGGAGCGGCGCCCCAAGGATGAATGGAGACGAGGCAAGTTGGGTGATGAGTGTTGGCTGATGTAGCCTCTTTTCGAAACAACAACAAAACTAGTTATCTCACGCTGGAAATGACAAAAATAATATCTCTATCGTACAAAATCGTTATAAAAAACCACATGTTGCTCACCCGGTCTGCGAAAAGCTATGTATCAAGCTCTTAGCCCGATATTGGGTGCGTGTGTCCTATCGCTGCTGCTGTAGTTGGCATTGAGGTCGTCGGCGCCGGTGACAGAAATAATTCGTAGCAATTACAATAAATATTGCAACAAATGATATTTCGTTGCAATGGATGCGAATCCTTATAGCATGTAGCTACCACTTCAGTATTCTTAATCTCATTTGCTTTAGCAAAAATCTCTCGAGCTGATGAATTGTTCCGAGTTTCGGCATACGTAGAAAGAGAAGAAAAGAGCAGAAAAGGATAGACCATTGAACTAAACGATAAATTTGCAGAAGCAGCTCGGTTAGCTGTCATACACAGGCATGACCACGAATGTAGCTTGTAGGTAGGTGTATGCTACATATGCAGCTATGCTTACCTTTCTGTCCTGTCTGGGTTGTTTAGGAGACAAGTCAAAGACGCCACGTCAGCCGTGACATCAACTTGATTATTACATTATCCTAGTTATAACATTACCGTATGAACATCTTCCATGTATAAATATTATCCGATAAATATCTGAGTCGATAGCATCCGTATTAAAAAATGATCTAGATCGGTCAGAAACAATGCATCCCTCTGATTAATACACTCGGAAAGTAGTTCCTAGATATTGGACCATCCTCTAGTATAAAGGGGGGGGGGGGGGAAGTTGAGGCTCGATTTCACAGGCCACGTCGCCCCAAATTCCCTACCCCGTCGGGACTCCGCGTGCCCTTCCTTCGCGTTCGTCCGATTCGCCTTGTATTTTGCTTGCCTGCGATTCCGTCGCGTTGGAGACCGTCTGATGCTCTTCCTCCTTGTCTCCGTCGTATGATTCTTCCTGGTCGCCTCGCTCGCACGACGCCCCTCTCATCCTTCTTGGTTGTCTCTCTCTACTCTCCTCACTCGACGCCTTCGCCCAGGGCATTGTGGCTCTCGTTGGCCTCGCCGAGCATGCCGCTCGCCAAAGACGAAGCTGCTCGAGCCACGCCGCCCGCTTCCTCGCTTTCTCCTACTCCTCTTATCTCAAGGCCGCCGCCGGTGATGTGGCTGGCACCACCGCCTTGGCCTCTTCGTCGGCCTTGCCGGTGCAGACCTCCTCGCCCGCCACTCCGCCAACAAAATCCTAGGGATCCTTCTTCCCCAGCCTCACTTCCCCCTTTTCTACTTGATGGATTTGGATCTAAGGAAGCCCCGTCCAATCCTCAACGTCAACCCTCCTCAACTCGTCGGTGACCACCGCTGGTTGTGAGATGGCGTGGTGCCATCCTTCTTCGTCTGTACCAGGTAACAACGTATCTCCATATGAACCATTTTTATCCAAATCATGACTCCAACTATATGTTTGCTTAATGGTTTATTTCCCTTTGCAGTTTGAGCCATAAAGGTTGAGCGTACAGATTGTAGCCCGGATATTGATCAAGGTCAGATAGCAACTAATGATTACATCAATTTTATTAATATAATCTTTCTTGGTTCACTTCCAACTCTTTATCTCTGTGTATGTTGTTCTATTCATAGGCTCTCATGGCAATGCAGCCCTTCAATTCAGCCTATGCTTTTTTTGTAAATCTTGAACATGTGGTATGAAAAGATATCCTGACCTCCTGTGTGTATCCTATGGATTCGAACTTTTTTCATCCCTTAGATATTTATATTTTGCAAGCAAATGCTGTTGAACATGCGACTTATGAGTGTCTATAATTAACAAGTATTGAGTTATTTGTCAATACTCAATACTCATCGATCTATTTGTCATGGAAGCTAATTGTTATATTGACCTTCCAATAATATTATCAAATCTGTAGACCTGGAGATGTGCAGTATTTCATAATGGCTTAGACTTGTAGTTGATGTAATAAGCATATTCAGTTATTTTCTTTATATTCGGTATACGCTCATATGGAATTCAAGAATATTATGCAAAGAAACATGTATTCCCATTTTGAAGTATCCCTTGTGGTTATTGACAAATTTAAATTTTGCATCAGACAAATTAGTCTTACAGATGTATAACATGACAGACTTGATCTGTCCTGTTGCCTTTTAGTTGTGTGTCTTATGCTCCTTTTACGTTTGGTCTTCCAAATTTTTTTGCTATTATGTGGAGCTAACTTGTATGCTCTTTTAATTTAGCAAATGGACGAGCAATTCAAGACATTGATAGTTCTTTCTCACTACCTGGAGGTACACACTTGGTCTAACTATGTGACTAATGTATAGATGTCTAAGAACTACTGTGGAATCCGCTGTTAGCCTCAATTAATTTGCTTATAGACTGCTAGGTTCCGTCAGTTTTGGGATGAGGCAGCAAAGAACTGAAACATATTGGATGTTGTTCCAGGTATAAACATTTCTTGATGTATTGAAGCATTGTTTGTAATATATTGTAAAGTCTTATGATAACTTAACGTTTTGTATTATCATTTCTTTCCACCGAAAAGGGTGCCTACTGGCTAGAATTTTTATTAGTACTAATAGGAACTTGCTATGGAGTTTTTCTAAGTTTTTCAATTGGATGCCATCTTATGCCATTTTTTTTGTATTCTTTTGTTTTCATCTACAGATTAAGTTTTACTGACACTATTGAGTCTTTTGCAGGTTTTGAACAGGCAATCCAAGCCTACGAAATTCATGTGCTCTCCTTGACATACCAAAATACTAAAATGGATTGTAATTATAGAATTTGCATTTGTTGTGGATGATATTATAAGTAAGCATAGTGCACCTGCTGAAGAATAGCTTGAATTTTGAATTTTTTTGTTGTCAAAGATGAATGCCCAATTTTATTGCATTTCTGATTTATCTATCTAGCTCTTTTTCCTACTACACAATATGAACTATTTTCCTCAATTTTTCGGCTTGTACCAACTTTGTGAATCTGTACTCTTTCAAAAAAACTTTGGCTTCATGAAGACCTATGGGTTGTTCTTGAAGAGGAAACTGGGGAGCCCATTAAGGATCTCATAACTACATGGACTAAGCAACAAGGATATCATGTTATATAGGCAAAACTAAATGGACATGATTTGAGACTTGAACAGGTTTTCTGACAGATCTCCCATTTTCATATTGTTTCTTACAAATATACATGGACAACTGAGTACACATATACATACATGGCTTGTTTTTTGTTCCCTTGCTATAGCTGGACTGGTCATGGTCAGGATTGCTTCTTTCTAGGACATTTTCTTTTATTGGTACCTTTAAGTTTATGTTGTTTTGTTTTGTTCTTATAGTTGTCTAGGTGCTCTCACATAATCTTATAAACACATTGAGGACCAACATGCAAGCCACCTTAATCAAAAATTCAGAACAATAATGACTGAAAATGGGAAAAACATAGTGCTGCTTTCCTTTGTTGTCTTAGTTTTTGTGTATGATTTGTTCAATCAGAAGTATATATAGCATATCAGTAAAGCTGGTAAGATCCATATATCAGTATACATAGTCATTGGACCTTGCAATTTTTGTTATGCTGTATTATTCTCAGTGCTGTATTTCCTCAAAATTTAGCCAATATCTTTGTAATATTACGGACTCGAAAGAAACAAAACTAGAAAAACTGGTTCTGCATGTTGACCTCAATACAAGTAATTTGCTAAATTCTTGGTTATGTTACAGACACAGTTTGTCAAATGGATCATCTGGTCCTGGCATGTGGATTGTTCCTTTAACATCATGCTGTGGCACATATGATGTACATAAAAAGTTTCTTTTTAAAAACAAGACTAATAAGATGTATATAAAAGACTTTACAGCCTCCCAAAGTGCTGATGGAGGGAAGGGCTAAAACTTTTGGATCAAACTGAACATTTATCTTATACAGTTCACTCATCTTTGTTTCTCTTATTGCTTGCACAGCTATAGTCCTAATTCATCGGCTAAGTTTTCTTATTCTCTTCTATTATTTTTGCTCTTTTTTGCGATCTGCTCATATGCTTTTTCAGTTTTTACCCGGCACGCGCAGGGCTAGTATGAATTATTTGAAGCTACCATAGCCCTGTTTGAAGGCGTCATCTGTGCTAACACGACAGCTCTCTCCTACCTGCATGCATGAATAGATAGCTAATTCTGATGTCTACGGTGGAGCATTGGTTTGAACAATTGGCTATATAAAATGTAGTAGACATTAGAAGTAGCCAAGTAGGGTGGTTTGCGTTACGTATTTCATCTTTTAAGAAACTATGCATTGTATGAGATTGCACCACATAATTTATATGCGAATCGTTGCCATGCATTTTGGTTTTCGGTCTCATAAAAAGGAAGTGGCCCTTGCTATATTAAGCCGGCCCTACGAGCAAGATTGGTTAAGCAAGCTGGTCGACGTACCAAAACAGTTTGGTTAGGTCAGGTCAGATAATCGAAAGTGTACAAGTTGGCACGGGACTAGCAACCAAAATACCACAGCACTAGCAACCAAAATACCACAGCCCTGTTCAGACGGATTCGGCTTCGGGTTTTCGCTTGAAAAAATCGGAAGCCGTCCCAAATGGACGGCTACTCTCACCAGCTTTTTCTAAAACTCGAAGCCGCATATAACGTGAGAAAGCTAGAAGCCAGAAGCCGCCACGAGACAGCTTCCCGCGGCTTCCCATGACCTCCGTTCCACATTTATCCCTAAAGTTCGGTGGTATTTACTCACTTTTGTTATTGCACAAAACCCCCGCCCTAACCCCCGCGCTCCGACTCTTCTTTCCTCTCCCGACCCGCCGTCCTTCCCTCTTCCTCCGCGCGGCGCCGCCGCCCCTCCTCCCCACGCCGCGCCACCCCAACCTCCTCCCGAGCCCGTCGCCACCGCCCCTCCTCCTCCTGCTGCGCGGCCCCATCATCATCCCCCACCACGCGGTGTCGCCCCTCTGCCCTGACTTCCTCTCGAGCCCGCCGCTCCTCTCCACGCGGTGCCGCCCCTCCGCTTTCACTTCCCTTCCAGGCTTCCCACTCCTTGTCAAACAGGCCCTACAGACTACAGTCTGCGTGCTTATAGGATGGGAACTGGGAAGCGGATGCAGTGGCCGTTGAATAACCACAGATCGAGTAGAGGGGGCATGCAGACAGACGATCGAATCGTGACCGCTTCGGCGTTCAACTAAAGTCGGCACGCTGCTGCATATGTGTGTGATCTTTTTCTGCGAGCAGCGCACGTCTGGAATGATGTCATAAAGTCGTACATTGTACGGTGCTATATAATTTTTTTCCCGCCCTTTGACCCTCCCTCCTGCCTTCTCTCTTTCACACTGATATGGCATTACGGCAACACCCGTTTCGGCTAGCAAACAAAACACTGCGCACGTGTTGCCTCCTAGCTAGTGAATTTGTGTATTAATAACGTTAGTCCTCTTTTAACTGGAACGTACATGAAAGCAGAAGATTGAGGGGGCACAATCAGTTCTGGCTGAGTCAGTTGCTGTCCTAATAGAAGTTCATGTCGATCCAGCCGAGCCAGTGCCACAATTAGAAAGTCCAGCGTATACAGCGGCGGAGCATCATGCAGGTCATGGTTAAGAAACTAGTAGCTTGTACTACATATCAGGTTAAAAAAATCATTAGTTTTGACCCCCTATAGTATATCAACTTATAAGTTCAAAGCTTAGTTTTCCAATGTTGATGTTCCATATTTATAGGTGACCCCCTCTCGATCTTTGGCAAGCTCCGCCACTGAACTAAAGGGATATAGGTAGGCTATACCAGCTAGAAATTTTAAAAATTCTACCACGTAAACTAAGAAGCCATGCAAGCAAGATACCATTGATCGTTACCACTAGACGCAAAATGCAGCGGAAGAAGAGTTAGAACAGTCTGATTCAACGTTGAGTGCGCCGATGTAGTACGGTCGTAGTCGATCGTCCAACGTTCTCGACACCGATCCTCTCCTCTAGCAACCTATCATGTTCTTTGCGTGGGCCGTGGATTGTCCTCAATCAGTGCATCAGCAATCGTAGCAACGCATCTACTGTATCCACACGTTCAGGGGTGGAATGTTGTACGCCAGTGTGCTAGCACCAACGCGCACGGTAGTGCCCTTCGGGAAGATGATGACTAGGGTTTTGGTGGAGTAACTCTCTTACCTCTCAACAGTCCTATGCATCCCCTTATAAAGAGCCTATAGTGGATTCTATTAGATCTTATTTGTTCCAACTCGTTAAGTGTGCGACCATGTAGGTTCATGCATAATCGGTTGTGACTCAGAAACTCCTTTCCGACCACGAGTTGTTAGCAGTTCCTAGTAGGACATAAGGATTCCTGAACACACATAAATATTATATCAGATGAATCTTATGCAATATGATCTGCGACCAGGTCCTTATCACTTACGACCAGCTCGTATCTCCATACGACCAGTTTCTATTTAGTCACAACCAGTTCATAACTCATTAAGACTAGTTCGTCAACTAGTTAGTGATCATGTTCGACCGCCATTTACCACCAGATTCCATACTGACTATTCAGATTTGGCCTGACTAAACGACTTGCTTGCGTATTCTCTATTTGCCTCACGATATCCTGTTGAACTCTAGGTGGGATATTTTGTCATCTATGGACGATTCAATACTTTCTCGATTAAATGACAAATAACTTCATGTGGTCGACTCTTCAACCACTAGTAGCACGACCATACACTTTCTTTATCCGACCACATCGATGGGCTTAGAGATATCTCTCTTGTTATGTTAGGAGAGGCAAATCCCATATTCGACTAGTCGTATCCTTCCGTATGTTTCATAGCATACCCGAAAGCTACCTTTATAACTACCCAGTTACGAAGTAGCGTTTGGTAACCCCTAAGTATACTATTACACATGTAGAAAACCATGTTGATATCAGGTCTAAGGATTATACATCATCATTGCTTGAGACCAACTGATGACCCATAAAATCATAACAATCTCAATAGTGTCTCAAGGTGGATCATTCCAACACCATGTTCTCTAACATATGTTCACATTATTGATTCGATATCCCTATATCCATGATCGGTGAAATATGACCATCAATCAATACATGTGCTGGTCGATAAGTCACTAGCGTGCCGACTGGTGACATCCGACCAGAGATACTTTTAGAATGACATCATATAAGTTAAAGAGTTTCACCAACAAGTCACATACTTATTAATCTTTATAAATGATAATTCATCCAAGAAACATAATAACATTTATTCTATAACTCATAAACATAGACGTGACACAATCATCTCTATGATTGCCTCTAGAGCATATCACCAACATGAACATACGTGCGGTGTCCATTTGAAAGCCATGCATGGGAGCTAGGGAGAGGCTCACATAGTAGCTAGTGACATGGCATGGAAGGACACATATAAACTTTTGCAATCCACCAAAAAGAACACACCATACAACCCAGTCCAACGCTGAGTCCGGAATGTCACTAAACTACACTAACTATTAATTTTAACATCAATTAACTATAAATTCCTACAAGCAATCCAGACGAGCAAGTGCCATCATCAGAAAGTCCAGCGTATGCAGCGGCGGAGCAACATGCAGGTCATCGTTAAGAAACTAGTAGCTTATACTACATATTAGGTTAAAAATCATTAATTTTGACCCCCTGTTGTCCATCAACTTGTAAGTTCAAAGCTTAGTTTTTCAATGTTGATGTTCCATATTTACAGGTGACCCCCTCTCGATATTTGGCAAACTCCGCCACTGAACTGAAGGGATACGGGTAGACTATACTAGCTAGCAAATTTAAAAATTCTACCACGTAAATTAGGAAGCCATGCAAGCAAGACATCATTGATCGTTACCACTAGACGCGAAATGTAGCGGAAGAAGAGTTAGAACAGCCTGATCCAACGTCGAGTGCACCGATGTAGTGGTCGTAGTCGATCGTCCAACGTTCTCGACATTGATCCTCTCTTCCAGCAGCCTATCATGTTCCTTACGTAGGTCGTAGACCGTCCTCGATCAGTGCATCATCAATCGCAGCAACACATATACTGTATCGACATGTTCAGGGGTGGAACGTCGTACGTCGGTGTGTTAGCACCAACGCGCACTGTAGTGCCCTTCGGGAAGATGACGGCTAGGGTTTTGGTGGAGCAACTCTCTCACCTCTCAACAGCCCTATGCATCCCCTTATAAAGTGCCCATAGTGGATTCTATTAGATCTTATTTGTTCCAACTCGTTAAGTGTGCGACCCTGTAGGTTCATGCATAATCGGTTGTGACTCAAAAATTCCTTTCTGACCACGAGTTGTTAGCAGTTCCTATGTAACGACCCACCCTTAGGGCACCCGAGAGGTCCTCCATGACCTTCTGGAAAGTCCATCAGGACCTCCCAGGAGGTCCACAAAGGACCTCTCTGACAGCCCACTAAGACCTCCCAGAGGTTCAGCAGACCTCCGGAGGTCCAGAGAACATAACCCGAGAGGGTCTTGGAGCCAGGAGCACTCACGGACTCGCCACGGCCACGCCAGAGAAAACGAGGAGGTCTCGAGGACACCCCAAAACCACTCAAATGACCTCCAGAGGAGGTCGTGGAGGTCTCGAGACCACCTCGTAACCTCACACGCTCATCCCATCGTGAGAACATAGAGGTCCGAGCTTGCTCCTGTGGTCCTCGTGAGTACCGAGCTAGTCCCAAGGATCATGGCTAGCTCTTCACAAAGAACAATAGTGGTAACATTGCAACAATACAAGCTTTATTAATATCAACAAAGTTGTTTACAAAGGGAGGCTTACTAGCCACAAGTTATCACACGCCAGAAGAACCTACTAGACCACCCAATATACCACAGTAATCGGTCGAGGGCTTAATCCTAGTCGATCAGACCACTTGGCCCATCGAATGATCACCGAGAGCTTCCATTTCTCGCTAAAGACAACAACAAGCAAGAGTGAGCACAACAACCGTGTTCGCAAGTTACACCCGCTGGATAACAAAATGACATGCATAATGGATATCACAATGGAAGGCTTAATATGGTTGATTTGCATAAAGCCATGTTTATTTCAAACACATGTATTAAGTTCTAAGGCAAGAATACAATAATTAAAATTCATTTTATCAAATCCGCTTTTTCGCTTGGATAACATTCATCATAAGATGGTGAAGGATACCTCACTACTACGTAAAGGCTAATATCGACGGCTCATCACGCACGGTTGACCAAAACCGCTTTCAGATATATTCAATCACGACGGTTTTGGTTTAGAGATCGCTCAGGCATCGGGCCGCGCTTAAAAACCGCTCGTGAAGAGGAATATCACGACGGTTCATTTTGAAAACCGTCAGGAAGTATCACGAGCGGTTCGCTCAACACGAACCGCCTGCGTGATATTATCAAGATCACGACGGTTTTTAAACACAACCGTCAGGAGTATCACGCAGCGGCTCAACAAGAACCGCTCGGATATTATTATATCACGCAGCGGTTCTAACAATAACCGCTCGTGATAATATCGCCATAGCCCACGGCCGCCGCCATCGCTTCGCCCCCGGCGCGTCTCTTCATCGCCGATGCGCGGCGCTCGTTTGCCGCCAATCCGCTCGGCCTCGATGCGCTCTTCGCCTCACGCCCGAATTTATTTCTTGTTTGATATAAAAGGATCATCCGCCATCCAAGATGATCATCCCCACATACTTATAAAATTAAAAACAGAAATGGTCGCTTCTTCCTCGTCAGCCGCAGACCGATGGCCTTCTGGCCTCATCAGACGAGCAGCACCTCTCGGTGTAGGTTGAACTGCGGTTGCGGAAGAACACCGCTTGATCAACAGTGTCTTCACTCCTCGCCGGCGGAGAATTTGCCGAGCAGTGACGGCCACCTTCCGCCGCCTTGACATCCTCCTCCGCCGTGTCTTCCGGTGATCTCCCACTTTCGCGCTAGCATATATCATCGACGTAGTCCTCCAAAACGACGCTGCACGCCTCTGTGAGGCTTGCCGTCACTTGACTGTGAAATCGAGGCGGCAGCGCATCGACACGACCAGCCGATACCCTCAAGCAAGGAAGAGAGCTTATGGGCTCAATTCTTCTTGGTTCAACAACCGAGGGTCTTGGAGACACTTGAACGAAGGGCACAATGAGCGGACGATTTCGAGCTTCATTCACGATGATCAGAACCGCCCAATGCCGACGCCGCTTATGAAGTATTGAAGACGGAGATAGCACCTACCTCCGCCACTAGAAAAACTTTGTTTTATTTATAGGTTTTACTTTTTAAATCTTTTTTAGTTTAACGCCACGCTGCTTGGCCATATATATGAAAATTCCAAAATGAAAAAAAAGTTTGGAGGTGGTTACTATATTTAATTATATGTTGAATTATTGCGCTCTCTCTCTCTCTCTATATATATATATATATCGAGACGGTTTTGTGGAAAACAAAATCTAGTTTGGAGGTGGTTACAATTAATATTAATTATATCGTAAACGAGCGCGTTAACGGGTAGGGTGGACGATTTCGAGCTTCGTCACGATCAGAACCGTCCGATGCCGACACCGCCGCTATGAAGTATTGCAGATGGAGATAGCAAATTACCTTCGCCACTAGAAAAACCTTGTTTAATTATAGGTTTCGCTTTTTAATATAAACATGTAATTTCTTCACATGTCATGTAAGTGTATATACTTGAGAAAAAAATATTTACGGACGGTTCCAAAATGGAACCGCTCGTGATATGTCCTATATCACGCACGGTTCCATTATGGAACCGTCGTGATGATATCACCGACGGTTCCATAATAGAACCGCTCGATAAGTCTTTATAAGTAGGAGCTAGCATAGCTTGCCGCTAGGGTTTGCGCCTAACTCGCCACTCCCTCAGCCGCCTTACTCTCGTCCGTTCTCTCTCGTCCGCCGACGCCGCTTATTCTTCCTGTCGCCGACGGTTAGAGATATCTGGTGATGCAAAAGACACTCAGACGATAAGAGTGTCTTTTGCAACACATCACCGTTAAGCCACAACCACGGTGACGCCCAAACTCGTCACTCCTCAGCCCGCCGCTAGGGTTTGCGCCCGCCCTAACTCCGCTCCTCCCCACCTCGACGCCGCCGCCGACCTCGTTGCCGCCGCCCGACCCCTTTGCGCCTGGCTAGCTCTCGGCCGGCTTTGCTTTCCCCATCCTCCTCTATTCTCCTCTAGATCTGTTAGCTTAATGTCTTTTGTTGAGTTTGATTTTTATGCATGAGCCTTAAGTTGTGTCCCGATGTTTGTGTGATTTATGCAAGGTAAAGGAAATGGATGAGGGTTGTCTTTGGTGGTGGGTCGCCACCGTGGTTGCGCCTGCATTAAGGTCCTCTCTGTCTCTACCCTCCTTGCTCTGTGATGAAAATGGCTAGCTAGTGCTCTGCGATGGATGCCGAGGGCTACTATCGTGTGGTGGGTTTGGACACCCTTGGTCTTGTTCTCTTGTCGATGAACCGCTCAATTATGTTAATAGTCTTATGCTGAAATTGAATTGATAATTAGTTCATATTAATAGTCCCTTGCTCGTGATGTAATGATGTAAATAGTCCTATGCTGAAATTGAATTGATAATTAGTTCATATTAATAGTCCCTTGCTCGTGATGTAATGATGTAAATAGTCCTATGCTGAAATTGAATTGATAATTAGTTCATATTAATAGTCCTCTTCTTTGTGTGATGTAATGATGTCAATAGTCTTATGCTGAAATTGAATTGATAATTAGTTCATATTAATAGTCCCTTGCTCTGTGATGTAATGGTGTCAATAGTCTTATGCTGAAATTGAATTGATAATTAGTTCATATTAATAGTCCCCTTGTTCATGCCTTGGTCAAGTTCTCCTACCTCTATGCACTGCACGCCCTACCATTCCATTCATAATCTCTTCTCTATAAAGTCTCCATATTATTTCATAGATTTCATTTGTTCAATTCATGTAGCATGTAATTGAATTTTAAAGCCAACAAGAACACCAAGCAACAAGTTGAGAATTCTTTTGAAATATGAGAATGGTTGCTTGGTGTTCTTGTTGGGTTTAAAGACGATTACATGCTCAAGAATGGTTAGTTGCTAATATATGATGCCACTTCCCACGGAGTACTCAAGATCAACGATATTTTTCAACATAGCGACGCCCAATCTGTAATTGGATGTCCGACCGCCTCTTTGCATCCATATTTTTATATTTGCATGGGCTCAATGAGGTTGCCCGTGGCTACCGCCTCATCCTTCTCATGTCATGTGGACGATCCCAAAGTGGCCGAGAGACTACAAACAATATATATGTAATATATATATATGATGCCGATTTAATGGTACAAGCACCAACGCTGGGCCTTTATAGAGAAATATCACAGATGAAGCAACCACAAACCGTCAGGATATCACATATCACGCACGGTTTTAGCCACAAACCGCTCGGTGATATAGATTATCATGCACGGTTTGTGGTCAAACCGCTCAGTGATATGTGATTATCACAGACGGTTTGTGGATGAAACCGCTCGTGATATATGCTTATCGCAGACGGTTTGAACCACAAACCGCTTAGAAAGTATACATCACAGACGGTTCAAAACCGCTGCGGATGACCTCATGTCATCATCGACCCATAAACTCGACGGCCACGAAACCGCTCAGGATGACGCTTTTGAACCGCTCAGGAAAGCCTTTTTCGTAGTAGTGCCTCCCGACATTAGGCTCTCAAACCAAACCCATGGGATAAAATCCCAAAACAGATTTGAAATTCATTTCGAAATTCCCAAAGTCAACAACTAATCTTCAAGTGGCCTTTGTCAAGACGCCCATGACCGCGACACGGCTATTCAATAGATTTCACTCGCAGAGGTTGTGCACTTTACCCACACGACATGATTCCTCTAGTTTGTTTGGCATGCGCGAAAGTGCCACCTCTCACTACCGAAGGTAAGAGGTCTAGAGTTCATGACAAGGCTTTTACAATGCATTGCTCCACCACGCCTTTCCTTGCTAAGGTTTCACCCCGTGGATAGCCATCCCATGGAAGCCCTCTTGCACCAAGGGGGAACAAAGAGGTTATAAAAGACCATTGGCCAAACAAGACCTCCCACACCTCCAATGGAGCAAAGATATGGTAGAGTTTTGCAAATTAATCACCAGTCCCACGCCCTGCATCGAGACGGTGGTTGCACGGTTTTGGCAATGGTCCATTATAGGCCTAGCATTGGTCGCCAAAGACCGGTCCTCAAATAACTAGGGCGATTTCCACAAACCCCCGACCTCCACCTTTGTCGATAGAGTCCGGCACAAACATTGCACCACCAAGCAACCAATTCGCCCTAGTCCAATTCCATTTTCATTTTCTTTTGCTTCCCCAAAGAATATTTTTCATACCTCCATGACAACCCAATGTCATGGTTAAAACATTTTAAAGAAACAGCTTGGTCATGTTGGTAAAGATTTCCCAAATCAATAATTTTGGTCTAAGCAAGACTAAGCATAGGTTTTTCAAATGATCTTGGCTCACACTCATCGCATGTACCAAGTTTGACCTAGAGGTGACAACCTGCTCAAATTCAAAACCAACAAAGGGCCATACCAAGGAGATCAAGATAACTATGAATTTAAAACATGTATTGAAATAACTTGGTAGAAATAGGCATGCAATAGACATTAAAATGTAACATAAATAATTTGAATTATTGGGTAATATGATCAAAAGTGTAACTTGCCTCTTGCTTGATAGCTTAAGATTCTAATTTCTCACAGCTCCGCGCCGAGAAACGCCAAGATCTACACGGTAAGGGAACATATTCGCACTCAAGCTCCAAATAAAGAACCAACAAAGACTCAAGCAAAGAATCATAAGAACTCCAGAGGAACCTCAAAATTCAATTAACAGAGGAGGTCTAAATTTCATATTAGGGTCTTAGGAGTAGGTCTAAGCTACAGAGGAGGGTGGTCTTTGGCAAAAGACCCTAGAGGAGTGATCACAAGAATGAAACAGAGAGGCCCCGAGAATTAATTTCTGCGCAAGGTCCAGAGAGGAGGTCCTCACACGAGGCCATAGGAATCGTAGGTGTCCACTGTGGAGGTCCTGTGAAGGACACGATCACCAAAGGCAAGCAGTGAACGCAGGAGTGGAGCAGACACCAAAGGAACTTACCAGGACAAGAGGTAATGGACTAAGGGAAGGTTGTGAGAGCCAAGTCTTCCTCGATGTACCATCGGACTAAAGCCGATGGTGAATGTGAAAAGGGTAAAATGGTAGAGCTCCCTCGACTAATTATAGGCAAAAAGAGGTGAAGAAAACTAGACACATACGTGCTGTGATAAGTATAAAAATAAGTCAAAAGTGGTGAATGTCGTAAGTGTGTCACCACCACCCGGGTAAAAGGTACGAGGAAGGACAACTTAGGTTGCTATGGGAAGGAACAAAGAAAAATGTCGAGTACCACCACGTGACCACATTCAAAGGAGACACCACGATACAATTGCATTTAATGTGACAAGACATGCATTAAATGCCCAAAATACTAACGTATGAGGAAATGAGACGACCAAGACCGGCGAGAGGGGCCACCAACCTAGAAACAATGGGTCAAAATAGGGGAGGTCTTGCCCACAGAGGAGGTCTAAGAAACTAAGAGGTCTTGATATACACAAAGGAGGTCCGAACATGGGGAGGTCCAAATACACATGGAGGAGGTCCACGGATCGAGGTTCGACAACCAGACTTCATCAAAGGAGTCCCGCGACTCAAGGAGGTCTGAAGTTGAGGAGGTCCAGACATGCGGAGGAGGTCTCGACATGGGAGGTCCCGACGGTCAGATCAACAACAGGAGGTCCCGACGGTCAGATCTCTTCAAGAGAGGTCTCGCGAGGAGGTCCCGAGCCAGTTTAAGAGGCCACGGGATGTCTTGGACAGAGGTCCCAAACTTCAAAGAAATCACGTGGTTGAGATTAAAGGCGGTTGAGGTCCCGGCGGTTGGATCTCCAAAGGGAG
Organism: Phyllostachys edulis; assembly: GCA_036346405.1. Lineage (NCBI taxonomy): Eukaryota > Viridiplantae > Streptophyta > Magnoliopsida > Poales > Poaceae > Phyllostachys > Phyllostachys edulis. Next base: position 76,012,373 of record CM070545.1, read on the forward strand.
GTCCAATAGCCAAGGTCAACTGGAAGGGAGGCCCCAGAGAGAAATAATGCACGGGAGGTCTGGGCCTTTGGATTCAAAGTGAGAAGAGGTCCAAACCGCTGGATTCAACCAAAAGGAGAAGGTCCAGATAAATGGGGTTCCAAGAGCGAGGATTCCACGGAGGAGATCCACAAAAGGTGGTCCAACAGAGTTCATGAGTCAAGGCAACTCAAAGGAGGCTCCAACCTCTAGGGTGAGATCAAAAGTCGTGATGCTAGAATGAACCCTAAAGAGTTCCTTTCGCCAAGAAGAAATGCCTAGGGGTTCAATGAACTCAGGAGGTTTGAAGGCATATAAGAAGTCCACCGGAATACAAGGAGGTTCAATGAAAAGTGGTCTGCATAGAAAGGTGCCCAGTAATAAGAAGTTTAGACTTAAGAGAAGTCTCGAATGTAAAAGAGGTCTCGATCCAAAGAGATTCAAACCAACAAAGAGATTCAAAGTAATCAAACTTAAAGGGAAAGGTCCGAACGAATGGGAGAGAGGTCTAAAGAATGGTATTACCGTGAATTGGGGTGGTAATACCGGATTGCACTAGAAGGACCTTTCCAAAGAGAAGGCTACAAGGATCGGGCAAAAGGAGTCCAAGTGATCACCAAGAGATTCACAAGAGCATAGAAGGAACTCAAGTGGTTATAAAGGGAGACCTAGACCTCAAGAGGTCTAAGTCGAGAAGGAGATCTCGACCAGGAAGGTCCAGACACTTAGGAGATCTAGACCTAAAGAGGTCCTGGATCCTGGATGATGATCACGAGAGGTCTCGAACGGTTCAGCCTCCACATGGGAGGTCCGACTACCAGAGGGAAATCAAGGGGTCCCATTGAGCACAAAGGTGGTTCAATCAATGCAAAGAAGATCCAATTGGCCTGTGTAGGTTCAAGTGAATTAATGGGCATTCCAAAGGAGCAAAAGGAGACTCAAGCAAAAGATGTGAGGGGAGGTCCGCTAGATCAAGAACAAGGAGGTCTGGGCACAAGAATATGCCCAACTGAAGATTGTGGTCTAGGATCAAGAGATCCGCATAACAACAGAGGTCAAACAAGAGGGACGGTCCGACATATAAAAATGTCCAAATAGATCAAGGAAAAGAAATCCTATCAAGAAAAGGAAGATAACTCCAGAGAGCTAGAGCTACATCAAAAGAACCAAACTTTGATTTAGTTGAAGTTTAGCTTAGTCATTTTAAACATCCCAAATTCTGAAATTCTCAAGTTAAGCTTTGAATTATCATCAAAATCAAATGGTTCTTTTTATTTTGAAAATTTTCAAAAGGCTCTAAAAATCGTGGTGTTACATCCTAGCAGACATAACGATTCCTAACATACATAAATATTATATCGCATAAATCTTATGCAATATGATCTGACTGAGTCCTTATCACTTACGACCACTCAGATTCCACACGACCAGTTTCTATTTAGTCACAACCAGTTCGTAACTCCTTAAGACTAGTTCGTCAACTAGTTAGTGATCATGTTCAACCAGCCACAACTAGTCTCAGATTCCATACCACTACCAGATTTGGCCTGACCGAACAACTTGCTTATGATTCTCTCTTTGCCTCACGATATTTGGTTAAACTCCAAGTGGGATATTTTGTCATCCATGGACGGTTTAATGCTTTCTCGATCAATTGACAAATAACTTCATGTGATCGACTCTTCGACTACTAGTGGTACGACCATACACTTTCTTTATCCGACCACACCGATGGGTCTAGAGATATCTCTCTTGTTATATTAGGAAAGGCAAATCCCATATCTGACTAGTCACATCATTCTATATGTTTCATAGCATATCCGAAAGTTACCTTTATAACTACTCAGTTACGAAGTAGCATTTGACAACCCCTAAGTGTACTATTACACATGTAGAAAACCATATTGATATCAGGTCTAAGGATTATACGTCATCATTGCTTGAGACCAACTGATGACCCATAAATCGTAACAATCTCAATAGTGTCTCAAGGTGGATCATTTCAACACCATGTTCTCTAACATATATTCACATTATTGATTCGATATACCCATAACCATGATCGGTGAAACATGGCCATCAATCAATACATGTGCTGGTCGATAAGTCACTAGCGTGCCGACTGGTGACATCCGACCAGTGATACTTTTAGAATGACATCATATAAGTTAAAGAGTTTCACCAACAAGTCACATACTTATTAATCTTTATAAATGATAATTCATCCAAGAAACATAATAAAATTTATTCTATAACTCATAAACATAGACGTGACACAATCATCTCTATGATTGCCTCTAGGGCATATCACCAACATGAACGTATGTGCGGTGTCCATTTGAAAGCCATGCATGGGAGCTAGGGAAAGGCTCACATAGCAGCTAGCGACATGGCATGGAAGGACACATATAAACTTTTGCAATCCACCAAAAAGAACAAACCATACACCCCAGCCTAACGCTGAGTCCGAAATACCACTAATAAACTACACTAACTATTAATTTTAACATCAATTAACTATAAATTCCTGCAAGCAATTCAATATTAAAACCCGTCCACGGGTCACAATAACATATGAATAACGACACGACAAGCACAATTATTTAAACTCTAGATAGCATAGCAGAATAATAGTCCAAGAATTAAGCAAAACCAATCAAATAGAGTCTCTTGAATGAATAAACAAGTTACAATCAATCATCTAGAATTATTCAATGTCTATCATGTCATAAAAGATATTCTATCATAATATAGTAAAGATTTCTCATGACAAATGAATCAAGTGTTTGAGCGTATGTAATTGTTCCAAGTGCGCTATCCTTTTCCAAGTAAAATGTCGTCAATTGTGACTTAAAACAATAGTAGAGCAAGAATGAGTCTACAACTCAGCGAGCATAGTAATAAAACAATGAACAATGTTTTATCAATCATAATCAATATCATCTTTAACATCATCCTTTTATTTCTCTTTTTGCTCATAGTCAAATATCATATCTACTATTCATTTAATGTGATGCAATTCTATACCACATGTCAACATACTATTTTATTCGCTTATACCGGTATAGCGTGAGTGAACACCCGTGACACTACTCTTAAGCCCATCTTCAAAAGGATCGGGGACCTCCTCCACTCCTGTGGAGCCCCCCACCGAACTAGGGTTTTATCTAGAGCCCTCCGGACTACTCATGTACCTTTCTCACTGACCTCACCAGACTAGTTATATGACTTTCTCACTGGATTTCACTGGTACTATCTCAACATTGAAAGATAAAAGACGTTGTGTACAACATGGACTCAAAACAGTCCTATCGATACGCCAACTTCCAAATCCCCGCAACCGTCGGAAACAATCCAATATACCTTGGGCTAACCTTTCATTTGGTATCAAACCACACAATCTGCATGGAACACACAGAACTCTTGCTCTCTCTCTCTCTCTTAATAGATCACCTCATCTTTGCAAGGAGCCTCTCTTTTAATAAGGGACGCATAAAGAACTCGACTTAAACCAACACTCTTACAATAAGAATCCAAACTGAAAAACGAAGGATTCACAATGCAACTACTCATTACCAACTCCCTTCCAAAAGAGTCCAATCCAAAATCGAGGGATTCACCGTGAAAACTTTTCCGCTTTCGAAGTAGACAGTTTACAAATAAACATCACATAAGTCAAAGGTGAAATCACTCGAATGCCCAAAACAACAATTTCTTTTCTTTTCTTAAACGAAAAGAACCACACATACCAACATAAAACCAACTCAATTTGCAATTGACATTTGTCATAAACAGATAACTCAAATAAGAACCAAGAGGATATTTCACTACCCGAGAACACACACTTTTCAAATCATTGTATAACACAATAACTCATTTCTCTACCAAATACAACATCCACACCCATCTAGAGGGCTCTAGTAATTCAAAAAAATATTACTCTAGTCAACTCTTATACCAAATGAATTATTTTAACAAATAATTCCCAACGCACCCAATATAGATTTCACCCGTAATCACATCACCTCAATCCTTTAAGGACAATAACCTAAAATTCACAGCACAAACACTCATTTACCACACCCAAAGGGTTCTATCAAAGATCATCACAATTCTCGGAACCCAATCCATCCTTATATTTTCACACATAATCATGGGCAACCAAAGTTGTAGCATAAAAATGCAAAGCCCAAATTCAACTTTCAAGACTCTTATAACAATATCCCAATGTACTGATAAGGAAAATTCTCAAATCCAATAACTAAAATTTCCCACAATCCAAACAATATTCTCAATAATTAGTATCAACAATCCTCACTAATCAATTAACCGCCTAAAATGATTAAATTACCTCACCAATCTTGGACCCTCACTAAACCACACCATTCAATTTCACCTACACAACTTTGCAAATTATACAATCACAATACCCTAACTATTAGAAGATTCATTTTTTTTTCTTTTCAATATTCCACAACACGAACAAAAAGCCTTGAATCATAATTTATTATAGGTTTTACTAGTTGTAACAATAATAAGTTTTATTTCAATGATAAGCATTGCATTTTAATCAAATTCTCTCCAAGAATTATAGCACAAAATCAATTCACCCTCTATTTCACCTCAAATAACTTGGAACCCAAAGCTTCCCAAAATCACCTATTTGACCACTACTACCCATTTGCCACTATACACTCTAAAAGATTTTATAAAACAAATCGATTATTTCTTTTTCAAAATAAAAGTGTAAAACAAAGAAGAGGGAAATAAAAAATAATTTTTAGCATCCAGAAAAAACGTTTACCACTCGTCGTAAGCACAAATCCAAGAGAAAATAATCGAATATCAATGACTCCGGAAAAGCAAAGACGAGACCACAGTTGAGACCACAGTTGAGAGCACATGTCTCACAAGAAGAGAATATCAAATCTTGACCAATAAGAATAAAATATTGCTATTGAAACACGGGAACCTCTTATGTAGCAAAAACAAAAAAAAGTTAAGCACACTTCAATAAGTTGCCGTGAGAGGAACATGAGTCTGACTCGATGTCTCGATCGATGGTGCAATAGCTGCCTCCCCAGTTAATGCTTCTACTTGGCCGATCAGGCCCAAATCAACAAAGGAACATCGCTCTGTTCTTCGTCTACCTTGGCTCGGCATACTCCTCACCGGTGCCCGATGGATGCCGGGGTCTAGGGCGAGCTGGGGCAGCCACCCGATCTCACCACATCGGACCGTCCGCCCTGCTCTCCCCCGAATCCGGTGACGTCTCCTCCCCTCGCCGATCTCCCACTCCTCACCACCAAGCGGCCATCCTCACAAGCCCATCGCCAATCTCCTACACCACCACCCCAACATTCCTCCTCGTGAGCGCAGCGCCGCCGCCGTCGAGCGCGGTCGACGTGCATGCCGCTACCACCCATGCCGCGGTTGCTCGGCTAAGGCGACAACCGGAGCATAGGGAGAAGGGTGGTTGCGTTGTGAGTCTCGTCATTGGGTCACATCGTGTGATCAACTCGGCTATGGCAAGGAGACCGGTCGAGTTGATGCAACGAGGCTGGCCGCAGCTCCTTCACTTTCGCCGTTCAGCAAAACCGGCGGGCTCGCGGGCCGCATTCTTTGTGATCGGCTTTGGGGGGTAGAATGCCACCACAGGGTGCTCGGCGTTGGCTTTGGGCGAGGAGCCGAGGACGACATCTGCAAAATCCAACTTTCTCGAGCCGACATTTTTTTAGATAATAGAAGAGAAAAAATATCCTCCAATCTCTACATCAAAAATACACACAGCCCACTCTCGAGCGGGCATGCGTGCTTTAGACTTGACGACGGCCAATCAGCAAGTAAATCTTGGCACGCAGCGACCCAAATTTCCACAAAAATTCCAGGTCTCCACACCTGCCATACGCGTACGCGAACGCGAACGCGAACGCGATACAGACTTGGTGAGGAAACTCGTCAAAAATGAGCAAATTGGACCTGCTGCTAGCCTAGCCGGTCAAGTCCTTCAATCGCCTGATCTCTTTTCGTCTTTGCACGATATTGCTCCTAGTGCACGACACGCATGTTGCCCCTAGAAATTGACGTCAACCGTGCATGCTGCGGTAGTAAGCAGTAACCGTGACTTTGATTAGGAACCGACAGTCTGATACGCACCGGTCCGTTTTGTTTTTTCTTCAGGGAGCCAATATACTGGACCTGCTGCTTAATTCTCACAGTTTAATATACTTCTCATGGCAACTTGTCAATTTGTTTTTGGAAGAAATAGCAACTTGCCATTTTCAATATTTCTAATTGATGTAACTAAGATGGTGGTTTCCCCCTCCAAAGCCAGCTGTTAGATTCTAGGTTGTCCGGATACCTGTACTACTCTATTGATCATTTGATCATATGCTGGAACATGTCGATCTGTTTCACTAGCTAGCACAGCGGGAGGCCGGCTCTTTGCCGAAAGTGCCTGCTGCACTGGTAGAAGGCGCTTTTGCTTTCGGCAAAGCCTTTGCCGAGTGCAACACTCGCAAAGAGCCTCCGACGATCCTTTCCGTAAAGGCCGCTTGTCGAAAGTGCCAAATTTCGCTTTCTAAGAAAGGCTTTGCCGAAAGTTTAAAAGCACTCTCAAGAAAGATTTACACTCGCAAAATGAAAATGCGTAAAAAAGCCAAAAATAATAGCAAAGTTGTCAACTACAAAGTTTCATAACTTTTCGAGATCTACAATTTTCATTTAGGAAGTTTTTCCATCCGAGGTCGTTTGAAAAATTCAATTTCAAATTTGAGAGATTCAAACGTAGTTTTGCATGATAAGATGATTTCAAATCAAAAGTTGTCAACTACATAGTTTCATAACTTTTGAGATCTACAATTTTCATTTAGGAAGTTTTTCCATCCGAGGTCTTTTGAAAAATTCAAATTTTAAAATTTTCTCGAAAGTGCCGAATACATCTTTGCCGAGTGCGAGAAAAAAGACACACTCAAGAAAGGACCTCTTTGCCGAGTGCCAAAAAAGGCACTCGGCAAAGGACCTCTTTGTTGAAAGTAGGCACTCGCAAATTTTTTTTGTTTTTTTGTTTTTTGCCCCATTATTTTTTGCAACCTTAATATATTATTTAAAACTCCATGTTCAAATTTGGGACAATTTTGACTTTTTTCTATATTTCGTTTTTTTTTTGTTTCATTGAATTTTATGGAATATTTCAAATTTGAGCTGAGGTGTATGGAATAATCGAATTTGGTCGTTCAAAAATGATATTCATGATATTTGGTGTATGTTGGTAGTATCGAGGAAATGACGGTACTGCTGAAAAGTGTATTTAAATTATATAAAATCCGACGAAGTCCGAAAATAGCTTGTCGGGTGTCGTGTTATCGATATAGAGTCTATGGTAAAAATTGAGAAGGTTTGAGCAAGTTGACGAGCGATGCCTAAAACCCGCATACATCTTTCTGACTTTGTTGTGAGTTCATGTGAGATGTCCGGTTTTAGGTATCCGACGTCGCAACTTGCTCAAACCTTCTCAATTTTTTACCATAGACTCTATATGTATAACACGACACCTCGACAAGCTTCGCCATTTTCGGACTTCGCTCGATTTTATATAATTTAAATACACTTTTCCCGCAGTACCTCGCCATGTTACGCCAACAAGATGCTCAAATTTCATGTGAGTTCCTCGGATACGGCCTCAACATACACCAAATATCATGAATATCATTTTTGAACGACCAAATTCGATTATTTCATGCACCTGCAGCTCAAATTTGAAATATTCCATAAAATTCAACTAAACAAAAAAACTAACGAAATATAGCAAAAAAGTCAAAATTGTCCCAAATTTGAACATGGAGTTTTGAATAATGGGAAGGCCTCACAAAAAAATGGGTCAAAAAACCCAAAAAAAATTTGTCGAAGCTGCTTTAAGATTCTAAGAAAGAGTCCTTGCCGAGTGCCGAAGTTGGCACTCTAAAAGGACCTCTTTGTCGAGTGTTAGACTTTGCCGAAAGTGCCACCCGCCCAAGACTCTAAGAAGAGTGGTTTCACGAGTGCCCGATTTTTGGCACTCGGCAAAGCTAGCTGGCACTTGGCAAATCTGCGTTCTCCCGTAGTGTAGCAGAAATCTAACTCCAGTAAGATCGTATAAAATAGCGATCCATATTTTTTAAAAGTTGCATAGTGATCCACGTCTTCAAATCTTCAGGATAGTTACCACCCTATAATGATTCTACATCCAAACCTACAACCTCGATCCTTGTCGAACAAAAACAATCCTAGCTATTCTGTTCAGGAATACATGATATTTTGAACATCGGCACGGTCTCCAACATACAAACTTGATCATTACTTTTTATATAAATATATATTTTTATGAATAATCTAATGATACCATTTTTCCTTTCCAACGTAATTGATTATTTGCCCTCTTCTGGTTGAAATGCCTGAGAATATACCACTATGGAACGATTTTACCCATCGTCTTCTTCCTTCCACTCTTCTCTTCATTTCCTCCTCTCTCTCTCCCTGTCTCTTTGGTGAATGTGGTTATCGGCTCACCGCACAGGAAGAAGAGGAGAGGGCAACAGCCATGGCGCCGGCAGGACGCGGCAGCCCGTAGGAGACTGTGGTTGGGAAGAGGTCGGGGAAGAGACAGGACACGACGGTGCCGGTCGGGGAGGGGCGGCGGCGCACATGGAAGGAGAGGCGGTGGTGCCAATCGAGGAGGCCACAATCGGGGAAGAAGAATGAAACAACCCGAAAATCTGGATTTTCAAAATTTTCAAAGCTTCTTTGTTTAAATTCGAAAACTTTCCCTTTTCAAAAACCCCATCCCAAAACCCACTTTCCTTTTCGGGCATTTTCGCCTTCCTCACCTAGAGTCGCCTCCTCCCAGGCGCCTTTCTCCTTCTTCCTCCCCATGCTATCGCGCCTCACGCCACCCTCCTCCTTCGCCTCCTCAGCCACCTCCACGCCACCTCGCCTCCGCCAACACCTTCCACTGTCTTCGTCGTGCCACCTCACCCCGCCACCTTACCTCTCCCGGCGCCGCCCAACCGCTCCCGGCCGCACACGTCGCCGCCACTACCGCACCGCCTCCCTGCTCCTACCACCTCTCACTGGCCTATAAAAGCCGCCCTAGGGCACCCTTTCTGCTCCATGCCCCACCTCCCCTTAGCGCCATCTTCTTCAACGTCGACGAATTTGAAGTTTCCCTGCCGCCTCCTTCTCTACCGAGGTGAGCTCCCAAGTGAAATTCGCCGCCTCCCTACCTCCCCTTCCCTCCTAACTCCGGCAATAGCTGCCCCTTACCACACCAAAGCTTCCTCCCACCTTCCCCACCCTCTACCTCACCAGAGCTCATCAGTGCCGAGCCTTCTTGCCGCGCCACCCACGACCGCCATGGTTGGCTCAACTCCGATCACTCGGAGCCCCAACTCCACCACCCTCGTGATCCTCTCCACCCCCTAATGCTTCTCCACCACTCGCCCTGACCGGAGCACCGCCCTAGCACCACCACCATCGTCCCTTGCTCCGGCCGGCCGCCACCTGCGCCACCGCCCCATTCCCAAGCCTCCTCTACCCTACCCAAGCCCAAAAATGGAATCCCCTTGTGTCAGTGGTGCTCACTGCACCCTCCCACACCGCCGCCGACCACTACCATCATCGAATCATCACATCGCCACCAAAGTAGCCGAAAGCAATCAAGGTCGTCTGGGCTAAAAGGCCTAGCCTTTTGGGCCTGTAGCTCACCACAGTGCTGGGCTCAACCTAGTACTGTTCCAAATGCGGCATTTAATGTTCACTCATTTTGGCCTCTACTATTCATTAACCAAAGCACTGCTCACAACCCCAAAACAGTAAAATAATTATTGTTCATTTTTAGAAAAGTATTACTGTTCACTACCTGAAAATAGTGATTCCTATTACTGTTCGCTAACCCATTTTTGTACATAAATAGTAATTTAGCACTATTCATTATCCGACACCTCTCACCCCAAAACCCTAATTTGATATCTTATATCTGTTTCGACCATTTCGAGTCCGTGAATTCATTTCTCCATTCTGTTTAGTCCAATTAAAGACCAAATAAATTCCTACCACTCCACTACATCGTTCTCTTTGATTCTTTTTGAATTTATTTACTTGCATGTTGTTCCCAGCTCATTCCTTGTCGAGCCGGATTTTATTTGGATTATTTTATTTCTTTTCACGCTAGGTCACAACTTTGACGACTAGACTCCAGAAGACGCAGGACAAGACTAGTATCTAGAAGAATTTGTGTAAGCAGGCAAGTCGCATTCCTTGATCATTTTGAGCCTATAATTCATATATTTGTATTATTACTTTCATTACTGTATTTATGCTAATTACTTTAATATTCAAATAATACTTTGAATGCCATGATAAATAGATAAATCATGTTACCCCACAAACAAACCGACCTAGCACTTGTAGGCTATATTCATCTTGACAAGTTTACATAAAAGGGGGATTTCAGAATTTGCCCTCACGAGATAGTTGGATTTCAGATTTTTGCCCCCCATGTGTCTATGACATGTGGGTCCAAGGCATTACTCCCTAGCTTAATACACTGCTCTTTCAATTGAATATCTACAGGATGTCAACTACTGTTGTGTGACAGAGCAAGAGGAATTGGGGTGGAACAAGAGTGATTCAGAGGGACACTCATTGGTCTACATAACCAGTATGGACCCGTCAAATTTTGGAATACGATTCCATCATAATCGATGGTCTCCGAGGGTCAGATAGATTAAGACTTACTAGGTAGAGACTAAAAAGGTTGAGCAGTGAAAATACTTTGTTATCTCAACTCAGTCGCACGCTATCGTGTTACGTGTATATTGATCAGACAGTATGAGTTTGATGTATCTTGTGGGTAAAGTTGGGCAACTCTGTAGAGTATATATATAAAGGTATTCGAATACGCCGTACTTCCGGTTAATGAAGCTGTGTTAATGGGTGATTCCAATATAGAGGCATAAGTTGAGTTTTTGATATGTCAAGTTGGTTTGTGCAATTGTTGAGAAACCCCTGATGTTATTATTTATTATTATTTTTACTATTTTAAAGATAAACTGCTTTAAATACAAAATACATCCACATATGCCTGTTATGGTAAAACTGTACCATTCTTTTGATAATCCTAGCATGTAATTAATTAGGATTTCTATGTGGCTTGTTGAGTACGGTAGTAGTATTCATTCTTGCAATATCTGCAAAATATCTACAGAGGAAACCTGAAAAAAAAATACAGAGGATCATATTGAGCAGGATTTTGGTGGACCCCTGGACGACAGTGATTACTGCTATTAGGTATCGACCGCGGTCAAACGTGGTTGTGGTTTGAAGTTCTTTTGGTCTTGTATTATATTAAATTTGGGATTGGATGCCCGTATCAGGTTAAAACTGGCTATTAAGCCTTACTCTTTTATAATAAAAGTCTGGTTTTTGTTATAATCGAAAGCTTGCTTGAGATGCTGTTTACTTCGCAACTGCACATCCTAAACGGTTGTGAAGAGTTTAACGGTCCCGAAAATCAGAGTTGTTTCAAAGAAACCGAGGAAGAGACGGACATGGCAGTACCGGTCGGGGAGGGGTGGCAGCATACGTGGAAGGGAAGGCGACGGCATAGGAAGGGATGAGCAGAGAGAGGCGACCGGTGATGGCTGCCATAGCCGATGAGGTTAGGAAGACTATTTTGTTCTTATCCAAAGGGCTTTCTTGCTGCTTTCAATCATCAAGTTGAACCCTTCAAAAAAAATCATCAAGCAGAAGGTGCGCCTTAATTACCGTATCAAAGTTGCCATTTCACGGTACATAGAGAGCTCGCCATTGGTGCATCGATACAGAAAGTCAAGCAGGTTTCATCAGGCGGCTTCCCGTTTCCATCATCGCCATAAACGAGACATCGTAATCGAATGTGGCTGCTGGTATGATGATGATCATCTCCGTTATCTGTTCTCCTCTGAACTGAATTATTTGGACCTAGCAATTAAACGACGACGGCTTGCAACTTTCTCGCGAGGTGCCAGCGGCGGTACGCTTGGTTACTGAGGAGAACGGAGAACTGAACTCGAATGCAGAGAAACGAATCAGGACGGAGCCTGTCGTGTGGTGTCCCCATCGTTGATGTTAATCAATCTACAGCTGGTTCTGCTTTCTGAACAGTGAGAACGTGCTGAGCAGCCACTGTATGCCCTGAAGTCTTAACAGTTCAGGGTGTTAGCTTTCGTTTCGAGAAATTTTACGGTACATTCTACCGGTAGTATATGATGATAGTATAAATCAAATATAATCATTCATTTATTAAGAGCATAATAGACTTTTCTTTGTATTTATAATTTTTTTCGTGAGGGTATTTTAGACTTTTCCAACTAGGTTGAAAATATTACTTATGTGTCATATGATCCCACATGGGCAATTACAATTCTACCCTCTTGAGATTCTACTGCTCATACATCAGGTGTAATATAACTAAACCCTAAATAATCTGAACTATTAGATCAAAAGAATAGATAGCTCGTATTAAATTGAGTGCATGGTAGAAGAACTCTTGGTTTCGTATGCATATCAAGATGGATTGGTCACCGAAGAAATGTCAAGATGATAGCTGATCCACAACAGAATTAGCCCTAGGACATGTGCAAACTCAAAAGCTTCTAATTTTTTGTTAGTAAACCGCATATCAAAATTTCCTTTTTTTATAAGAACACGACTGGTTTTCTTATGAAAACTTTTATGTTTTTGAAAGTTATTTTTCAAATCCTGAAAAAAAATTCCACAATAAACCCACCTAATATGCTCAAACCGTTAACCACAAGACACCGATGCCTTGCCAATTGGACAATTAATGTGGTGTTCATGGGAATCTTAACTGTGACAATTAACTGTTTAGAGTAGTTCTTAAAATTCGCTTTGGCATTGTTCCCATAAAATCAAGATGTACCTGCATTGATCTCGGCGCGTACTCGAGAGAAGTTGAGAGCCAAAGCTTGGTCCAGCCAGTGCGGTACTCCATTGCAAATCGTATCGATCGCCGGAAGAAGCAAAATAGCCGAATGCAGATGGTAGCAGCCGCCATGACATTGATGGGATCACAGACATGCATATCACCGAGCAATACTCGTATTCGTATGGAGCGGCTGTTAGCTGCAGTCTGCAGATAAGATCGCCAATCTACTTTAAAATCTGTCTTTTTTTTTCCCCACTTTCAGGAAGATCACTGTAGCACAGCAGCTGAATCGAAAGGTTTCTTCGCCATATCTAGAGTATGTACAATAGCTTGTATCTTAGAGTTGTCTTTAAAGGTTATGACTTATCTACAGACAATCTTAAAAACAATATCTTTAACGATTTATCTATAATATCATTTATTTTCATCACAACTTCTCTCTTACACACTTATCATTTGCGATGGTTTGCATACTAAGTTTATCTTTTATATAAGAGATACCACCTTCTCTATCTTTTCACATCATCTCTCCTCCGACTATAATTTTAAGTGACATGGCATGTAAGAGACGACTGAGGTGGTCACTATTGGAGTTGCCCTTAGTGAGATAAATCTATGTCGCTCCAAAAAAAAAGAGATCACTGGTTTATTAATTAATATATAAAAAAATAATATGATTCTAGAGAGCCACCGCGTTAAAGAGAAAAACAGCCCATAAAACCGAGTGAGTTTTATTATTTGAAAAACAGCACATAAATGTGGCAATTGCAAATAAATTTTATAAATTTGTGTATAAATATAAATGAGTAAGAAACAAATAGAAAACGTTAAAACTAGTGGTTGCATAGTCTTTTGCCATCAATTCTCTCTTTCAAAGTTTTAGGAGCTAACCTCCTACCAAAAGATTCCCTTAGCCAACTTTAGATTCTCGTATGAGTGTATTATTAGAGATTAAGAGCAGGAGCTAAAAAAATAGAATATGGAGCTCTACCAAATATTCCTTAGCGAGACAATTCTATGTCACTAAAAAAATTACCGGTTTATTAATTAATATACTGAAAAATAAAATGATTATGGAGAGCCACCGCATTAAGAATTTTTTTTTATTAATTAACCTTTTTAAAATTTTATTTTAAAGTTAGCTCCAACGCACTTTATTTCCAATTTTGACCTCTTTGGTCACGTTATGGGTGGTGACGTGACAAAACAACATTGTCACGCGTAAGGATAAGTTCCCAAAATAGCACTTTTTGTCACGCCACTGGTTGTGGCATGACCAAATAACATTGTTACGCTACTTCCAGTGGAGTGACAAGAGTTTGGCCAGAAATGGACTGGCGTGACAGTGTTATTTTGTCACGCCACGGATACTGGCGTGATCAAAGAGGATCAGAATTGGAAATAAAGTACGTCGAGGGTTAACTTTAAAATAAAATTCAAAAAAAATTAATTAATAAAAAAATTTCCCGCGTTAAAGAGAAAAACAGCACGTGAACCGAGTGGGTTTCCGTCGTTGATTTCTTCGACTGTCCTTGTCCTTTCAGTACATATATTTGTTCCGGGTTAAACGCCCTCCCCCTTTCTCTCTCAGTCAAATCGAAACTGCTAGTAGCAGTAGCAACCATCCACTTCATGCTCCTGTGCAGAACTCAACAACCCTGAAGAAAAAACAATCGCGGGAAGGAAGGAGCAAGTGTGCAAAACCGGGCAGGGGAGAAAACCCAGGCGGCTACGCGGATCCTTCGTCGGCTGATTTCCGCCTCCGTTTTCGTCGACGACCGGTCACTCGGTCTTGGACCACGCGCCCCCCTTGCCTCGCAACTTGGACTCGCGCGGCGCCTCTGCCCCTCTGCCCGATCTCGATCCTACTCCCTATATATGTGCGCCCCCAAGCTGCCTCCAAGGTCCAACCAACTGAGCCCGAAGTAATCACGAGTGCTTCCCTCATCGCGTGTCCTCCTCTCCCTGCAGCGCGCAGTCGGTACGTGAACCATGGAATTCTTGCAATGAAGCGTGTCCTGTGCGATCGTTGCTCTGTTTCCTGGTTGTTGTCTTCTTTTTTTTTGAGTTTCTTGCTGTGGCCGGTGATGCTTGTGAGGAGGATTTTTGTGGCTTGCGATGTTTCTTGGCTTTGCGATCTTCTTTCTTCTTGGCTCTGCATGGAGCAGCTTGGTGAAAACAATGGTTGTTTTTTTGGTTTCTTGGGGTTGTGGTTGATGCATTTCCTGAGGTGGTAATAAGATTGGGGCTTTAATTTGTCTTTGTTTGGAGTCTGGACAGAATCCCCTCCCCCTTATCTGTCACAGTGTACGGTGTAGTACCTACTTGTGAATCGTGATAAGACCAAACAAAAAAGCAGTCCGCAAAAATTTCCCTTTTTTTGGATTCTGTGCGTTCTGTGTGTGTGATTTTATTCAAACTCTGTCTCTGTCCGCTACAATTTGCAGAAGCTAACCTGACTCTGAACCAACCGTCTCCACAAGAGGGAGCGAGCCGTGAGATGACTCTGAGGTCACTCGACACAGAGCGAAGCCGCCTCCTCTCACCGAAGCCGCAGAGCCCCAGAGATGCATGCCGCACGTCGCTGAGGTCGCCGAGGGTCACCTGCCGGAGCAGCCCGTCCAAGAAGATGGCGCGCGGCAACGCCCTGGAGAGGTCGCTCAGCTTCAAGAACTGGGAGGAGGCCGCCGCGGCGGACGAGCCAGAGACGGCTGGCCGGTGCATCAACGGACCGAGGCCCGGGAGCCTTGTGTTGCAGAGCAGCAGCCCCAGGAACAGGCAGCGCGAGTCCCCACGATCGGCGCCGGCTGTGCTCGAGTTCATCTACCCGAGCCCGCGGTGCGAGCTCGACGAGGCGGCAACCAAGGTGCAGAAGGTCTTCAAGGGCCACCGGACGCGGCGGAGCCTTGCGGACTGCGCCATTGTCATCGAGGAGCTCTGGTAAATACAACACACGTACATCATACACGCTTTGCTTTAAGGTTTCAATATGCTTTCAGGTTGCTCATTTAGAGTTAGATCTTGACTTGTTTTGCTGTGTTTTCAGGTGGAAGGCCTATGATTCAGCTTCCCTGAACATCAAATCCATTTCGTTCTTCGACGAGGCGAAGCAGGAGACGGCGGCTTCCCGCTGGTCGAGGGCGGGGAAGAGGATCGCCAAGGTCGGCAAGGGACTCTCCAAGGATGAGAAGGCCCAGCAACTAGCACTGCAGCACTGGCTCGAAGCTGTGAGTTCCCTTGCTTCAGAAAACCTCATGCTTTTGTTGTCTCCAAATCATCAAATGATACTGATGTGCTCTATCTTTGTGCTACTTTAGATTGACCCAAGGCACCGCTACGGGCACAATTTGCACCTGTATTACGATATCTGGTCTGCGAGTTCCAGCACTGAGCCGTTCTTCTACTGGTAGGCACTCATGTCTGAAGCAACGCCTCACTTCCTCTGACAAAGCTTCCTTGTTGAGTGCAATCAGAGGTTGCTCTTGTTGATCCTGACAAATTGTTCTTTCTTTTGTGTTTTCAGGTTGGATATTGGAGCCGGGAGAGACCTTCATCACCTGAAGTGTCCAAGAAGCAAGCTGTATTCCCAATTGATCATGTACCTGGGACCAGTACGTGCCCTCAACATCCTTTTCCTCTCAAAATATCTGAGTTCTACTTTGGCTGTGTTAGTAGTCTATAAATTTACAGATACTTATCAATCTAAATGTTATTTTGATCGCAGAACGAGAGGGCTGCGTATGAAGTTATTGTGGAGGAAGGGAAGCTGCTGTATAGGCAAGGTGGAGTTCTTGTGAACACCACTGAAGATTCCAAGTGGATATTCGTATTGAGCACAACGAGATCATTATATGTCGGACAGGTAGTTAGTATGTACTATCCTTCTGTTTTCTTTTAGCAGTTCTGCGTAATACATGCTATGTTAAGATGAATCGATCCTAAGTGTATTTTTCTCTTGTGAGCAGAAGAAGAAGGGTAAATTTCAGCACTCGAGTTTCCTAGCTGGGGCAGCTACAACAGCTGCTGGAAGATTGGTTGCCAAAGATGGTGTTCTTAAGGTAATTTTCTACAGACTTAAAACCAACTATTTAAATTACTTCTGTATTCATCTTACCATGTTTCAAGTTCTGAGTAGACTAAAATCATTTTTCTTTCAGGCAATATGGCCATATAGCGGTCACTACCTCCCAACAGAAGAGAACTTCAGAGAGTTCATCAGTTTCTTGGAGGAGAACAGTGTTGATCTAGCCAATGTCAAGGTAAATTTACCAGCAAACATATTTTATATCTCGATAACCAACAAGTTTCCAGGAATGTTTTCTGATGAAAAACTCTAATGCATTTTCAGAGATGTTCAGTCGATGACGATGAGTACCCATCATTCAAGAAGACCTCAGATCAGCCACCAGAGGAAGCTGAGAAGCCTACTGAAGTGACACATGATGAGACCCTGGACAACTCACAAATTGAACTACCTGAGGTAGACATTGTGAAGGAAGTGGTTGTCGACGTTGTTGAGGACTCCGAGATGGCACTGAAGATGGCCAGCCGCCCGTCATTCAATTGGGCAACCCCGGCTGGCGCGCGCATTGGCTGTGTCCGGGACTACCCAGCTGATCTCATAAGCATGGCTCTTGAGCAGGTCAATCTTTCACCTAGAGTGGTGCCCTCTCCAAATGCCAATAGGCTACCGATACCTTCTCCTCGCCCGAGCCCAGGGATCAGGATGTCACCTAGGCTGCAGTACATGGGTCTTCCGACTCCCACTGGTTGCAAGCTCCCAATCCGGAGCCCGGAGATCAGGAGGTCTCCTAGGCAGCAATTCATGGGCTTTCAGGCACCCGCAGTGGCCCTCACACTCCCCCCCAAGCACAAGGCCAAGTGATGTGATGGCATTGTTCATGCTGCGGTCTCGCAATATGGCACTGCTGATATTCAAGCTATAACAGCATTTTTTTAATTATAGCTAGATCAGAGAACAGTTTCTCCATATGTTTTGTTCTTTAATTGTGTACCAACATTCTTTAGTATGTTCATCTTGTTCTTTGACCTGAGGTGCATCCACTGCACAGTGTAAACTACAAGCTGTATGTCTAGTCTGAAGTCGCAAATTTTCAAGTACAGTATGTAACTGCAGATTCTTTTGAATAAACGATTGTTTTCTTCACCATTGTCTGTGAAGTAATTCTTATGTTCAAAGATAGTCTGAACTCATGTTTGCCAATGGCAGCAAGCAGATACTTGTACTTGCAGAACAACTATTCAGTCTCCCTGAACCCGTTTTCCATTACGAATAGGAACTGCAGCTTAACTGCAAGATGATAAATAAAGCACTCATAAAGGTAAAGGAAAATAAAATCCAACCTCCTCAAAAGGGAAAGGCAAATCCCTACAGGTCAATTCAACTCTGTGACCTGGAAAATCTTGGCTCAACGTAGCAGCAGCCAGAAAAAAATGGCTGGAGAAGAAATGGGCGCCTAGTTAAGAGTTTCTGACCTCTCCTTCCGACGAGGATATAATAATCCTCAATTAATTAAATTATTTATCTGTAATATTTATTATAGATGATAATGTCCTTTATACAACCTTCAAGGATACCCCCTCAGTATCAACATTGAGGGAGATTATAAACACCTATTGATCGTAAATTCTTCTATGACTACCTATTGATCGTAAGTTCTATTACGATCATCTCATAGTCGTAAGCTTTACTACGACCAAGTCATAAACCTCTATTTCCGACATAACTGCAAGGCGATGTAAGGGAGCTATGTCTCTAACAATAACCGCTATTGAACGTGCGCATTGCATCAAACGTTAAAACACCTCTTGACATAGATAACTGACACCCTTTCATGCGCTATATAAGGAGTAAAGTCGGTGGACAGAGAAAGATGATCAAGAGATTCGACAAGGACGACAAGAGACAAAAGTCATTAAGCCCTAGTTTGAGTAACATTCTCCTTGCTGTAAACACAATCAATACAGTAATACAGGAGTAGGGTTATTATTCTACCAGGAGAAGTTCTCGTGTTTTTTTTCTGTGTAGTTTTCGCTCTAGGAGAGTCCATGCATTCATTCATAAGATCGATACTAAACCATCGACATCTTTATTTCTTAGTTTGGCGCTTTGCTTCTTAGATGGAACAGTGCAGTGGCAACTGGCAAGATGACGAGTTGATTTGACTTGAGCGTCAACTTGTTGCAATTGAACTTTGGAGCATGACATCTCTGAAGTCAAATTCCGCGTCCCTATTCCATCTTTTTGTGTGATGACTTGTTGTGGTGTTGAAACTTGTTTTGTCCATTCTTCTGAAGCTTCCCACTGGTTAGAATGACCAAAGAGCTCACAAATATCTCAAACTTATCTAATCTTGACGAGTTTTGAAGTAGGAAACCGGAGGTTTGGGTACTTTTCAAGCCTGAATTTTCTTGTTTAATTAAAGTTTGGACATTTGGAGGAGTAGAACCTAAAATCCTCTGTTGTTTCATCACAAAATTCACAATGTTTTGGATTAGCTCTTTGAATCGCCTTTGCTTTGGAAGTTGAACATGGGCTCCTACCAAGTACACCTACCTACCAAACAGTCACAGTTTCCTCATAATGTTCACATGTCAATGCTGTAGCTCTTATTATTCTTTGTTCTATAGTTGTTGTTTCAGAGTTCAGACGCTTATGTTGTTTGTTTCTTTTTTAAGGATATAAATTTTATGTTTGACCATTGAACCTTTTCGCAATGTTGTTGTGAATGCGCACCTAGTTGATCGAGCGACACCTTGAGAAGTACAAGCCATATTGTTAGACGATTATCCTGGATTTGTCTGTCTTGTCACCTGATCTCATCATCTCAACGTGTCGACGTAGGAGAGATTGCCTAATGCATACGCGTCCTTGCTAACAAGGAGCGGTCCAAATTTCAGGAGCACAGGTCAAGGCATTTGGTTGCATTTCTATCAACCAAAGTGTAGTACATCGACTGAATCATTTTTACTGGCTCTAGAAACTTGGAAAGCGATAAATTTAAAATAGTGTAGTTCAGAACTTCAAATAGTACTACAGATGGATTTACGTAGTAGCGCAAATAAACTGCAAGGTGAACGAATTCCCATCACATGAATGTGGCCAGAGCATGACAATCTCACTTGCATTAGACTTATTATAGAAATTTTGGATAACAGAGAACATGCCAGATAAATCATTATCATAGAATTCGGAGACGCATACAATATAGTTGAGTTGCACAAATTTGTGCCACGGGGATACAAGCACAAGCTCCAGAGTGGAAATGATATCATCGAGCTGCAACTGGAGGCCTTATTCTGTTACACAGTAAAATACATATCCCCAACACCAATTTTGCCTCCAACACCCGCAGCCAATGTCTTGAACTGCCTTTGCGCATGCAGTAGGTGTGATGATGCTAACAAGTAAACAAAATCCTACATGGCATGAGTTTATAGTTGATATTAGAAGAAAGACACTAGATAAAAAAAAGGGGGTATGACCCTAAGACACTAGATAAAAAAAAAAGGGTATGACCCTAAGAGGCGGTTTGTGCTGCTTGCAAGTTCTGCGATGCATCAGCAGTCTGGAAGTAATCTTGCAATGCAAGAATCTCAACTGATTTGTTCTTCAAGCTCTTGATGGCGTCCATGGTAGCGCGTGCCCCATCCACGGTCGTGATTATCGGGACCTTGTAGGCCAGGGCCAGCCTGCGCAGTTGGAGCCCATCTTTTGAGTCAAGGGCATCGCCTGAGCTTGTTATCACCATGACCTGTATCTGACCATTCTTAAGCATATCTCTGGCGTTTGGTCGCCCCTCATGTATTTTTAGAACTGGCTCCACTGGGATGCCCTCCAGCTGAAGTACTTTGGCAGTTCCAGATGTGGCGACAATGTTGAAGCCAAGTTCCCGGAACCCTCGTCCAATTTCAGCAAGGTGCCGCTTTGTCAGGTCATTTAGGCTAAGGAACACAGCGCCACTTAAAGTGAGCTTCTGTCCAGCAGCAATCTGTGCCTTAGCGAATGCGCCAGAAAACTCATAGTCAATGCCCATGACCTCCCCGGTGCTGCGCATCTCTGGTCCAAGAAGAATGTCACAGCCTTGGAATTTTTCAAATGGAAGAACAGCCTCCTTGACAGAAACATGCTTAGGAACCACTTCTTTGGTAAACCCAAGCTCTAACAGGGTCACTCCAGACATGACCAGAGACGCATATTTAGCCAACGGATGGCCAATTGCTTTTGAGACAAAAGGGACTGTGCGTGAAGCCCGAGGATTTGCCTCAAGCAGGAACACCTCACCAGAAGTAGTGATAGCATACTGGCAGTTCATGAGCCCACAGACATTGAGACGCTTTGCTAGCTTCGTGGTCCATGAACGGATAATTTCTAAGCACTGGGCTGAGACTGTTCTAGTGGGAAGGGAACAGGCTGAATCGCCAGAATGTATACCAGCCTGCTCAATATGCTCCATAATTCCACCAATCACAACATTCCCAGCTGAGTCAGCCAATGCGTCAACATCAATTTCAATTGCATCAATTAGATATTTATCCACCAAGACAGGTTGCTCCGGATCTACTTGCACTGCTGTTGCAAGGTACTTGATCAGTTTCTCATCATTGTAGACAATCTCCATTGCTCGTCCGCCAAGCACATACGAGGGCCGGACCACAACAGGGTAGCCTACTTCTGAGGCAATTGACAATGCATCAGACTCGCTTCTTGCAATCCCTCCTTTAGGTTGCTCAATCCCAAGCTCTTCAAGGATTGCATTAAATCTTTTTCTGTCCTCAGCGGCATCAATAGAATCTGGTGATGTTCCCCACATCTTCACAAACCCTGTGCCTGAAGCAGATACCAGCTTATTCTCCTCTAGATAGCGTTGTATAGGAAGGGCAAGCTTTAGAGGAGTTTGCCCTCCAAACTGCACAATTATACCATCTGGGCGCTCCAAATCAATGACATTTGATACATCCTCAACTGTCAATGGTTCAAAGTACAAACGGTCGCTGGTATCATAGTCAGTTGAAACTGTCTCCGGATTGGAGTTCATCATTATAGTCTCGTATCCAGCCTGACAAGGAAAAAAAGATGTCTCATCAGCATTATATATATATAAGAGGGCTTATAACAGAATGTAATTGTCTATAAAACTTGTAATGTAACCATGCTGGCTTAAAAATAATCCATGGTCATTTATAAGAATATAAACAGCACAACTGACGGAAGAAAATGAAAAAGGAGGAAATAAATGAAGCAAGAAATAAACCTCTCGGAGCGCAAATGAAGCATGACAACAGCAGTAATCAAACTCGATACCCTGGCCTATCCTATTGGGCCCACCACCCAATATCAACACCTTCTTCCTATTAGTTGGAGCTGACTCGCATTCATATTCATATGAAGAGTACATGTAGGGGGTGTTGGCTTCAAACTCAGCAGCACAAGTATCAACACGCTTGTATGTTGGAGTGACACCTAATGCCAAACGCCTCGCTCTCACATCGCTTTCTGAAGAAGATGTCGCAAATGCAATCTGCTCGTCACTAAAACCCCTCCTCTTCACTTGATAAAAGTCATCTTTTGACAACTGATCTAGGTTCCTTGAAATAAGGAACTGCTCGACATCCACTAGCTCCTTGAGTTCCGTAAGGAACCATTTATCAATGAAGCTAATTTCATGGACATCTTCAACCCTCATGCCTTTCTTGAAGGCTGCATAAATAGCATGGATACGATCCGGATTAGGTACCCGTAAGCTATATTTTAACTTTTCCCAGTCCCAGTCAAGTTCCTTGATGGGCGCACAACCCCATCCTGCAAAGCCAGTCTCCAATGAACGGACAGCTTTCTGGAAAGACTCCTGGAAGGTCCGTCCTAGTGCCATTGCCTCACCAACAGACTTCATCTGTGTGGTTAGTATTGGCTCGGAACCAGGGAACTTCTCAAATGTAAATCGTGGTATCTGCATAGTAAATACAGTAGATTAGCTGAGCTGCATTAACAGTACAAGTACAACTTTCGAATGATGAACGACGTGAATAACATGTCTGAAGTATCAACATGGGTTTGTAATACAAGCAACAAATATGCTGGTTTTCACATTATAAGTGATTAGATCATTATTTGCTTCTGCGAGAGCATATTCCAACTTGCAGATGTTTAAATGCAGCAAGAATAGTCAAGTACTATGCTGCAGACAACAAGAGATGATATCTAAGAAAATAGCTATGATATGTAGATAAATTTACAGATACAGACAATGCCCTTGATCTCAGGTTATGCTTTACAGATTGAATATCCGGCGGAGGTAGGAAGTAGTAATGCAATAATCAGAATAGTCAATATGCAGTGCTCCAAGATATGCGCACAAAATAGGAAGTTAGGAACACAATTGATTGTGACGTTTTGGGTCCTTATTTGACTAATATGTGAACAAGAAGATGTTACTGTTGCTTGGCTAAAATGACAATGAAGCAACACAGAGTAAACCATGCAATAAAGGGTAACTGCATAAGTATATGCTAACAAAATGGTAGTTTGTTTTAAGTCGAATAAACAAAAACCCTATTGTATTACTAACAGGTAGATGCCAGTGCATATGCCACAATTCGTTTAACCTAACATATTCGATACAGACATGGCAGGAAACACATGATAAGCAATTGGACTTATCCTGCTCAATTATCTTTATATTATACTTACCAAATCATCATTAGCAGTTGATAAGTGATAATAAGGAGTGCACACAGGATATACAGAATAAGTTCATTATTGTGGTCAAATCTGTGAACAGTTGCCGGTTGCAGCAAGCTTCATTTACACAATTCTTCTAAGTAAGCTAGCATACTCAGGGGTCAGGAGATACAGAATTAGTTCATTTACTGTTGCAAGTTGCAGCGAGCTTCATTTACACAAATCAAAGTAATTTCGCATGCTGCTAATTAATGTGGGATGGGATGTTGGGATGCAAACATTACACAGAAAAACCAAGTAATATTGCCCCAAGAAAGCTGAGAAACAGAGATAAAAATCGTACCTTTGTGACCACATAGTCAATGGAGGGCTCAAAGCTAGCAGGAGTCTTCTTTGTGATATCATTTGGAATCTGGTCCAAAGTATAACCTATCGAGAGCTTCGCAGCCATCTTGGCTATCGGAAACCCTGTTGCCTTCGATGCAAGAGCCGATGACCTCGACACCCTGGGGTTCATCTCAATCACCATCACCTCCCCGTCTGCAGGGTTCACTGCAAACTGCACATTTGAACCCCCGCATTCCACACCAATCTCCCGGATGATGGCCACCGAGTAGTCCCTCAGCCTCTGGTACTCCTTGTCGGTGAGAGTCTGCGCAGGCGCTACCGTGATTGAATCCCCTGTATGCACGCCCATGGGGTCGATATTCTCAATCGAACAGATGATGACCACATTGTCGGCCATGTCACGCATCACCTCCAGCTCGTACTCCTTCCACCCTAGCAGGGACTTCTCCACAAGCACCTGCTGCGTGTGTGACGCGGCAAGGCCAGCCCTGCAAATGTCTTCGAACTCCGCCCTGTTATATGCGATGCCTCCCCCAGTGCCACCAAGCGTGAACGCTGGGCGCACAATCAGCGGGAACTCCCCAATGTCCTCCGCGATGTCGAGGCACTCCTCGAGCGTGGTGCCGATGCCTGAGGGCGGCGTCTTGAGGCCGATTCGGTCCATGGCCTGCTTGAACAACTGGCGGTCCTCTGCGGCACGGATGGCGGGGAGGGAGGCGCCGATGAGGCGCACGCCGAGCCGGTCGAGCGCGCCGGAGTCCGCGAGCGAGACGGCGAGGTTGAGCGCGGTCTGGCCGCCCATGGTCGGGAGGAGCGCGTCGGGGCGCTCGGCGGCGATGATGCCTTCGACGAGCGGCGGCGTCATGGGGCCGATGTAGGTGCGATGGGCGAGGTCTGGATCGGTCATGATGGTGGCCGGGTTGGAGTTGACGAGCACCACCTCGTAGCCCTCCTCGACGAGCGCCTTGCACGCCTGCGTGCCCGAGTAGTCGAACTCGCACGCCTGCCCGATCACGATGGGGCCCGCGCCGAGAATCATGATCTTCTTCACGCCGGCGAGCTTGCCGGCCTTGGTCGGCGCCGCGGGGAAGCGGCGCGCGGTGACGACGGAATCTTGGGCGGCGGCGCTTGCTCCGTCGGGGGAGGCGGAGAGCGCGCGGCGGGAGAGGCCGTGGTGGCGGCGCGGGACGGGGAGGTGGGAGCGGGATAGGAGGGTGTGGCGGTGGGCGTGGGAGGGGGAGGGGCGGAGCTGGGACGGGGAGGAGAGGGAGGTGGCCATGACGGCGGCGGCGATGAGGCGTGAGAGAAGGTTGGGAGGAGAGGCGGCGGCGAGGTGGGGGGTAGAAGGGGAAGGGATAGGAAGGTAGGGTTTTTTCTTTTTTGTAGGGTAGGGTAGGGATGAGAGGGCCGGTAACGGTAAGGAAGGGTTTAACGGGTTTAACCCCGACCGAGCCCTCCGATTTTCTTTCCATAGCTGGTTTCAAAATTCAAATCACAAGTCTTCTACTACCTCCTAAAACAACTCGATTTTTCTAATTTCAAACCATAAAACTAAGCCTAAACCCCCCTTTTTTCTTGAGTTTTTCCGAAATAAGTGAATATCAAAACACGTATTTGGTGCATATTTGAGGCCCAATTTTTCCGCGGGAGTTACAAGTTTGTTTATTACCAAATTCACAGCAATATAACAGTGGACAAATTTATAACTTCTCCTAGTAGACGATTTTTAAAAAATATATATTATTAATTTAAAAGATAATTATAAAATTAAATAGTCGAATTTTTTTTACAAAACTAGGCGCTCCTGTCGCCATTCCAATTGGCGACAGGGACCTCAACGGTACCCAAAGCTCCATGCCGCTAGTTGAATTGGTGATAGGTCCCTGTCGCCAATTCAAATGACGACATTGATCTTTAATTTTTAAATTTTAAAATTTGGAAAACCGTTATTTTTTAATTCCTCTCCACTCCTTTTGTACTGAGTATTTCCGAGCACATATTTTATCGACAAATCACACTGATATTATATAACATTCAACACAGCGTCATGGCATCTTTTGTCGATAAATCAAAATTTCTACTGACTATTTCCGAGCACATTTTTTGTCGATAAATCACAATGATATTACATAACATTCAGCGCAACGTTGTCACATACTTTGTGGACAAATCACACTGATATTACATAACATTCAGCACAACGTCATAACACCTAGTTTTTTACAAATCAAAGTGATATTACAAAGCATTGTGCACCACATATTTCAACTGGACGAACATTTCTCGTGGTCGCGACCTCAACATCTGCCATGTGGACCGCCTCAAGTGGGGCGGTCGGATGAGGTCCCCGCGGTGACGTCCGGACTGCCGATGTCTTTTTCGTCCTGTGGATTTCTCGTAGGATATTTCTTGAAGATGTGCCCAGACTCCCTGCAAATAGAGAACTTCTTCGAACGACGCCCAGCTTCTGCTTCGTTCATGTCGTTCCTGATGCGTTGTACCTGTCGCCGGCCAACCTTTCCCTTAAGCCTATCAATGTTCGCGGCCCAGATAAGTTGGTCCCAGGTCGGATGGCCGGTGAAATGGCCAACCATGGCGTAACCATACATCTATACACTCCAGGTTTGCATCACCACCTCCTTGTTGAAATAATCAGAGAGGTACTACCCGGGATGCTGCGCCACCATCGAACATGCGGCCATGAAAAGTGCTTCAAACTTTCGCTGGTGGTTCTGGTTGCACAGTCACTTGAACAGGTTCATCACGTCCTTGTTGCGGAACTACTTATAGAAGTTTGCACCCAAGTGCCTCATGCGCCACCTGCTCTGTAGACCTGCCTATGAAAGTAGTTCATTCTATCCTTGTTGTAGCTGAGTTATTGCACTCAGCAAACCCACATGTCGATCACGTATGATGCATACGTTAGGATGGCCCTGTACAATAGAAATCTTCAATTTCCTCCGGAACCGCAACCAGTTGTCCGTGTTCTCACTTTCAACGAAAGCGAATGCCACGGGAAGAACTTGATTGTTCCCGTCCGTCGTTACTGCAGTCAGTATATGGTCCTTGTACTTTTCAGTCAGAAATGTGCCATCCACGCACAAGATTGGACGGCAATGTCGGAATGTATTGATGCATAGACCAAAGGCGAAGAATGCTCGCTTCAACACCCTCTTATTGGGCCACTTCGGATGCGTGGAATCTTAAATATTGACATGAGTGCCGGGATTCCTGTCTTGTATGACTCAGAGTAGCCCGAAGAGGTTGTGGTAGGAGTTATCGAACGTACCAAACCTTGATTCCAATGCCTTTTGTTTTATCCTCCACGTCTTGGTATAACTGACTATGTACTGGAACTTTGCCTCAATTGCACGAATGATAGATCGTGGCTCAAAATCTAGATTATCCATGATTTCACCATACATGAGGTT
Organism: Phyllostachys edulis; assembly: GCA_036346405.1. Classification (NCBI taxonomy): domain Eukaryota; kingdom Viridiplantae; phylum Streptophyta; class Magnoliopsida; order Poales; family Poaceae; genus Phyllostachys; species Phyllostachys edulis. The sequence goes on from CM070545.1 coordinate 76,039,836, forward strand.
GGCGATGAAGCATGATGACAGGTTCCTGTGGGACTGCACTGACTCAGCGACGACACATGTGTGAGAGATCACTATAAAGCATTTCCAGTAGGTGTCCCACTTAGGCTGAAATGCGTGTACTCGCCAAGGGCATCCCTTTATATCGTACTTTACGTCGTAGCATCTTGGGTTAGACTTGACGACTGTGAATGTACGCCACACCGACAAAGCCCAAAATTTGACCGCCTGCTGCACAGCTTTCTTGCATTTGTACATAGCTCCTTGCCTGACATCGCTCTGGTCGTACTCCCACGGCACACGAGAGCCTTCGTTAATGACGAGATTGTCAAATTGGTATGTGTTCCACTCGGATGGAACCGTCTGCTGGTCCACATCATCCTCGTTGTCAGATCCTTCAACTTCTGACAATGTCATGCAGTCCCGGTCTTCGAGATCCATCCTTTGCACTACGGCTTCTAGCTCCTCACCCTCATTAGCAAGCCTACTAGCTTGCCTGACTGAAGGAGCTACTTCCGCATGGTCTTCATCGACAGCATCAGCAACTCCGGGAGCCATTATGTGCGCCGCGCTGTGGCTGGAGTCCCCGACTTCTTCTTTGGCATCACCACCCCTTTTTGTTCAGCAGCCGATGCAGGAGTGGCTTGGCATAAGCTTGAGCCAGAAGGACCAAATCCCACCATTCCTCAGTCGCCATGCGTACATATCACTGCCATTACTTTGTTTTCTTGAGCTGCAATAACTCCCAATATGTGCGATGTGTTGCTCAGGGGGCAAGGCAACTCAATCTCAGATCATACACAGCATGACCCAAATTGAAATCCCCACAAATCAATCCCCACGAGACCCTCAAGAATAGTCTTCTGACCGTAGTAAATTTTGAAGTTGGTGGCATCCGACATATTTGATGTACTACATCGTAAACAAGATTTCCGCGATTAACTACATATCTAAAACTAGACTACTTACCGAAAAGGATTATGTACAACATACTATACTATGTAATCGTACATCCAAAACTATGTAATTCGTTCAATTTAAAAAAAATTACCTAAAAGGTGGACGACCAGACGAATAACACTTCGCTAGTGTCTCTCCTCACCTCTACTCCTCTCCCTTCCCCCTCCCCTTCCTTCTTTTTTTCTGAATAAAAGTGAGTTTTTCTCGAATTTTAGGGTTTCGAGGGTCTTTTATAGGGGAGATTGTGTCGTCATTTGGAATTGTGACAAGGACTTGCGGGATCCTAATCGCCATTTGAAATAATAGTTTTCCTAATTTAAAATTTTAAAAATTAAGAATCTCTGTCACTATTTGAATTGATGAGAGAGGCATGTTGCCAATTCAACTGGTGACAGGGAGCTCTGGGTACTGTTGAGCCCCTTGTCACCAATTGGAATGACGACAGACGCCTAGTTTTATAAACAAAAAATTCGACTATTTAATTTGGTAATTATCTTTTAAATCAATATCATTTAAAAAAAAAATCCTAGTAGCCTAGGTAGACATGCCAGCTCATGCCTGGTGTAATCTTTACGCTACTTGCTTAGTATTACTGTGCTGATTGGGTCCATTAATTTGCTTCTTCTTTTTTTCACTGGTGCCTCTCTCCTATTCCTTGAAACTAGATGAGATAGGCCAAAGAGACACAATCAGGAGTTTTTGCTAAAATTTCTTTGTTTTACGACAAAATAGCAAAATAGGTTCTCTTCTCTCGCAAACGAATTGATAAAAATAATACATGTACCGCACTCAAAAGTCACGATAGGTGATCTACTATGTCCTGAGTGCGGAGTAGACCACGTGGTGGCCGCACGAGTTTGACAGACAACCTGCTGCGAACTAAAGGCCCGGCAAGTCACATACCGCTAACTGGGGCTCGGTAGGTGACGTGCGCTGACTACCTGCCTCGCCTCCAGTTAACGGTGGGCCATCTGTCAAGCTCCATGTAGCCGCTACGTGGCCTACTGCGTACCTAGGACGTGGTAGGTCACCTCCCGTGACTTTTGTGCGTGGCATATGTGCTATTTTTGCTAATTCATTTATAGAGAATTATTTTTGTTATTTCGCTCCAGAACATTGCCATTTTAGCAACAATAACAACAACAACAAAACTGCACGGTCACACGACTGTTGGGATTTAAGAACTCAGATAGAATGGTCGGAATAACAGAAGTTTACTCTGAAACAGGGTGTGTTGATTTTAAAGATGAGGTTTTGAGACAGACGAGGTCGACGTTGAGCCACGATTTGTGGGCGATTTTCGTTAACAAAGACCACTCAACACGCGATAGGCACCACCCCCACATGCACAGTGGACCCGGCGAGCGCGGACACCATGAAAAGCATTGAAGATTGATGCCAACACAGTGTGTGATAGGATGGCCTTCTGGCCCCTGTAATGGATAGGCCAAACACGTCAGCAAAGCTCTTTGATTGCAGTAGTCAGGCTGCAGGAAACCTTTTTTTGGAATCAATTAATCCTTTTTAAATGTTATTTCAAAGTTGACCTCGGACGAACTTTATATTCAATTTCAACCCTTTTGGTCACGTGATGACGTGATAAAATAACGCTGTCACGCCATATGATAAATCTGTTAAATAACACTTTTTATCAGACCACTGATCATGGCGTGACCAAACAACACTGTCACGCCATGGATAGTGACGTGACAAGAACTGTTCAGATATTTGATGACGCGACAATTGTTGTTATTACGCCACGAAGTGGTGACATGATAAAAGGGTTAGAATTTAAGATAAAGTTCGCGGGAGGTTAACTTTAAAATAAAATTTTAAAAAAATTAATTAATAAAAAAAATCGGCTGAAGGCAACTTGACGACAACGTCACACCCAAACTAACCAATTCACGTTGAGGTTGAGAGAGAGAGAGACAGAGAGTGAGAGAGAGAGAGAGAGATAGAGATATATATCCAACTTTCTTTTTAGGTTGGGAGCAATTGGCTAGTGTAATCTTTTAAGGCTGACTGTCCATATGTTATGGGTTCATAATGAAAAAATTCATATAAATAACTGACCCAACCATATTTGTTTGACGAAACATCTAATTTAAGGATGCCCGCGAGATGAGATCCCGATCTCACGCACGCCGCTAAGAGTTATAGGATCTACGACCTGCGTCCTGAGCCATCATATGAAACTGCATGTGGCACTCTTCCTGTTCGCCTGCCCCTGAGCCGACACGATACTATTCTCTTCTTCTCTGCCTCATTCCCCTCCAATCGTCGCCACCAGGCCGCCGTCGAAGACACTGCCACCACAGGACGCCCCATCGCCTTGTTCCCCTTGTTGTGCTATCGCCGGAGACAATGGTGGCGGGATGCCGTCGTTTAGATGCCCAGAGGTGAAAGTTTTTCAAATTTTGAAAGGTAGTTGAAAGTTTTTCAAAGTTCAATTTAATTTTTTTAATCAGTTGATTTTTTTATAAAACCAGTTGAAAGTTTTATATCAGTTTTTTTTTCAAAACCCATTTGAGAGTTTGGGGTTTATGGCCGTCCGTGAGTTGCCTCGCTGCTCACGAACGCCAATAGGATAGTTTGCTCTCCTTTTTTGGCTACTGTAGAAATAAAACACACACTGACAACACATATGTAATAGGTTGACTTGCATCTTACTCACTCCGATGATTTTTATAAGGGGCGGTTTTATTTGGTGTGGTATCCAAAGCTAAACTTTGACCGTAATTTTTTCCCAATACTTTGTTGACAGCTACAAAATTATAATAATAAGAAAGTGCTTTCAAATACGAATCCAACTATCATTTTTGTGTCACATAATCTACACATTGTTGGACTAATTATTGGTCAAATTTTATAAACTTTAAATTTGGAAACACATGGACGCTTTATTAAAAAAAACAAGATAAGTATTATTTTATTATGATGTGTAACACATATATTTTAGAAAAAGAACAGGACGTACGTGATGAATGAGCGTACTCGAGTTTCCACAAGCATATATCGGAATATATATTGACTTAACAGATTTATAATCAGTTTAAGAGATGGACGGCCGACATCACCTAGTACCACAGGTCAATGATGAGATTTGATTGGACAGTCCGGTCGAAATGAGCTCTTGCAACATATGAAAATTGATATATCGAAAAGAAAAATGTGAGCTCATATAGAACTCGTGATCAACCTGAAATTAAACAGAATCAGTTCCAGCTATGATCGAGGGATAACAGCTCGGTTTTGGTATGTATATGTATATGTGTGTGTACCACAGGTCAAGATGAGGAACGGCCACCTGACGGCATTACCCCTGGCTCTCTCTTCTCTTGTTCTGCCAATCCTAATTACTCTGCCGCTCCACCTGGACAGATATGGCAGGCACATTGGCTAGGATGCCCGACGTGGGAGGGTGACGCAACAGGAGAAAGGAGCTAAGGCACGGTGGCATCACGATGGCGTGGCTCGGAAGTCGGCCATGTGTTCGATGAAATCCAGCGCGCTCTGTTTTTCTCTCTACCTGTTCTTCTCTACTCTCCTCATTTACTATTCCTACTACCCACAAGCAGCTCACCAGCACAGCACATTTTAGCACAAAGGGAGAGATAGCACCGATGTCGACCGTGCTGTAGCTCGGTCGGGCACGATGTAGGCCAAGTACAACGCCGGAGGTGAGACACACGCTGATCACAGCGGTGGAGGCACAACATCGAGTATGATGGCGAAGCTTGGCGGAGCCGCGGCGTGGGTCGATGTGTTGCTCGATTGGGTGTAGCGCAGGTGAACCATAGCGATGAAGATATGACGTAGACTTGAGAAGGGCAGGGGCAACATTATATATGAGCTAGGGAAATATATTAATTTATCTGTAGCAACGCACGAACATTCAACTAGTAAATACTTAAAACCAGAGCACACACAAGGAACTATGTATATTTGATTTTAGACAGAAGAGTGGAGTCTTGAACTCATGACATCAACCACGCCACAACCGCGTGCTCTACTGTTAGGCTACATGAGTCGTGGGTATCCCAACGAGCCATCGCGATTACCGATCTTGGCCGGTCTCTGTATAGACAGGGGTGAACCCATAACTAAATTTTAGGCAGGGCGGAGTCGTAAGCGTTGCCATCGCGATCCTCGAGCTGGCCGTCACAAGACCTCAGGAGCCGCGACCAGACGCTTACCCATCGCCCTAGCCGCCAAGGCCCCTGGGAGCCGCAGCCTCACGGGCCGGCGGCCTCCTCACCTCGTCGCCGTTGACGCCTACCACTGGCCCTAGCCGCCGTGCGTCCTGGGAGCTGCAGCCTGCGTGTCTCGCCTCGCTCGCCGCCACCTCGCCCGCCGCCGGTGGTTGCTTGGTTAGGGTTAGAGGATTGAGGAGGCGTGAGGACTAATGGGTCGGCCGGTTAGGCCAGGCCCAATTGAATAAAGCCCACGAGACTGCTCAACACTTGGCGAGTCGACAGCCTAACGTCGGTGCCATGGATGCTGGGGGCCGGTCTAGGTTCTAGTCGGAGGGGGCGGCCAGAGAGGAGCTTAGGCGGCTGCTAGAGCTTGCCCGAAGGAAGGATCCACCCCTGTGTACATATGAACGCAAAGCACGTCGCGGCGCGCGCGTCAGGCGCTCGGACTGTTCAACCGTCCACTACTCCACGCCCCCTTGTCTTGCGCGCGTAACATGCATGATGCAGCTGAATGAATTGGCAAAACTAACCTAAGCGTGTCGTGTTCACCATGCACTGGCCACCTTTCCCGGATCAACCAACCCCACCTCTCCCTCGAAGCCGTGCATGCGTGGCAGCCGAGTCAGGTAACTCCTCTGCTCCTCCTCGGAGTCAAGGCGCAGAACAAATCAAACATGGACCAGTAGCAGAGACATACACCTGATCACCAGCTCACATGACGAGAGCGCATCCTACCTGCACGTTCAAACACAGGCTGACGATGATCTCCTCTCTCACTCTCCTCCACGCCGCGTGGATCACGGCCGTCGTCGCCGTCTGCCTCGCGCTCTGCACCATCCACTCCCGCAAGTCGTCCTCGTCCTCGGGCCGCCGCGGGTCGCGCTCCGCGTCGACCTACAGCTCCAGGCCCAGGGAGGGCGGCAACGGCGGTGGCGCTACGCCGGCCAAGGTGTCCCCGACACCGAGCGACACGGCCAAGGACGCCGACGACATCGACGAGCTGCAGGCGCCGCGCGGGAGGCACGACATCGTGCAGCACGGCGCCGGCCCGGTAACGGTCATCGATGTCGGGACGCACGGCCCGATTGCGCCGGTGTTCCCCGTCCCGGACCCACTGCCGCCGCGGCGGAGCCTGTCTGTCAAGCACATCCGGTTCGCGGAGCGGCTGGGGAGGATACGGTCGAGGCGGTGGGGAGGAGGGGACGAGGAGGAGGTGGCCTCCGGCGGTGGCGGCGAGCCGGAGGATAGTACGCTGTGGGCGAAGACAATCATCCTCGGGGAGAGGTGCCGGGTCCCGAGCGGCGACGAGGACGACGACGACATGATGGTCCGGTGGAAGAGCTACCGGCCGAGGCAGCCCCGGTCCGTGCCGGTGACGCGGAGCAACTCCTTCGCCGCCGTCGACAGCCGTGGCAGCGCGTAATGCGCGCTTCTAGTTGAATTTCATCCATGGATAGAATATGCGGTGACGGCACCTGCCGGTTTTCATGTTACTATGGACAAAATGTGTGCTATGACAAAGTGTCCATAGGCTTAGCTCTTGATTTCTTCTATGTGGCAAGTTCTTAATTGACGAACACCTTGTCACGAACATGTTGTCAAGGCCAGTTCTCATTTTAATCTTCAACGAAAACACATCATGAAACAACCAGAAATTTCGGGTTTTCAATTTTTTTTGAAGTTTTTTGGTTTGAATTCGAAAACTTTCCCATTTTGGAAACTCCAACCCAAATCCCGCTTTCCTTTTCGAGCGTGTCCGCTTTCCCCACCCGTAGACACCTTCCTCCCCGTGCGCCTTCTCCCTTTCTTCCTCCTCCCGTTCTTCACCACCCCGACGCCATCACGGTCGACGCCGCCTCTGTCAACTACCACCTCGCTAGGCCGCCTCGCCTTGAATGCGGCGCGCATCTCCACCGCTACCTTGCTCGCCCCGGCGCTGCCCACGGCTGCCCAACCGCGCGTGGCCAACCACGTCGCGCCCGCCGCACCGCCTTCTTGCTCCCCACCGCCTTCGCCCCATCTATAAAAGTCCACCCTCCGGCTCGCCACCTTCTTCACCTCCCACCCTAACACCTCCCCACTCTCCTTCGTTCTCAAAGCCAGCTGGATTTCAAGCTTCTGCCGCCGCCTCCCTCTTCTTCTCCGACGACCCGAGGTAAAATCCGCCGTCCCCTTGCCTCCCCACTCTGGCTCTGACACCACCTCGCCGCCCTACTCTTCTCCCCTAGCCTCCCCACCCTCCTTCCTCACCAGAGCTCACCGCTACCATGCTCCTCCTCCGCGCTATTCTCGGCCACCGCCACAAAGCCTCCCGAGCACCATCTCCACCACCCTCATGATCCCCATCACCTGGTGCTCACCACACCACCCAATTTCCCCGTCGGTCGTCGAAGCCGCCGAGCGCCGTAAACCTTCCACCTCCTTCTCGGGCGGGCTGAAGACGGGTTTCGATCGCAGCACTCAAGTCGCTCGAGCTGGCCTTTAAGGCTTGGCCTTTTGGCCATGGGCCGCCACAGTAATTGGGCTGGCCAATTACTGTTCACCCATTTCGGCCCAAACACTATTCCTTTCAGCCAATTAACAGTGTAGCATGATTACCGTTCACAATCATTACTGTTTACAGTAATCACTATTCATAATCCAAAGTAGTAAAACCTAGTTACAGTTCACTAATCATTTTCATAGATGAATAGTAAAAATTAGCACTATTCATTATCTGACACTTTTCACCCCGAAACCCTAAATCGACATTATATACTCATTTCGACCGTTTCAAGCCCGTGAATCCATTTCTTCACTCTGTTCAGTCCAATTAAACATCGAATAAATTTCTACCACTCCGCTCCACCTTTATCTTTTAGTTCTTTTTCGATTTATTTACTTGCATGTTGTTCCCAGCTCATTCCTTATCGTGCTGAAATTTATTTGGATTGTTTTATTTTGTTTCGCGTTAGGTCATGACTCCGCCGATCAGACTCTAGAAGAAGCCAGACAAGACCAGTGTCTAGAAGACTTTGTGCAAGGAGGTAAGTCACATTACTTTGATCATTTTGAGTCCATTTTTCATATATTTATATTATTACTTTCATTACTGTATTTATGCCAATTACTTTATTATTCAAATAATACCTTTGAATGCCATGATAAATAGATAAATCCTGATGCCCCACAGACAAACCCACCTAGCACTTGTAGGCCATATTCACCTTGACAGGTTTACATGAAATAATTTCTATGTAAGTAGCTTTGTCACACAATGTGTTTAAAATCTTGAAAAGCAATCTTGGCTGTTGCCAATAGTTTTGGAGGAGGGTTGAGTCCAGGAAGTTGGACAACCCAATAGACTTGTATTAAAAGTGAGTCGAAGGTGGGCCAAGAAGGTGGAAAGTCACAAGTTTGTTGTCAGACCATTTTCCCTACTAGAGATAAGTAAGGACAAGAACCTTGTGCCAAAGTAGCATACACAAAAAATAGATGAACCACATGTGTGGTCATTCCTCCCTGGCTTAATACACCGCTCTTCTGATTGAATATCTACATAAACTAGAGTGGGACAGGAGTGGGCCTAAAGGGACACTCGCTGGTTTACACAACGGTAGATGCCGTCAGCATTGGGCCAATAGATCCACTGTGGCCCGTGGAGTCTCCCGAGGGCTGTATGGTCCATAACCTACCGGGTAGAGGCTAAAAAGAATAAGCAGTGAAAAGGCTTTGTATCTCAACTCAGTCGCACGCTATCATATTGCGTGTATATTGATCTGACAGTATGAGTTTGAGATATCTTGTGAGTAAAGCTAAGCAACTTTGTAGAGTATAATTAAAGGTATTCGAATACGCCGTGCTTTCGGTTAATGAAGCTGTGTTAATAGGTGATTCCAATATAGGAGGCATAAGTAGAGATTTTGAGATGTTAAGTTGGTGTGTGCAAGCGTTGAGAAACCCCTGAGGCTTTTATTTATTATTGTTTTACTGTTTTAAAGATGAACTGCTTTAAATACAAAATGCATCCACATATGCCTGATATGGTAAAATTGTATCATGTCTTTGATAATCCTAGCATGTTATTAATTAGGATTTTCATGTGGCTTGTTAAGTACGGTAGTAGTACTCCTTCTTGCAATATATACAAATCATCTACTGAGGAAACCTGGAAAAATGCAGAGGATCTGTATGAGCAGGATTTTGGTGGACCCACAGATGGCAGTGACTACTGTTACTAGGTCTCGACCGCGCTCAAGTGTGCCTGTGGTTTGAGGTTCTTTTGTCATGTAGTATATTAACTTTGGGCTTGGATGCCCGTGTCGGTGTAAAAACTGACTATTTAAGTCCTAACCTTGTGTAATAAAAGCTTGGTTTTTATTGTAATAGAAAGTTTGCTTGAGATGCTGCTTACTTCACAACTGCACATCCTGGACAGTTGTGAAGAGTTTAGCGGTACCAGATTTTGGGGGCGTTGCAAAGTGGTATCAAAGCTTAGCTTGACCATAGATTGAGATCTTAGGTTGGCTTTAGGAATTAGGAAGTGAATACCTTCAAAAATCTTAATTTGAAAAATTATAAAAGAATTTCTGAAAACAAAATTGTAAGTATTATTGTTGTATTTTCCCTTCTATTGCTACCTCATCTAAACTTAGATTTGTAAAAATCCTAATTTATTTTTAATAAAAGATTTATCTTTTTCTCACCTAATTTGAACTTTTCGCTAGAAGTTGCAGTGTGAAAGAAGCAGTGTCCAGAGTACGCTAGAATTGTGTGAAATAGAGTGAACCCTAAATAGACGATATTTTGGTTGTAACACAAGTTGTATTATGTACTCTAAGTAGTATATATACAACTCATATAAATAAATGAGTTATGCTATTTATTGATAATTTGTTTTCCCGTCAGTACATGTATATCATCCTTGTCAAAATTCAATTCCTTCTTTTCATCTTAAACCTTACCTTATTCTTTCTCAGCTTAACCTAAGTCTGAATCTTACTTATCTTCTGTGTTCGGTCACAATCGTTGCAGAAATACATTCCCAAGATGTCAGGAATAAGAACAAGAAATAACACCAACAACCACCAGAATGAGGCCGACATAGAAGATCACCGGCCAAACATGGCAGAAGTAATGGCCATGATGGAAAGAAACTGATATCAGACAGAACAAAATCAAAATAGAATGATAGAGCAGCACACTAGACTTCTAGAGCAGATAGCTACCAGACCACCGGCTGGACCCTATCCCGGAACCAATAATGGGGGAACAAACCCAGGATTTAGATGGGCGGATTTCCATAAAACAAGACCACCAACTTTTACAGTTGCAACAAAACCCCCAGCAGTGGATGATTGGATATGAGATATGGAAAGAAAGCTATACACTATCCAAAGCAATGATCAAGAGAAGACCCTTTTTGCTTCACATCAACTTCAGGGACAAGCTATAGCATGGTGGATGAATCACCAAGCACTCTACCCTGAAAGAGATATACCATGGCAAGAATTTAAGGGTGCTTTTCATAAGGCACACGTCCCCACTGGCGTGATTGCCTCCAAACACCGAGAGTTTCTTGCTCTCCGACAAAGAGGAAGTATTGTGACAGAGTATCTACATCAATTCAACTACCTGGCGCGATATGCCCCAAATGATGTTGATACTGAAGAAAAGAAGATGAAGGAGATCTCTGAAAGATTACAAAAGTCACCGAAATTTCACATTTCAGCCCTAGATTTCAAAGACATGTCAGCTATGGTAAATAAATTACTAATATTAGAAGAAGCCAGAAGAGAACTACAAGACATCAGAAAAAGAAAGGTAATGCAGATGACACCTTCACCAAGTGCACCCAAAAGAAAAATGATAGCAGCACCGCCAGTACAATTTCAGCAGAGACCACCTATCAATATCAATCCAAGACCACAAAACAACATGAGTCAACCAGCCACAGTTCAGTGCTACACGTGTGGAGGAAATCACCACCAAAGGGAATGTCCAAAGAAATCAACAAACTGCTATCACTGTGGACAACCAGACCATTTCAAGTTTCAATGCCCAATGAGGGGTATGTCAGTAGAATCAGCCAAAGCTCAGGCAAAAAGCCTATCACAGATTAACAAGACACCACCAACACTACAAGCTAACAAATGAGGTATGCAACGACCTAGAGAATAGCCAAGATTCTAGCAATCAGGACAAATTTCAGGAGAAGGAAGACTAACAACAAGAAAAATTCAAGGCAAAATAAAATATGTCAATACCAATGAAGCTTCAGAAGTCACAAATATTATTGCTGGTATGTTTTTACTTCGTGCAAGATCAATATTGGTTTTAATTAATCCGGAAGCCACCTTTTTAGTTCCTGTGACAGAATCTTGCAACAGAAAAAGCAGCATAGAAAAAGGAATCGAAAATGCAGCGTAACTTTCCAATCTGTCCCCCAGCTTTGAGTGAATCTTGGGGCTGTGATTCTTTTTAAGGGGGGTAGATTGAAACAACCCAGAAATTTCAGGTTTTCAAAATTTTTGAAGCTTTTTGGTTTGAATTCGAAAACTTTTCCTTTTCGAAAACTCCAACCCACATCCCGCTTTCCTTTTCGAGCGTGTCCGCTTTCCCCACCCGGAGGCTCCTTCCCCCCGTGCGCCTTCTCCCTTTCTTCCTCCTCCCGGTCATCACCTTCCCGACGTCATCACCGTTGGCGCTGCCTTCATCAGCCACCACCTCGCCAGGCTACCTCGCCTCGCCTTGAATGCGGTGCGCATCTCCACCGCCACCTTGCTCGCCTCGGCGCCGCCCACGGCCGCCCAACCGCGCGTGGCCAACCACGTCACGCCCGCCGCACCGCCTTCCTGCTCCCCACCGCCTTTGCCCCAGCTATAAAAGCCCAACCTCCGGCTCGCCATCTTCTTCACCTCTCACCCCAACACCTCCCCACTCTCCTTCGTTCTCAAAGCCGACCGGATTTCAAGCTTCCGCCGCCACCTCCCTCTTCTTCTCCGACGACCCGAGGTAAAATTCGTTGTCCCGTTGCCTCCCCACTCCGACTCCGACACCACCTCGCCGCCCCGCTCTTTTCCCCTAGCCTCCCCACCCTCCTTCCTCACTAGAGCTCGCCGCCACCATGCTCCTCCTCCGCGTCGCTCTCGGCCATCGCCGCCACAAAGCCTCCCGAGCACCATCTCCACCACTCTTGTGATCCCCATCACTTGCCGGTGTTCACCACACCACCCAATTTCCCCGTCACCGCTGGTGCCGTCGAAGCACCGCCGGCCTTCCACCTCCTCTGCTCGGGCAAGAGCGCGGGGCTTCGGCCGCGCGGCTCAAGCCGTTTGGGAGCTGGGCCTTTAAGGCCTGGCCTTTTGGCCATGGGCCACCACAATAATTGGGTCAGCCCAATTACTGTTCACCCATTTAGACCTAAACACTATTCCTTTTAGCCCATGAACAGTGTAGCATGATTACTGTATTTATGCCAATTACTTTGAGCCCATTTTCATATATTTATATTATTACTTTCATTACTGTATTTATGCTAATTACTTTATTATTCAAATAATACTTTTGAATGCTATGATAAATAGATAAATGCTATTACCCCACAGACAAACCCACCTAGCACTTGTAGGCCATATTCACCTTGACAGGTTTACATGAAATAATATCTATATAATTAGCTTTGCCACACAATATGTTTAAAATCTTGAAAAGCAATATTGGTTGTTGCCAATGGTTTTGGAGCAGGGTTGAAGGTTGAGTCCAGAAAGTTGGACAACCCAATAGACTTGTGTTAAAAGTGAGTCAAAGGTGGGGCCAAGAAGGTGGAAAGCTACGAGTTGGTTGTCAGTCCATTTTCTGTGGTCATTCCTCCCTAGCTTAGAACATTGCTATTCCGATTGAATATCTACGGAAACTAGAGTGGGACAGGAGTGGGTCTAAAGGGACACTCGCTGTTTTACACAACGGTAGATGCCGTTAGCATTGGGCCAATAGATCCACTGTGGTCAGTGGAGTCTCCCAAGGGCTGTATGGTCCATCACCTACCAGGTAAAGGCTAAAAGAATGAGCAGTGAAAAGGCTTTGTTATCTCAACTCAGTTGCACACTATTATGTTGTGTGTATATTGATCTGACAGTATGAGTTTGAGATATATTGTGGGTAAAGCTGAGCAACTCTACAGAGTATAATCAAATGTATTCAAATACACCGTGCTTCCGATTAATGAACATGTGTTAATGGGCGATTCCAATACAGGAGGTATAAGTAGAGATTTTTGAGATGTTAAGTTGGTATGTGCAAGTGTTGAGAAACCACTGAGGCTATTATTTATTATTGTTTTACTATTTTAAAGATGAATTGCTTTAAATACAAAATGCATCAACATATGTCTATTATGGTAAAACTATACCATGCCTTTGATAATCCTAGCATGTAATTAATTAGGTTTTCCATGTGGTTTGTTGAGTACGGTAGTAGTACTCATTCTTGCAATATCTGCAAATCATCTACAAAGGAAATCTGGGAAAATACAGAGAATTTGTATGAGCAGGATTTTGGTGGACCCACAGATGACAGCGACTACTGTTACTAGGTCTCAACCGCGCTCAAGCATGCCTGTGGTTTGATGGTTTTTTTTTTGTTATGTAGTATATTAACTTTGGGCTTGGATGCCCGTGTCGGTGTAAAAACTAGCTGTTCAAGTCCTAATCTTGTGTAATAAAAACTTGGTTTTTATTGTAATCAAAAGCTTGCTTGAGATGCTGCTTACTTCACAACTGCACATCTTGCGCGGTTGTGATGAGTTTAACGGTCCCAAATTTTGGGGGCGTCGCACATCACTTTGTTGGCATGACAGTTTATTTGACTGAGTTGGTTTGGGCCTAGCACTTATTTCCCCAAATCACTGAGATCCATACATATGTACACACAAGATTATCAGGATCGCGATACGGATCGTGAGATCGTACGATCCTACGAAGTCGAAATGACAGATCGGTATGTGTATCAGATTTTTGTAGAATCGTGTCTGTGAAAGTAGGATCACATAGAATCAAGTAGGATCGTGGTCATGATCATGATCTTGACAACCAGTGTTCACCTAGGCGTTAAACGAGACGAATGGGCACTAGCCGCCTAGCGCCTAGACCACCTAGGCAGCCAACCAACAAAGCATGGAGGCGAGTGAGAGCAGCACCAGAGGCAAGGTAGAGCGTGCGACATCTGCAGATGTGCAGAGCAAGAGCTAAAAACAGAGGAAGAGAGATCCAGAGCAGCAGAGCACGTGAGAGAGCAGAGCACACCTTGGAGGAGGAGGCGGTGCGACAAGGAGCCGAGGAGGCATTGATGGCAACAGGGAGTGGTTGGCGGAGGCAGTGGCACAGAGGAGGATTGGACGGTGGAGAGGACGATTTGGACAGCGGAGAGGGAGATAGGAGGTGGTGCCCAACACCGCTTGAACCTCCCAACGCCGCCCTAGACCGCCATGCAACACCACGCCTAGCCCGCCTTGGACTAGCATTGACCACCTATGCGGGGCGAGCGCCTAGGGCACCAATTTGCCTCGAAGCGCGGTGACAGGACTACACCAACGCCTATGGGAACACCGCAAGAAACTATATCAGCATATAAAATTTGATATCACGTATTGCTAATTTAGGTTGCAATAATTTATTTTGCAATGTTTGTGTTGGTTAAGTGTTGTTATAAGGTAAAAGATATTTTTATTAACCTATTGGAGTTTTATATGATTAGTTTATTTTAAAAATAATAAAATAAGGTTAAAAACAACCTTAATTGAATGTAACATGAACATGTATACCCAAATTTACAAAATTAAATTCAAAATATTGAAAATTCTATTACAAACTTGCATATTTGAAAACACAATTCAATTTTTATACAAAATATATATGCTTTTAAAAATCTAATAGAATCGTGAATGTATGATCCAATCCTATGATCCGGTCCCGTCAAATAAAAAACTATCCCGCGATCTTGACAATCTTATGTACAAGTAGTTCTCTGAGCGACGGCAGCCTGACAATTTCCAACAAGATTCCAGGACAGAGACAAGGAACATGTAAAGTAACTCTCCTGAGAGTTAGACAAGTGGTACACCCTCATTACCAGACAATGCATTCCTTTGCTCCACAGGATGAGATGCAAAAAGACACAACCCACGATAACACGACTCTCCCAAATACTTCAACAATAATCACTTTAGGTTACTTACAATTTCCAAACCTTTCCAAACAGAACTTGCATTCCAAAGTAGGCACATGAGACGTGAACCAGCAGAAAAATATCTCAAAGCACGATATTACGAGGGGAATACTAAAGCAGCATCTCAAAACACAATTAAGAACAGATGAGGACCTGTACAGAGGGCCTAAAACATAGCCTTGACACGCCGGTTTTAAGGTCATAGCTGCTGGTGAACCTGGCGAACCCTTTTATTTCGCCAGCCAACCACCAGTACTTTGGGTCAGCACGCCGCCTCACCGCTCCAGCATGTAGCTTGTGGATCACGGGAAAGGAGAGTAGCTCTGAAAGCATGTCCTCACTCCCCATTTTAACTTCAAGAGATCATATATTATAAGCGCTCAATTGGATCCAGAAGATACTAGTAGTGGATCCTATCGTTGGCATCGAAATTTAGGCCTTGGATGCCCCTTATAGTGGACTCGTAGTTCTTGTTGTTAGACGTGTGCCTGCCAGATGCCGAATGCCTGGGGTCAGAGTAGTCAAGCACCTGTGAGCTCCTCTGTGGAGGTGCATTTCTTTGGAGTGTCCCTGGACTTGCATCTGGTGTACGACTACGTGATGGTTCAGCTTCGCTGCTTTGCAGTTCTCGGCTACTAGAGACAGCAGGTCGCCTTGAGGATCCGCTTGACCGACCCAAAAAAGTCGAACTGGAGAACTGCAGGCCATGAGGGTCAGAAATCACATTGCAAAACGATAAACAGAATCACTTCAGGCATCCACAAAGCCAGTCATCACAGTAGCAAGTTAAACAACCGAAACGAAACTAAAAACTCACCACAGCATCTCTCGATGTGGACAGATCTGGTCCAACTGGGGACTTCTGTTTTGATAAGCTGCCTGCATTTATTCCGGGAGGTGGAACCTGACGTCGTGTAGGATCATCTGACCACCCACTTCTCCTTCCCTCTTCAGTGGCTAAATCAATTCAGGAGACAGTTAGCCAACCTAAACAGACCTAGTCAACCCACGAATTAGCCAGGTAAAAACACAATAGAGACAACAAATGCAGATTTTGCAAACATATGTCGTAAGTAATAGTAATACAAGAGAAGAATGCTGTTGAAAATTCACCTGCATCGGGATGTATACCATGATTTTAAATTATTTGCAAGAGTATATTATGCAAATATCTGACACGGAAACAGAAAAAGGCCTTGCTTCCTACTTAAATATCTTATGGTAATTATTGTCATTTTGTAATCACCAATTGGTGTTGCAGCTCAGTTTGCATCAAGCATCCAATCCTAATACTATTTCATCACATATCAATGTCTATAATTATTGATGATATTTGTAGAGAAATAAGCAGCTATCATCGCATCGATCACAAGATAGACATACCTGACTGTCTGTTATTATTTGCTATTGGAGCCATCCCAGAGCTTTGTCCCGCTGGTGCGGCCTAAAACAACCGAGCATGAACATACATCAGATACTCATCCATGTAGTGTAGTGCAGAAAGAGAGTGATTTGAGTTGTACTGACAATAACACGTGGCGGAACACTGGTCATTTGTGACTGCTGGTACTTAAGAATGGTCCAGTCGAAAACATAATCAAACTGGAAGCCTACAGACAGAAGATTTCCCATCAGAAGTCTCAAAAATAGCATTTTTTTTAAAACAATGCTATGCAAAACATTAGCTAGCAACATATAAATAGAAAACTAACCCTCTCGAATAAAAAGGTCTCTGAACAATCTCTTCAGGTATTGATAGTCCGGCACATCTTCAAAACGTAGTGAACGACAGTAATGGAAGTAGGATGCAAATTCAGAAGGGTATCCACGACAGAGAGCCTGCAATTGAGCAAAAGATAATAAGCACCAGTTGGTTGATAGTCATGACTGAATTTTCAGGGAAGAAGAATTACCTCAATTGAAGTGGCTATCTTCCGTTCGCTAATTTTTTCGTACTTCTGTTTCTTGGTCCCAGCTTTTAGACCCTGCCATGGAAGACTGGTAACAAGGGCAAATGTTAGTCGACAACAGACCACAGAGGCACAAATAAAACAAAATGAAGCTCTGATAACCAACCTTCCTCTTAAGAAGTACATGAGTACATATCCAAGAGATTCCATGTCATCCCTCCTGCTTTGTTCTGTTGGAAAAGCAGAAGATTAAAGATTATTATTTAAACAAGATGGTGCATCTAAAGGCAAGAGAAAATTAATAAAGAAAGTAAAAGTGTGCACTTGAATATAGGCATAACGGATAAATGGATCTAATATTCAACTTGCAAAGTGGACTTACCAATTCCAAGATGGGTGTTTACACTCGCATATCGAGCTGTCCCAGTCAAATTTTTGTTCTCTCTGCACTTCAATAGACAATTGTCATACAGCCTCTTAAGTAGGGCGGTACAAAAATCTCTAGTCAGTAAGATAAGGATGCTTGGTAATTCGTATACCTATTAATCTATTGACGAAATTTGATGTATAAACACGGTATGGTTATGGTGCGCAGTGAGGCAACATCAGATAGTACTGAAGCAACTCCAGTAATATAATGTAAAAGTAAAAAGCGTAAGATGATGAAAATAAAGAAAGAAAAAGGTCAAATATCAGCCTCACAAATAGATGGATTGCGACGTATTACCTGTATGGAATGTGCTGGTGTGTTGAAGTGTCCCTGTATTTCTTTGCCAGTCCAAAATCAATCATGTATACCTACAAACAGATCAAGGAGAAAGTGTACGCGCACCTACCTAATGTTACAATTAAGCCCTGGAACTATAATCAGATAAACAGCACCTAAATGACTTACCTGATTAGCTCTCTTTCCAAGGCCCATGAGAAAATTGTCTGGCTTAATATCTCGATGCAAGAAGGACTTTGAATGTACAAATTCAACTCGGTTGATCTAAGAAAAATTGAAGAAGTTAAAAACAATGAAATTGATTTAACCAGATAGGATTATATATAATAACAGTAGGGCAAGGGCAGGTTGCACTTATTGTATAGCATACCATTTGGTCAGCAAGCATCAAAACAGTTTTTAAAGACAGTTTTCTGTTGCAAAAGCTGAAAAGGTCTTCAAGGCTTGGCCCCAACAGGTCCATTACCAGAACATTGTAGTCACCCTCAACACCAAACCACTTGACATTTGGAATCCCAGCTGCAAGACCAAACATAATGTAGGTTGGTATCTCTACGAAAAAGAATATATTGAATGCAGGAGACAAAGGAAAAGAAACATGTATTACTTCCACCCTGAAGTATCCTGTACAACTTTGACTCATACAGCAACTGAGGATGCTTTGTCTTCACATTTTCCTGGACAAAACACAAGGAAAGAGAAAAGGCCTTATCAGTCTGAACAGACCAAAGCCTGCAGTTGTTTAAACAGATAATCAGGATAAATGGACTGAACGAGACATCATAACAACAATTATTCCCACATCAATAATGTAGCTTAACATTTTGCAAAGCACGCCATAAAAAAGGAGTTACAATTAGAAGCCAAGCAAACAAGTACGTTCTTGCTGATGCCTGATGGACGTGAACAGATGAAAATGGTTCAGCTGCACCTTCCATCACTTGAAAATCCATCTATGAAGTTTAGTTCTTGCAAACTAAAATGAACCATCGTGTAAGTGCAGGAGAGCTTACGCAGCTCAGTCCATGTCAAAGCTTCCCGTAATACTTAAAGCAGGAAATATTTTCCAATGCCGCTTACTTTTTCTACAAACTATTTAACAATCCAAGTGCGATATGAAAGTGAATTGAAAGACGAGTTAAACTGAGAGCTACCAATTTGCCAAACATAAACTTGTCGAATAACCAAGGATAAACTTTTTGTTATTGACCAACTATTATTAGACTACGAAAAGATTAAATGTCCCACTCAAATCTCCAGGTCTTTTTAAGGACAACTCAATCCTCCAGTAAACTACCCCAAATCGAAAATACTCGCACTAAAAGCAATACTGCCACCAAAATGAAAATCATAAACACAACTAGGGGGAAATCCAAAAGGGTTACTCCATCAGCTCACCAGTTTAATCGCGACCTCCTCGTTGATCTGCACGTTAGTACCTGCACCGGCAACCCCAAACAGACAAAACCAAATCAGCAATCCATCATAACAGCATAAAGGCGAGAACTTTCACATAAAAACGGAATCTTTGGGCCGAGTTGCGCACGAACCGAGGTAGATCTCTCCGAACGAGCCGCTCCCAAGCTTGCGGCCGAGGCGGTACTTGTTGCCCACGCGCGGCTCCATCGGCGCCCGCGCAAGCGCGCAAACACACACACACACACCACCGAACGCCGCCTAGGCCGCGTCGATTGGAGGCATCCGGCGACGGAGGAACCGATGTGAGGGGGTGAATCCGGGGAATTGCGGGGATTAGGAGCTAGGGTTTGAGAGGGGATCGGGGTGTGGGAGGGATTGGGGATTTTCCCCCTTTTGCGGGGCGGTGGTGCTTTGTTTTCGCGAGCACCACCCGCCCGCTCAGTTTAAAGCGGAAATTATTGCAAAGTGGAGGGGCCGGGAGGGAAGTGCTATAAGCTCCTTATAGCGCGAAGCCCTCTACGTCCCGTTTCAGTAATTTTACGCCAATCGCGCAGAGGCACGTCGTCGATTCTGCTACACGCGTGGGAATCGGTTCCTAGCCGTTGGATCTCACCGAGTGGCAGCGGATGCCTCTCTCTTGAGGCGGATCCAACCATCCCGAATCCTCCGATCTCTTCCCCTCCCTCCACTCCCTTTCTGTCGTCACTCCTCCACAATGTCACCACTTCCTCCCCGCCATCTCGCCTCCTCTCCAAGACCGCCGCCCCTTCCCCGCCATTATTCGATTCCTATTTCGTACGGTTCCTGCTTCCCACTCACCTTCGGTCAAGACCAGAGGCGCCACATCGTTCCCATGTCAGAGCGGCGCCCACCGCCCCACAAAGACAGCGACACTCTGAAGGACTGCGACGTTTGGGAACCTCACAGAGATCACGACGAAGAACTCCTGACAGCCCCGAAGGCTCGGAGACGCCCCGAGGCTCCGGGGCTACGAGGCAACCCCGGAAGGTGTCCCGGCGCCCGAGGGGCCCCGGCCCTCGGCGGTCCCCGAGGTCCTGGGAGGCAGGAGAGCGCCTCGGCGGGCTCAGATGCCCTCCGGCGAGAGGCGTCGAAGGGGCCTCGTCACCACCAACAAGGGCGCAGCAGAGGTAGACCAGGTCCACGACCCGATTAAACCAGGTCCAGGAAGGACTACCGTGCGCCCAGACCTACGTGGTTACATCTAGGCTTGAAAACTCCCCTGTTACCCCTATGTTCAATGTACTTCCCTAGGGGTACAAGTGTAATTTCATGTACCTAGCAGGAAAGGCTATAAATAGCCCTCCTCCTTCACCATGTAAGGAGGGAGCATTTTTCTGGCAATAAATACAAGTGCATTCCTAGTCCGAACTCCCACACTCGAGACCCTTCGGCCCCTCGTTCCGAAGCCAAGGGTCTCCCCTCTCATTCACTGTCTGGTCCTTTTTATACCACGACAGTTGGCGCTGTCCGTGGGGTTCGGCGAGAAGGTCACGAGACCCGGGGCAGCAAATGGCCCCTCGCAGGGTCACATCCAAAGTCTCATGGCAAAGCAAGAAGAAGCAATGCAGACCCAACACACCAAGGGCCAAGAGAAGTAGGACGTCCGCGGCGGCAGAGGAAGAAGCAAATAACTCCGCGCATGGTGGCATCACCGAAGGCAAAGATAGCCATGAGAACCGAGTCACAGCTTAGGTTCAGGATGGAAGAAGGTGGCTATCGACGTAGCCTCTTCTTCTTGCCAAAGAATGGCTAGAAATGGGCAAAGTGTTGGGGAGGGAAGTTGGCATCAACTTCAACTTCTAAAGATAAACAATCTATGAGCTCAAAAATTTAATTTCCGGGTAGTAGGAGTAGCAAGTGATACAATATACATAGTTAATGTTTCTGTTTATACATGTGTGTGAAAGAAAATTGGTATTTATTATGTGGTTTAGGATCCCGTCTGCTGATATGTATCACTCTCTTTTGGTGTTCCGTTGTAACGCACGGGCACTATACTAGTCTAGCTAAATATATGACTTTAGCACCTATAGGTGGTGCTAAGGGTTGGAGTAAATATAGCTAATAATGGTCCTGTGAAGAGAGAGGTGATGTGTCCACCTTAGCACATACTTTAGATGCTAAGGGATGTACAATGGCTAAAAGACAGTTAAGGCTGTTATGTAACCAAAGCACAAAAAAATGCAAATATGATGGACTGCTTGACGAACAAGGTACGTCGACGGAGTCGCAAGAGCCTATAACAAGAAAGTAAGGCCCTGCCCCCTCGCACCAGGCGATATGGTCCTCAAGCGAGTCGCCAACCCGACCGGGGCCGGTAAGCTCGAGTCCAAGTGGGAGGGGCCATACATCATCACCAAGAGCACAAGGGCTGGCACACATTACATTGCAACCTCGGAGGGGCAGCAGCTTGGGCACACCTGGAACACCAAGAGCCTTCGTAGGTTTTATCCTTAGAAGCATTTTTTCTATATTTTGTATAGAAACCCGGCTACGCCCGGATAGCAACCCCCCCCCCCCCGCTGGGGGGACCTTAGGGGAGCATGTACAAGCGTATGTACTTTTGCAACTATTTACAACCGCGCAATCAACGAAGCAAGCAAGCACCTCACTCAAACCACAAGAAAAGCCACCGCGCATGGCCTCCGGCCCCGGTGCACACGGACGCCATGGGCACCAAGCAGTATAAACCAAAAGCCATCACAAGATGGCCTCCGGCCCGTGCTGCACGGACGCCCCTGGGCGCTTAGTGTATAAACCAAAAGCCATCACAAGATGGCCTCCGCCCGGCAGACACGGACGCCCTCATGGGCGACAAGCAGTATAAACCAAAAGTCACAAGATGGCCCCGGCTCGCAGCACACGGACGCCCTCGCGGGCGCCAGTATAAAACAAAAGCCACCGCCCATGGCCTTGGCCGGTGCGCCAGACAGACACCTCATGGCGGCCACAAAGTAAACCCCGAATCAAAAATGTTAGGGCTCCCGAGCCCTATCTAAAAAGATGGGGGACTACGAGGCTTCACCTCCCGATTGACAAATGTTAGGGCTCCCTGAGCCCCATCTAAAAAGATGGGGACGGCGCGAGGCTTCGCCTCCCGAATCAAAAATGTTAGGGTTCCCGAGCCCTATCTAAAAAGATGGGGACGCGCCAGGCTTCGCCTCCCGATTCACAAATGTTAGGGCTCCCCGGAGCCCTATCTAAAAAAGATGGGGGACGGCGCGAGGCTTCGCCTCCCCCGATTCACAAAAAATGTTAGGGCTCCCCAGAGCCCTATCTAAAAAAGATGGGGGACGGCGCGAGGCTTCGCCTCCCCCGAATCAAAATGTTAGGCTCCCTGAGCCCCATCTAAAAAGATGGGGACGCGCGAGGCTTCGCCTCCCCGATTGACAAAATGTTAGGCTCCCTGCAGCCCCATCTAAAAAGATGGGGGACGGCGCGAGGCTTCGCCTCCCCCCGAATCAAAAAATGTTAGGGCTCCCCGGAGCCCTATCTAAAAAAGATAGGGGACGACACGAGGCTTCGCCCCCCCCGAGTCACAAAAATGTTAGGGCTCCCCGGAGCGCTATCCGCAAAAGCAAAGGCACGGCGACACCCACCTAGACAAGACGACGAAGATGGCGCAATACAATCACACCTCTTTTATTAAAAGCTCAGCATAGTACACATTTTACAACGTTACAGTGGAAAAATATATATAAGCACAAATTACTCATACACAACCCTGTGCACGTTAAACGCCGAGCACCTTCGGCGCGGGGTCCCATTCCTCCCTATACGTCGCCCAACCGGCCAGCTCCTCGTCCGACGCTCCAGCGGCGGCTAGTTCAGCCTATTGCCCCCGCACAACCGCATCCTCAGGAGTGTCCGACGAGCTTGTAGAAGACTCCGCGGACGCCGAGGGCACCATTGGTGGGATGATGGTCCCCCGGCGCTCCCAGAAAGCCCGCACCTCTTCCCGTACCCTCGTGGCTTCCTGCGCTCGAAGGCGGAAGAATGTCCTCATGGAGCCGCTCCGATTGGCCTTCTTCCATCGCTGCCACTTCGTGCCGTGGCAGATGCTGTTCCGGTAACAAATCCTCAAAGGCCACTTCACGATAATCAAGGCTCCTCCTTCGGAGGACACGCCGCACCATAGTCACGAAACCGCCCATTGGCGGTCGAGGCCTCCCGGCGACACTTAAACAGCACGCCTCTGCATGCACTACAACATGCGACTTAAGACAAGAAACCCAAAGGGATAAAGTCACGCTGCCAAGCCAAAAGGTTTTCTCATTTAACGCCAACATATCATTACATGAGGAAAACCGCGACAAAAAGTGTTTTCGCCTCCCAAAAGTCCAAAAGCAAACAGAAACCGAAGCGGCCAAACTACAATTCTGAACACTACGCTACGTTGAGAGTTTCGAGCTGCTCCGGGCAAGCGGAGGGTCACACCTTGTCACCGCGGAGGGAACCCCGCTTGCCGCCTCATCGACCACCGGCTTCGCCACCGGAGACTTCCTTTGGCCTTCCTCGCCAGATGTCTTGGAAGGATTTGGTCGCGTCTTCGTGTCGCGCAAGAACGCCCAAGAGTCCTCCGTATGACCTTGCGGCCTGTAGCGTCCGACGTTCCACACTCGCCAACTCCTTGCCCGTGGCCATGGCAACTGAGTGGGTGGCAAGCGCATCTATATGCGCACGCCCCGCCTTATCCAGAAGCTGTGGTCTCGCGCGAAGCCGCCAGCGCGATGGTCTCCAGACGAGCGGGCCGCAGGCACGATCGCCCTTGCAACATTCTTCAGCCGCGCGAAGGTGATGTCCGTCTCAGCAGCACGGTGACTCCTTGCCGGAGGTACGGCACCAAGCTTCGCCACAGCATCCTCCAGCATCACCAGACACTCGAAAGTACCAGCTCCCATAGTCTCCGACACCAAGGCGCTCACGCCATTTCCTCCTCGATCAACGCGCGCCATGAGGTCTCGAGCTTCGGGACCGGAGCAGGACACCGCTTCTTCCAAAGTCTTTACCTCACCTCGAGGGAGTCGACTTGCCGCTAAGGGCCTCGCTCGAGTGCTCCTTTTCGACCTCTCTTTGGATTTTGCCAAGCAGGCGACATCATCATCCAAAGACCGGCGAAAGCATCATTATCTCATACAAGAAATAACGCCTCGGTTATGGACCCATGGTAGTAACAAGAGAACACCAAAGCTATGAAAAAAAAACCAAACCTTCATAGCGTTCGCCTCCACGCTCTCGATCATATCCCTTATAGCCATCTTCTTAAAGAGGCCACACAGAGCGGCGAGCGAGCAAAGTTCCCACCGCCCGCATACCTTCGCAACACCCGGGCTAACGGCGGTTCAAGACAACGGGTCAAGGCCCACGCGTCCTGTGAGCCACACCAAGCAGAGTCGCGGTCACGGAGCCCCGGACCCCACGGAGGTGGTGGCCCCTTCGACGCGCGTTCCCTGCCAGTTTCCTCCGCCAAATTTCGCCAAGATCGTCGCCCTACATGGCGCATGGGTGTTAGGGCACGCGGCAAAGAACCACAGCAAACGGACGGCGCCATACCTTGCGCAATCCGCGAGCGACAGCTCCTCCAGAATAATGTCGGCGCACCCTAGAGTGACCGGGGTGCCCAGAGCCGCCTCGAGATCCGGGGCGTACAGATGCGATGGAGTTTCTTCATTAGAGGACTCCCCAATGACGAGGGTCGTCAAGTCAATTACGCCCGTCGCTTTCGATACCTCCGCCGCGGCGCGCCCCATGGCATCTTCCGATGCACCTTCATCAGCCGAACCACTGTGTTCGCCTGACAGAGAGCTGCGCGAGCTCGAGGATCCCTCGCGTTCTGGGACCACCGCCTGCCGTTTGGTAGGACGATCCGCGCTTCTCGCACCCTCAAAGGAGCCACACGCCTCACAAGGACTCATGGGCAGAAGCGGCACCGCGGCATCGGCTCGCCTGGCGGCCTCGATGGCGCGCTGCGTTTCTCTTCCGGCGTCCGAGTCCGGACGTTCGGACAGGCGAACGGACGGACCATAAGACCGGTTGAGGCGATCCGCACCACCATCACAGCGCTTCAATGCTCTCACCGTATCTGCCCCAAAGAAGACTTCGCATGGCGGCCTCGCGTGATAGCAACAATCGCAAGACAAGCCACAAGCACAAAAACTCACGCGCCGCGCGACAAGTAAAAGGCAGTGCGACACGGGGAAGCAATGGGGACGTGGGGCAGGAATCCGTACCTTCGCGCCCTTTCATGGTCAGGGTCGACCGCCCAGACTTCGTCGCCCCGATCTCCACGCTCCAGTCCTGCGCCAAGGGCCAGATCCCGAAGGCGCAAAATTCTTCCACCAGATCCGAGTCGAGAACCGCCGTCACGCCTAGCAAAAGTCGGAGAAGGGCCTCTCCCGTCGCGGTAGGATCGACGGACTAGCGACAAGTCTTATCGACCACCCGTGATCGCAAACCATCCTCTCGCCGGGCGACTTGTGGTAAAACCACCGTCGCGTCAAACCAGATCCAGCCGGTTCCGTCGTCCGGGGTGGGTAGGTGCATCGAGCACCAGGCTCGCGGCTCGAAGTTCACGCTGCCAAAGTTGAGCGCCTCAAGAATCGTTTTTTTTCTTCTTCGTTGACAGCGACCATCGTGTAGATAGGCGAAACGATCGCCCCGGCGGCAATTTCGCAAAGATCCACTCAAACACCCCCAACTTGACGACGGAATTCGGCGTTAAGCGCGCTAATTCCACCCTCAGATAGTCAAGCATCGCCCTTCACAAGGGCAACGACGGAAACGGAGGCCCGCGTCGAAGAACGCGACGAAGACCACCGCTTCATCGCCTCGGGGACTTGGAGTAGTTTCCGCTCCGGGCGCGCGAACTTTCTCCAGACTCTCCAACTTGCCCTCGTCAACAAGGGTACCGAGCACAAGGTTGGTTACTAGAGACCTCCTGTTCGCCAGATATCGACACCTCCCTAAGACCATCCCTACCACCCTTCGCCATGATCAAGACAACAGTGGACAAGGCAAGACTGAGACGACGATCAACAACGGCGTAAAATGATAGCGGGTGGTTCTGCGAAAGTGGGTGCCACATATTTATAGGCCGGCCAGATGTGCGGGGGGGATTCGAGGCGCCGCCCCATCACAAGACTCGCCACGTGTGCCTCTCAAGAATACGTGATTTTGTCATTTATGGCGCAAGCACAACCCGAGGAGTCGCCGCGGGCAATCCCAACAGGCACGCAGCGACTCGAGAGTACCATGGCGGCGCAGCCGGCGCCATCATGGCGCACGACGACCCAGGACATCGGAGATCCCACCAGCACAAGACCGGCGCCAACATTTCCAAATCACGCTTCGCCAAGCCCGAGGGGACGGTGTGCCTGGACCCTTTGGGATAACGGCGGTTTTGACCATGGCGGCAAGACCTCGATCGCAAGGGGCTTGTCGAGGGCGCCCACCGCCCCACTCAAGACAAAGCGACACTCCTGAAGGACCTGCGACGTTTCGGGGAACCCCGCAGGAGATTACGACGAAGGGCCTCCGGACAGGCCCCGAAGGCCCCGAAGACACTCCTGGAGGCTCCGGGCGGGCGAGGCAACCCCGGAAGGTGTCCCCGAAGCGCCCAGGGGCCCCGGCTCAAGGGTCCCCGAGGTCCCAGGGAGGCAGGAGCAAAGGCGCCCCCGAGAGGGGGGGGTCGGCATGCCCCTCCGAGGGGGAGGCGTCGAAGGGGCCTCGTCACCACCAACAAGGGCGCAGCAGAGGTAGATCGGGTCCACGACCCGACTAAACCAGTCCAGAAGGACTACTGGCGCCTGCACTCCACGTGGCTACGTCTAGGCTTGGAAACTCCCATGTTACCCCTATGTTCAATGTACTTCCCTAGGGGTACAAGTGTAATTTCATGTACCAAGTAGGAAAGGCTATAAATAGCCCTCCTCCTTTACCATGTAAGGGGGGAGCATTTTTCTGGCAATAAATACAAGTGCATTCCTAGTCCGAACTCCCACACTCGAGACCCTTCGGCCCCTCGTTCCGAAGCCAAGGGTCTCCCCTCTCATTCACTGCCTGGTCCTTTTTATACCACGACACCCACCATGTCAGAGGCGCGCGTGACAATACCTCGCTAGGCTCCTCCCCTTTGTCCCTCCACCTCACCCTCCCTTCGCCGCCCCACCGCCTACCTCCTGCCGTCGCCTCAAGGTTGGCCCTTGAGGATGCCCAAGGGCTCTCCCTCCTTCACCCCCGCCCCTCCTTCACCCCCGCTCTCAGTGTCGTTGTCGTCGTCCTCGCCGTCGCCGCTGCTCCATCTGCCCTCCAGATGAGCTTCCCTCGCCTTCCTCCTTCCCCTCTTCCGTAGCTTTTGCAACACCATGAAATGAAATCGGGCCTCGCTGCCGCTCTTCTCCCGCCCTCCCGCTCCTCTTCACACGTCCCATCGCTAGGTGGTTGCTATGTCAGCAACGGAACACAAGAGACGGCCATTCTTGAGCGAGAAATTGGGTGATTCAGGGGTGGTTTTGCAGTGATTTGTGACTTGTGAGGGATTTCGATATCAGATTATGTGGCTCAAGATGGTACGATTAATTAACTAACTCCACCTCTTTCACTAATTATTGTTACTTCGTTATATATATTTTTTATATTTTGGTTACTTTTGTCACTCGACATTGCTTATCTTGATTTGATTGACTTGAGCTTGTCCTATTCTTTTCGAATATGAACTCAGCTTATGGGTTTCTACTTATTCAAAAATCAAAAGCAATGCTTGAATTATTTTTGTTAAATTCCTAATGCTTGATTCTTAGTCTGTACTCTGTAGTACATTGAGCCAAAATGTTTCTCATGAGCAATAACATAATAGGCAAGGACTTGCATCTGCCTTGAATGATGGTATTTGTACCTGACCGCTTGCAGTATCATTCGTTTCTACACAAATAGATCAAAGTGTGTTTACCCCACCCATGCTCATGTTTTTTTTCTAACCTGTTTGCACCATGCTGTACCTGAAACTGCGATCGCGAGCAACCTATTTGTCCACCATTTCTTGGAACTGCTGTGATAATTAGTTGGAAAAATTAGCTCAGTGGAATTGCGTTAGAGCATAATCGATGAACGACACCCCGTTCGTGACGCACTGAAAAATAACATCGCGAACACCAAAAAAAAATAGACGAATGATATCGCCGTCAATTACTTCCGTTTTTAGAATTTTTTAAATATAGAAACTGAGCTAAAAAATTATCAATTTTTTTGTGGAGCCTCCAGACACAGTTTAATTGCTTGTATTTTTTTTTTCAAAACTTGATACGTTCTGATTTTGTCTCTAAAATTCATTGAAGTATACTATTTGTAGGAATTTTCTAATATAGAAAATAAGGTCCAAACATTATTATTTTTTCAAGCTCCTTATACAGTGGACTTGATTGTGTAATTTT
This sequence comes from Phyllostachys edulis, assembly GCA_036346405.1. Lineage (NCBI taxonomy): Eukaryota > Viridiplantae > Streptophyta > Magnoliopsida > Poales > Poaceae > Phyllostachys > Phyllostachys edulis. The sequence continues at coordinate 76,068,700 of CM070545.1, forward strand.
TCTAGAATTTTACAAATTTAAGTAATGTAAATTCATAATATCCTTACATTATGAAATATTATACTCCTCACACGGTGGACATTATAAATTAATTTTGTAAAAATTCTAAAAAAAATTACACAATCAAGCACACTGTGTAAGGAGTCTGAAAAAAATTCATAATGTTTAGACCTCATTTTCTATATTAGAACATTCCTAAAAACAGTATACTTAAAAGAATTTTGGAGACAAAATCAAAACGTAACAAGTTTTGGAAAAAAATTACACAAGCAATTAAACTATGTAAGGAGGCTCCACAAAAAAATGATGATGTTTTGAGCTCAGTTTCTATATTTAAAAAATTCTAGAAACAAAAGTAACTAGCGACGATGTCATTCATCTAATTTTTTGGTATTCGCGATATTATTTTCCAGTGCATCGTGAACGGAGTGTCGTTCCTCCGATTACGCTCTAACGCGATGTCACTGAGCTAATTTTCTTTAATTAATTGTGGTATATTGGATTTTTAAGTTTACCATGAATATAAACCCATGACCCTTAATGACTTAGTGGCAGCTTTCCAGACAGGAGTAAGGAGTAATATCAGGATGAACTTATTCATCTGTTGGTTAGTTTTCCAAAAACAAATAACACTTGTTCATGCACCGTGCCACTCATTTTGAAGACACGTAATCATGTTTCTTGGTGTGCCAGTTCATGTACGTCAATGAAAACAGTTAGATTAAGGTGAAAACTTGCATGTACTAACGTATTATATGCATTGCATCATCTAGTTATTCCTCGCTTTCTAGAATATGCATGAGTGTATGATGGGGAGACTAGAGGTCAAACTGAACGAATTTTTGACAGATACAGCACGTTTAGAAACCGTATTTGTATAAATGATCATGGATCACTCGTATTTGCATAAATGACACCGTTGGCTCACGGTCAACGTGCGCCAACAGCTCCTGCGCCGCCACGTGCCTTCGGCCTCCCCGCCAGCCCGCCACGTGGGCCGTTGACACACGGTGAGCATGCGTCAACCGTTGGTGCATGGTGACCATACGCCAACAGCCCTCGGCCCGCCACGTGTCCTAGGTTAGGTTAGTGTTAGGGTTAGGGTTAGGCTGTAATCGATAAGAATTTTAAAATATAGCAAATGAGTTCAAAAAATTATGAATTTTTTTATGGAGCCTCCCGACAATGTGTACTTGTTTGTGTAAATTTGCCTTTATTTTATTCGTTCAGAATTTGTATCGCTATTTCGTATAAGTGTCATGTCTGTACGAATTTGTAAATATAGAAAATGAGTTCCAAAAATTATGAATTTATTTTGAAGGCTCCTCACGCAGTGGACTTGATTGTGTAATCTTTCGGCGATTTTATATGTATTCTGGTATTGCCTTGAAAATTTAGGATTTAGGTCACGAAAATTTCGATTTTAGGTTTCAGAAATTAGGGTTTCATAATTTCATGTGACTTGGAATGTATAGAAAAATGTTGTATTGCAACATCGTTCCGTTGCAGCCTTCAGTTGGTCGTGGGGGTGACGGCCAGTTCACGTCGACTGATGATGACGATACGTGCCTCCCAGCTCCTACAAGGGAGCAATACACAGCGCTAGGGTACGGACAATGGCAGCCAGGGTTTCTAGCGTACGCTGGGCAGAGCTCCTCCGGGTTCATTGTCCCACCGTACGTTCAAGGGCAGAGCTCCTCCAGATTCGCTGCTCCGCCGTACGTTCAAGGCCAGAGCTCCTCTAGGTACGCGGGAACCCCGTATGTCCAAGGCCAGAGCTCATCCGCGCAACCGAAGTTGCAGGCATCGTACCCCCAGAGTGATTTTATAGCCTCCGTCCTGGATGAATTCTTCGAAGGTATCCCCCAGGTTGGCATGGCTCATCACGACGACATGTACGCCTACTAGACTCTCCTCCAGAGTAAGCCTACTGGTCCACCTCCGCCTCAACTGTCTTTGTACCCCCTCCGAACTGACACACGTTATCCGGACCGGTGGACGTATTCCACGGGTCATACTCGGTGCAAAAAAAGACCACGCACACGGACGCAGCTGCAGCAGGCAGATAGTGGTGGCTCGAACGAGTGAGCCATATAGTATCACGTGTTATGCGATTTTGTTTTGTTATATTTGTACGCGTATTTTGGTTGTTATGTGTGTTGCCATATTGTATATCGGTATCTCCAATGGAGTTACAATGCTGCGTTTTTTTTATACATTCCAAGTCACATGAAATCATGAAACCCTAATTTTCGAAACCTAAAATCGAAATTTTCGCGACCTAAAGCCTAAATTTTCGAGACAATACCAGAACACATAAAATTGCTGAAACATTACACAATCAAGTCCACTGTGTGAGGAGCCTTCAAAATAAAATTCATAAATTTTGGAGCTCATTTTCTATATTTACAAATTCGTACAAACAGGACACTTATACGAAATAGCGATACAAATTATGAATGAATAAAATAATAGAAAATTTACATAAGCAAGTACACGTTGTCGGGAGGCCTCACAAAAAATTTCATAATTTTTTGAACTCATTTGCTATATTTTAAAATTCTTGCCGGTTTCAGCCTAACCCTAACCCTAATTAACCCTAACACTAACCTAACTTAGGACACATGGCGGGCCGAGGGCTATTGGCGCATGGTCACCGTGCGCCAACGGCCCACGTGGCGGACTGGCGGGGAGGCCGGAGGCACGTGGCGGCGCGGGAGCCGTTGGCGCACACCGTGGTCATTTATGCAAATACGGTTTCTAAACGTGCTGTATCTGCCAAAAAATTCAAACTGAACTAGGGTATCTCCAAGATTTCCTTGTTTATCGGGGATACGTGATGACCTAGAACAAGCAACCACATCTGAGCAAGTAAGTTTTCTGTCACTTCTTTTTCATGGTATGATGTTTAGATTTGAGAAAATTGCACTGTAAGTCTCTGAACTTGCGAGGTTGTATCACTTAGCTGCATGAACTTGTAATTTACTTTCTCAGCCCGTTGAATTTGTAAGGTTGTGCCACTTAACTTCCTAAACTTGTATTTTACTTTCTCAGCCTTCTGAGTTTGCGAGGTTGTGCCACTTAGCTCCCTGAATTTGCGTTGAAGTGAAGTTCGTCGGATGCGATACCGACGACTTTGTCACCTCCAAGTCCGGCGGACTTGTCGCCACCCTGTTCCGGCCGTGTTCATAGTCTTCGTCACCTCACGGTGACAAAAACAGATTCTTTGGGTCCGGGAACGCATCGTGCTCATGTCTTTGCCAAATCTCTGCCGTCGTAGTTTGCTGTTGCCCTCGCCCCCTCTGAGTCGACCGTGGGAGAAAGAAGTATATTCCTAGTGCTAAATACTCAAATCTCTCTGAGATTTAAGTGAGGGTAGAGAGTAAGAAAACTACGCTTCAGATTCTCTCAATTATCAAATATATTAAAACAGATATTTTAAAATCTATAGACAAATATAACGAAACGGATTGAGTAATAATTTGGCCGGCTCTCGTAAAAACATAGCATTATTAGATTCTTTTTAGGAAGTACCCCCAAGGTTATAGATGTTTTAGAATAGAGGGACATGAGGTTAGCCGGCACAATCGCAACCAGTGAGTCAAAGATGACGCAGAAAGCAGAGCTGAAAGCTATCCATACCAGCTCTAAATCTCGTGCCATGTGTCTAATCTCACCGACCACTTACATCAGCACTACTATTGCTTTGTTTTGTCTCCACTAACCTTTCAATAGTAGGCAACCTGAAGCAAAAGGCAAGACTGAGAAACGATAAGCTAGCTTCACCACATCACATACATTCAAACTCGTGCAATCAGCTTAATTACAGACTTGATTTTGACTATATTAAATTTATAACTTTCCGTGCACAGTAAAACTTTTGGAGTTCGATCCACCGGCCGGCAACGGAAAGCTATAGGTTACTCACTATGTTCAAGAACATACAACGTACAGCTTTAACCACTAATTTTACATGAATGCGTTCATAAAATATCATATTAGGAAAATATTTTTCATGACTTGTATAATAATACCGTTTTTACATTATCAATCTAAATAGTTAATATGAGAGGTGTTTGTGTGTGTATATATATATATATATATTCATTCAAAGGTAAGGAAGCTTGGCTGCACGCTTTTAAAACGTCGTATATTTCTGAACCGATGGAGTACTTTCAATTCAGAATCAACAAGTTTACGTTTAACCAACCTACCTTGATACCATTATCCTTTTTTAGGGTGATCCCATTATCTTTAAGCACATGCATACAAAACTACAAACACGTACATGTTAATTACACACTGCTTAACCACACAAATGTCTGTTTGGTTCGCACATCTCAACCATGCTATACCCGTATACTGCGAGAAATAGACTGTTTTATGCGAAATTCCTATGAAATTTACACGTTCCAGATACCTTGTGGTGATCACCAATGATCTACGGTCCGGTCCTCATCCTCTAGATCGATCTCCTCGTGGCCATGGACGACTTGCGATCTGCAAATACAGTTTATAGTCAACGTACTAATCCATTTTGTTGGGAGAAGCACGGAGTACTTCCCAGATGGCGCGCTGTCACGACCTGAATGCTTCTGTGCAAGGCGTACCTGATATTTTAGGGGCCATGTGCTAAAAAAATACAACAGACCTTATAAATAGGAAATGTCAACATCAGTGCTATCAACGTTACCGCTAAGTTTAGCTAGCAAATTCAACATACTCATCAACATTATAATTTCTACAAAACATGGTTGAAAAATAGAACACCACGTATATGTATAAATAAAAAGAAAGAATTGTAACAATAAGTGGAGTTGTGTTGAAAATTAAGGAACAATAGCTAGCACAACCACAATCGGACACATATGGCTCCCAGAGACCCCAAAGCGGCACGAAAGGCCCACTGCAGCGACATAGTACCAGAGCTCAACGATTGTGATGCACAAAGATGAAAAGTATGAGACATCGACACAAGATTGAGAGAAATAATTGTGTGATTGAGGCATTGAACTCACAAATAAACCCAAAGTAATTGACACCAACGTCCAGATGAGAATTAAGAAGGGAGGACTTAACTTTGATTGTGAGAATTTGGAGACATTAGTAGTTGTCTTTGTTAGACAACGCAAGGAAGTGAAGAGAGAAAGCAAAGGGTTGGGGACATGGATGGATTACAAGTTTTGCTCGCTTAACTCTTACTAATTCTAAGATTAATCAATTGATAATCAAATGTTAGTCCGAAAATGGGGTCCTTGAATTAGTGGGGGCTTGTGCAGTTGATCATGCTGCACACCCTTGCCATCTGGGCCTGCTTCTATGAGAAATTAATTCTTGTTGAATTTTTTTTTCCTGTCGCAATAATTTTCTACACGGAGTTTCTTTTTTGACGGTTAGCATATACATATACGCAACACCAAAGTAAATAAAATGTTGCATCAGCTATTAAACAATGTTACAATCGATTGTTCTAGAAGGTTGTATAATAATCTTCAACTCAAAATGTAACAATAGATATTCTTTAAATTAGAGAAGGGAGCTATTAGTTATAGCGCATAATTCCAGAGATTTAATATACTACCATCAGCAGAATTAATTCCAACACGAAGAAATACCCACACATGACACACACCCTAGCTAATTTAGAGTTTTTAGCCTAAAAAGCACTGTTTGGCGACGTTATTACGGAACTAGCGCCCCTCACGTGCTTTTTACAGAAATGACACCACGGACGCGTCCCGTGCACCACGTGTCCTCCACCGCGCAACCCTTGCCCGGACGCCCCAACCTCCGTGCACCCCTAGCCGGGACGAGCGAGCGGCCGCCAAGTGGCAAATCTGGGCCAGGAGTGTTCGGACGCGGCTTGTCCGTGCGCCTGCTGTCCGAACGCGGCGCTGCCGCACATCCGTGGCCCAAACGAGCTGCGTGTCGTGTGCGCTGCCGCCTCGCCTGTGTACCCGTTGTCCGGACGCGCGTTGTTCGTGCACTTGCTATCCGGACGCGGCACTACCGCACATCCGTGGCACGGGCGAGCCACGACCCAAGGCGTGTCAAGGCAGCGCTGCGCGCGTCGTGGCTCCTCCAGCCACGCCCGGACAGCAGCGACGGGCGAGGCGACAAGACACGCGACACGCTGCTCGTTCGCCCACGGATGTGCGGCAGCGCCACGTCCGGACAGCAGGCGCACAGACAAGCCGCGTCCGGACAGCAGGCGCACAGACAAGCCGCGTCCGGACACTTCTGGCCTAGGATTGCCACTTGGCAATCGCTCATTCATCCAGGCTAGGGGTACACGGAGGTGGGGGCGTCTGGGCAAGGGTTGCGCGGTGGAGGACACGTGGTGCACTGTAGTGAAGTGCAGAAAGAGAGTGATTTGAGTTGTACTGACAGTAACACGTGGCGGAACACTGGTCATTTGTGACCGCGGGTACTTAAGAATGGTCCAGTCGAAAACATAATCAAACTGGAAGCCTACAGACAGAAGATTTCCCATCAGAAGTCTCAAAATAGCATTTTTTTTAACAATGCTATGCAAAACGTTAGCTAGCAACATATAAATAGAAAACCAACCCTCTCGAATAAAAAGGTCTCTGAACAATCTCTTCAGGTATTGATAGTCCGGCACATCTTCAAAACGTAGTGAACGACAGTAATGGAAGTAGGATGCAAATTCAGAAGGGTATCCACGACAGAGAGCCTGCAATTGAGCAAAAGATAATAAGCACCAGTTGGTTAATAGTCATGACTGAATTTTCAGGGAAGAAGAATTACCTCAATTGAAGTGGCTATCTTCCGTTGGCCAATTTTTTCGTACTTCTGTTTCTTGGTCCCAGCTTTTAGACCCTGCCACGGAAGACTGGTAACAAGGGCAAATGTTAGTCGCTACGATGCACAGGTACGAGATACGGGTACGCCGGTACGGCGATACGGCATTTCTCAAAAAACTCCGGTACGCCGGTACGGTAGTATATATATAATAAAAATATACATATTAGGCAAATCAACATATAACACAGGTATAATAGAGAAAAAAAGAATAATAGATGAGAGATAGGCCACTACTTACTAAGCCCACAACCCCACTCAGGCCCAAAAGCCCATATAAAACATTCAGAGCACCCGGCTGCTCCCTACTCCCCATCTTTCCTCAAGCCGCTGCCGCCATATGCTCCCTGCTCCCCTCTTGCTCCCGCCGCCGCCTCCTCTGCTCCCCCCTTGCCTCTGCCGCCTCCTGCTCTGCTCCCCCCTCGCCTCTACCGCCTCCTCTGCTCCTCCTTGCCTCCGCCGCCTCCTCTGCTCCCGATGTGATCAAGGCTAACCCGGCTCACGGGCTGAGCCTCCGTCGCCCGACAGACGCCGCCGATCTGCCGTCGTTGCTCGGTTCTACAGGCTACCACTGTGCTCCGTCTTGGCCGCCTCCTCGCCCGTCGCGCCTTCGCCGCCGGATCTCACGCGTCGTTGTTCGAGCCACGCCTGCGTCGCTCGACGACGTCGCCGCCAGATCTGCCACCTTCACCCCGGTACCTCCGATACCTCACTGCATCCGTCTGACGTCTTGATGCATCTTGACCGGTCTTTGGTCTGCGACCCATGAGCCGTACCGGCGCATCAGAGGTTAGTCGACAACTGACCACAGAGGCACAAATAAAACAAAATGAATCTCCGATAACTAACCTTCCTCTTAAGAAGTACATGAGTACATATCCAAGAGATTCCATGTCATCCCTCCTGCTTTGTTCTGTTGGAAAAGCAGAAGATTAAAGTTTATTATTTAAACAAGATGGTGCATCTAAAGGCAAGAGAAAATTAATAAAGAAAGTAAAAGTGTGCACTTGAATATAGGCATAACGGATAAATGGATCTAATATTCAACTTGCAAAGTGGATTTACCAATTCCAAGATGGGTGTTTACACACGCATATCGAGCTGTCCCAGTCAAATTTTTGTTCTCTCTGCACTTCAATAGACAATTGTCATACAGTCTCTTAAGTAGGGCGGTACAAAAATCTCAAGTCAGTAAGACATGGATGCTTGGTAATACATATATCTATTAATCTATTGACGAAATTTGATGTATAAACACAGTACGGTTATGGTACGCAGGGAGGTAACATCAGATAGTACTAAAGCAACACCAGTAATATAATGTAAAAGTAAAAAGCGTAAGATGATGAAAATAAAGAAAGAAAAAGGTCAAATATCAGCCTCACAGATAGATGGATTGCGACGTATTACCTGTATGGAATGTGCTGGTGTGTTGAAGTGTCCCTGTATTGCTTTGCCAGTCCAAAATCAATCATGTATACCTACAAACAGATCAAGGAGAAAGTGTAAGCGCACCTACCTAATGTTACAATTAAGCCCCGGAACTATAAGCAGATAAACAGCACCTAAATGACTTACCTGATTAGCTCTCTTTCCAAGGCCCATGAGAAAATTGTCTGGCTTAATATCTCGATGCAAGAAGGACTTTGAATGTACAAATTCAACTCGGTTGATCTAAGAAAAAATGAAGAAGTTAAAAACAATGAAATTGATTTAACCAGATAGGATTATATATAATAACAGAAGGGCAAGGGCAGGTTGCACTTATTGTATAGCATACCATTTGATCAGCAAGCATCAAAACAGTTTTTAAAGACAGTTTTCTGTTGCAAAAGCTGAAAAGGTCTTCAAGGCTTGGCCCCAACAGGTCCATTACCAGAACATTGTAGTCACCCTCAACACCAAACCACTTGACATTTGGAATCCCAGCTGCAAGACCAAACAGAATGTAGGTTGGTATCTCTACGAAAAAGAATATATTGAATGCAGGAGACAAAGGAAAATAAACATGTATTACTTCCACCCTGCAGTATCCTGTACAACTTTGACTCATACAGCAACTGAGGATGCTTTGTCTTCACATTTTCCTGGACAAAACACAAGGAAAGAGAAAAGGCCTTGTCAGTCTGAACAGACCAAAGCCTGCAGTTGTTTAAACAGATAATCAGGACAAATGGACTGAACGAGACATAACAACAATTATTCCCACATCAATAATGTAGCTTAACATTTTGCAAAGCACACCATAAAAAAGGAGTTACAATTAGAAGCGAAGCAAACAGGTACGTTCTTGCTGATGCCTGATGGACGTGAACAGATGAAAATGGTTCAGCTGCACCTTCCATCACTTGAAAATTCATCTATGAAGTTTAATTCTTGCAAACTAAAATGAACCATCATGTAAGCGCAAGAGAGCTTACGCAGCTCAGTCCATGTCAAAGCTTCCCGTAATACTTAAAGCAGGAAATATTTTCCAATGCAGCTTAGTTTTTCTACAAACTATTTAACAATCCAAGTGCGATATGAAAGTGAATTGAAAGACGAGTTAAACTGAGAGCTACCAATTTGCCAAACATAAACTTGTCGAATAACCAAGGATAAACTTTTTGTTATTGACCACCTATTATTAGACTACGAAAAGATTAAATGTCCCACTCAAATCTCCAGGTCTTTTTGGGGACAACTCAATCCTCCAGTAAACTACCCCAAATCGAAAATACTCGCACTAAAAGCAATACTGCCACCAAAATGAAAATCATAAACACAACTAGGGGGAAATCCAAAAGGGTTACTGCATCAGCTCACCAGTTTAATCGCGACCTCCTCGTTGGTCTGCACGTTAGTACCTGCACCGGCAACCCCAAACAGACAAAACCAAATCAGCAATCCATCATAACAGCATAAAGGCGAGAACTTTCACATAAAAACGGAATCTTTGGGCCGAGTTGCGCACGAACCGAGGTAGATCTCTCCGAACGAGCCGCTCCCAAGCTTGCGGCCGAGGCGGTACTTGTTGCCCACGCGCGACTCCATCGGCGCCCGCGCAAGCGCGCAAACACACACACACACACCGACGACGGAGGAATCGATGTAAAGGGGTGAATCCGGGGAATTGCGGGGATTGGGAGCTAGGGTTTGAGAGGGCGGGAGGGATTGGGGTTTTTCCCCCCTATTGCGGGGCGGTGGTGCTTTGTTTGGGAAGCACTAGGCTCGTACGTCCGATCCGAGCATTTGGAGCGGACGCCCGGGTTTTTCTTCAGCGCGCTGCTTCCGCCAGCTCCTCGGTCCGCGCGCGCGAGCGTCCGAAGCCACGTCGCCTCGTAATTTGGGTGTGATCGGTTGCCTAAGTAGGATTAGCTCGTACGAGTAGATATAAGTTTTTGAGTGTTTGGTTGTCTGATTGAGTAGGTGAGTCTGACTGAGTGAATATAAGATTCTCTCTCGGGCTAGGCCTAAGAAAAACGTTCGATTCGAGTTTTTCTCCTCAGCGAGGTTGAGCGCATGCAGATATAAGTTTTTGAGTGTTTGGTTGTCTGATTGAGTGGGTGAGTCTGGCTGAGTGGATGTAAGATTCTCTCTCGGGCTAAGCCTAAGAAAAACGCTCGATTCGAGCTTTTCTTCTCAGCGAGGCTGAGCGCATGCAGACTGACCAGCGCTCGTGAGTCTGTTCACATTCTCTCACGTCAGATACAGGCAACCAAACCACATCTTAGCTACCCAACCTAATTAGATTCAGCCTGAATGATACATATAAGCCAAACTGAGAATATGTAGACAATCAAACACACCCTTTGTGTTTGCGTGGCTGTCATGACTCATGATAACGTGGGAAGAGTCAAAGGATATATCCTTTTTGGCATATAGAATCAAAGGATATTGCCTGGTGCGCACTGACGAGATACGAAGTATTTATTCCCGTTAAGATTTTTTTTGGAGAAATATCTAGAGCTTGGCTGGTTCTACAGCAGTACAGTTGTCGATTCCCTTCTGAGGTCATTCTGATTTGGGCGCTACTATGAGTTAGACGTACGAGTGAAAGCTCCCATCCGTACGATCCGAACCCAATATTAGTTAGTCATCTGATTAAGGTAAGCGTCAAGCGTCAAGGCCACTTAATTAAAGAGAGAAATTAAGCTATTAGTTCATCTTGTCTAGATCAAACAAGCATGCACATATGCTTGCTTTCTCCTTTGTGATCCTCAGACAACGGTAGTAACATCTCCAGACAACGGTTGCAACATGCTAGGATAATGGTTGTAACATCCCCGGACAACAGTTGCAACATCTCCGGACAACGGTTGCAACATCCTAGGACAATGGTTGCAACATTCTCAGACAACGGTTGCAACATCCTAGGACAATGGTTGCAATATCCCCGGACAACCGTTCCAACATCACAAATTAAAAAACAAAGCATCTGGAAAAAAAACGCGTTGGAAAAAAGTGCAACATCGTCGTGATCAGTATGCAACATTTTTTTTCTACAAATACAACATTTTTTTTCTACGGATACAACTTTCCAAAGAACAGTATGCAACATTGTTTTTAAAAGGCCGCAATAATGTTTTCAACGGACCGCAACATCAGCAGAAACAATAGAGGATAATTATTTAGAAACAACATCAGAACCGACGCCATGCGCTTAAGAGGCATTAGCGACATCAGAACTAGGCCCGGTCCAATGTCCAGCACTTCCTACCCTGTAGTCTGTAGAGGCAGAGTCCCTCAGTCCCAGACCACTTCGTCTCCCACATTGACATTCTAATTCCTACTTTAGAAAGCAGCTGCCTTAGAAAACTAAGCTTCTATTGTTGGGTGGTGTGAAGTGGAGTTGGGTGGTGTCCGTTAGGTGTAGGAGCCTAGAGAACGACACCGTCCGAAATTTCACGAGGAAATCGGACGTCTACACGTAAGCATTATCCGTGTTATAAACTCTTTATAGCGTGAAGCCCTCTACGTCCCGTTTCAGTGATTTTACGCCAATCGCGCTCTGCGCGTCATCGATTCCACTACACGTGTGGGAATCGGTTCCTACCCGTTGGATCTCATCGAGCAGCCCGGCACGGCACGGTACGTGCCCGGGTCTACACGGCCCATTTAAGCATGGTCTATTCTGGTCCGGCTACTATTCGTGTCGTACCGGGCCAGCCCACGGGCCAAGGTGGCGGCCCAGGCACAGCTCGTCGGCCATTCGTGATGTGCCGGGCCAGCCTGAGTCCGTTTAGCCCATCGAGCCAAGTGTGTCCCGTTTGGCCCGATCGAATGAAAAAATTCAAAAAAAATCCTAGAAAAATTAGAAAAATGTGTAGAATTCAGAAGTAGATATGAAAATGAAAAAAAATGAGACAACCATATTGAAAAATGTAATAGAATTTTACTAAGGGACTATCTAAACAGAATATGACAGTTTTCTCCGTAAAAAACTATCACATTTGAAAGTTTATTTACAACTCTATTGTACATAAATTACAGTAAATTATTTATGTAATTTTAGTTCTTGGCCACTGTAATTATTCTTGAAAGTCTTAGTAACTTATATTTCCATCACATGATTCAAAAACAAAGACAAAAAAAAGTATATACGAACAAAATACAGCAATGTGTTGGACCTGTTATGTTTTTCACATGTACTTTAAGAGGTTAAGCAAAAACAAAGACAAAAATATATATATACCAACAAAATACGGCAATGTGGTGAACTCGTTATGTTCTTCACATGTACTTTGAGAGGTTGAGCAAAAACAAAGACAGAAAAAATTATATACCAACAAAATACGGCAATATGGTGAACTCGTTATGTTCCGAATAAAAAATCATAATAAATTCGGCATAGAGTATCATCATGTATATGGGTAACAACACGAAACTTATAGCACATCTAACGAATAGAAAAGTGATAGTTTTGGCTTCAAAAAATTGTCGGAAGTACGAAAATCAACCGAGGCCAAGAAGATGCTGCGTGACATGTCTAGAAGGAGCATACGTACATCGTGCTAGAGCCTTGGACTCTTGGGTCATGATCTCGATCGCTACGAGTCCACGAATGATCTGAGACATTCATTCGTCGATCTCGATGGCACAAGCAAGCCGCCGACCGAAGCAAACACCCTAATGCTTGCAAATCCTTGCTTCAAAAGCATTGAAACACGTCGCACGAATCTAAAAGCACATCCAATGATCAGAAAAATGACAGTTTTGAGATCAAAAAACTGTTAGAAGATGTATAGCAATTCCCTTAAAGAAGGGACTATCTAAACAGAATATGATAGTTTTCTCTGTAAAAAACTGTCACATTTTGAAAGTTTATTTACAACTCTATTGTACATAAATTACATTAAATTATTTATGTAATTTTAGTTCTTGGCCACTGTAATTATTCTTGAAAGTCTTAATAACTTATATTTCCATCACGTGATTCAAAAACAAAGACAAAAAAATTATATACCAACAAAATACGGTAATGTGGTGAACTCGTTATGTTTTCACATGTACTTTGAGAGGTTAAGCAAAAACAAAGACAAAAAAAATTATATACCAATAAAATATGGCAATGTGGTGAACTCGTTATGTTCTTCACATGTACTTTGAGAGGTTGAGCAAAAACAAAGACAAAAAAAAACCAACAAAATATGGCAATGTGGTGAACTCGTTATGTTCCGAATAAAAAATCATAATAACTTCGGCATAGAGTATCATCATGTATGTGGGTAACAATACGAATCTTATAGCACATCTAACGAATAGAAAAGTGATAGTTTTGGCTTCAAAAAACTGTCGAAAGTACGAAAATCGACCGAGGCCAAGAAGATGCTGCGTGACATGTCTAGAAGGAGCATACGCACATCGTGCTCGAGCCTTGGACTCTTGGGTCGTGATCTCGATCGTTACGAGTCCACGAATGATCTGAGACATTCATTCGTCGATCTCGACGGCACAAGCAAGCCGCCGACCGAAGCAAACACTCTAATGCTTGCAAATCCTTGCTTCAAAAGCATTGTTAAAACATTTGTCATTTAGCTCATAAGACACGAAAAATTGAAAAACATGTAAAACAATCCTAGAAAATATATTTTTTAAAAAAACCAAAATAAATTTATATATACTTATAAAACGAACTATGTAAATTTAAAACCACAAAATAAAACCATATAAGTATTAAAAATGGAAAGAAAATCATATAAATATTAATAAATGAAAATAAAATTATATATGTATATTAAAACAAGTTGTTGTACCTAACGGGCCGGCTGCATCTTAGTGCCGATAAAGGTGTTCATGGGTGGCTACCGAGCCAGACCCAATCCGGCCGAGCTTGGGACTCCATTTTAACCCGAAAGCATAAGCTCTACAAAAGCGAATAAAAAAATATAAAACCCCCTTTTTATTCTTAAAATGAATTAAATATTACTATTTATTCAAAAAAACATTAAAATAATACTTTTTTGCTGGAAAAAGCAGATTTCGGGCCTGCCTATTTATGGCCGGCCTTTTCAAGCCTAGCCTGAAGCCCGACCCGACCCAGCATTTGAATAGGTCTACGTGCCATGCCTGGGTCATGCTAGGCCGGGCCTGGCACTATTCATGTCGTGTCTCGTGCTGGCCCGGCAGGCACGACCCGTTTGGCCAGCTCTAGTCACCACTTCCTCTCCCCCTCCCTCCCGCCATCCGCTCCCCTCTTCGCACTGCCGCCTCCCCCTTCCCCGCCACACCGACTCCTATCCCATGGTTGCCCCCACCCGCTTCCCACCTCACCGCTTGGTGCCGCACCAGGAGGCGCCACATCGTTCACCTCCATGCCGTAGGCAACGACGGATGACACCTCGCGCTGGGCTCCTCCCCCCTTCGTCCCCTCCACCCTGGCCTCTCTCCCCTTCGCCCCTGCCGTCGCTGCGAGGTCGGCCCTTGAGGATGCTCGAGGGCTCTCCCTTCCTCACTCCCGCTCTTAGCGTCGTTGTTGTCATCCTCATCGCCGCTGCTGCTCCATCTGCCCTCCGGATGAGCTTCCCTCACCTCCCTCCTTCCCCTCTTCCGCAGCCTTTGCAGCGCCATGAAATGAAATCGAGCCTCGCTGCCGCTCTTCTTCCGCCCTCCTGCTCCTCTTCACACGTCCCATCGCTAGGTGGTTGCTATGTCAACAATGGAACACAAGAGACGACCATTCTTGAGCGAGAAATTGAGCGATTTGGAGGCGGTTTTGCAGTGATTTGTGACTTGTGAGAGATTTCGATATCAGATTATGTGGTTCAAGAAGGTACGATTAATGAACTAACTCCACCTCTTTCACTAATTATTGCTACTTCATATTATATATATATATATATATATATAATATTTTGGTTAATTTTGCCACTTGACATTGCTTTCTTGATTTGATTGACTTGAGCTTGTCCTATTCTTTTCGAATATGAACTCAGCTTATGGGTTTCTACTTATTCAAAAATCAAAAGCCATGCTTCAATTCTTTTTGTTGAATTCCCAATGCTTGTTTCTTAGTCCGTACTCTGTAGTACATTGAGCCAAAATGTTTCTCATGAGCAATAACATAATAGGCAAGGACTTGCATCTGCCTTGAATGATGGTATTTGTACCTGACCGCTTGCAGTATCATTCGTTTCTATACAAATAGATCAAAGTGTGTTTACCCCACCCATGCTCATGTTTTTTTCTAACCTGTTTGCACCATGCTGTACCTGAAACTGTGATCTCTCTAAGATTTCCTCGTTTGTTGCGGATACGCGATGACCCGGAACAAGCAACCACATCTGAGCAAGTGAGTTTTCTGTCACTTCTTTTTCATGGTATGATGTTTAGATTTGAGAAAATTGCACTGTAGGTCTTTGAATTTGTGAGGTTGTACCATTTAGCTTCATGAACTTATAATTTATCTTATCAGCCCTTTAAACTTGTGAGGTTGTGCCACTTAGCTCCCTGAACTTAGTTGTAATTATTTCAGTCGTAGTTAATTAGCGGTATTTTTTTAGTCGTAGTTAGTTAGGCGGCAGCGCACGCGACACACGTGCGGCTGTGGCTCGTTCGTGCCACGGATGTGCGGCAGCACCATGTCTAGACAGCAGGCGCAGGGACAACGTGCGTCCGGACAGCGGGCACACGAGCGAGGCGGCAGCGCACGTGACACACGGCTCGTCCGGCCCATGGATGTACAACAGTGCCACGTCTGGACAGTAGGCACACAGACAAGCCACGTCCAGACACTCCTGGCCCAGAATTGCCACTTGGCGGTCGCTCGTTCGTTCAGGCTAGGGGTGCACGGAGGTTGGGGCGTCCGGGACAGGGTTGCATGGTGGAGGACATGTGGCGCACGGAGACGCGTCCGTGGTGCCATTTCTGTAAAAAGAGCGCGAGGAGCGCTAGTTCCGTAATAACGTCGCCAAATAGTGCTATTTAGGCTAAAAACTCGGTAATTTAACACTAACCAAATAACACTAACGATCTTTTATTGTTATAACACTAACTATTTATGCATGTTTTTAAATTCTGAAGAGGGTCGCCATTTCCTTTGGTTAAATGAAGTATTGTATGTTGGCACACAATATTATATAAAAACTTTGTCATATCTATATTTTTATTGAACTATAATACATATCATATCTATATTTTTATTGAACTATAATACACATTTTCTATTTAATAGAACTTTAGATGCAATTGATTTTCCATATTTTTTCGCGTTTTTCAATCCAAACCCACGTCCAATGCGACTTTAGATGTTAAACATTGATTTGACCACTTAGGAAAGTTTTCTTCTGGCGACAAGCCAAACGGACCCAACCCCTGGCTTTAGTTGCATGCATCGCACGACAGGCAAGGTGGCAAGGTGCCGCCCAAGGCTGCAACTGCGTCGGTGATAGACCCCACGGTGTCTAGCAATAGTGGGGGTGCGCCCAACGCTATGTCGGCGCGGCCAACGGGGTGACAGGTAGCGAGAGCCCAAGGGTGATTGGACAACACCCACTCACCCAGCCCTGCGTCGCCGTGGAGATGGGGGCGCTCACCTAGGTGCCCTAGCCTCAACCCGCACGTTACCGCTACCATGCCAGTCTTACCTCCTCCGGGTCGCACCCCTATACCTTCTCCTAAGCCCGTTGATGATGGCAGCCTACGACATAGGGGTGAGGTAAGGACGATGGAGGAGGGTGCACGCTGTCTCGGCCAACCGGTGCCCCCCCCCCCAACCATCCCTTGTGCAGCAATGCCGCTACCTCCTTTGCCACAACGCCGTCGCCATCGGCCGTTTGCACCACCATTTGCCGCCCGCCACCATTGTTGTCTCCGCCTAAGCGAGGCAGGAGGGGAGGGGGTTGAAGGTGAGGGAGGCGATGGGAGGAGAACCGTAGGGCCAGAGCGATGGTGGGGGAGAAAGAGATGGCGACGCTGGTGGAGAGGGGCGACAGACGAGGGAGGAGGGGACGAGATGCAGAGGAAGGAAGAGGAGCTAGAACCGAGGGGGCGAAGATTGGGGCGAGCTCTAAGAGGAGCGAGGGGGAGTGGAGAGGTAGGCGGAGGTAAAGAGGAGAAGAGTGAGGAGGGGGACCACGAGGGGCTCAAGGATAGAGAACGGGAGGGGTTGGGTGGCTTAGGGTTTGTGTTAGGGGCTCTCCACGCGATCTTGGATGCACGATCACAATCCAACGGTCGAAAAAATCTAGGTGACATGGCCACGCAGCTTGTCCCCCTTTCTAGCCCCTATTAAGATAATAAGAGATATGTGTTGTGGTACGTAGAATCATGGGCGGATCCAAAGAGACCTGATGAGGACATCCCTCCCATGGATACAACCACGACTACACACAACACTCATCCACAGCAAGCATTACAAGGACCACTTACTCGAGCTCGTACTCGCCAACTTAATTACCAGGTGAATTCATTCCTATGTTTATATATTACTGAGAATAGACTGCTACCTAAAGCAAGTGATTTAATTGTGCTTAGGAACATGGGAAAGGATGAAGGCGAGGCATGTGGAGTCATGGACATGCATGGAAGACATAATGGAGGTCACCACGTTACTTTTGGTCCAAGACAAGCAAGAGTTCGAGCGGGACCCGTTTTGGAATCCAGTTTCGTCCTCCAGAATCAGCCTGACAGCACTGACTTCAAATGCCCATAACTTTCACATACGGCGTCCGTTGGAGGTCCACGAGTACTCGATGGAAAGATATTTTCGTCCTCTTTCCAACGAATCTGACCTCACCTCCAAACTCCTTCTGGGCTGATCGCAATCATCAAAAGAAGGCGTCATATCACTCGTTTGGGCCAAACTGGGCTTTGTAATCATACTGAACTTGGCCCGTCTGCCGGCGGCCCACCCGGGGCGCGGTTACTGTTCACGTGAACAGTAACCCGCGACCGTTAGTACCACCCCGCTAGTCCTTTAGTTTTTGTGGCTCCTCGTTCCCTATTTAAGGAGACCGCACCCCTTTAGTTTTGCTGGGATTTTGTTGAGTTAAGTTTTAGCCATTGTGCAAACTTCTGTTCTTCAGTTATGTCAGACGACCACCTGTCAAGACAGCTTTTCGGAATCCCAACCTTTCAATACTTCATAAATATTTGCAATACATCAGATTGCGTTTTATCTTATTCTTGCGTGTTCTTCGATTGCATGCAGGAATAGACCTTCGTGGTCAGGTTGATCGTGCTTCCAGCAAGGTCAATAACGTCTCGGAGTTGGTTCAACGATTGCTAAGGCGCAAGCGTCGTCGTACGGTTGTAGTCGAATCGCGAGAGTCACCTCCACCGAAATCGATAGTTATCGTTCTCATCGAAAGATCGGGACAACAAATAGAACCTTAGGGTTCATCAAGTGGTATCAGAGCTTCAGTTCATCGGTGAGAATTTTTTTTTCCTATAGTCCATATATAGCCAAAAAAAAAATAGATTTAGTTCTTCGTCCAAGCCAATTTGTGCCTTTGCAGTTTGTTCCTTTTTAGTTTTGCTTTATTGAATTGCCGTTGCATAAATCGAATTCGTAGTCTTTGGTTTCTTGTCTAGATTAGTTTAGTTTAGGATTTCTTGTTGTTCATCTAGTCGATTGTCAAAAAAAAAAAAGTCGCTATTTGTCAGTATTAAGACCGGCAGAGATATAACAAATGAATTTTGAGGAAACAAGCAACAAGATCGTCTATTAACTCACTGCGTGCCTTCGATTCCCTTTGCCTTCGCATCAAGTCATCAAATCGGCAAAGATCTGAGGCGAGGCAAACAGCAGACACACACACAAAAAAAAGGAGATATCGATCGGTTTCAGATCGCGCCGCCTTTGTCTTGGAGTTTCCACCGCTGCTCGACACCAAACGGCGCGGCCGCCACTAAGCCATGTGGGATCCTCCAGAATCGCCTGCGTCGTCGTGCCTCGCCGCTTCGCCGACGCGTCGGCCGACGCCGCTTCGGTCCCGCCGCTTATGGGCTGCCTATGGCGCCGAAATCGCTATGCCAAGCCGCCGCCGCCTCCGGCCATCACGCTGCCCTCGGCCACAAGAAGGCAAAACCGCCCGCCCGCCGAAAGCACCTCGAGCCGCCGCGCAGAAGGCTCACGCGCCTCAGCCCACCGCCCGCCTCTCCGCGCCCTCGGCCCCACGGCTCGTCTGCCTGGCCACGGCTGCGCCCCAAGAAAGACAGCTGCCCGGCCCCAGCGCCACCCGTTCCGTCGCGCCCGGGTCCCTTGCGCCGCCGCCGCCCACTGGTGGAGATTGGGCGCCATCTCTTGTTGGAGGTTTGTCCATTGGTGCTTTTCCCTTTTATTTGGTGTTGAGGCTTTCCAGAAGAAGAAGTCATTGAGGTTAAAGCAAATAGAAAGAGATAAGTTTGGTCCAAAGGTGAAGCTTTCCCATTCGATTTTGATTTGGAGTCCAGAGGTTTCCAAACCTCGAGGTAAAAAAAAAAAAGGAAAATTCGGTTTTGCTTCACAAGAAAGTTTAGGAAATCAGAGCGTACCGAAAAAAAAAAGAAAAGAAAGAGCCAAAAGGGCATCAGAGTAGCACGGTTGCTCTGGTAGAAAAAAAAAAAAAAAGTGCTTCCAGTTCCGATTAGGGTGCTGAGGTTAAAAAAAAAATCTCGTTGGCGTTGATTGTTCAGTTTGGCCGCCTGCTGTTACGACTAGTCGTTCGTACGAGTTGCTCTAGCTAGGCTTGGTTTAGACTAGGACCAGCACTTGTGACTAGTACTTTGAACTGCTTTTCAATTTTGCATACTGATTTGAACAATTGCTATTCCTTTGCTACCATACTTGAGCCCTCCCAGCTACACCTCTTCTACACCGTACAGGCTGAACCTCACCTGGCAATCGCTCTATCCAATCTTCGGAGATACATTGACACCGCTGGTTGCCGATCACCCCTGTTGCTTGGTAAGAATTGGTAAGAATTCGATAAAAGGCTCGAGTGTGAGCGACTTTTGAACCACCACATCCTAGTTAGGGACATATTCTTGTGATTTGCTAACAATGGCAGGTTCTGCAGAGCTGGATGAGGATACATCTCATAGTCCTCGTACGAGGGGAATCGTACAACATTTTGCCAAGATCATGAACCTTCGTGCGTGAGGGTCTTGAGGAGGATGTCGGGATCACTAATGAGCGACTTGCTCAACTTGAGGGCGCCAGTTGAAACAAACGCTACGCTTCATTGCGATGGAGAGAGCGCAAGGCGTCACTAACACTTCTTTGGCGGTATTATGGCGCGCCTTGACCATATTGCCCAAAGCTTCCAATGTCGTTTCCCCGCCGCCTGGTGGTAGAGGACAAGATGAATTCGACTATATGATCGATACTGAGGCCAATGACATGGGTAACCACAACAACGATCGAGCTCATCGACGATTGCTTAAATCGACAAGGTATGCGACGAGATCCCCCACGACGTGAGGTACGTGACCACGATGATTCTTTTGCTAAGGTTAAATTCACTATGCCCTCTTTTAATGGTAAATATGATCCTGATGGTTATCTTGATTGGGAACTATCTGTTGATCAAAAATTTGCTTGCCATGAATTTCCTGATATTAAACGAGTTAGGGTTGCTACTAGTGAATTTACCGACTTTGCTTCTATTTGGTGGAAAGAACATTGCCGTCAACATCCCAATAACATACCTAACACTTGGGAGGCTTTAAAATTGCTTATGCGGCATCGATTTGTTCCCTCATATTATGCTCGTGATTTGTTAAATAAATTACAACGCTTACGACAAGGTACAAAGTCTGTGGAAGACTACTATCAACAATTACAAATTGGTATGTTGCGTTGTGGTTTAAATGAGAATGAGGAGGGGTCAATGGCTAGGTTTTTGGGAGGGTTGAATCGAGACATTCAAGACATCCTAGATTATAAAGATTATAACTCCATTACTAGATTATTTCATCTTGCTTGCAAAGTCAACGCTGAAGTCTGGACGCCAGATTTAAGACCCGATCTAACTATTTTGCAGGTCGCACAAACTCATGGACGCCACGAACCCCTACTTCCCCGTCCACTAGTACACCACCACCGTCATCATCCAACATCAAGCAGCGCCCCCTACCTCAAATTCGGCACGAAGTTTCAAGCGACCAAGTCAAGACCACAAGCTTCGCAAAAAGCTCTTCTTCTGTTGTTTGACAGGGCGAACTAAGGACATTCAATGTCATCGTTGTAAAGGCTATGGACACATGATGCGAGACTGTCCAAACAAGCGCGTACTGATTATCCGCGAAGATGGTGGGTATTCCTCTGCTAGTGATTTTGATGATGAAACATATGCTATGCTTGCAACTGACTCTGCAGGACATGATGATGAATCTGATCACGAGGAGGAACATGTTGGCGCCGAAGATGCCGATAAGTATTTGAGCCTTATTGTGCAACGCGTACTAAGTGCTCAAGTTTCTCGTCTTGAGCAAAATCGCCATAATTTGTTCCAAATCAAGGGCGTTGTCCAGGAACGCTCAATTCGCATAATCATTGATGGTGGGAGTTGCAACAATTTGGCGAGTATGGATATGGTGGAGAAGCTTGCCTTGTCGACCAACCCTCATCCCCACCCATACCATATTCAATGGTTCAACAACGTGGTAAGTTGAAGGTAACACTAATGGTCGAGTAAACTTTTCTATGGGATCATACCATGATTATATTGATTATGACGTTGTTCCTATGCAAGCTTGTTCATTGTTATTAGGAAGACCTTGGCAATACGACATCGATTGTGTGCATCATGGTAGGAATAATCAATACTCTCTCATGTTCAAAGGAAAGAAAATTGTGTCAGATCCTATGACTCCTGAACAAATTGTTAAGGATGAACTTGCTAGAGCTAGTAGAGAGAAGAATCAGAGATCGCTAAGAGCGAAAATCAGATTGTAGCAAAAGAGCTTGAACAACATAAGAAGAAAGCATATAAAACTACTCATGGAAAGAATAAAGAAATTAAATTGAAAGGTGCTAGTTTTCTTGCTACTAAATCTGATATGACTGAATTGGGTGCTAGTAATTCTATTTGCTATGCTTTAGTTTGCAAAGAAGCTTTATTTTCATTTGAGGATACACCTTCTTCTTTGCCTCCTGCTGTCGCTAACATTTTGCAGGAGTACAAGGATATCTTTCCGAAGGACATACCGCCGGGGTTACCACCGCTTCGAGGCATTGAACATCAAATTGATTTAATTCCCGGCGCATCATTGCCCAATCGCGCGCCATACAGGACCAACCCAGAAGAAACCAAAGAAATTCAGCGCCAAGTTCAAGAATTGCTTGATAAAGGGTATGTCTTGTGAATCTCTTAGTCCTTGTCTTTGTTCGGTCATTTTAGTGCCTAAGAAAGATGGATCATGGCGCATGTGTGTAGATTGTAGAGCAATCAATAACATCACCATTAGGTATCGTCATCCTATTCCTAGGTTAGATGATATGCTTGATGAGTTGAGTGGCTCTGTTGTTTTCTCGAAGGTTGATTTATGAGTGGATATCATCAAATTCGCATGAAATTAGGCGATGAATGGAAAACAGACTTTTAAAACTAAGTTCGGGTTATATGAGTGGTTAGTAATGCCTTTTGGGTTAACTAATGCACCTAGCACCTTCATGAGATTAATGAACGAAGTTTTGCGTGCTTTCATTGGTAGATTTGTGGTGGTTTATTTTGATGATATATTGATATATAGCAAATCATTAGAGGAACATCTTGACCATTTACGTGTTGTTTTTAATGCTCTACGTGATGCACGCTTATTTGGTAACCTTGAGAAGTGCACCTTTTGCACCGACGAGTCGCGTTTCTTGGCTATGTTGTTACTCCACAGGAATTGAAGTTGATCAAGCCAAGGTTGAAGCAATCTGAGTTGGCCGACTCTAACACGGTCACACAAAGCGAAGTTTTTAGGACTTGCAGATTCTACCGCCGCCGTGAAGGATTTCAAGACCATCGCCGCACCATTGAATGAGCTCACCAAGAAGGGCGTGCCATTTGTTTGGAGCGCCCGACAGAGAACGCCTTCACTACGATGAAAGATAAGTTAACACATGCACCACTACTCCAACTCCCTGATTTTAATAAGACTTTTGAACTAGAATGTGATGCCAGTGGAATTGGTTTAGGTGGCGTGTTGTTACAAGATGGGAAACCTATAGCATATTTCAGTGAGAAATTGAGTGGGCCTAGTTTGAACTATTCTACTTATGACAAGGAGTTATATGCACTTTTTGAACTTTAGAAACTTGGCAACATTATTTATGGCCCAAAGAATTTGTTATACATTCTGATCATGAATCTTTAAAGCATATTCGAAGTCAGGCAAATCTAAACCGTAGACATGCAAGGTGGGTGGAATTTATTGAGTCTTTTCCTTATGTCATCAAACACAAGAAAGGAAAGGAGAATGTTATTCTTGATGCTTTGTCTAGGAGATATACCATGCTTTCACAAACTTGACTTCAAAATTTTTGGATTAGAGACTATTAAAGAGCAATATGTGCATGATGCGGATTTTACGGATATATTGTTGAATTGTAAAGAAGGGAAAATGTGGAACAAATTAGTCATTAATGATGGGTTTGTGTTTAGAGCTAACAAGCTATGCATTCCGGCTAGCTCCGTTCGCTTGTTGTTGTTACTGAAGCGCATGGAGGTGGGTGATGGGACACTTTGGGGTGAAGAAAACGGAGGATATACTTATCGATCATTTCTTTTGGCCAAAGATGAGACGAGACGCCGAGCGTTTAGTTGTTCTCATTGCACTACATGTCAAAAAGCTAAGTCACGACTTAATCCTCATGGTTTATACATGCCTCTACTGCTCCTAGTGTTCCGTGGGAAGATATTTCGATGGACTTTGTTTTAGGATTGCCTAGAACAAAGCATGGGAGGATAGTATATTCGTGGTTGTTGATAGATTTTCTAAGATGGCCCACTTCATACCATGTCATAAGAGCAATGATGCTACCAATATTGCTGATTTATTCTTTCGTGAAGTTGTTCGCTTGCATGGTGTGCCTAATACTATAGTTTCGGATCGTGATGCTAAATTTCTTAGCCATTTTGGAGAACCTTATGGGCTAAATTGGGGACTAAGTCGTTATTTTCTACTACTTGTCATCCCTAAACCGATGGACAAACCGAAGTTGTGAATAGAACTTTATCTACAATGCTTAGGGTCTGTGTTGAAAAAGAATTTAAAAATGTGGGAAGAATGCTTGCCTCATATTGAGTTTGCTTATAATCGCTCATTGCATTCTACTACAAAGATGTGCCCTTTTGAGGTTGTTTATGGTTTTGTGCCTCGTGCTCCTATTGATTTAATGCCTATTCCATCTTGGAGAAATTGAACTTTGATGCTAAACAACGTGTCGATTTGATTTTAAAAATGCATGAGACAACTAAGGAGAATATAGCGCGATGAATGCTAAATATAAAATTCTTTGGTAGTCGGGGAGAAAACATTTAACTTTTGAGCACCGAGATCTTGTTTGGTTGCACTTGAGAAAAGATAGGTTCCCTGAATTGAGAAAGTCAAAATTAATGCCTCGAGTGATGGTCCTTTTAAAGTGTTAGAAAAGATTAATGATAACGCATACAAGCTTGAATCGCTGCAGATTTTGGGGTTAGTCCCACATTTAACATTGCGATTTAAAGCCATACTTGGGTGGAGAGGATGAGCTTGAGTCGAGGACGACTCAAATGCAAGAAGGGAGGATGATGAGGACATCCTCCCATGGATACAACCGCGACTACACACAACACTCATCCACAAAGAAGTATTACAAGGACCACTTACTCGAGCTCGATCGCCAACTTAATTACTGTGAATTCATTCCTATGTTTATATATTATCGAGAATAGACCGCTACCTAAAGCAAGTGATTTAATTGTGCTTAGGAACATGGGAAAGGATGAAGGCGAGGCATGTGGAGTCATGGACATGCATGGAAGACATAATGGAGGTCACCACGTTACTTTTGGTCCAAGACAAGCAAGAGTTCGGCGGGACCCGTTTTGGAATCTAGTTTCGTCCTCGAGAATCAGCCTGACAAAGACTGACTTCAAATGCCCATAACTTTCACATACGGCGTCCGTTGGAGGTCCACGAGTACTCAATGGAAAGATATTTTCGTCCTCTTTCCAACGAATCTGACCTCACCTCCAAACTCCTTCTGGGCTGATCGCAATCATCAAAAGAAGGCGTCATATCACTCGCTTGGGCCAAACCGGGCTTTGTAATCATATCAACTTGGCCCGTCGCGGCTGGCCACGGGCGCGGTTACTGTTTACGTGAACAGTAACCGCGACCGTTAGTACCACCCCGCTAGTCCTTTAGTTTTTGTGGCTCCTCGCTCCCTATTTAAGGAGACCGCACCCTTTAGTTTTTTGGGATTTTGTTGAGTTAAGTTTTAGCCATTGTGCAAACTTGCTTCTTGATTGTGTCGACGACCACTGTCAAGACAGCTTTTCGAATCCCAACCTTTCAATACTTCATAAATATTTGCAATACATCGATTGCGTTTTATCTTATTCTTGCGTGTTCTTCGATTGCATGCGTGAATAGACCTTCGTGGTCGTTGATCGTGCTTCGGCAGAAGGTCAATAACGCCTCGGAGTTGGTTCAACGATTGCTAAAAGCAAGCGCCGTCAGACGGTTGTAGTCGAATCGCGAGAGTCACCTCCACCGAAATCGATAGTTATCGTTCTCATCGAAAGATCGGGACAACAAATATAACCTTAGGGTTCATCAAGACCCATGGGGTGCACAGGGCACCGATTCCAAATAATTTTTTCCCAAGGATCACCCCCATATATACTATGTGTGAACCCCCTATCCAACTCATGTGATACCGGGCCTCCGCAACTTTAAGGCCACACAACAGGCTGACCCACCAAGCCTCGGTTTGGCCCAGCAGCACGTGAGTGCGGTCCAAATCAACACCTGGCTCGTCCAAGGCCAGCCCAAGGCGGCAAGGTCCATGGGGACAGGAGGCCACGATGGCTGGCGCATGCCCATGAACTTTCCGCCCACGTAGTTGAAGGGATACGGGTAGGCTACGCTAGCTGACAACTCAAAAAATTTACCACATAAACCAAGATGACATGCAAGCAAGAGATCATAGATCGTTACCACTAGATGCACAGTGCAGTGGAAGAAGAGTTGGAGCAGCTTGATCCGACGTAGAGCGCGTCGATGTAGTGGTCGTAGTTGATCATCCACCGTAGTCGATTGTCCAACATCCTCGATGCTGATCGTCTCCTCTAGCAACCAATCATGTTCCTTGTGAAGATCATGGATCGTCCTCGAGCACAACAACAACCGTAGTGGCACCTCTACGGTATCCACACGTCCAGGAAGGAACAGTACTGTACGCTGGTGTGCTAGCACCAACTCGCACGGTAGGGTCTCCAAGAAGATAGTGGCTAGGGTTTCGGTGGAGTAACTCATGTGTTTGTCCTTACCTTGGTTATCCCAACAACCTCATGCATCCCCTTATATAGAGCCCATGACGGATCCTATCCAAACACGTTTGTTCCAACCTGTTAAGTGTGTGACCCTGTAGGTTCATGCGTAATCGGTTGTGACTCGAAAACTCTTTTCCGATTACAAGTCGTTAGTGGTTCCTAGCAGAACATAATGATTCCCGAATACATATAAATTATATAGGATGAATCTTAATACAATATGATCTACGATCAGGTCCTTATCACTTACGACCCGCTCGTATCTCTATACAACCAGTTCATATTTAGTCATGACCAGTTCGTAACTCCTTATGACCAGGTTTCGACTAGTCAGTGATCATGTTCGACCAGTCTGCGATCAGCTCGTATCTCCATATGACTAGTCCGTATCTGTTCGAACTGAACGACCTACTCGTGTATTCTCCCTTTGCCTCACGATATCTGGTTGAACTCCAGATGAGATATTTTTTCATCCATGGACTGTTCAATACTTTCTCAATCAAGTGTCGGATAACTTCATGTGGTTGACTCTTCGACCACTAGTGGCATGGCCATGCACTTTCTTTATCCGACCACATCGAGGGGCCCAAAGATATCTTTCTTGTTATGTTAGGAGGGGCATATTCCATATCTGACCAGTCACATCCCTCCGCGTGTTTCATAGCATACATGAAAGCTAGGCCTTTTATAATTATCCAGTTATGGAGTAGCGTTTGGCAACCCCTAAGTGTAAGTTTACACATGTAGAAAACTATGCTGATATCAGGTCTAAGGATTATACATTATCATTGCTTGAGACCAACTGATGACATATAAAATCATAACAATCTCAATAGTGTCTCAAGGTGGGTCAATCCAACATCATGTTCTCTAACATGTATTCATATTATTGATTCGATATCCCTATATCCATGATCGGTGAAACATGATCATCAATCAATACATGTGTTGGTTGATAAGTCACTAGTGTTCCGACCAGTGACATCCGACCAGGGATATATTTAGAATGACATCATATAAGTTAAAGAGCTTTACCAACAAGTTGCATACTTGTTAATCTTTATAACTGATGATTCATTCAAGGAACATAATAACATTTGTTCTATAACTCATAAACATAGATGTGATACAATCATCTCTATGATTATGTCTAGGGTGTATCACCAACAGTAGTTGCATTTGATTGGCCATTCGCTACTTCGCATCGACTCGAGAGACCGAGTCTGGAACGTGTGGCACGCTGAGCCGCGAAGACCGCCCCAGCACCCCACTGTAAGTCTAAGCTCTATTAATTTGGTATTCATGATTAATGACAAATTTAAATATGACATTAGCACTTTTGTTGATATGTTATTGTTTAGTCTTATTAGATAGAAAGATAAAAATCTTTGGAGGTATGCATGTTTTTCATATGCATGATGCTATTCAATCATATTATTCAATTATTGTTGCATTCCTTGGATCCAAAATATAGGTTGATCTCTACCAAAATTCAAACTTAGATATATGCATATTGCTACCAATTCATATATATATATATATATATATATATATATATATATATATATATATAGAGAGAGAGAGAGAGAGAGAGAGAGAGAGAGAGGGAGGGAGGGGGGAATGGCTTGGTACCACTGGGAGTACGTACTCCCGGTTCCATTAGCCATCAATCGATCTCCGCTGATCTCGATTGCTTCGTATGCCACCTTACTGGGTTGCAGGCGACGGACCCGTTTCATCTAAAAAATAATTACTGAAATTAAGAGAAAAGCCATTCAAATTGAGATTTAGTTGTCGTCAACCTATTTTTTTGGAATCACACCGAACCAAACCATGGCAGTTCTGCATGTGTCTTCATCGGTCACCTGCTCTCCTTCGATTAACCACTCTGGCGACGGCTCCCCACGACACCAGCTCTTGTGGCACAAGCATCCAGTGGCAGTGGCGCTGCCAATAGAACCATCGTACGGCGAGAACCCTACGTTGGCTAATTGTGGAGTTCCATACACGACGTTCGTCGCTGCCGGCCGATCCAAAATTGACATCTAACACCGCGATCTCTGGTTTTGCTGGCTGATGGATCTTCGACGCCACAGCGGCGGCTGCCGTTTCGGAGCATCTTGCCTCTTTGATTGGTTCTTTGGGGACAGTAACAATGCGGTGACCACACAAGACTTCTCAGACGTCGGCTGATTGACAACACTAGGTCAAAAATCCTTTCCTTTTTATGATTTGAAATTCAATCCCATAGTTTCAATTGGTCCGTCAATTCTCAAATTTATTTCAGTTATATATTCTTGCCAGTGTTGAATAGATCTGGACCAAGATGTCATGATTTCCACCGAGATAAGCAGAGCACTAAACAGGGGCTGGGATTGAACACGATAGCCAAAAGCACCTTGTGCATGTCACCATTATCATCTTTGAGCTCTGAGTCACTTTTTAATTCGTTGGTAGTTTTTTCAATCTCTATTGCCAGAACGAACCATGCAGTCATAATTCTTTAATTGTTATATTTTTCATACATACTCCTTTGCGGATCATGTGATTGGAGGTGAGTTCGTTAGGTTGTGTTGATCAAGATCTATTCCTCAGTGTGTCACACTGGTAGCTGGCAAGTTCATTGTGTGAGGGACGGCTCAACTTCATCTCTGATTAGGGACTATATTTGGTTGAAAAAAGTAGTATGGTAATCACAAGGTAGTATAACCTTGTGGTAGTATATTTGTGTTTCATCTCTAATTATACTGACATTTTTGTCAGGGTATGAAGGGTTAAAAATAATCAGATAAAGATACTCAACCGCCGGCTGCAGTGCAATAGTGATCTATAACGCCACACAACTAGAAGCTTTTGTCAGAAGGTTCATTCTTTCGTGCTTTTGTTGTGAAGTATACAATATACTCCTTTAATGAACTGATCATTCCATTGCTGCAATGTGGGATTGGATCTAGTTCTTTCGTGCCTTCAATTGATCTTCAGATTGTTCAACAAGAAATCCCTCTTATGCAATCTAATCAACTAATATCAAATTATACAATGCATCCAGTCTCTATGCATGGCATATACTTGGTTCAGGGCATACCGCCAGATTCTTTTTCTAGTATATTCAATGTGGTCACTAGTCGATACCAACAACCATTGACTAGTTATTATACTGAATATTTGTATTAGAGATTTGCCTTTTTTGTGGTCCACAGAGTGAGCATTATTGCCTTAGGCAACACAAAATTGGGTATATGCATGCAGTACTTTTGGTTTCATTTTGATCTATGGAGCCTTCAACTGTTCATGATCAGATAAGGAAATGCAAAATTGGATATATGATGTCGTCCGTATAGCTACTTGCTAATTGGGTGTATGTCTAATTATACTGATTTTTTTCTCATGTTATGAAGGATAAAACAAAACTCAAATTAAACTACTCCACAAAGTGTACCTTGTCTATAAGCTTTACTTAGAAGATGCATTCCTTGACGATGCATGGCCCGATGAAGGTGGGAAATATGCTTCCTTCATCACAAGACACCCTTTTGCTTTGTCGACATCGTTGAACTATAACATTTTTCGCTTAATTGTCATGCTGTTTTTTTGCATTTCTAGTATACCCAATGGAGTTAGCAATGATTCAAGAGTAGCAATTGAATTAATAGTCGCTAGACTTTGGAGTTCTCGCTTCAATTTTCTAGTAGACATTTTTCTTTACTTAAAAGGGTATGCACAGAGCATAAAACAAAGAGTACTAAACTCACAATCTTGTTATCTGAATGTAGTTTTGTCCTCGGAAAGGAGGGCTGCTTCATTTTTATGTTTGTACAATTGTCTCTGTAACATGGAGTACTTTGATAATAGATTATACTCTCAATTAAATTTGGTTTTAAATTTGTAATTGTGTCTTGAACCAAGTAATTACTTGCATGTACCTTTGGGAAAATGGGTATATTTAATTAGAAAGAAAAAGGTTTTGCCTACCAGTATACTTCTTTGCCAAATAATTGTGGTATACTTCTTTCCTATCCTTTGTGACTGCATGCATCTAAATTATAATAGTACGACAGTGGTACAAATTGTAGCTCATTTTTGTTATTGGAAATATGCTTCTTTTTTTACATACCTCTTTTGATTTGTTTTTCTCAAGTGGAGCAGCTCATGGTGGAGTTATTAATTAGTTCAAGTGCTTAATAGGTGAGAGGTGAAGAAGTATTTGAGTTCCAGTATGGGCATACAGTTTGCAAAACAGGAGCATGTCCTTTGCACTCCACCACTTGAAGGCACAATACGGAGGCAGATCCCTATTGGTTTTTTTAAAATTGCAGAAAACAATTATGGAGTAGCGCTAATCTACCAAAGATGTTGTCTTGTGGAGTAGTGCTAATCTGCTAAAGATGTTGTCGTATTAACTTTTTTTCCCCGAGGGAACCTTGTATTAACTCTTAGGTTTATGCACTTATACTTCTCAATGAGGAAAAATGTGCTACGTGATATTAGTAGTACACTCCTTTGTGCTATGGTCATACCCTTAATTATGTTCTACTTATGTCTCCTTACTAGTAAGTATATACTCTTCGTGAAGAATAATACTACTAATTTGATTGAAGCATACTACTTTTTATGTTCTCCCGAAACAGATACTTCTTTGAGAAACATATATACTACTAATTTGGTTGACGCATACTACCAGATACTTCTTCAACTAGTAGTATCGTTAGCACTTCAAATTTTGAATTGGGCGGTTCCATCTAATCTCGATTTGGTTGTGCACGCATGCAGCGATTAAAGAAAATAAAAGGTATTTTCTTTTTCCACCGGACCATTTGCCTACTAACAGAGGTATCCAATACAGAAGAACCTGTTTAGTTGGTTTCCATCTCAAAGTAGATCAACAGGAGGTATGGAAGTACATACTACCGAGTACTAAACGTGCATCCTTATATATATATATATATATATATATATATATATATATATATATATATATATATATATATATATATATATATATATATATATATATAGGAAAATGGCTTAGTACTACTGGAGTATGTACTCTGGTTCTATCCATCGAGATCTAACGCTATCGGTGCTAACGCCACTGCACGAGAAAGAGTAACCTGCTTTTATGCTTTTATGCTAATTAAATTGAGTTGGAAAATATGCCCGATTTGGTGTGTGGAGCTTGTTCTCGATTTCCATGGATGGATCTGCTATTGCCCTTCCTTCGTTGTTGATTTCAACAGATTTTCTCGGATGGATAGGCTCGGCGAAGCGCTTAAGATTTGGAGCACCTCCACCCCGGGGCCTCCTCTGCACAAGGCCACCTTCGAGCCGCCACCGGCCCACCAAGCCAGCCGCGCTCCCCCGGCCTCCACCTCTGCACGGCGGCCTCCCGGTTCTCGAGCACCTTCACCCGGGGCCATGGCAGCCCCCCTCCCTCCCCGGCCACTTTAGCGCAGCTCTGGCGGATCCTCTCACCCTCGTCAGCTCGCCCACCTCCGGCATCGGGCCCCCTCACCGCGACAGCTCTGACCTCGGGGTCCCCTCGGCCCCCTTCACCTCCGACCCGAAGCCCCCCTTTGGCACCGCAACACCTCGCCGCGACGGGTTTCCTCGGCCCCTTTGCCTCCGGTCCGATTGAATCTCATTCATCTTGGCTGATGGGTCTTCGACGAGCAAGATCGACACCACAAAGATGGTCGCTGCTTTGAGCATCTTGCCTCTTTGATTGGTTCTTTGGGGACAGTAACAACGCGGCGACCACACAAGGCTTCTCATACGTCGGCTGATTGGCAACACCAGGTCAAAAATCCTTTCTTTTTTATGATCTGAAATTCAATCCCATAGTTTCAATTGGTCTGTCAGTTCTCAAATTTATTTCAGTTATATATTCTTGGCAATGTTGAATAGATCTGGATCAAGATGTCACGATTTCCACCGAGATAAGCAAAACGCTAAACGGGGTCTGGGATTAAACACGACAGCCAAAAGCACCTTGTGCATGTCACCATTATCATCTTTGAGCTCTTAGTCACTTTTTAATTCGTTGGTAGTTTTTTCAATCTCTATTGCCAGAACGAACCAGCTAGTCGTAATTATTTCGTTCGCATGCTTCCATTTGATTCGTTTTCTGCATATATGAGCATTCACACTACTAGTTGTCAAGTTCATTGTGCGAGGGACGACTCAACTTCATCTCTGATTAGGGACTATATTTGGTTGAAAAAAGTAGTATGACAATCACAAGGTAGTATAACCTTGTGGTAGTATATTTGTGTTTCATCTCTAATTATACTGACTTTTTTTATCAGGGTATGAAGGGTTAAAAATAATCAGATAAAGATACTCAACCGCTGGCTGCAGGGCAATAGTGATCGATAACGCCACACAACTAGAAGCTTTTGTCAGAATATTCATTCTTTCGTGCTTTTGTTGTGAAGTATACAATATACTCCTTTAATGAACTGATCATTCCATTGTTGCAATGTGGGATTGGATCTAGTTCTTTCATGCCTTTCGAATTGATCTTCTGTCTTGTTCAATAGCAGTCCCTCTTATGCAATCTAATCAATTGATATCAAATTATACAATGCATCCAGTCTCTATGCATGGCATATACTTGGTTCAGTGCATACTGCCGTATTCTTTTTCTAGTATATTCAATGTGGTCACTAGTCGATACTGTGGAAACAAATTTCGCTTTTTAAAAAATTCGTTTGGGTTTAATTAATCAAATCACCGAAATTTCGGAATTTCGGTCTAAAATTTCGGTGGGTTTTCAAACTGATTTGAATCAAATTTGAATTTAAAATTTAAAACAATTGCAAAAAATAATGCTGATAGTGGGTTTCGATCCCTGGTGGCTTCGTTTGCAGCAAGAGGGCCTTGCCACCAGGCCAGCCGCGGCTTTCTGTCTATTTGCTAGTGTTTACTCCCTTTTAACCCTCGAAATTCCATCAAATTCCATCCAAATTCAACCAAAATGAAAAAATTTGAACGAATTGAGTTTCTTTCGTTACCCAACGAAATGAACAAAATTTCGGGAATTTCGGCGAAATTTCACTGAAATTGTGAACCCTGGTCGATACCAACAATCATTGACTAGCTATTATACTGAATATTTGTATTAGAGATTTGCCTTTTTTGTGGTCCACGGAGTGAGCATTATTGCATTAGGCAACACAAAATTGGGTATATGCATGCAATACTTTTGGTTTCATTTTGATCTATGGAGTCTTTAATTGTTCATGATCAAATTAGGAAATGCAAAATTGGATATATGATGTCGTCCATATAGCTACTTGCTAGTTGGGTGTATGTCTAATTATACTGTTTTTTTTCTCATGTTATGAAGGGTAAAACAAAACTCAGATTAAACTACTCCTCAAAGTGTACCTTGTCTATGAGCTTTACTTAGAAGATGCATTCCTTGACGATGCATGGCCTGATGAAGGTGGGGAAATATACTTCCTTTCAGTTTGTCAGTACACCCCTTTTGCTTTGTCAATTACTGTTGAACTATAACATTTTTCAGTTAATTGTCATGCTGTTTTTTTTTTGTTTCTAGTATACTCAATGTAGTTAGCAGTTGATTCAATAGTAGTTATTGAATTAATAGTCGCTAGACTTTGGAGTTACTGCTTCAATTTTCTAGTAGACATTTTTCTTTACGAAAAGGGTATGCACAAGAGCAGAAAAGAGTAGCATGAAACTCACAATCATGTTATCTGAATGTAGTTTTGTCCCTGGGAAAGGAGGGCTGCTTCATTTTTATGTTTGTACAGATGTCTCTGTAACATGGAGTACTTTGATAATAGATTATACTCTCGATTAAATTTGGTTTTAAATTTGTAATTGTGTCTTGAACCAAGTAATTACTTGCATGTACCTTTGGGAAAATGGGTATATTTAATTAGAAAGAAAAAGGGTTTGCCTATCAGTATACTTCTTTGCCAAATAATTGTGGTATACTTCTTTCCTATCCTTTGTGACTGCATGCATCTAAATGATAATAGTACCACAAAGGGTACAAATTGTAGCTCACTTTTGTTATTGGAAATATGCTTCTTTTTTACATACCTCTTTTGATTTGTTTTTCTCAAGTGGAGCACTCATGGTGGAGTTATTAGTTCAAGTGCTTAATAGGTGGGAGGTGAAGAAGCATTTGAGTTTCAAAGATGAGCATACAGATTTACAAAATAGAGCATATCCTCTCAGACTCCACCACTTGACGGCACTGTCTGAGGCAGATCCCTATTGGTTTTATTAAAATTGTAGAAAGCAGTTATGGAGTAGCGCTTAATCTACCAAAGATGTTGTCTTGTGGAGTAGTGCTAATCTGCTAAAGATGTTGTCGTATTAAATTTCCCCCCTTTTTTTTCCTGAGGGAACCTTGTATTAACTCTTGGGGTTATGCACTTATACTTTTCAATGAGGAAAAATGTGCTATGTGATATTAGTAGTACACTCCTTTGTGCTATGGGCATACCCTTAATTATGTTCTACTTATGTCTGCACATATATATATACTCCTTACTAGTAAGCATGTACTCTTCGTGAAGAATAATACTACTAATTTGATTGAAGCATACTACTTTTTATGTTCTCCCGAAATAGATACTTCTTTGAGAAACATATATACTACTAATTTGGTTGACACATACTACCGGATACTTCTTCAACTAGTAGTATCGTTAGCACTTCAAATTTTGAATTGGGCGGTTCCACCTAATCTCGATTTCGTTGTGCATGCATGCAACGAAATTTTGAATTGGGCGGTTCCACCTAATCTCGATTTGGTTGTGCATGTATGCAACGATTAAAGAAAATAAAACATATTTTCTTTTTCCACCGGACTATTTGCCTACTAACAGAGGTATCCAATACAGAAGAACTCGTTTAGTTGGCTTCCATCTCAAAGTAGATCAACGGTAGGGAGGTATGGGAGCACATACTCCCAGGAGTACGAAACGAGCGTCCATATATATATATATTAATTCTATCTTTCAAGGCTTCACTAGTATTGATCCATGTTCCTTTTTCACATATTGAGGATCACTTCGGAACTCATTACTTGAGTATATGACTCTTTATGTAGTTGACATATACTCAAAATTGATTTAAATTTAATTATTTGCAAATCGGTTGTCATCAATGTGGTTGTTGGTTTTAGTGATGACAACGAATTAGCGGGACTAATGTTTTCATGGAGTTGAATCTTGAATGAAAGGAATAGGTCCTGGAGTTTGAGAAGTGATGTTGATGAACAAGTCAAGAACTTGGACTTGGCAAAAGCAATGCTTGTCATTGGATCAATACTCGGGAAATTGCGAAGTGATACTGGAGATCAATGTCATGACCCACTCGAGTTGGATTACCTCAAGGCAAAGGTAAAATGAAGGCTAAGAATATGTTTCTTAGTCATTTTGCCGGTCTTGGTATTTAGGGGTGGATAACGAGCCAGCTCGGCTCGGCTCGTTAAGCTAACGAGCAAAATACCAGGCTCGGCTTGGCTCGTTAAAAAGCTCGAACTCGACTCGTTAGGCTTGTTAAGAAAGTCAAAAGATCACATCTTGAAACTCGTTAGGCTCGTTAGACTCGTTAGGCTCGCTAAAAAGGAAAATCAGCCTAATAAAATTTTTAGAAAGTCAAGAGATCACAACTTGGAGCTTGTGCCTCTCTGGATTGCCTAAGGGTTGCTAGGTTGGGCTGGCTTGGTACTACTGCTCTACTGCGCTAGTTTTTTTAACGAGCTAAACGAGCAACTCGCGAGCGAGCTCAAACTCGGCTCGTTAAGAAAACGAGCTAAATTGCCGGCTTGGCTCGGCTCGTTAAGGGACCGAGTTCAAGCTGAGTCGAGCCGAGCCCTTAACAAGCCGAGCTGGCTCGCGAGTTTCGAGCTTTTTTTCCACCCTTATTGGTATTTGGTGGATCGACTGGTTGCTAGAATTTGTTTCTAGTTTTGACGTACTATTAAGAGGGGACATGGTTAGTATCTTGATTAAAAGCGATATCAAGAAGCTCAATTGAATGCATTTCATATATAGTAACTTGGCGATCAACTTGAGGTTGCTTTGTGCAACAAAAGATAATGCTTGAGAGAGCCAAGTTGAGTGAGAGCATCAGTGTGAAATTTCTCAGGAGTTAGGGCAAGTCCTAGCTGTATAAGTGTTGTCCCAAGTAAGGGATAGAAGTGTGTCTTCGAACTCGAGAGCAATTAGGAGAAGTCCTAAGGTTAGTCAGTACATATCCAAACTAGGGTATCTCAAGAAGTTAGACTTGCAATCGAGAGCAGTTAGGACATGTCCTAAACTCCTAATTAGTGCATTTTCATCCCCAACGGTCACTGACACATGAACAATTAACTAATCGTTACATATGGAGTTAGGGCAAGTTCTATCTGGTTAGGACATGTCCTAACTAGTGCAATTTTGCCGAGTTTAGCTCCAACAGCTAGTTTTTGTGTGAGGGCTATAAAAGGGCTTGAGTTGGGAAGGTTTGGTTCTTGCTCCTGGTCATATTAGAGGTATACAATTGAGAGACAACACTTATGAGCTTATTGAGCAATCCAAGAGAGAAGAGAGAGGTGTTTAAGATAAGAGCAAAGCCTCTCCTCATATTTGTGCATGTTTTGCACTTAGAGAGGGAGTGAGGCAAATTTGTTGTGCGTATATTGCACTTAAGTGGTGGATTGTGCATCCATTGTACTTCTAGCACTTGATTCGTTCAAGTGAGCACCTCCAATTTGCTGCTCTTGGTGTTTGCCAATACCTAGATGGCTTGGAGGAGTTGTGTCAATGATCTTCTCAAGAAGCTTGTGAGAATGCCTGGTTTGTTGTGAGTGGTTTAGTGCTCACTATCTCCGGAGTGGAGGAAGAACAACCCTAGTGGATTCAATGTGTTGGCTTAATTTATGGAGCCGGTCCAATTCATTTGGCATTACCTCAACATGGATTAGAGAAGACCAGTAAGTCTCCAAACACCATGGAAAAAGATCATTGTATCATTGTGATTTGCTTTTTTGTGCTCATTTACATCATTGCAATTTACATTCCTAAAATTGAATTGCAAGCTTCTAGCCCTAGGATTGCAAACCTTGATCTACACTTAGTTGTTCGTGCACTTAGTGAGACTAGTTGATTTAGGCTTTATTTGTGCAAAACTGTTTTCATTTACGGTTCTCTGTATAAAACCTAGTTTTGGTCAAATAGATTTTAAAAGTGTCTATCCACCCTCTCTAGTCGGCATCCTCGACCTTACACCCACTCTCCTGGTCGCCGCTCGCCAGTCACTGGAGACATAGCCTGCCACCTCAACACCCTCAACCGCCGCAACCCACAGCTTGTCCTGGTCATCGTTGCCTGTCGACCACCTTGACGACAGGGGAACTCCAGCGGCCAGTAAGGATCAAGTTGTGTCGCGAATCGGCATAGGATATTGCCTCTTTGCTCTATTTTTCCCCAGTTCTTCTGATTTTTTTTCAAGGAAAAGGGACTTTTCAATTTGATGATCGTTGTTTTCCCCCATCAAATTGGAGTTATGATTTAGGGTTTCAAAGTGTGTTTTTGGAATACCGACCAAGTTGAAAAATGGAAGGCAAACATTGCAAGTTATATTGATGTAGTGTTCCATTAGCATTTAACTAGTTGAGATACAATGTCATGTAAGTAAGTTTCTGGATGTTGTTTCTATTCTATTACTCGTTTGTTCTTCAACATCACAATATCTGATTGATTTTTTTGAATAATTTGCAAGTGACATAATTTATGGAACTAATATTGCCTGCCACCACTGCTATAGTTGAGAGGTGCTTTTTAGCCATGAAAATATATTTGCGCAATTGCATCGGCCATCAGTCTTGAGTATTTGCTATGTGGAGAAACAAGAAATGACGAGAGTTACCAATGACGTTGTGATTCATTGGTTCCAGAACTTAAGAGAACGCGAAAACTTCTACAAGTTCTAAAAGGTAATGCATGTACTTTTATTTGATCATTCTACTATTTTTACTTGAAAATGTTAACTCATTTTTTCTCCTTTTTGTAGGCCATTAAGGCCGGATTACGTTTTTTTCCCAATACCTATCATCTTTTGTCCGTGGTTTGGTCCTTAGATATTTCTTTCACTATTAGTGGGTTTTTTTTATTTTTATTTTAGTACGCACTTTGATCGCTGCTTCTTTATATTATTGTATATTGCCATCGGTTATGTTGAATTATTGATGCTAAAAATTACTAAACACATTACTATTTAGTACGAAAATTATCCATGTCCTTATATGCATGAAGAACTGGTGAACCCGGTCATTTTCTTGGGTTCCACCCGTTAGTAGAATAATTGAGTATTTGATTCCTCGCAGGAAAAAAAAAATAATGGCCATTGTATCAGAAGATATGAAAAATTGCCGCCGGACCGATTTTGGTCGGGAGACATCGGATCCTCGCCTACGTGTCCCACATATATATATCTAATAACTACTAGAGAGAAGTTTGTGATCCACACTATCTGCAAAGACCCCTCCAATTAAGCAATCAATCAATCCTCTAATCTGTCTCGCTCAAATCTCCCGTCTTGTAATCTAAATTACACATGGCGTTACACCAACTTAAAAGTTTTAGATAAAACATACGTGGGCAATAAAAAATAGGTGACATCATATCCAACGGAAAAAGCTTCACATACAACGATTTAGTTACGAGGCTATTATGGTATGACCTGAGCCAATTCAATGAGGCCTACCGCTGTAGTTCTTAGCCGAGAGATCGTAGGAACAACGTAGTATGCCATATATATAGCAGGCCTGATATCCAATAGACACCCCAGATTCTATAATTGCCGCAAATCAAATAACACAAGAAAACGTGACGTGAGATGGATCATGAGAAGAGGGGTTTGGATCGGTCAGAATCACGTACCCGTTTCTTCCCTTAATTACGGATAAGGAAGCCAGCGTACAGCTGTTAGATAAAAGAGGATAAATCTAACTGCCAAGATTAAGTCTAATCGATCTCTTCCCCCTCAACCGCTATAAGTAGACCAAGACCCTAGCAGATCAACTGCCTTCCATCTTCTTTCCTCCTTGTCCTTTCTCGATCGGGTCTCTAGCAATGGCGGGCGGCATCACCGGCACCGATGGCGTGCACAAGAACTACCCGGGGAAGATGACGTTCTTCGTGTTCCTCGCATGCCTCGTCGCTTCCTCCGGCGGGCTCATCTTCGGATACGACATCGGCATATCCGGTAATAAGTCCGTGCATCTACGGCATGAACGAGCTGTTGATTTCACCGTAATAATTAATATTGCGTGGATCGGATGAACTTAACGCGCGACATTGTGTTGTTGAAGGTGGCGTGACGTCGATGGACCCGTTCCTGATCCGCTTCTTCCCATCGGTGTACGCCAAGGAGCAGGAGGCGGTGGAGACGAACCAGTACTGCAAGTTCGACAGCGAGCTGCTGACGCTCTTCACCTCCTCGCTCTACCTCGCCGCCCTCATCGCCTCCCTCTTCGCCTCCGTCATCACCAGGAAGTGCGGCCGCAGGATGACCATGCTCGGCGGCGGCGTCATCTTCCTCGCCGGCGCCGTCCTCAACGGGCTCGCCATCAACGTGCTCATGCTCATCATCGGCCGGATCCTCCTCGGCATCGGCGTCGGGTTCAGCAATCAGGTGATCACCAAACAGATTTGTCTTCATAATTACGATCACACATATGCATGCGACGATGCAATCCCTAGATATTTTGCATGCCTGTGCTTGATTTGTTTCTTCATACTCACTTGCCAGTACGGGATTAGACCGACTTTTATTAAAAAAAAAACTGCATGTCCAACTTAATTCCGGATACACCGTTAAACGATGACCATGCACACATGTGTTGTTGACTCGTATATACTTACATGCAAGTGTACATGCGTATGTTACGTGCAGGCTGTGCCGCTGTACCTGTCGGAGATGGCGCCGGCGAGGATGCGCGGCATGCTCAACATCAGCTTCCAGCTCATGATCACCATCGGCATCCTGGCCGCCAACCTCATCAACTACTTCACCGCCAAGATCTCCGGCG
Source organism: Phyllostachys edulis (assembly GCA_036346405.1). NCBI lineage: Eukaryota > Viridiplantae > Streptophyta > Magnoliopsida > Poales > Poaceae > Phyllostachys > Phyllostachys edulis. Next base: position 76,109,518 of record CM070545.1, read on the forward strand.
GCTGGGGCTGGCGCATCAGCCTCGGGCTCGCCGCCGTCCCGGCCTTCATCATGGTCGGCGGCTCCATCTTCCTCCCCGACACGCCCAACTCCCTCGTCGCCCGTGGCAAGGAGGAAGAGGCGCGCGCCATGCTCCGCCGCATCCGAGGCACCCATGACATCGGCCCCGAGTACGACGACCTTGTCGCCGCCAGCGAGGCTACCAAGGCCATTGAGAACCCATGGAGCACCCTCCTCCAGCGCCGCTACCGGCCGCAGCTGGTGATGGCCATCCTGATCCCGACGCTGCAGCAGCTCACCGGTATCAACGTTGTCATGTTCTACGCCCCCGTCCTCTTCAAGACCATCGGCTTCGGTGGCACGGCCTCGCTCATGTCCTCAGTAATCAGCGGCGGCGTCAACATGGTCGCCACATTCGTCTCCATCGCCACCGTCGACCGCCTCGGCCGCCGCAAGCTCCTCCTCCAGGGTGGCTGCCAAATGATCATCGCGCAGGTACACACATTACATTCATATCACACAAACTATTAGTCTTCCAGTGACTCCAATTTGGCAGCTGTGGCAGCAACATAACATGCTGTTTGGACTGTGGACAATTAATTAATGTTGCAGTTCGTGCTTGGGACGCTCATCTTCATCAAGTTCGGCACGACGGGCGTGGCGACCATCTCGCGGTCGTACGCCATCGGGGTGGTGTTGTGCATCTGCGTGTTCGTCTCGGCGTTCGCGTGGTCGTGGGGGCCACTAGGGTGGCTGGTGCCGAGCGAGATCTTCCCGCTGGAGATCCGGTCGGCGGCGCAGAGCGTGGTGGTCGTCTTCAACATGGCCTTCACCTTCGTCGTCGCGCAGATCTTCCTCATGATGCTCTGCCGCCTCAAGTTCGGCCTCTTCTACTTCTTCGGCGCTTGGGAGCTCCTCATGACCGCCTTCGTCTACTTCTTCCTGCCGGAGACGAAAGGGATCCCCATCGAAGAGATGGACAGCATCTGGGGCAAGCACTGGTACTGGAAGCGGTTCGTCGACGATGGAAGCCGCAAGGTCGAGATGACCTCCACGGCGGTATAACAGCTAGCATGCGTGGAACAGTCTTAATTTTGATCTCGAAGGAGAGTGTTTTAAATTTAGTGTGTGGTTTTTCCTTAGATGGTTGGTATATCTGAGAGTCAATTAGGGTTTAGTTTTGGAACGCGTGGATGGGTGTGTGCATGCCTGAGCTGAGTAGGAAGTGACTCATCAATGCTATATACCCGTTCTGATAAATAATAGGAGTTTGTGTTAACACTGAAGAGTATGTAGCATGTGGCAATTACCACAAATGCAACAGTGTGTTTGAGAAGGAAATGATCCTTTCGAAGACATGGAAATGTTACATCGGAAACACAATTTTCTTTCCCTTTTCTAAATGATAGTCCAAACATAAATTTCTTTCTTTCTTTACTTCTGAACTTATTTCATGAATTCGTTGATTATTTCTGAACTTATGAGTTCAGTAATTTACCAGCATATATTGAACAATCTACACTATTGTCCGACGAGCTACCGTCCCAGTGGACTGTCCCATATCAGGCAAATGCTTACTGGAAATATTACTATCCTGGTTATACTGGATTCCTGGTGCAGTAGGTGCTTAATTGGAGGATATGAGCAATCTTGAAATATAAGCACTCAAAGATGACAGGGAGAAGAAGATAACATCCATTTTGTTGACACTACCAGAAATAGCTTATTTCATAGGTCAGGTCCACCTACGACCGGGTATCGTCGTCTACGATCACCTGGTGATATCAACTATTCTTTTCTACAGAGAAGGTAGTATGATGTCATTACCGGATATCAGACATTCTCACCTGATCTCCGAGCTGTTTGCTGGCCGCCGCGTCGTACTATTGCTAGCTCTTGCTATTAGTATCAAACAAATTGAGTTTACTAGAAAAGGTCAAATAAAATTTTAAGACACTCCGAAGAGTTTATCTCACTCGCGTTGATGCTCTTGATTCGATTACTATGGTCGGAGAACGTAGCTTCAGTAGGCGAAGTCTTTTCTCTCTGCACGTGGTCCTGCCTACTAGAAGGAACTCCCTAGTGTCTATCTGTTACTAAACTCTTATGACCAGAATATGACAATCAAGATTGACAACACAAGTTGGACAAACTGCTTTTTTAAGCAAACCCTTATATACACTATTTACTTAGTTTATATAAATAATCTAAGAAAATAGTCGGGGCTAGGATATAGTTATTAATATAACTTCAATTCTTAGTCTTAATTTTCAATTTATTTCTTTTGTTCATTATCTTACGAGTGACTAACTACTCGATAAGATAGTTTGCAGGAAAAAGAAGCTTTATATTTATAAACAAAAGACTTGTCTTTACAAGTTTTCCTATTGCTATGCCATGTTGCTCTAGTATTAATGCTAATCATGATAATGTTGAGCATAATGATACAAATCTTGTTATTGAAAACAGTGAGCTAAAAGAGCAAGTGACCAAGCTAAGCAAAACTTTAGAAAGGTGCTTCAAGGGTAAGGCTACTCTTGACAAGCTTTTGAGTAAGCAAATGTGCTCATTCAATAAGAAAGGACTTGGGTATGTGCCTAAAAAAAAGTAAGAAGCCAGCAAATAAGCCCACAAGGTTTGTTAAGCAAAATGCCAAGTATTGCTAAAAGTGCCGGGAAATAGAACATGTGCAACAAATTGTCCTATGGGTAAGACCCCATCCCTCGGTATATATGATTCATGCTATATGCTTAGAAAAACTAAGGATGGTAAAGTCATTACTAGATTTGTTGGCGCTTCAATTTTAGACGTTAAAAAGAATGCTATTTGGGTGTCTAAATTCTTGGTCACTAACCTCTAAGGACCCAAACAAATTTGGGTACCTAAAAGAACTTGATTCTTGTTTTGTAGGTGAACTATAAAACCGGTGGAAGACATTGGGTGCTTGATAGTGGATGCACTCAACACATGACCGGTGATAAAAAGATGTTCACCACATTCGAGAATGGTAAAGGAGTTGACAAGATCACATTTGGCGATAATAGCAAAGGAAAGGTATTAGGATTGGGTAAAATTGCTATCTCAAATGACCTTTCTATTTCTAATGTATCTTTGGTAGAATCGTTAAATTTCAATTTGCTATCCGTTGCTCAAATATGTGATTTTGGCTTAATTTGCTCTTTCTCTAATGAAGGCGTTACAATTTCAAATGCAAAAGATAGCTATTTAGTTTTCAAATGTTTTAGATTTGGAAATCTTTATTTGATTGATTTTACTTCAAATGAATCATGCTTAAAAACTTGTTTAATTGCAAAAACCTCGTTGGATTGGCTTTGGCATAGAAGGCTAGCTCATGTTGAAATGATTCAACTTAAAAAGCTTTTCAAACATAATTTAGTTGTTGGCTTGAATGATGTGAAGGTTGAGAAAAATAGATTTTGTAGTGTTTGTCAAGCCGGTAAACAAGTCGCTAATTCTCATCCTTCCAAGAGTATCATGTCAACTTCTAGACCATTGGAACTCTTACATATGGATTTGTTTGGGCCAACAACCTATAAGAGTATCGAGGGTAATAGCTATTGTTTAGTCATTGTGGATGATTACTCTAGATATACATGGGTTTTCCTCCTGGATGACAAAAGTGAAACCTCCGGCATTTTCAAAAGTTTTGCAAAAAGGGTTCAAAATTAATTTTATTTTAAAATTAAGAAAATCCTTAATGATAATGGTTCCGAGTTCAAAAATACTAAAGTTGAAGACTTTTGTGATGAACTTGGAATAAAGCACCAACTTTTCACAACCTACATTCCGAAGCAAAATGGAGTTGTAGAAAGGAAAAATCGTGCACTAATTGAAATGGCTAGGACAATGCTTGATGAGTACAATACTTCCGATAGTTTTTGGGCGGAAGCTATTAACATCGCTTGTCATGCCATAAATTGTCTTTATTTGCATAGGCTTTTGAAAAAGACTTCCTATGAGCTTCTTGTAGGAAGAAAACCGAACATCTCTTATTTTCGTGTATTTGGTTACAAATGTTGTATTTTGAAAAAGGGTGTTCGTCTTTCAAAATTTGCAAGTCGTTGTGATGTTGGTTTCTTGCTTGGTTATTCTTCAAATAACAAAGCTTATCGTGTCTTTAACAAAAACTCCGGTTTAGTTGAAGAGATGCACGATGTGCAATTTGATGAAACTAATGGCTCTCAAGAAGAGCATGAGAATTTGGATGATGTAGGTGATGAAGTCTTAAAAAAAGCCATGGAGAACATGCAAATTGGCGATATCAAGCCTAAGGATGATCCATCTTCTTCTACCAAAGTTGAATCTCCTACCTCTTCCGCAAAACAAATACAAATTGATGAAGAGGACAATACGGAAGATGTTCAACTATCCAACTTACCAACAAGAATCCACAATTTCATCATCCAATAGACCAAAGATTGGGTAACGTAAGTAAGGGTGTTCAAACTCGTTCTCGTGTCACTTGTTTTTAGGAACATTACTCTTTTGTCTCTTCCATTGAGCCAAAACATATAGAAGAAGCGCTTGATGATCCGGATTTGGTGAATGCAATGCATGAAGAACTCAATAACTTCACCTGGAATGAAGTTTGGACATTGGTGGGTCGACCCAAGGAATACAACATTATTAGTACTAAATAGGTCTTTAGGAACAAGCAAAATGAAAACGGTTTTGTCGGTGTTTTAGAACCGATCTTACGTAAAGATTGTTTGATTCGGGGGGTCTCCTAGAATGGAATCACGCAGAGAGATTGACACGGGTATTTTTATATGAGTTCAGCCTTCTCCGGGAGAATAACAACCCTACTCTGTGTGTGTATGGTATTGAGTGTGTCTCGTATAATTGGGAGAAAAGACTAAGACTATTACGTAAGATAGTGTCTAACTGTCTTCCCGATTGCTTGTTGTTTTCTTCGATTGCCCCTTTCTACTCTCGATCACGCCTTTATATAGTCGTGAAGGAGTAGCCGTTTCCTCTGGTGAAGAGGCCTCATCAAATCGAAGAATGGCGCGATGTTTGCAGTAATCATCGGAGTGTTAACCCCTTCACGCCGCCTGGCAGTTACTTGTCAGAGATAATGGAGTATTACGTGCTATTACTTCGTAGAGTAACAGCGTATGTTAACTGCTTAGATCCCTTAATCAATTAGACCCACTCGTCTGTAGGTTTTATTGATCATAAGGTAGTCGTGGCTGACCTGGTCATAGAAGAGCTTACGACCATGGGGTAGTCGTAGAATAACTTACGACTGGATAGTGATCATAGAAGAACTTACGACCATAAGGTAGTTATAGCAAGACTTACGACTATGGGGGTGATCGTAGAAGAACTTACGACCACCTGGTAGGCTTCTCCCTTGTAAATATAAGGGGTATACCTAGGGACCACATGACATCATATTTATCCATACTGAGAATTATAGATAAAAGATAAAATGAGGATTATTAGATCCTCGTCATCTAGCCCCCCAGCTTCAAATGAAAGTAACTTACTTGGGAAAGGGTTCGTAAATGGTCCTATGACCACGAGAAGGTTGTGAAAATATGGTCGAACGAAAAACTCTTCGACATTTGTACATTACTTTGACCAGAAATATACTTGGTCAAGAAGGTTGCTTACGACTACCAGATAGTCGTAGAGAACTTTTTCGACTATGAAGTAGTCGTAGTATGGTGATCGGAAGTAAAACCTTTTCGATTGATATTTCATTTGGCCAGAAAGACTTGAGGTGTAAAAACGAACTTGATTTTTTTGGGCAGACAAACTTAGAGAATCGCGACCGTCTCTTATATGTCTATTTGTTGGAGCGGTTCCCGAAACGGTGGTAACCCTTGGATTTCCACCCCTTCAGCCCAAGCATACGGTTATAAATATTTACCGGGAGGTGAGACTTGGGTTTCTATTTTTCCCCAAATCGCTCTCGCTGTTCATCGAGTTCTTGCCTTCTCCGCTATCAACTCAATTGTGCCTTCTCCTAAGACCTTCCTTAATCCAAAACCTCCCCTTTCCGAGAGAGATGGCCGGAATAGTTTCTGAGTGGGCCGAGTCGGAGATGGATGCGGTAAAGATTTGAGCCTTGGTCGACGCCAGGAAGATTCTAGAGAATGTTCTTATGAAGTGGATTGCGGCGGTTGGACAACATTGGCCGTCGGGGGAGATTGGGCAAATCCCTGTCTTCCAGACATATTGTGAGTGTGGCCTTCGATTGCCTGCTCACCCCTTTCTCACACTCGTACTCGAGCACTGGGAATTCCAGCAGACCTCGAGCTCTTTCAATATTTATATGGAATGGCTCGACAATCTGAGATTGCTGGGAGTTGTGATCTGAAGCTCCATGACGGAAAGTCGAAGGTATATATTCAGATGTTTACCCGGTCATCGTGGTCGGGATGGAGGAAGAGGTGGTTTTACTGAAAAATCACCCAAGATGACAGCCTTACTTTCGCGGGGAAGGCTGCCGAAAAGAATTCCTCCTGGGATTTGACTTCCAGGGATCTCGGTCGGATTGCTCACTACATTCAAGCCATCAAGGAATTGAAAGAGGAGGGACTGACCGGGTGGCATGTGGTGAAGGATTTCATCACACGTCGAATTAGCCCTTTGAAGAAACAAGTACCTCCTATGTGGAGGTACACGGGGCCAAAAGACCCGACCAGGGACTACGAGGCGGGTAAGTGAATCTTCGACTTAGCTCTCGGTTTGGTCTTTCTCAAAGTGGTCTAATGAATTTCATATCTGTTTGCACAGATCCTTCACAAGCAGAGACCGACGTTCGGGTCAAACTTGTTTGTGAGAAATCTCCGCCATCTGGAGTGGCGGTTCCTCAAATCCTTGCGGTTTTATCCGCAGAAGAGAAGATGGAGCGCCTAAAGGTAATCAATGGTTGATTTTATCCTTAGGACTTTAGAGTTGTAGAAAGACTTACGACTGGTTGTTTGTCATAGAAAAACTTACGACTTGGTAGTGATCGTAGAAAAACTTACGATCAAGAAAATGTCGTAGAAAAACTTACGACTGGATACTGGTCGTAGAAGATCTTACAACTGGTCAGTAATTCTTCTTTTTCTGTTTTTGACAGAAAGTAGGCATAGAAAATCGTTAGGACGACCAAGAGGTCGAACTGATAACCATCGGCGCAGAGATGACGACGGAAAAAAGTCCAGCTCCTCCGTCTAAGAAACGTCGACTTGTGAAAGTCGCCGACAAGGGAGGAGCAAGCTCAAGTTCTTTTATTTCGACCAGATCTTCTGCAAAATCTGCTGCAGACACGGCTGCAGCTAAAGCTAGGGAGGTTGAAGCAGCTGAAGCTAAAGAGGTCGAAGCAACTGAACCTCTTAAGCCCAAAGCCCGCAAGGCTAAGGTACCCTTCTATTATGACAAGAAAACTTTCGCAGTTTCTGCCTCTCCTAGTTTTGTTAAGCAATTAGAAAATGAGAACTGGAAGGACTTTATGTCTTTTGTGAAGGACAATGCTGATCCAGCAGAGCCTATGGTCGAGGGTAGCACTGCTCTTGGAGTGGTCGAGACTGATCTCGGCCATCCGGAAAGTCAGGAGACCAGAGAGATGGCTCCTGTTCAAGATCCGCGACCAGACGTGGTCGTGGCCGAGCCTATTCTTCAACTTGAACTCCGACCAGACGTGATCGTAGAAAAGAAGTTGAAGAAATCTTCCGTTGGGAAGATGACTCCTAAGTTCCTGGTTAGGTCCAGGGTGTAGAGGTATGTGAAAAATACTAAAATGTAAGAATAGCATTTACCTTTTGCTTTTCACAACTTAATGTGCTTTCCTTTTGTTGCTCTTAGCCCGACTCCTTCAGCCCCCGAGGATGCTTCTATTGAGAAGCCTATTGCCACTTCTCCAGTGGATGGAGAGACGACAATGGGAGTAGTCGAAGGATCACCTATTGCTCGAGTGGCGGAGGAAGTCGTGGCTTCTGAAGTGGTTGCTACAACCACTGAGGTAGTTGCTACGACCGCTGAGGTGGTCGTGGAGACAGCAGAGGCAGCGGTAGAAGCCTCTGGCCAGGGTGGTGATGTACCTGACCACCGTGTCGGGAAGGAAGTCGTTGCAGACGTACCTTCCGGTCTCCAAAGAGAAGTGCAGCTTCGTAATCAAGACGAGGAGTACTTCAACTTCGGTGCTGATTTCTTTGGGCCTGCTTCCATCGTGGGGTCTTCTGCTTTTAGATCTCGCAATCGAGTCCCTCATCCCAAAGATATTCCTAACAGAGGGGAATTTTTTTTGATAACGAGCGTCTCGAGAAGGTTTGGTGGGATCAGGTCGCGAAGATAGATAAGCTGAAGAGTCCAACGATGGTTTTCTCGATGTTTGCTCGGACGACCATGAATGTAAGTATTTAGGGATACTTATATGTGTGTCCTTCCCTTGCTTCTTACTATCTTTCTTTTTGCAGAAAGCTCTGGAACAAATTGCCACTGTTGGTGAATATCGCCGACAACATATAGAGCTACGACAGGAAAAAGCGGAACTCTGCGAACAGACAGAGAGGTGGTAAGTCACTGTTATTCGTAGTCGTTTTAGGGTTTGACTACTTATGCAGTGTTTATGAGGTTTGTCGTGGAAAAACTCACGACTAGGTACTAGTCGTAGAAAGACTTACGACCAGTTAGATAGTACTCATGTCTACTTTTAACCTTTATAGGTTAAATAGTGACAAAAAGACCCTGGCCGAATCGCTCGATTATGAAAAAGAGGAGTCGAGAAAGCTAGGGGAAGAGATAGAAGACCTCTTGAAGAAGCTTTAGGAGGCTAACTCTGCTACTAAAAAATTGCAGGAAAAGATAAACAGTAAGTGCTGAACTTAAGACTGCTTATGTCGTTGATATTTACCTTTTTAACTCTTACTTCTTTTCAGAAAAGAGGACGAAATGAGAAGGCTCCAAATTGAAGTTAAATATAAAACTTTGGTCGTTCACGAGATTTCTTGTATCGCCAAAGATAAAGATCAAGAGATTGAAAGGCTGAAATCTCAGCAAGCAGGTAAGCAATTCTTTACCTGCAGTCCTTCACGAGTTCTTTTCTTATTCTGATTCTTATTTCTTTTTAAAGTTGTTTATGACACAGTTATTTAGCTATGCATCAAATCCCAGATTGAGTAATGTACTAGTGTGCTTTTGTTTACCCATGTTTCTTTGATTCCTAACCAGACTATGAAATGTGACAGTTAAGATCTTGTTCTAACATAGATTCATCTTGGTTAACAAACCAGATTGTATGTGTATCCATGAATCATTTGCTACTCAATTTTCTATCGCAAAAATAGATTTAGCAAGACATACAACCATGTCATTGGATTTAATCAATCTATTGCTACCAATCATACTATATGCTCAGATTACTAGTAATGTTGATCAATATAGTAATTAAATGCCTAAAATACTATGTGTTGCTTCCATTTACTCCTACTAAATGCTAAGAGAGGAAAAATGCTTTCAAGGTTCATGATTGGCACCTTTCTACTACACGGGAGGTGGAAAGGAATGGAAGAAGAAGCAAAGAGTCCCCCCCTTTCAGCTGGTGAGCAGGGTGTTCAATTCCAAGCAAGAGTTAGATGATGGCGTTCAAAAAGATTACAAAGGGTATAACATTCTCTTCTTTGCTCGGTAAGTTCTTATAGTATCTGTTGCTTCGCTGCTCCATCAAAATGTGACACACGAACTGACACTGCACAATTCAAATTTCCCAACTGATGTGAGATCGAGAAGCTTGTGTAGTTCATGTGGACAGAATTAAATCAAATAACCTACGAACTCTTGGGTATCTGTAAGACTGTACGACTGTAAACATTATATTTGTCTACAAAACTTCTGCCTTTGTGGTCTAATTGATGTACCTATAAACAAGGAATATCATAAAGGGAAACATCTCAGAATCAGATATAGTTTACGCTTTGTCGCTTGGTGCCCCGATTCAGCTTTTTAACAAGCTTTCTAGGACTTTAATGCCCTCGACATCCATATAGCTCCATCTATATTCTCATTACGTTTGTCTACAAAATTTACGCTTTTGTGGTCTAATTGATGTCTGCAGTAAACAAGGAATATCATAAAGGAAACATCTCAGAGGTGTATATAGTTTACGCTTTGTCGCTTGGTGCTCTGATTCAGCTTTTAACAAGCTTTCTAGGACTCTAATGCCCCTGACATCCATATAGGTCCATCCGTATTCTCACAGTAACACGCTGGCAATCATGAGCTAGTTAATCAAGAATTGTTGAGCAGTAACAAGTAGCAAATAAACACTGTAACTAGCCCCTGTCATGGTGTCATGTACTTGCTACTTGCTAGTTGCTAGTTAGTAGTTACTACTACTTGCTTAACTAGTTAACCACCCTATGTTATAGTGTGATGTATTTAAACTTGCTTGTTAAACTACTAATCTAGTTGCATTTTGGACATGTAGTATGATTGATTGATCTTTATTTGTGCGACATATATGGTTTCTGTTTTCGCGCAATATCTGAATAAGTATTCGTGACCGAGACAATCCGTATATTTGGTAGAAGTTTAGTATATCTGAGGAGAAAGGAATAAAAAAATGCAGCATTTATGCTTATGCATGTATCTGCCAAGTTACAATATGCAGGCCAATACCTCACTAAATAGCAAGAACATAGGCTTTGTCCCATTAGTTCCAATTTCGTCTGATCCTAATCATAACTTTAAATGTTTCAACCATTTTTTTCCATTTGGTAACTTTTGTAAGAATTATTTTACTCATACAATTGCCGTATATTTTTTTAGACTTCTCAGATATCAAGTTCTTAATGCATAATTACATTGTATTTATTTGCGAACTCGAGATCTCCGGTTCTTACTAAACTAGTTTTGTTTGGTTTGAAAATTTGAGACTTGAAGTATGGCACTGAGTTTCGACAAACTATTCCAGTTAATTTAAAGAAGCCATGCACCCCCCACCATATAATTATTTCATAACGTAGACACTGTTTCATCAAATATCAGTGTCAGCCCCTGTTCCAGCTCCCCCCTGGAACATAATAACATAAATGAAAGATGGACTAGATAGTTGGCTACTTTAGTTTGTCCTTGATGCCTTTTGTTCTTTCTTTCTTTTTTTGGCTTGAAGTTAATGGATGCTTATCTTGCTATGCAAAATGGATCATAAAGCAGTTATTCTACTTTTTTCCCATAGCAATGATAATGTGAATTTTGTCTTCAGCTTTTTAACTAGGTTTGGAGTAATTTTTGTTTATTAATAACAATCTAATTTGTTTTGTTAAATGTTAATTCAGGCAAGGACGCCCCCTATTGGTCTGGCAGGCCCTTTAGGCAGAAGCCTAGCTAGTAGCCTGGCACTGCTCCTCGTTCTGGATTTTATCCATCAAGAGGCTTGCTAGCTTCAGTTCTTCGAAAGCTGGAGGCCATGAATCCATGATGTATCAAGGGTGCCATGGCTATGACTCTTCGAAGGTCTTTGGATGCGATGCTTCTAAAGCACCTACACTGAGACACAGTGCAAAGAATTAAGTCGCTCATGGGAGTCTTCTTTGGTTACTATGGGTCAAGTCGAGACCACACCACCTTCATATGCATGGGCACCAGCTGCATCCACCTATGGATCGGTACAGGTGCCACCATCATAAGCATCTGGGTCAGTCCCGTTTGCAACAACAATGTACTCTTATAGCTCAACTCGGGCACTACCATCATATGGACAAACACAGGTGCCATCTTCATATGGACAACTAGCTCTCTTGCTATGTAGTTTTATTTTTTCCTTGAATTTGGATAGTCATTTCAATTTTAATTTACCATTTGCATATACTGAAAAAAAAATTTATAGTGAGAGAAAGAGCTGGTTGCAGCCATGTGGAAATACCATTACAACTGCAGCCTGGCCGTATCCAATAGAGGTAATACAATCTTTTATCAACATTTGAACACTAAACAATATATAATATACTATGGTTTGGACATTGGAGCTCTTGAAAGCCTGATTACCATAGTGCTTTCTATTGTACTTAGACTCAAGGCAGGAAGGATGCAATGTATATACAGATCTTGTCACATAATTTTTTAGTTTCATTGTGGGAACTGATAACTGGTGACATAATTTTCCGGTTTCAGTTTGCAGTCTGCATTTTGTCAAAACTATATGGCTCATTTAGTTTATAGTTTGCTGTCAGTTTCAGTTTCACTTTGTTTATTTTTTGGAGTAATCAAGTAAGTGCGCCTCTTTAACACAGTCATTAGAAAACTTTCGAACTACTACTTTGTTCACCACAGGAAAGAACCATGAAATCACTAGGAGTGGAACCTTTACTGATCAGTGTTAATTTTCATAGATGACAGTGGGCATAGCTTTGCTAAACCATGTGATTCAATTTTAGTGAGTCAAACATGTCTTACATTATATTTACATCCTTGCAAATTATTGTTATCCCTACAGGTTGAAAAGATCAATAGTTGAATTACTATATTAGATGTTTATCTCTTTCATCAACGGATCAAGAAGCAAGGAACTTCATGAAGAAAAGAAAGTAGTAATTAGATTTTTATATTTTAGGACTCAAACTTTACTCTTGTTCAAAGCTCTTGTGTTGATAACAAATCAGTTGTTTTTGTAATATGGAATGATGTTAACAATACCTATATTTATTTCCTCAATGCAATGCAATCTACCTTTTGAACATTGATCATGTTGAGTTGCGTTATATATTCTACAATATAACATGCTTAATTAGCAAATAAAAATTCTTTGTAGCAATTATAATTTCTACGTACGTTACGTAGCACACAAATGAATCGTATTTTTCCTGTATACTAATTTGTGTTGCAATATAACAATTATATGTTGCTAACAAGTGTTAGCTATGTTTCGAAAACATGTGTTGTTACAAATAAAAAGTCTAAGTCGTAAGTTTGAAAAATAATTATAGTATTTGAGCCAAAATTGCGTTGTGCTAAAATAACCATAAAACCTCTCCTTTGGCAAGCCGTGCATCTATATACTTGTATTTGTTGTGAGGGCTTGCTGAGTACTTTTGTACTTATTGTTGCTAAAATATGTGGATTCAGACTACGAGACTGAAGACCTAGTGTATAGATACTTCTATGCATCCGGCTATGGAAATGAAGATGATGACGATAACTAGGTCGTAGCCCCAGTTGAATGTCTGTGGCAAATCATGGAGACATTTTTGGTTTATTTATCTTCCGCTGCTATTTACTCTTCGAACTCGTCAGTCTATCAACCCGTTATGTAAGAATTTGGCACTAAGACCTATTTACGTTTGTCTCTGTAAAATTAAATAATTTTTGTACTTATACGCATGTATGAATATGATATTCGCCGATAATTGTATTGTGTGACTAGCTACTAATAATAAGACTAGCTCGGAATACTCAGAGGATCTAGATACAAATCGGGTCACGACAATAGGCCCAAATGTTCTCAGGAACAGACTTTGTTTGGTCCGAGAACACACACAACAAACTCTCGCAGTCGACGAGGAAAGGTTAGTACAACTAAATTTCAGTAATCCGTCTGGCCTTAAGCCTCTACGCAAGGAGATCTTCTCTAAACCAAAGAATGGAAGGAAATCAAACACCTAACCCTTTACGTATAGAGTGGAAATTGGTAGAATCAAACACCTAACCCTTTACGTATAGAGTGGAAATTGGTAGCTCGTGTTGGTCATTTTTCCGTCAGACTACCCACTCGACAATGTTGGCTGATCATGTTTATATTGGCAGGAGGGCCGACCAGGTCAGGCCCGATCATGAGTGAATAGACAATCGAAAACGTACATAGCTGTTCCAGCGGTACTCGGCAACAGCCTCGAGCTGCAAACCAAAACCATTTCTCATTTAACGCTCGGCTAAAAATAATACCCAAACCCCCCACGTCCCCGTGTTCTATGAAAATAGCCAAATTTCCCAGTCCGAAATACCAGATACCCACACAAACTGCCGCGGAAACCGTTGTTCGGCTAACATGAACACTGTGCAACAGATGAAACCAACCCAAACCATGGCTACATCTGGTGTTTTGCGCAACCCATGCCACTTTAAATTGGTGCAATCTTCAGTTTACTTAATAAATACCCCCTCCGATTCGAGAAAACAAGTCGTTTTGGAATGCGTGTGGGCAAACTTTAAAAACTTTGACTATCTATATCTTTTTAAATATCTAGACTAGATGCATAATTCATCTTGAAAAATACTTTCATAAAATTGTAATTTTATTGAGTTTTACTAATATATTACAGTAGTAATTAGTGGTTAAAATTGTATTTTAAAAACCGTGTCGATATCTAAAACGACTTGTTTTTGTGAATTAGAGGGAGTATATATGAACCAAATTTGTTTACATGTAATATGCTCAAAAAGATTGCCTGCGCCACAAGTGTAAACATACTAGACGATACCGCTGTCAGTGGTGGACTCACCAGGGGCACGAGGGGGCTAGCGCATGGCTATGGCCGCCGCACCCTTGGCACCCCTGATACCTTGGCCCATTTTGGGGGACGTTCGTGGTAGAGCACCGGCCGATGGTGACGCAAGAAGCAGAGAAGCAGAGGACCGAGGGGTGAGGTTGAAGAAGACTTGAGGCCTTGAGAGGAGAGTTTGGCTGTTTGGTGGCTTCGGGCCATGTTATTTCCATGTCATAAAGCCCATGGGATGGGAGAGACAGGAGTTAAACCCCAAGTGACTAAGATCCAACTCGATCTCCATTTCTCAAATCCCTAATTTGTGCTGCTCTTGTGCTCCTTCCCGACCATGACGGGAGGCGGTGGTAGCAATGAGCTGTGGATCGGCGGACGCTTGGCTGCTGCCTAGCGACGTCAACGGGCACTCTGCACGTGGACAAGCGGTGACGAGTGGCGGTGGGGCTGTCACATGGTCGCGTAGAGGGGCGGCCAGCGGCGATCGGGCTTAGCGAAAGAGGAGCGAGTGGCGGGCGTGCGGTGGGGCAGCCGCCGTCCAGTGGCGACGGAGGGGTGAGTGCCGAGCAATGGGTGATGGTAGCCACGCAGCACAAATGACACGTAGTAGCCAAGCAACACCTAGCAACCAATAGGTGACGTGGCTATATTGACTACGGTGAGGACCTTGTACATTTGTGAACTGTTGTCAAATGGGTGCAAAAATTAATTATGTTCTCTAGTCTAAACTCTAGTCTCAACTAGTCAACCTCTCACTCGTTATGTTTGTAATTACTCACAATTTTATGATTGTCTCACTAATTTAGGTACTTTTGTTTTACGGATTGCTACTCGCACGTATTTATGGGCATTTGGGACGTTCTATTCATTAACAAAGGATTACCTTAAGTGTATTTTATATTCTAGTTTTGTCTCTTGTCTATTTATTATCTATTTATGCATGAATTTAGATTGCACTAGACAGTCGAATGTATCTTTGATACGATTTTACAGTATTAGCTTTCTCCGATGAACACACTCTATATTTTTTTCCTGCACACGCCACTTACCACTACCACATTTGCTCTGGATTAAACCAAACCAAACCAAACCAAACACGTATGCCGGCGGTTTCCTCTGATTGAAAAGAAACCCCGTGTTGCTTTCTCTGCTGGTATAATTTTCTCTCTTCTCTGAGCAAAGCCCTCTTGTCATGCAATTGGCATTATTCCGTTCCCCCACGACAGTTGACAAAACCGCGTTATTTTTCCCATTTTCCATTTTCCATCCATGCCGGCACATATTCCCAACCACCAAAGGCCCTCGATTTTATTTTCCCAACCATCACAAAACTCTCTACAACCCGACTCCCCCTCTCCTCCTCGTGTGTTCCTAGCTCCTAGCCTCCTACTCTTCCCTGCCTCGACACCAAGAAAGAAGAAACCATCACAAGGGAGGAGGAGAATTCCAGCTGCTGCTTCTGCCATGGACGGCGGCTACCGCTCCAAGTCGTACGCCGGTGGGCGCATGCAGATCGAGCCCTACACCGGCGGCGGCGAGCGGCTGGACTTCCGGTCCTACTCCTACGGCGGCGGCCGCGGCGGCGGGTCGTACCAGTACCAGTACGAGTACGGCGGCGGGGCAGGGGCGGGATCGGTGGCGGAGGAGGTGAAGAAGAGCAAGTCGAAGCGGCGGTGGCTGGCGCTGGGAGACCCGGACATGGGGCGGAAGCGGCGGGTGGCGGCGTACAAGGCCTACGCCGTGGAGGGCAAGGTGAAGGGCTCCTTCCGCAAGAGCTTCAAGTGGCTCAAGGACAGGTCCCTGCACCTCTTCTACGGCTGGTCCTAGGTACGTACGTACCAGGAGCCAACAAACAGAGCAGAGCTGCAAGAAGCGAGTTTTTTTTCTCCTCTTTTTTGGGTTTCTTTTCCTTTGATGCTTGATCATACATGATCAGTCGAGATCAATATACATATGCTTCTTTCGAGTTTATAGCTAAAATGACATCATTACCGAAATAGCAAAAATAGTCAATTGCGAACGAATCGGTAAAAATAACACTTATGCCGCGCTCAAAGTCATGACAGGCACATGTGTCATTTTTTTCATTTCGTTTGGAGACTATTTTTTCTATTTAGCTTCAACACGAGGCTAAATTAGAAGAAAAAACTTTTCTTTCTCCTTTTTTTTTGGTCTTTGGCTTGTTCTTGATGATGCCAATCAACAAGTGTATGCTGTAAGTTGTAAATGAAGGAGTTGTTGCGATATTGTTCATGAACGAATCAATCAATCAGTGGGTGTTTCGATGGGCGGTTGCTGTGATCATCTGGTTCTTGTTTACTTCTAGATGAGCTGGTTTTACGAGTTAGAAATAATTCTTGAGTTTGATTTCCTAATCTCTTTTGGAGTCAATTATTGGGTGCTGATGCGACGCTCGATTAGCTTGCGTGCGTGGATTGGGTTAGTTGTTAGCTTGCGTGCAAGGGCGAGTGCAGATTTGTCTTTTTGATGGGTCAATCGGTTGGCAATGACATAGTAGTAGTGACTTAAGTTTTGACGTGTTCTTGGCAATACTTCAACATTGCGCGTCGAGATATCTGCAGTCGTGTGAATATAGCGTGCAACTTTTTTCTGATTTTTTTTTGTCTGGAAAATCGAGCTTACGCGATAAATTGCTCTGGAGAACAAATGGACTAAAAATTCATTGATGATTTTTTTTTACTACTTAAAAACACTCTAGCGGTGGTGGTGGTGAGTGATATGTTCTTCCTTCATCTTTCGTGTCCGTTAGATCGGCGAGCTGGATGACCGAGAGTCCAGATCGCCCGTGCGAGGCAACCCTAGCACTAGCAGGCTCCCCACCCGCACCGCCCTCCCTCCCTCTCCTCTCTCACACTCTCCACCCACGCCGCCTGCCTCCCACACTCTCCACTCGCGCACCAGAGCGGCGACGACATCTCTATCTCTCTCTCTCTCGTTCCTCACCCGCACTGCCGGCCTCCCGCTCTAGCGCCACACGCCACCGCCCTTCCTCCCTCTTCTCTCTCTCACTCTCCCCACCCGCGCTGCCCGCCTCTCACGCTCTCCACCCACGCACCTGAGTGGGTGCCCGCACCGTATCTAGTCGCCCCCGACCTCTCCCCGCCCGCGTCTTACCTAGTCGCCCCCGACCTCTCCCCGCCCGCGTCGTATCTAGTTGCCCCCGACCTCTCCCCACCCACGCACCCGAACGACGAGCAGCGTGCCAGCTGGCACCCGATGCTCGAGTGTGTTTGCAAGGTCTGCAAGGGGTACTCCACTCTTGTTTGTCCTTTGAATTGGAATTTTTATCTTTGATGGAGATTTAGGCCATCATGCGCTAGGTCGTCTCCTGCATCACCTATCTTCCCTGCCTCGAAGAGACATGTAAGAAACAAAGTTGGTCCGCCATTACCAACAGCTACTCACCTTCTTGTCCAATGTCTCCTCTTTACTTTAAATCGATTGACCAGGCATATTCGACGTGTTGGCCTACACCGATAAGGATGTCATCGCGCCAATCACCTAGGTCGAGAGCGACGCCAAGCTCATCAACAACCCGCAAATGGTGAAGCAGCATCCGTTCGACACAAAGGTAACAATAGCAATTAGGCACATCTCTTGGTGGACCCATTGTCTTTGTTATTGGGATCCATTTGATACCAACTTGATTGCTAACTTTGGCATTCTAATTAAAAATAAGACTTGATGGTCGTCTGTCCTCCCCCCCCCCTCCCCACCTACCCGTCCACCCAAAAAAAAAGGCGAAAAAACAACAATGTTGTTAAGCTTTGAATCGAAACATGTGTTAGTATTTGATTGGAGCAACGAATAGGTGCTAAACTGCTAACCCAAACACCTAGTTTAGTCTAACATATAGCCTCTTGGAATAACATTTATGTGTTTTTTGGAATTCCAGAGTATTAATTCGGTCTATTGTTTCTTGTCCCTCGTTGTATAAGGTCACATTTGAGTGTTGCAACTTGCAAGTAAATGACCCTCGGGCCCAATACTTAGTATATGATTTTTATTATTTCAGTAGCCTTAGTTAGGACTTAGAACTGTGTTTTTGAGGAGTGACAGTGCAGACATTTCTGAAATAATTTCTAGCATTATAGACACTCCAGTTTGTGATCTTGAGTGCTTTATGATTTGCCCTAATTGTAATTCATGGATGAAGACACATTTTCTCACCTAGATATATTTAAAAAAACTCAAGGCACGCAACAGTTTCCTTGCAATCTTTTTCTAATACTAAATTCTTTGTTTTATTAGTTGTATCTCATGTTGATGAAAATCCTTTTGTTAGGGCCTACTAATAAACCACAAGAGTTGGATGATGATGTTCTTCGAAGACCAGTAAGAGATCGTACATATATATTTATGATTAATGTTGTTGTTTTATTTTGGCCTTATATGCGTTGCGTCTAGGGTTTCAAAAAAAGAAAACAAAAGTATGTGTTCCTCAGTGGCTGGTACCAGACACACCCTTGCTCCTCAGGGTATTATGGCAACAAGAGAATTAGTCAGGAACTGGAGGACTGAAAGTGTGCCAGTTTTATCTAGTTACAACTTACAAGGGCAGCTTGTCATGGTCGCCAAGCTCTTTTGAGGGAAAAATGCGAAAGCTATTATTTTTCATTTGATTAGATGGCATCTTGTGAAATATGCAAATAGATGAACATGGTTTCTATTGAACTCAAATTCAAGTGCCATGAAGCTATTAAAAGGGATTACTATTAAGCTCCCTCGTCTTTATTAAGCATACTTTGTCCTTTGGAATAGGATTATATTGTGCAAGAATCAATAGATACCAGTAATAATGGTATGTTTATGTAAAAAAAATGACTCAACTTGTTGATAGAAGACAACTTAGAGTAACAATTATCACTTAATAGTACTTGGTGTCTTTTGTCAGTTTCTATGTAAGATGGTTATGGCAATTACAAACTTTGTAGCCAGACAATTTATTTCTAAATGAAGCTTTTTGTATCACTCTATTTTAAGGTTCCGTTGCAACGCACTAGCACTTAACTAGCATATATAAAGTCCTGTTCGCCACCCTACTTTTCCTCTATTCCTCTGCAAGGCTCGATCATCTAAAGGTGAATATGGCCATCAGCTAAAGGAGATTGATAGCTTGCGACTTTACATCAATGAACAATCCCTTTCCAAACTGTGTACCATATTAGTTTCGTCCGACTTGTCATCCCCCCCAGGGGACAAGTGGGAAAAAAAGGGATTGTTTGGAATTTAGGTGAATCTCACAGGAGATATCATAAATAATCCAAAGTTCCTTTGTTTTTCTACAGAAAATGTCCTCTAATTCAATTGAAGCTTTCGTGAATTGCGTTGATGCTGCCTACTGAGTGCTGACTCACACTACCATCAGTAGATGCTTGGTCACCACAAAAACGATACCGGTATCCGCCCATCACTACTAGTCTGCCATGTAACATCGATGTGGTGATTGATGATAATGCATACTCTGTTAATCGTACTAACTACCGATGGAGATTGAGATGATGAACCGAGTGTAGCTCGGTTGAGAAAGAGTGGACGACGTTCCTTCCCTCGCCTGAGATTGAATCCTAGGATTCACCCGGATACTTACTCCTTCTTTGAGAATGCCAATGCTTCTGATCTAATTTTTTAATAAAAAAATCGAGACGATGCCATTGTTGAATGGAAATATGAAATGTTGAGGGAACAACAAAACAATCTTTGGTCGTTGATCTGTTAGATGGAATGACCAATTGATCGCCAATGGTCAATACACGCGTATGGTTCTAGAGCACATGGTGCGTACTTTGCAAAATGCCCTTGCTTCGAGATGTTCCTCTCACGTAGTTGAAAAGCTACTTGAGCTTGACGAACTTCATTATTACGTCGTCAAAAGAAGGGAATACATTTGTACGCCTTTTTAAATTACCTGGAGCTTCTAAAATAGTACTGATAGGTCAAGTCACAGTGTGAAACATGGGATGGGACTTTCATAGTAATCCTACAGGAATTGCATTGCTTGTTGCGGAATTTTTGCATTAAAAAAAGGACACAACCATTGAAGAACAAACTAACACCTTCCAAGGAGGGCGACGACCACAGTGACCACCTAAAAAATTTGAAAGGAATGCAATGCTAGAAATTTCTAGAACAGGTCATCCTCTCCCCTGGACCTGTTCGCAAAAATAAAAGAAGAAGACATAACTTGGTCCCTTGCGGGGCAAAGTGCTTGGAGCATTTTTTTTCTCCATATAATTAAAACTTAAACTTTTGGTTGAGGCCTCAGGACTCCTTGTTGCTGCGCTTTCTTCTCTATTAATACAATAGAGAAGAAGAAAATGTGATTTCAGGTTTATAACCAAAGTCTAAGTCCCTTGCATGAGACTACACAAGACATGCAATTCTCCAAAGACGAATATGACATAGCTTTCCATGCATCTAGTCAGAAACTTGAGTTGATTTCGTTATTTTGCAAGTGTTCCATCTTGCATGCTAGCTTGTAATCGCCGTTGTAAACAACCAAACGACCATAGAGATTAGAGAAGTGAGCAGGATATCACTTGTTTGCAACCTAAATGCATTGGTTTACATAAAGCATAAATGATAACATGCATGCACGGTCTGGCTGCCGAGTACTTTTCTGGTTTTTCCACAAGTGAAGCCTATCTGGTTGGTTTACAGGAAAGAGAAAGCACTGTGTTCAGCAAAATTAAGTTTAATGTATTTGAAAAGTAAAAAAGAAAAGCTATGCAACAATAACTTCTTTGTTACTATATTCCTCTTATATCTACGCCATTGGAGCATATTCAAGTACCAACTCCATTCTCTTAGGGTTTGTTTGGTTGGTGGGATGGAATGGTCCCTTTAGTCCTTTACCTTGTAGCTCGGTTGTGTTCTAGTGAATGGGATGGTTCAGTGTAGAGAGAATATTCCTCGGATTTTTTATCCCATCATCTAGGATGGGC
This sequence comes from Phyllostachys edulis, assembly GCA_036346405.1. NCBI lineage: Eukaryota > Viridiplantae > Streptophyta > Magnoliopsida > Poales > Poaceae > Phyllostachys > Phyllostachys edulis. Next base: position 76,130,932 of record CM070545.1, read on the forward strand.
TGGTTAAGTTCAAGCAACCAAATAATACATAGATGACATTTTCTATAGGACCATCCCATACATATACTACTTGTACAAGCAACTAAACTCTTAGAGTACATGCCTTATATGACAAGACTATTGAAGATAGAATAGAATCAGTTAAGATTTTGTATTTGATATGCATCCTTACATATCTCTAGTAGATCAGCTTAATGTCCCAAGTCATCTTGTACTATATATATTTGCTCTCTGGGGCTCGGACGATACGATTGTGTCATGCAATTCTATCCTTCTCTAAAAAGTGCACCCATAATGGGAAAAAAGAAACAAAAAGAAAAGGAAATGAAGAGGAGATAAATGTTTTCTTCAGACCAATAAGTGGTTTTTTTAGAAATGCAAGAAAACTCTATAGTGTTTTTTTGCAATCCAATTGTACAGAAAATCCACGCCCGATTAAACCACATGACTTGTTTGTAACAATTCATTTTTATGCCCAGAGACACTTCATCAACCTTATGGACAATAATATCACCCGAACGTCTGATGCTAGCAAAGTTAACGGATGCTGCCACTCATCACAACACAAATTCACTCTGTTGCCTCACGTCCGCGTCAGATCACGTGTTCCAACCATCACCATGTAATCCTTATCTCATTCTCCAACTCCCATTCGAGAGTACTCTCGTTGTATTCACTCCTCCTTGCTTATATCTCCATCTCTCTCACTGCACATGGCCACGGCTCGACCGGAGAGTTGAAACATATCTTCTCATCCACTACCCATGTGAGTCTCTTTTTGATCGCCTCGATCAACTTCCTCCCAAGCACATTGTCTTCTCTCCTCCCAGTCCACCAAGGAAACCAACCTATCTTCTCTCTCCTTCTCTAATTCTCTCTCTGTATCCATCTAGAATGGCATGTTATGGGCAGGCTAGGGCCAAGACAGAAGCCGTTGGCAATGCGGGGGGTGCCGTCACACCCTGCTCCAACGAGCTCTAGCCAAGGCGCACGCTGTCGAGCAATACGCAAGCACCCTGTTCCAGCAAGTTCCAGTCATGGTGCATGAGCAAGCTCCACCAACGCCCACCGTGAGCTCCCGTAGCATCTTGAGCTCCATCGTCGGTGATGGCCTCCATGAGCAGCGCCTGAGCTCCAGGCTCCTCGACGGTGCCACAGCAACACCCTCGATAATGTGCTGTTGCTACTCGTCACCATCCGGGTGCCTTCTCCGGGTACGATTTGTTGCAGGCGGTTGCTCAATTTGTTGCAACAGTTGGTACAAAATATTGCATGAAGGGGATAAGAGACTACGACTTTACCACTAAAAAGGTCCCCTACAAGTAGGGACTGCAGGGGCTTTTTCTACCCCTACACGCAGCCTTCACCACATGGTGGACCCTCTTGGACCCGGTCTACCCTGGTTGGTACACCCAGCCCAGCGGGATCCTTTAACCCTTGACATCTTGCAAGGCGGCTCCGAGCCGAGGGGGCTTCACGCCCCTATGTTGCCTTGAGGTGGTCCTGCAAGGTGCCGATCCAAAGCATTGGATGGCATCAGGCGCATCCATGTCTCTTTTCCTTGTCCACTCAATCTGCATCTCTCGCTCATATCACGTGGCGCTGCAACCGCACGCAACCACCCACCTTCTTTTTTCCTGTTCTTTCCCCCATCTCTCGTGAATCGCCCAACACGAGCGGGTTCGGTGGCTGGTGACATAGCTCAAGACTGGCGGCAGCGGCAGACAGCTGGATCCAGCGATGGTGCTGTTTGATGGTGCGGCTAGTGGATGGCGACCCGTCCAGCTGCACACATACTCCATGTAGGGCATGGCCGCATGCGAGCCCAAGGCTCGACGACGGGCACAATCGCACTAGGAGGTAGGGCGTGGTTGTGTAGACGGAAGCGAGACACAGTGGTAGCGAGCGGGCCATCGGCGGAGACGAGTATTGAAACTTCTTGAAATTTGTTCGATTTTCAAACTTTTTGGTGAAACCTTGCCGAAGCCCCGTGAAACATTTCTGAACTTGTTGAAACTTTCTAAAACTTTTTGAAATGTGTTAAAACCTGCATAAAACTTTCACGAAGCGCACTAAAACTTGCTCGAAACCAAAAACCTCCTTTGAAACTCTCCATGAAACGCGTTGAAACTTGTTTTAAAAGTTTTGCTAAAACTTCTATTAAATGTGTTGAAACTTACGAAACACTTCACAAAACTTGCTAAAACCTCGTTGAAACTTTTACACGAAACACAAACCTCATGAAACTGTTATAGCGCGGGATAGCAGCTTCTTTTTTTGGGAGTATTAGTTGGGCTGTCGTTGACTTGGTGGATCAATAGATATTGCCAAGGCCCACTAGTAATTCAGGCCCAGCCCAAACCCAGATCAGGGCCCAGGCACAGTGTAACACAGTACAATAACCGTCGGACGAAGCAACGGTGGGCGAGTAGTACTACTAGAGCGTGAGCCCGGGCGCAGGGCGAGACGATTCCCCGTCCCCTCCGTTCCCCTTCCGGTGCCGGTGCGTCCGCGTCCTGTCTCTCCCGGCGACCCATCGGGTGGGGATTGGGATGGCCTCCCACCATTCCGAGCCCCCCAACCCCGCCGCTCTCTCAGGTGCGGCTTCTCCTGCCCCCTCTCGATCTCTCCATGCTTCGGTCCGCCCCCGAATGCTCTGCTCGTGCGCTCGAAGATCGTGGGGGGTTTGGTTGCTTCGTTGCGATCCAGGTGCTCCGCGCGGTGGGGTGCCCTGTGGTTCGGTTGGTTGGAGCAGGGGAGCTTCGGGTTCGTGCTTGCTCCCTCTCGTCACGGAGTCGAGCGCTGCTGCTTCCGTGGGGCGCGAGCTCGTGCGCGCCGGCGTGAACTTAGGGTTCTCGGAGTTAGTTTACTCGTTGTGCTTTGGTTGCTCTTTTGACCCCCGCCCTTTTGGTTCGTGCTTGCGCGTCATGATTTTTTTTTAATCCTAGCTAGGGTTTTAGCGCGGGTCATGTTGGGATGTAGCTGCTCCTCGCTTTGATCGCACGGCAAGCCGTTTCATGCTGGTAGGCGTAGGAACCAGGATTTTGGTTCGATTGCTCAAGGATTTTAAGCAAGTGGACGCCAATAGCTCCATGTGAAACGTTTCCATGGTGTTTTTCCGTTTCTGTTGAATGCTGTCTCAGTTGCTATGCATGTCGTTCCGTAGACATCGTAATGGTCTTGGTCAATTCGTTTACACCTTACTCTGGTCTTGTTGCAACAATGCTGTGTCTGAAATATATACTGAATTAAGGCGATTCTGTTGATCCCAGTGGCTTGTACATGATCCTTTTTAATTACTGATTGGTGCTGAAATTAGGCTGCATCTAGCTAGCTATATCTTGTTGGGAGACTTTGATTAATGCCAAATGTTTACCATGCTCAGGAGTCAGGACTACTTTTGATTGTTTGATACTTTACTTCCCTTTTGTTTTGTGTTGCTTTTTGTTACACATGTACCGATGAGATGAAGCGAAACTAGTTTGATTGTTGTAATTCGTTGAGGTCATTTGCAGGGAATAACTCACAGCTGCCATCTGTGCCCATTCGTGTTGTTACCAAACCTGGTCAACTCCCGGTCGAGTTTCTTGAGCCCTCTGCTGCCCAGAAGTTGGTGATTGGATTTGACTGCGAAGGTGTTGACCTTTGCCGCCATGGCACTCTCTGTATCATGCAGGTGAGCTGAACTGAAGCTTTTGTAGCATGCAATATTTGTATTACAATCTTCTGTTCCATAATGGTGGCCCTCACTAAGTGTATGTCTCAACCATCTCCTACCCATGCTTATTAAAGCGTCGCTTAGGCAGTAAGGCGCCGCCGATGTCATAAGGCGTCGCCCCGCCTTGCCGCTCCTCCCCGCGGTTCCTCGTCGCCGTCGCGTCGCCCCCGCCTTGCTGCTCCTCCCCGTCGGCGTCGCGCAGCTCCTCGGCGCCTCCTCCCCGGCGCTGAGGGAGTAGGCGGCGCGGGCGAAGGGGCGCGGAGGGGGAGGGAGAGGGAGAGCCGGAGAGAAAGAGGGGGAGGGGAGGAGGCGCTGAGGGAGGAGGCGGCGCTGCCCCGTGCGTCCGCGTCTTCATCTCTTCGAGCACGTGCCGGCGCCGCTGGATGGTGGAGAGCCCATTTAACAAACATAAATTATTTATGTTTGTTAAATGGGCCGGCCCAATACTGTAGCAGGGGATTAGGAATTAACAGCAGCAGCGGCCGGCGGAACTAGCAGTAGCAGTGGCTGGTAATTAGGAATTAGCAGAATTAGCATTTAGCAATTACTCAATTAGGCAATTAAACTGATGCTTGTAAGGCGTCGCCTCGCCTTACGTCTTACCGCTTAAAAGGTGTGAGGGGGGTGGGTCACCTCATCTCACCTTACCGCCTTAATAACCATGCTCCTACCTAAGGCTATATTTTTCCCTTTTTCTTTTTCATGCTCTTCCTAACTATTTTAACTCGTTACAATAGTCTTGCTTGAAATGCCGCCTCATTACCTCAGAGTGCCATGTATCCACATACATCTTTTAGATGAACCTAGAGTTAGTGTAGCTATCTCCTGTTGTTTTAATGTAACTGGTTGCAGATGCATGTATTTCTATTGAGTTTATCTTTTGGTGTCAAATTGATTATTTGGTCTCTGTTGTTATGATGCTCATGCAAGACCTTTTTGTTTGTTCTTTTGATTTATGTAACTGGTTGCATATGCATGTATTTCTATTGAGTTTATCTTTTGGTGTCAAATTGATTATTTGCTCTCTATTGTTATGATGCTCAGGCAAGGCCTTTTTTGTTTGTTCTTTTGATTTTTCAGCTTGCATTTTCTGATGCTGTTTACTTAGTTGATGCTATTGAGGGTGGAAAAGAACTCATTCAAGCTTGCAAAGCAGCCCTTGAGTCAGATCATATCACCAAAGTTATTCACGACTGTAAAAGGGACAGTGAGGTGCCTAACTGCGAATCTGTGATATTCTTTTGGTGTGTTAAATTTTTTGTTGAAAAAGTTGCTCTTCTGAATGACTGGTTGAGACTTATTATTTTGCAGGCTTTGTATTTTCAGTTTGGCATCAAATTGCATAATGTGATGGATACACAGGTAATCACCTATTCTCCATATGCATGTGCTCTAATATAGTGGCATACTTGGTAGTTAACTTTACAAGAAAATCAGTGATTTCCCTCTAGTATACAAGTAAAATAGTTTGCTTCTTTCTCAGTAACGTTCTTTAAAATTGAACCATTATCATGAGCTTGGGACAATTAACCCTGTACAAGGCTCAAATACTTACATGACCACCTTTCCAGAGATATGATAGTTATTATAACAGCTATAGATTTGGTGGTTATTATAAGGGAAGCCTTCAATTATCACTTCCGTGTGCAGATCGCCTATTCTCTGATAGAAGAGCAGGAAGGGAAAAAGAGAGCATATGATGAATACATATCTTTCGTGAGCCTTCTTGCTGATCCTCGTTATTGTGGTACTTACTATACTTAACTGGTTTGAACTGTTGAGTTTTTCATGAATGGCATAAAGATCATTATTTGTTCTTTTTTTTTCTGCTTTCTTGTCTCATAGCGTATAATGTTTGTTTGTTTTTGTTAATTCGGCATAACTTATACAGGCTCCCCTTGTTTGTAGTTTACTCAGTGTTCCCCTAGTCGCCCGCCTAGGCGCTAGGCACAGCCCTACCGCCTAGCCGATTTATCCCGCCTAGGCAATGATTAGGTGCTAGGCGCCGGTCTGCTAGCCCGACTAGCGCTTAGCGCCTAGGGGAACACTGAGTTTATTTTTGCTGGCTTCCATGTACGTTAGTTTCTCTACACATAATAATTAATTATGTGAAACATTTATTATGTATTCTGAAGTGTTCCCTCGCTAAATGTTTTCTCTGTGAAATCCAATTTATATTGTGAAGCCTAGTCCTTAAGAAAGATAGTGTCATTTTCAACTAGAAATTAATTTAATAGAACACACCTTACTTTGTGTTGCAAGTTTGCAACTATTGCTTTAACTTTGACGTATATGTCTTATGCAATCCAAGCTCTTGTTAGTGTTGTTTGAGCATAACTTCTGAATGACATGACTGTTACGTAGTCTAGTATAGAATCTTTGTTTCAGGGTGGACATTATGTCTTATCGTATATACATTGTGTAATGCAATTATGGTTAAGATGCAATCTATCTGGTTCGCTTGTGAATAAAACAAACTGAGATGATGCTTTCACTCAATTTGTTTGATGTGTCTTCTAGTTCAATTTGCAACTTATATAATCCATAAATAGTTTGCAAACATGTTGAAAACTTAGCAGAACTTTGATAGGACATGCTTCCAATCCCATGATTAGCTGCCTTGAATATTGTGTTTGAGGATGTGGGAGGCGGGCCATTCTTGGGGCTAATGCTTGAGATTCCACTTATTGGGAGTAAAATATGGTTTCTGCGCTTGTTTCCACCAAGTGATAATGTTGACATCTTGGTTGAGCTGTCCATAATCCATGTGTGATCTGTACATGACACCTGATTACATATGTATGTATTGCTTAGATAGAACTAACATACTGTGGTTTCATCACTCTTGCTAACAAGCTTCTGTCAAATATCATATCAATTAATCCTTCTGCTCTCAAAACCATGTAGATGTTTATTAAGTGTATGAAGGACTGCGGCTCATTTTCTTCTGTGTTTCGCGTTTGATTTATCATGTGGTGTGATACTGTGGTACTGCTTTATGTAGGAATTGCATATCCTGAAAAGGAAGAAGTTCGTACCCTTCTAAGGCAGGTTAGCGATGTTTGATGAAAATTATAAAACTCCTGTTTAGAACATTATTGTTGCTGAAGGTCTGAAATCTTGTGTTACATTCTATGATAACTCTTCACCATTCGATGTTCAGTTGTGCTGAACTGCTGGTATTATATTTTCCTGAAAGCTGGCAAATGGTTGTAATTTCATGGACTTTCACTTTTCAGGACCCTAACTTTTGGAAAAATAGGCCCTTGTCTGACATGATGATTCGAGCAGCCACAGATGATGTGCGCTTCCTTCTCAATATTCATGAGAAAATGATGGAGAAGTTAAGCAAAGTATCTTTATGGCGTCTGGCAGTTCGCAGTCAGCTATACTGTAGGTGCTTTTGCATAAATGACAACCAGTATGCAGATTGGTCACCTCTTCCTTCTGTCCCTGGTCAGTGTGTTTAAATGTGTTTGCTCCCCTTTTGTTCAAAATTAGGAAGCTTACTATATGCTCAAATCCATTCTGCTTGAAGCTTTTCAGATAAATGTGAAACCTAATGATTGGGATTGCTTTATGGTTTGGCATTGTAGGTGCAGAGTGTTACAGAGTAACTTGGAATTTTGACAATCTAGCTTGATCTTAATATAAGCATTACTAGCATGACATGGATGTTTTTGCATTTCATTCTTTAATTCATTTAACAATGTTTTGATATTCAAATTTGCCAACCAAATTGATGGAACATTGTTGGCATTGCAGAACATTTGTGCTGATTAGTATTTGTGTTGTACAGATGACATTGAAGCTGATGTTTATGTTCCTGAAGCGGATATCCTGTCAGTCTTAGATGTGCCTCCTGGGAAAATGGGCCGTGTTATTGGCAGAAAGGGGTCGTCGATAATGGCTGTGAAAGAATCTTGCAAGTAAACATCTTAAGTCTGATTCTGTAGCCATCCCATAATCTTTATGCTGTGAAACTTTATTTGATCTTCTTTGGTTTGTTTCCACTCCTATCTGCAGTGTTGAAATCCATATTGGTGGTGCTAAAGGACCTCCAGACAGGGTAGGTTTCTATGAGCCATGTTTGTCGTAACTGTTATATTCTTTCATCACTGGGCGCTCATACTCCACTGAATTGCTGAATAACTTAACAGCGGTAGCTACAGTTTGTAGTTGTAGAGTACCAACAAGCATTATTTAGTAATACATCGAAAGGTATTATTGTCAAGTGCTAAGCTCTGAACATCGTGGTGCTAACCCATTTCCTGAAAATGGCTCTGTAATATCACAAATGTTTGACAGGACTGTACTCCTAGCACATGCATGGTTCTTTAACAGGAAAAAAAGAGAGTTGTAAATGATTTACAGTTTTGCACAAACCATGCTGAATTTTTTTAGCTTTGCCCTATGGGGTTCCATCCTTTGTCTTCTTCACTGCCTACAGTAATCTGAGTGAACTTATATTAAGGTGATCTAAGTTGGACAGATATATCTAACTTCTGGCTAAGGTGATCAGTACCATGGTAGACCAGCTTTGGCTAGGGCTTGGAGCCTTGGATGCATATGAAACTTTTCTGGCCCATTACCGCATTATGCAAAAATATATGTCGCAAATCATTACCCGTCAATTATTTCCAGCTGTATGGATCCGTAAGGCAACACCTGGTGAGAAAGCAATTGCTGGTAGTACGAATAACGTATGAATAAGATTGCAGAAGGGGGCGCACCTGCAGAAACGTAGAATAGTCTTCCATTCTCTTCTGTCAATAAGCCTAAATGATTTTCCGCCACTGAAGCAAATGAACATATGCTTGATTTTGTTAACGTACTGATCTTCATTTTATCTGCCTGCTTAATGTAGGTATTCATCATTGGACCAGTGAAGGAAGTCAGAAAGGCTGAGGCTCTCCTTCGGGGCCGAATGCTGGAATTTTAGGGCAACTACCTTCTGTGATACAGGCTTCAACTGCTCTTATCTTTTGAACACAAAAGGGATATACAGAAATGCATGCGGTGCTGTTTGCCTTGTGGATCTCTGATCCTTGACATGAAGCAATAAAAATAAAAGAATTGAAGGCAACTTCCCCTATCCTAACTTCATCATCCTGCTAAGGTTTCTAAACTTGCAGTATGATGCCATGACGCGAATGCTTAGCTCTTAGCTTGTACATCAAAATCTAGAGGCCGGTTAGATTTCACTCTCTTAAGACTCCACTCTACCTGTGCATTAAACATTGTGATTGATCTAATTCTGGCGCGTTCATCGCGCCTGGTCCAGTGAGCGCCCTGCAGAAGGAACTTGGGGTGTCCTACCACCAACGTTAGGTCCGTTGTGCGAGATTCAGTTCGGAGATTTTGCCTTGAATGCTGATGGCAACCCGGGACCTGGGAACAAACTGGCTGGCTATGCATTGCCTGGTAGACCGGCTAAAGCTCGTTGAAGGGAGATAGATGATCCATCAGCCGGATGCAAAGCCCAAGTTCGGACTTGGCAACCAACCGGTTGGACCCGGCACGGCGATGGATACGTCCATCCCAGGACCACCTCCTGTTATCACTGTGATCCCGCGTGCTACTGCTATCTAGCCTAACGTTGGTTTAAACTACTGGCTTCTTAACTACGCATATAGAGATGCCAAAACGAAAGGGCCACGGCCGAGCCCAGTCGACATGAAGCTCCGCCCTGTGTGTTTTGTCTCCCGACCTCTTGCCGTTACCATCATCTTTTCTTATCCCTGTTTCTTGTACCTAGTTATCTCCATTTTCTACACCTTTTTATATCGTACTAGTATTTTTTTTCTTCCCGTAAAAAGTACAAATTAACTGCAAGCCTTTCGATTTTCTTCACAGATAAAATCCTATCCTGGTGCACATGTTTCTCTCTTTTATCACACAAAAATACAACTTTTACACAAGGATCTAGATCATCGCTGTTTACTCTCTACTCTTCACAGCTAGTAGCATGGAGTGTCTGGCAAAGACTGATGCATGCTGTCGGAATATATGTTGCCCAGAATCCATGGACAGTATACCGTGTGGCTCTGCATCTCCCGGCCTTGAAATGGGAACTTCTGTCCGAGAGATTTCCCAATTCCGCCTCTTCATCCTAGGACGAATGTCGCCGTACTTTCACATCGGGGCGCGAGCTGCGGTGGAGGAGGGTTAGGCGATCGGGATCCGTCTCCGGCCCCACCGGCCGCGCGCGACGGCGACGGCGGCCTTGGACGCGTGAGGAGACCAAAAACGACGGCCGGAGCCGTCGCCTATCGCCGGTGCGGACAGGGATATATCGGTGGCCCATGTGTGCGTCCGTGTGTGGCCATGTGGGTCGCGCGCATACGTTTGCGTATAATTCGCGTACGGCTGAGCGACCGACGGCCACGTGATGGCTACTGTGCCGGCCGGTGGTCCAACCTTGATGTAGTGTGCCCGGGGCGGCGGTCCTCTCGCCGGAAAAGGACGCCGCCCCGTTTTGCCAATTCGAAACGGTTCCATGTTGCTTGCCGGAGGCTTAGCTTAATTATGACATGTCATCGTGTATTGCTTAATTAAATGGTGTAGTGCTAGCTCGGAATCGATCTGATTATGACGGTATGCTGCAACTATTATGGTATGTATATCTATTTCATCTAGTTCACAAAAACAAGTAATTTTGGAATGTGTGCAGTCAAATTTTAAAATCTTTGACTACCTATGTCTTTTTTTAATATTTATATTAGATATATAAAAAATCATATGTATAGATTCATCTCGAAAAATACTTTCATAGTAGTGTAATTTTATTGAGTTTTATCAATATATTACAATAATAATTAGTGATCAAAGTTGTATTTTAAAAACCGGACCGATATCCAAAACAACGTGTTTTTTATGAAGTGGAGGGAGTACTTCGTGAAACACTAAACTTGTTTGTGCACATTCAAGACCCGAACAGCAGATCTTGTAGTTTGGGATCTACTAGGAACAGTGTCGGAGCAACATGCTAAGGTGTGAAGGTCAAATGACCTCATAGTTTTTCTTTTCCCAAATGATTCACTCTGTTAAAAGAAAATTCGCACAAATGAATGGCCTGCACGTTAGATAGATCGATCTTGTGTCTTAGGCTACGGTTCGAGTCCCACTCCCACTCCCACAAACAACGCGCGCGTTAGATAGATTTAATTACAAATTTTCTTAGATTTTATTACATAATCTCTCAGTTATTAAGCGTTGAGCCTTAGGGCTTATACAATGATATAGACAACCGTTGTTCATAGTACCTATCCATATCATCTACAAAGAACACTAAAGACAGTTCCTACAATGAGTTGTCTTTTTACACGTCTCTATGAACAACTCATTCTTGTATAATGTGTCTTGTTTCTCGTGTTACATCCGACTACTACATGAGAGACGTTCAATATTCTCTATGTTCCCCTTCTTTGTTTATATCATCTCATGTTCTATGTGGCAGGATTTATAGACAGTTAACATCACACTATTGTATATGGTTTTAGACATAGTTGTGTTAACTAATTGCACATCTTCGTTAGAAAGAAAAAAAACGTAAATCCCTAATAATTCAATAAAAATGCTAAAGAATGATTCTTGATATAGTGCACGCTAAATAACCACCATCACTTGTCAAATGTTTGGGATCCGTCATGGATAGAAAATTTTCAGAATTTAACGGCACAAGATTAGGATCCACGGTTCAGTTTACTCTTGTTTTCTAGAGTGCTAACACTTGATTAGCGTAGTCGCCTTAAGGGGTTGTTTGGATCTCGTATTTTGTGAAAACCAGATTTAGTTAAACTGGTTTTAGCGAAAACTTTGTTTGGATAATGCAACTAACTCCCTGGATAACAAAAACATGTTTTTTCCGTAAAACCAGAATTCTGAGTTTTACCTAAAACTAGTGAACGTCGTTTTTCTCAAAACGGATTTCTACCATCCTCGTACTCAACAGCTTCCTCATTGCTATTCTCCCGTGTGCACGCGTGCGTATGCAAATGGAGTTCTAGCGGCGTCATGCCTTCTCCTCCTTGGGCGGTGGTCTAACTGATTGCACAGCCCGATGGACGTGTCCACGCTCTCCTTCCTCGTGGAGCCGTTACGATGGGGCGGAGGCAACGACAAGCTCGCTGTCGACCAGATGGTCGTGGACATCGTAAGGGAATTCGGACGGCCGCGATGTGTACCAGGCGAACTGCGGCGACATCGTCAATGTGCTTGCGCTCAACAGGAACACACCAACGTTGGGTGTCGGCGGCGACGGCTGTCGGAGGGAAGCAAGGTGTGGTCATCGCCGGGGTCGTAGTAGAGGTTGCTGGCGCGGTGGCTCAACAGGAGTTGATGAGGAAATGTTCTACAGGAGCTCGCTGGAGTCATGTGTTTTGGGGGGCAGTGGTTTGTCCGTTTTAGTTTTTCTGATCCAAACAAAGTAATATATAAATTCACTGTAACAGAACAACTACTTAAAAGCCTGTTTTCCTAAAAATCCTACCAAAACCTGTTTTCTGAAAACTAATTTGTAATCTAGGTGATCCAAACAACCAATAAGAGTTGACTTTAAGACACAACCCATGGGCCACAAATTCATGTCCCAATCATTATAGAAAATCCATGAAAATGAGGTCGGAGATCGATTAAAAACATGAGGTGAGGTATAGGGGATCAAATTCCCGTTCTCTTGCCTCCACCTCGATCCTTTCGATCGATGCTTTCAGCTCGATCTTTTCATTTCTAGGATCACAATTTGAGATGTCAGGTCATGCATGGTGTAGACTACAGTCAGAGAACTAACAAGTTAGAGCCATCTGGAGCTAAGCCTGTCACATAGAGGTTGGAGGAGGAAAGAGGGTGAGCACAGTGGAGAAAAAAACGAGTGAAAGCTCCAAGGGATGGAGAGGATCAAGAGCTAGTGAGTTGAGGTCAATTCCAAGTGGGACATTCTCAACTAGCCAACTGCCATCGCCCCACACTATAGTGCTCCATTATGTCAAGTTGAGCTTCAAAATAGACATAAAACTTGACCTACTTCATATAGCAGATGGACTAATTAATTAAATTAAACTAGAAGGAAAACTAGCTAGAAGGGAATTAATAAAAATGCATTGAAGGAAATGGTACCAACAATTAAACTCCTCCCCAATTGCGTCATATTAGTCCTAGCTAGCAAGGACTCGATCCGGTTTTGGATGCTGGGATTAACTGAGATGCATATATATGCATTCGGATGATCAGGGACTGCTTTCCGTGGATCATATATATATATATATATATATATATATATATATATATATATATATATATATATATATATATATATATATATATATATATATATATATATATATATATGCCTGTTGTTTCATGTTGGAACTTGAGCATTGGTCCATGATCGATCGATTGATTGAGGGAGACGTCGCGAGGTGGTAAGGAAATGAAGTTGGAAATTTAACGGGTGAGGCTAGCTTGCTAGTGGCTACACTCTGACTCGATCGAACACTAGTACCTCGAGTGCTATATATGCTGCAGAGTCTTGACAGTAAACACTGAAACAGAATAAACCTTTCAATACTTGAGTTTTTTTTTATAAGAAGTTGTTCGAAAAACAGCTCCAAAACACTAGTACTAGTAGTTTTTTTTTTGTTGAAGATTAGTGCTAGTAGTTTTGAAATTCACGTCACCATGCTAAGGATGGAGATGGCAAATTAGAGCTCAATTAGGTACTATGCACTTATATAGACTAAATACTACCAAAGGAGATATGACATTAGACATTCTCTCTTTTTTTACAGCAACTGCACTTGCACTGCACCCAGTTCTTGGCTCTTTGCCTGCACACACACAAGCTTCTGTTTTTATTATTTTTGTATTTGGTTTCCCAACGCTGCAGCACAGCTGCACGAGCCTCCACGAGCTTACATGCCCTAAACTTGTCATCTACCATACTCACAGGCATCACGCATATATGGGTACTTACAAAATGCCGCAGAGATTGTTTCTGTAGTATGTGCCTGCAAATCTCACTCTTGTGTGTTTCTCCTTGGTTTACTGCTGCTGCAGCTGCAGCTGCTGCTCCTATCTTGAGAAAATGACACTAGCTAGCTACATGGCTATGGCCTCTATCTATAGAATCTTTTTATTTATTAATTAACCTTTTTTAAAATTTTATTTTAAAGTTAACCCCGACGAACTTTATTTCCAATTCTGACCCCTTTGGTCACGCCACCATCCGTGGCGTGACAAAACAACGTTGTCACGCCGTAGGATAAGTTCGCTAAATAGCACTTTTTACCACGTCATTGGTGGTAGCGTGACCAAACAACACTGTCACGTCACAGGTGGTGGCGTGACAAGAGCTTGCCCAGATACGAGCTGACGTGATAGTGTTATTTTGTCACGTCACGAGTGGTGACGTGACCAAAGGAGTCAGAATTGGAAATAAAGTTTTAAAATTTTTTAAAAAAGGATTAATTAATATAAAAAATTCCTATCTATATGGTTAGTTAGGTGTCTTGTTACTTACTTACCACTGTTCAAGACATTCCAAAGCAGCAGCCTCTTTCTCCATTGTTGCTTTCCTGTTATCTCATTCAACCAGTGGAAAGCAATAATGCATCAAGCTGTCCTCTCCTCCTTGTCTAATACTACTCCATGAACCAGCCATTTCTTTCATTTCCTACAGTAATCACACGTGATATATAGCAGTCAGTAAGATAATGAAAACATTGGCCATCGACCTTTGGCAATCTAGATATTTAGTGATCTGCATTCCTTATAATAACTGGGAGTTCTTGAATGTCGATGAGGCAATGATCTGGTCCAAATGAGCGATAATAATGAGATTAGCAATTTCTTACTTGTGTCATCCATCCATTTTCATTTTTATGCTCAGGGTCGAACTCAATTGCAAAAATCATTTGGTTTTGACAATTTCCTTGAAGAATCTAGTACCTAACTCCAAATTGGCCTTTTTTCTCATGAGTAAAATTCGTTAAATTCTTCGTAGTGCCTTCAAGCAGGGTTCCAAATTTCGGCCGAAAATCGGTGATATCGGATTTACCGATGGGGGCCAGTAGGAATACAAACTGCTCAAAAAAAATCAGCTTAGATGAATTTTGTCCCAAAAAATCGAATTTGCTTGCATTTGATTTTTTAAAAAAATCAAATTTTGATTTAAAAATTTTGGCCGAATTTTTTCGATTTTCGGCCAAACCGTCTCCTTGCCGGTCCCCTGTAAAAAAAACCATCTTCCGGTATTGAAAACCCTTCCTTCAAGACGGCCCTCTCTAGACTCTCTCTGGCTCGACCACTACAAGTGAATGAGATAATTTTATTAATAAATTGTCGAACTCCGAAGCATGTGCCTTAAATTGATCTAAAATAGAGAACCTGAGTCTACCTCCATTATCTAGGTGGATTATGAATCGCCCATACCTAGAGAATATCGACCAAGTAGGTGATAGTATGATCATCTTTGGTTGGATCTGAGCCACGAGATGGAGTAGCTAAAACGACTCCCCGTTATATACAGATGGTCGCAAATTTGATTCAAACCATGAATTGAGACCAGCGTTTGCGAAACCAGAATCAGCCCAAAAACCGCTTCATGGCCGGTTACCAGCGATAACCGCTTGAAAACTGTCTGAAAATGTGAATTCAAATGTTGAATTAAAATTTAGAAACCAGTTGAAAACTAGGCAAAGCAGTCGATAACCAGGCAAGGATTTTTTTTCTTCCAAATTTGAAAATTTTTGTTTGTATTTTTCATATTCGCCCAGTATGGAAAATCTCGGGAGCACTGAGATTTCTGAACCCATCGATTAAGTCCACCCTCTTTGCTGCTATAGCTTCCTCCTCCTCATCTCTCCGAAATATGTGTATATCCCTTGCCAATTGCCATCCATCAACTCCTATATATTGGAAAAACCATTTGGAAATGGACAAAAACAACGGTGTTATTTTCAATTGGAAAAAAAACTTGAAATCAAAAGAAAATCTTGCTCCCAGTGGAGTCAACTCTTAATGCAAATTCAATAGTCTTAAATCCCATGTTTGTACAGCTTTTATTTTTTTGTACTTTTGTTTTGGCTTTGGTTTTTGTTTTGTTTTTCGCCTCTTTGCATGCCACACTATTCGGCAACCATTTTAATACAATGGTCTACCTACCTACGTCAAAAAAGAAAAAGAAAAAGAAAATCGATCTTGCTCATCTTTCTGGAGAAAAATCCTGAATTTTCCTTCAAGCCTGCATTATTCCAGTAGTTTACTAACTGAAGATCATAAATTCCAAGACAGCTGGTTGCTCCACAGCAGAAACTCCTTTTAACGAAATGGCACCATGGAAAGCTCTGGATGCATGTGTCAATGTCACCCTGACATTTGCACAAGCCAGGGGCTAGCGGCACACACGATCGAAGTCGTCAACGTCGCCCACATCTATTCTGCACTGCTCATATTTACGTTGGTGAGTACGAATGTTTAGCTGCTCACTCAGCAGTGGCCAGCTACCCTGATAGGATGGATAGCTCCCGTTTTAACAGTGCACTAGCACTATCACCTCCTCCTGCAAAGGTAGTAATACTACACACATACCGTATGCATGATACAGTACTACACACAATGACACACCAGCCTACGGGGTAAATCTGCAGCATACATACATGCATGAAAGTGCCCAAAGCTAAAGCTGTCAGTAAAAGTGAAAATCTTTTAGCTCTTCTCTGACCAGTACTACTGCAAAGCCATTATTACTAGCTAGGAGTAATACATGCATGCACTGCACACATATGCACACATGAATGGATGTGTTTTCATATGTAGACGACAGGGGGCAGTGGTGCTCATGAGCTCAGGCCAGCCCTGTCCTTCATCTCTTCTCTTTCTCACACTTAATCATAATCAAATCATAGCACCCAGATGCACCTAAGTAAATTAATGGTAGTCTTTTCCTCCCTCGGGTGGGTTATTGTATTGATGTCAATTAAAGTAGTCCAAAGAAAACTCTCACCCAGCTGATATAGGATTGGAGCATACAATTTGGTCCTGCACTTAGCTCTTTAGCCCTAGGCAGACTAGATAGTAGTAGTACTACTCCCTATGCTAAGTAAATGCCCCAGACAGCTAGCTTATCTTTCAGAACCCAATTAAGAGCATTAATTAGATATGCATACCAAAGTGAGTGATAACAATAAAGGGGTAGCTAACTGTGCTGAGGCTAGATGTGTCCATGACTGCACAAAGTGTCGAGTGTGAGGACCATCTACTGCAAGTCTACACTACTAATAGGTGCGTGTATGTATGCATATGCATATCCATCCATCCAGCCAGCCATCCATCAACCAGCTATCCATCATCTATTCTTTGGTTTGCCTCTTTATAAGAGCCTGCTTTTCTTCCCTGCAGCCTTTTGCTAGAGCACACTACACACACTGCAGGGCCAGAGAGAGAGAGAGAGCAGAAATTCCTCATGGCAATCCAAAAGTAGAGTCCTGATTAGGCATCTTGTCTTATTGCTTTTCTGCTCGCTCGATCGTCTTTTGCACCATTAGCAGCTAGCAGCAGGGCTCCTTCGATCTCCTGCCTCGAGCGTTTAATGCGTGGATGCTGCTTCTGTTGCTGCAATTCATAGTCCACACTAACTAGCACAGCAGCAGCAGCTAGCTGTCTGTTAGATCAGCAGTAGCTTTGCGCGTCGCATTAATCAAACGAAGAAAGGTACGCTCCATTTGATCCCTTCATAGCTCTGTACACATGCTAGTCCTTGTTTCAATGGCCGGATCAGTATTCTGTATTCAATAACTTCATTTCTTTCGTTGCATAGTTGCATGTGCTTTATCAGATCGGCGTCGGCCTGAGATAGATCAGATCAGACTAGCTACTTCAATAGCTAACGTGCAAGCGCTATCGATCGTTTCTTGTTAGGTCGCAAGATGGATCACTGCTTCAGCGACATGATCTTAAGCGAGAGCGCGTGGAGTGGAGGAGGTGGCAGTGGCGATGGCGGAGCGGTAGTGCTGCCGCCGGACGTGGGTGTCGACGGGAGCGGCATGACGGTGCTGGAGAGGTTGGTGCTGGACGAGGCGCTCACGGCGGCGATCCTGGAGCTCCAGGGCATCCAGGAGCCGTGCGGTGGTAAGATGGTGCCACCGCCGGCTGGTGGTGATGTCGAGGCGGCCGTCGCCTTCGCTGCGATGGAGACCGCGACGCCTGCCTACGCCGACGTTGACGGGGATGTCCTGCAGCGACAGCAGCATCACCATCGCCATCAAGGCGCGATGGGGATGGCTGTCGACTACGACCTCACACCAGCAACACCGGCTGTCACGTTGAGTAATGTACCACCTGCGTTCACAAACGGCACCGCCGTTGACGGTGGCATCGTCGATGCGGCTGTCTTCTCCGGCAACGACGCCGCCGACGCTCCGAGGGTGGTGACGGCGAAGGCGGCGGCGACAACAGCGACGACGATCCAGTGCGAAGAAGGCAACGGCACTGGAAGAAGACAACGGCGGTCGAGCAGAAAGCGGAAGGCGGCCGAGACAACAGCCGCGGCGGCGGACGGGCTGGCCCAGGAGAACCCTCTCTGCAGCCTCTTCGCGTCCAGCACCACCGGCGACGGCGGAATCCAGATCGCCTTCAGCACGAGCGCCTCGGCTCCAGCCTCCAAGCGGGCGAAGCCGTCGCTGAGCAGCAGCTCGTCGAGCATCAGCTTCGACGGCAGGAGCTCCGGCAACGGCGGCGAGGACCCCCAGTACGAGCCGGACACGGAGGCTCTGGCGCAGGTGAAGGAAATGATCTACCGCTCGGCGGCGATGCGGCCGGTGACCCTCGGCACCGAGGACGCCGGCGAGCGGCCCCGCCGGCGCAACGTGCGCATCTCGTCCGACCCGCAGACGGTGGCGGCGCGGCAGCGGCGGGAGCGCATCAGCGAGCGGCTTCGCGTGCTGCAGAAGCTCGTCCCCGGCGGCGCCAAGATGGACACGGCGTCCATGCTCGACGAGGCCGCCAACTACCTCCGCTTCCTCAAGTCCCAGGTCAGGGAACTGCAAACCCTAGACCGCCGGAATTACGCAAATGCCACGGTGAACAGTTTCACCCCCGCCATGGCAGCAGGAGCTGGGCCACTGAGCTACTACAACGGCAATGGTATGCCGGCCTTCGCCTTCCCGGCAGCAGCAGAAACCCTAGCAGGAGCAGGAGCAGGAGCAGTTCATGAGCAGCTGGTTTAGATAGATTTCAGATTTGCATGCATGCAAGTGTTGTTATCTCTGTCCAATGTGAGACCAGATCATGTGATAGATTCATCAATTTTTAGCTTGGTGATTAGGGATGATCATATCGATGGAATCATGCATGGAAGCAAATGCCGTCGGCCGTCGCCTTAACCTTTTCCTTCTTTCATCATTTTTGGTGTGTGCATGCATGTCCGGCGTGTACGTGCTTTTAGAGATTAGTCACGCTTTTGCCGAGCACAAGGATGTAAGGGGCTTGGAAAGTTTGCGCCTTTTTTGATCCAAGTCTTCACCAACTTAGTCGTCGTCTCCATCTTTTCATGTGCATGCACGTATATGCGTGCGTAAAAGCAAAGCTTTTCCAGCGCGCGTGTGTGCTTTTCTAAGTTCCGATCCTGCTGAAGCAGGACTGAATTGCTTTTCCTAATTATCGGCTCAAGCATCTTGGCTCAACTGGTTGGTGTATGCAAGTATGCAACTCAATATGGTATCAACGCTTAGAGGTCTTGAATTCTAAGAGCTGGTTAATGCAATTAAATAAAAATAGTTATCACTACTACAAAACAGGACTGTAACCGTCTGTGATACGTAATTATCACATAAGGTTTGTAAATAGTTCACAGACGGTTCTTAAGAATAACCGTCTGTGCAACCAAATAAAAATAGTTATCACTACTACAAAACAGGATTGTAACCGTCTGTGATACGTAATTATCAAAAACGGTTTGTAAATAGTTCACAGACGGTTCTTAAGAATAACCGTCTGTGATAATCGCATACGTCACAGACGGTTATTATTAAAAACCGTCTGTGAATTATCACAAACGGTTCTAAAAAATAACTGTCTGTGACAGTCCAAATGTCACGGACGGTTCTTATTAAGAACCATATGTGATATCCATCCATTATATACCCAGCCGTCCCGACAAACACCCCTGCCCCTGGCGCCTCCACCCCCTTCCTGTTTGAGCCGCCACCCCTGCTGCCTCCTCCCCATTGCGCCACCTTAGAGAGGAGAAGGAAGGGAAGGAAGGAGGCAGGGAGGAGAAGGAAAGGAGGAATCTAAAGAGAGGATAAGGGAAGGAGGAAGCTAGGGAGGAGAAAGAGAGGAGGAAGAAAGGGAGGAGGATCTCACGGGATATTTAGGATTTTCATCGTGAGCTCCGAATGTAACGATCTGTAACCCTTTATATTTGCCCTAAGTTAATCGCTAATTAATTTTAGTATGTTTAGTCAATAGGAAGAGTACTTGCGGTTTATTAATCTAATTTAACACTAATTTGTTACGTATTTAGCGTAGATGGACCGAAACTGGATGTACGGTGAGAACCGTGTGAGTGAAGAGTACATTAATGACGTATCTGCTTTTAGAAGAGCCGCCGAACAGGATATGTTGAAGAAGGGGATAAAATTTATGTACTGTCCATGCATTAATTGCGGTAATCTGAAGATATTTAACAACCCAGCGTAGATCGAAGCGTACTTGATTCGAAGGGGTTTCAAAAGGGGGTATACATGTTGGACCAGACACTGTAAAGAGCATATTATAAAGGAAGTTAATAATAACAACATCGCCGAGGAAGTCAACGATATGCCAGATGTGGACTGTGCTTTTGATGAGGATAGAATCTGGATCAGATGCTACGCGATGCAGAAGGAAACTACAGTAAAAGAGAGTTTGGTAAATTCGAGGGCTTAATGGAGGACTCAGGGAAACCTTTGTTCCCTGGCTGCAAGCCGGAATACACAAGGTTATCATCCGTGCTTGAAATGCTGAAATTGAAGGCAAGCAATGATTGGTCCGACAAGAGTTTCACAGCGTTATTAGGTCTCCTAACGGACATCCTTTCGGAGGGAAATGTGTTGCCCAGCACCATCTGCCAAGCCAAGAAGGTTCTTTGTCTATTGGGAATGATAATAGAAAGAATATTTGCATGTCCGAACGATTGTATCATCTACCGTAAAGAGTATGCAAACATGCATGTATGTCCCGTCTGTAAAGCATCCCGATACAAGTGTAAGAATCCTGCTAAGGTGAAGCAGGACCTCCTGCTAAGGTGTTGTGGTATCTGCCTGTAATCCCACGTTTGAAGCGTTTATTTGTGAACCGAAAGGAGGCAAGATTGTTGCGTTGGCACTCGGAGGAGCGCAAGAAAGATGAAAAGCTAAGACACCCTGCTAATTCTGACTAGTGGAGAAACTTCAATCGGAGCTTCGAAGAGTTCGGTGTGGAATCGAGGAAAATAAGGTTAAGGTTGAGTACAGATGAAATGAATTCTTTCGGTAACATGAGCAGCTGACATAACACCTGACTCGTGAATCTATGTGTGTACAACATTCCTCTTTGGCTATGTATGAAGCGGAAGTACATTTTGATGTCACTACTTATCCAAGGGCTGAAGCAACCTAGGAACGATATTGATGTATACCTAACACCATTGCTAGAAGATCTTGTGACACTATGAAACGAATGGGTATAAGTATGGGATGCGTACAAACGAGAGAATTTCACTTTACGCGCCATGTTGTTCTGCACCATCAATGGTTTTTCTGCCTTTGGTAACTTGTCGGGGTTCAATACAAAAGGAGCCAAAGCTTGTCCGCACTACTTAGATGGCACCGAGAGTGTATGGTTGAACAACTCGCGCAAAACTGTGTACATGCGTCACTGTAGGTTCCTTCCCAGGATTCACCCATACCGCAAGATGAAGAAACAATTCAACAGAAATAAGAAGGATGGTTCAGCTCCAAGGGCTTTTAGAGGAAAAGGGGTCTATGATATGGTTAATGATATCGATGTTGTGCTTGGAAAGGGATGTAAATTTAGGACCCATCAGAAGAACATCTGGAAAAAGCGGTCAATTTTTTGGGACTTGCCTTATTGGGAGCACTTAGAAGTTTACCACTACATCGACGTCATGCACGTGGAGAAGAATGTGTGTGATAGCTTGATTGGTCTCTTACTGAACATTAGTGGCAAAATATAGAATGGTGTCAATGCACGGCGTGACTTGATTGATATGAACATAAGGATCGAGCTAGCACCAAAAGAGACCGATAAAGGCCGAACGTACCTTCCCCCAGCTTGCTACACTCTGTCCAAAGCCGAGAGAACTGAACTATGACAGAGCTTGCATGGTGTGAAAGCTTCGTCCGCTTACTCCACCAGCATTTAGAAATTTGTTTCTGTGGAAGATTTGAAATTAATTGGTATGAAGTCTCATGATTATCATGTGCTGATGGCACAAATGGTTTATGTTGCAATTAGGAGTATCTTGCCGAACAAGGTCCGAGTGGCAATCTTGATACTGTGTTATTTCTTTAACTCAATTGCTCAGAAGGTCATCGATCTCAAAGTACTAGATACTCTGCAGGCCGAGGTGGTGACGACTCTATGTCATCTTGAGATTTATTTCCCTCCGTCATTTTTCGATATCATGGTCCATCTCATTGTTCACCTTGTGAAAGAGATAAAGATATGTGTCCCAGTATTACTACGTCATATATACCCGTTTGAGTGGTACATGAGAATTCTCAAGTCGTATGTATAGAATCGATCTCGGTCGGAGGGCAGCATCATCGGAGGTTATGCAACCGGAGAGGTTATTGAGTTCTACGTCGACTACATGGCTCAGGTGGAACCGATAGGTGTGCCTCTATCTCGTCATGAAGGGAGACTGGAGGATATCGAGACCATCAGATAGAAAGCAATCACTCCCGATTTGGATACGTACGCTCAAGCCTATTTCATGATCTTGCAACACATGACCCCCCCGGTACATCGACGAGCACAAAGACATGATACGCCAACAGAATCCAGACCGGTCGGAGGTTTGGATCACGAGAGAGCACAACCGTCGGTTCAACGAATGGTTAAAAGTGCGATTCACTGGAAGGTCATCAAGTGATGATACGCTGCTATGGTTGGCAAAAGGACCAAAATTCACAATTATGAAATGGTAAGGATACGACATAAATAGGTAGACATTTTATACGACAACTCAGGATAGGAAGAGCGCAATCCAGAACAGCAATACCCGCATAGGTGCATTTCACGAGCAGTTCAATACTGCCAGGCCACGTGGGTTGAACTCCTACTATGGGTTCGTAGAGGAGATTTGGGAGCTCGACTACGTACTTTTCAAGATCTCCTTATTTCGATGTCATTTGGTTAAACTTCCGTGGGGTGTGAAGGTCGACAAGTATGGCGTTACTACTGTGGACCTCAAACGTGTTGGATACAAGGACGAACCATTAGTACTTGCTAAGCAATTTATTCAAGTTTTTTATGTAACGGACCCGAAAAATAAAAACCACCATGTTGTTCTTCATGAAAAAAAAGAAGGATTATCGGAGTTGAGAATGTCGTGGATGAGGAAGAGTAGAATCAATTTGACGAGTTGCCTCCTTTCGGAGACGGTATCAGGCTCGAGGAAGAACCCAGTGAGGAAGCTAGCTATATGCGTGTCGATTATCATGAAGGGTTATATTTTAATTAAGAATTTATTCCATTGTAATTCATTCCATAACATGAGACATGATATGTGTTTTCTACTCTTGGTTATTATTTCATTGTCAATGTGGACTTGCCATGTGTTATGGACTTGTAATCTCTTATTTTGATGTCAATGTGGAATTATCATGTGTTAATGTGTTATGGATTTGTCATCTCTGATTTTGCTATCAATGTGGACTTCATTGTAATGTGGAATGGTAATATTATGCACTTGTACAACCTATTTGTCTCATGTCCTAATATGTCGAAAATGATGGACTTAATGTCTCCCTGCTCTTGTATGGCTTATAAAGGTTCATGTGCTCTCATGCTAAATTATGGCTTTTTATTGTTATGAACTAGTATGCTATAGAATACTTGTTGCACATATCTCTAATTTTTTTAATTTAGCCCCGTGCTAGCCGAAAAACATAGTAGCACATCATAGACGGTTCTATTATGGAACCATCTGTGATTACTTATCACAGACAGTTTCATAATAGAACTGTTTGTAATATCCCTTTATTAGTAGGGAACCGCTAGGGTTTGCGCCCTTACTCATCACTCGCTCTTACTCTCGCCCGTTCACCTCCCCAGCGCCCTTAGCCCTTACTCTCGCTCGTTCGCCTCCCTACCCGAGAGCCCTCGACATCGATGACGATGTCGTCACCCAAAGCTTCCTCCCCAACGGCTGCCCCCAAGTCGTGCTGGCACCGCCCGAATCCCCCCTGCCCTGACGCCTCCTACCCTGAGTCGTGGCACTTGGCCTCCTCCTCCACGCCGGAGCCACGCCACTCGGTCTTCTTCTCCCTCTTCCTCCCCCACCGCCATCTGAACCCACCTCCGAAGGTACGTCTCCGCTCCTGTGTAATTAAGTGGCTTGGATCCATAGTCTCCATACCCTGGCAAGTTACAGTGAAACACTTGCAATCCATTTTGGTTCACTTTGGTTATATATGTGTGTACTGAATCGGCTTCAAATTATGTATTTGATTTGATTCATGCACTGAGAGATATAGCAAAGTGGGTTTTGTGGGCTAGATTAAACTGCTCAGTGATGATATTAGTCTAATACCGAAATTGATAGGATCTCTATTTCAGTTTTTGAGCTCTAAAGGTTTTCTTTCTACTGTTATATTGTCTCTGCTTATTCTGTTCTTTTTGTAATACTCAATCTGATCATTCTGAATAGTTGTGTTGTTGGTTCTTTTGTTAACCGAATGGCTTAATGCAGAAATCTTAGTTTTCTGTGAGTTCATTAGTAATCTGTTGGCTTATAGATTGAAGTAATGAATTATGTGATCATTTTTATGGTCTTTTGTAAACAACAGTAGTTGTTTTTTAGTTTCTCTGGTAATCTGTTGCTGACAGAAAGTATATGTTTAAACTGGAAGTTCTTTTGTGATATTTATCAGTTGGGTTATATTGACAGTTTAGTAAAGTTTGTTTAGAGCTCAAGAATTGAAACTTTTGTCATGATCATTTAATGGAGAGTACAGACTAAGTTTTGAGGAGGCAGAGATTAAATTCTTCTGCAACTCTACTTCTGAGAGCAATTATAAATTCACTCAAATCATTTGGGTTTGGGTTTGCGTTTTCGTTTCCGATCGAAGACATGGTGAATGGTTTTGATCTGTGATTGAGTTTATTTCTGTGACTAGCACTGGGAGATGTATTGCAAAGAAATTTTAGTGGGTTCTATTGGATAGCTCGATGATGGTTGTCAAAATCTGAAATTGAAGTGATAATTGAAAATAGACTTGAACCAAATTTAATCGCTTTCTAGTGTCAGTTTGATCTAGCATCTTTGCTGCTCACTGTAGTCCTATTCGTACTGGATGAAGTTTGATCTTTTATCCTGTGATCTTGTTAATGTTCTGTGATACATTTGCTCTGTTATATTCAGTTTGTCTGAGAGGCTTTGTACTGAAATATTTGTGATGTATCTCTGTACATTTGCATAGACATTCTGTTAATTTGAGCTCAAGGTCTGTTCTGGAGTTGTCATATTCAATTAGTGAAGAGATATTGACTTGTGTGCTGTGATGACCAAGATTTTGTCTTGTGCATCTAGCTGTCTGAGAGCAATCATTAATCTTTTAAATCTTAGCTTTATGTTAATTTCTTTTGTAAACATGATGATTGCATACATGATGATTGTATTGAGCATATTATTCTTTATGCGGGATATTATGTTTTTAGTTCATTGGTTGGGTAACTTCTATTTGTTTATATAGTTAATCTGTTTACAAGGCAATTTTAGTTCATTGGTTGGGTAACTTCTATTTTTTCTGTATAAAATATGTTTCCAAGGGAAATTATCTTCGAAAATACATAGTGGATATCAACTTGCAATCCATTTTATTTAAACTTTGAATTCTGAAATTTTAGTTCATTGCGTATGTAACTCATATAGATAGCAAGTACGCGAGATGGCGTCTGCATCGTCTTCGTCGCCATCATCAACATCGCCGAATGCGTCTGGATCTCCGAGGAAAGTGGTACGTAAAGGAGATGGCCAAGGAATATCGAAATTGCCTGTAGGCCGAATGACCATCATGGAGGTCAGTACCTCTGGGGTCCCTCTGAGTCCCAAGAAAGCAGCGGCAAAATTCTGGTCCATCCGTGGGATACATGGAAGGGAACGGGTCCCCATTGCCACACCAAGCTGGAAGTCTCTTATGGACGTAGAAAGAGGCCAGCTGTGGACTGATATTTCAAGCTCGTTCACTATCCCAGAAATTGAACTCTAAGCAACTGAAATATATAAAACTGGAAGTAACAGAATAACGATTGATCTAACAACAGCAGCAAGTAAATCACTAGAGCTCAAGTCTAAACTAATTGACTTGATCAATTTCAGTATATGACTAATTTAATCACAGAGCAAGTCAATTGAAGCCATTGACATCACTTTGCACAATATCTCAATACCAATTCTAATTCAAGATATGAACCAGAACAGCCTATTATATATACACAAAGTGATGCACAAATAATTAACAGAAATACTCACCGAGTGAAGGCGATTGAAGCCAACAAGAAGAACCGGCGTGGAGGAGGTGGCCGAGCAGCGTGGAGGAGGACTTTGGCGTGGAGGAGGAGGCCGTGCGGCGTGGCTCCAGCGTGGAGGAGGACTTCGGCGTGAAGGAGGAGGCCGAATGGTGTGGCTCCGGCGAGGAGGAGGAGGCTTTGGGCGGCAGCGGCGCTCGGGTGGGGAGGGTAACTGGCGAGAGCGGCTCTGGATAGTCGAACGGGTGAGTGACGAGAATAAGGGCACAAACCCTAGTGTTTCCCTACTAATAAAGGGATATCACATACGGTTCTATTATAGAACCGTCTGTGATAAGTTACAGACGGTTGTTAACAATAACCGTCTGTGACGTATACGATTATCACAGACGGTTATTCTTAAGAACCGTCTATGAATTATCACATACTATTCTATTTACAAACCGTCTGTGATAATTATGTATCATAGACGGTTTTTATTAAGAACTGTCTGTGATAATTACAACACATACGGTTCCAAAGATGAGGCGTTCAGTATGGCTTGTTTTGTAATAGTGTTTGTAAATGGAACCGTCTGTGATATCTTACATATACAGATGGTTGATGGTGAAAACTGTCTGTGATAGTTGGTCTTCACAGACGATTTCAACAAAAAACCGTATGTGTTTTGATTTATCACAGACGGCTCAAAAACCGTCAGTGATAACCGCCTGTTATTACAGACACATAAATTCATACGGTTCAAAAACCGTCTGTGACGACGGTTTAAAGCTGTCTGTAATGACCCTCTCTATAGTAGTGTATAATACACTTCTACTCCACGTCTTACGCTCGAAAGAGCCTACGTTTAAAGAGAAGTGTTGAGTATAAGTAAATTGCCTTCCTTATCCGTTTAAGCTTTTTGGGTGGAGAAGGTCGTGCTACGAGTAACTCGAAACATCATCATGGCAACTTTCCAAGGCGTAAGTAACCACCTTTAAGGGGCCTTTCTCCGTGCATGCAAAACCCTAGCAAAAGCGATCGAGGAGAAGAAAGAAAAGATGGCAATGCAAATCATAGGGTTCATCATTGCTTACTTCCCGGTCGTCGTCGTCGAAGCTGGGGAAGCAATGCTTAATTAAATATTAGTATTGCGTGATTGGGGAGAGGCCAGAGAGTCGTGTCGTGGCGGACGGCCGATGGCGATGCCGACGATCCGTGCAGTGTGAGGGAGTTTGAGCCCACTCGGGGTCGCTGGGTGAGCTTTCTAGACCGGCCGGGGCAGGCACCCGCTGCATCAAAAGGCATGCATCTAAAAGGAATCACTCCCTTTCCCTTTTGATTCAAACACTTCTTTAAGGGAAAAAAATACACCTTTTGGTCCTCGAGCTGCGTGCGAAAATTCTTGATGAGATGCCCTCCCTCATCACCTCTGAATATTCTTAATGGGATTTGTTTCTGCTGGGGTTTTTTCCCTCCATCGACCGGTGTTTTTACCTTTGTTGATTCTAAAGAAGAAAAATAATAGTCTGTATATCATATATACTATGTGGTACATGTTTTCCTCGACACCAGGACGGTGAGAAATTGGTCGTGGATTGGGCTTATACTAAGGTAATCATCGACACCGGTTCCCAAAACTTGGTCAATTTGTGGAATACTAGAGGTCGGCATCGAGCGGAGATTTCTCCGATCTTAGGAGAAAAAAAATAGAGGAGCTAAACAAGCCTAGGTGAGTTGACAATGATGTACCTGGCTCTCAACCAAACACCGGACTTTCTTTGTATTGTATACATCACTATTGTGCCCTTCGTGATGATTTATGATGAGTGAGCTCTTGCTTTCGCAACAAAAAAAATGAGGGCAAAGGTTGCGCGCTAACGTGTACTTTTGTGTGTGGGGCGAGAGGGTGGACGTTCCTAATGGGCCGAGGCCCACGCGCGGCAAGATCGGAGCAGGGTGAGGCAGCGCGTGTACCCCTAATTCGAGCCGAGCGTGCTCTCGAGAGCCTACCGGCCACTGACTCTTATCGATCCCCACTAGATGCATGCTGCTGGTGCTTGCCCGCGCATGCATGCATGTTATGCCAGTTATGGTATCCGGTACATCCATCAGCTTTGATTGCAACGAATTGTAGCTGCTTCCGGTACATCCATCCTTTCTCGCTTGTGATTTTCCCCCCGGGTGTTGGAAAAGCGGATCATTGAGATCGATCCACTCGTGCATCAGCTTGGCTCGGTGTCGCGCGGCACTCACGTGCTTGTACTACGTACGTACGTACGTACGTACTACCGCGATGTGCGTACGTACGGCGCGCAGCTACGTGGTAGGCTGGTACCTAGTCGTAATCGCGAATCTGGGATCGATGGAATTGCACGGACGCATGCTAGAGGTAAAGCGCGTTCGGACGTACGAGCCTAGCTCGATCCGTCCGTCCCGCGCGCACCGGGCAGGCGTGGCACGCGGCACGGTGGATCGGCGAGCCGCGCGCACGCAGCGCCGCGCGAGGGAGTGAAGGACCAATCCGCCGGGGGAGTCGGGGATGACGGGAAGGCCGAGCCCCGAGGGCAAGTGCCAGACGTACTGACCACGGTCGGCCAGCACGTACGTACGCCTGTGCATGTGCTGTGTTACGTGCGCTGCGCGGGGGACCTCACCTGTCCCAGGTAGCCTCTCCGTCCGCCGTCCGCGGAACGGTGGCAGCCTCGCGCGCGCGGGCCAATTCCTTGTCCTCGTATGGGAGTCGCGCGCACGCATGCGGCACCGTTCTGACTTCGTGAGTTGCGAGCAATGCCGCGAGGCAACAAGGGTGGAGGGCTCGGCGATCGAGCCCGCTGGGCCGCAGGCCGTGAGTCAGTGAGTGTTTGCCGACTTCGCTGTGGCAACTGGGCGGCTCGGCAAGGCTGCTGGGCCGCCATACGTGGACCGGATAACCGTTCTCCAGCGGTGTAAACCGGTCGAGGATAGTTACCGGCAGCCAACACAAAGTTCAACCTTGTGCCTCTCATGTCCCAATTTGGCAATTTCTTTCTACACAGTTTGTTTTTTCTTTAAAAATAAGTTCGTACAGCGTGTAGAATTAGACGCGGCTCTGCTATGCGCTATTCATTAATCAATAATAAAGTTAAATTGAATGATAAAATAGGGACTAGGACTAACCCACCCTCTCCAGTATGTACAACTTCCTATCCATGGCCACCCCAACTCATAAGTCCCTTCACACCTCATCAGCGTGTTTTTTTTGGGAGGATAGTAGGAAAGTATCATAGTGTGTGTGTATATATAATGTATAAAAAGGCATTTAAAAAAAATATGAAACCAATTCTCTATATTTACCGGCTACCTCTTGCTTCGATCTGCATGCATGTTCAGATGTTCTCTTGCCAACCTGTCCGGATCGGGTAGGACCTGTTGGCTGCCTCACAGCCTCTCGTACTTCTTACTAGATCGGTGCCGACCTCGCTCACAATCATCACAAATGATGTAGTATACACACCGCCAGTCCATGCATGCATGTAATCCATTTATATATGATTTTTCTTGCCACAACAAGCAACTCGTTTGTTTTCTTCTCCTTCGATTTCGAAACGTGTAGGTAAATCAATAGCTCTGTCAGCAGGGGCGTAGCCAGCTTAT
The DNA here is from genome assembly GCA_036346405.1 of Phyllostachys edulis. NCBI lineage: Eukaryota > Viridiplantae > Streptophyta > Magnoliopsida > Poales > Poaceae > Phyllostachys > Phyllostachys edulis. The sequence continues at coordinate 76,160,999 of CM070545.1, forward strand.
AGCCAAGTCTCGAGCCGGCCTGCTAGAAATTAAACCTAGGCATGTTTTAACATGGTATAGCTGACTCATTCTCAACAGTATCATATGGCATTTTTAATCTGGGCCTCAGGCCGTTGCCCCAGAGGCCTGAGGCCCAAATCCACCACTGTCTATTCAGTTGTATACCCATCTCTAACTGTCGACCAACAACCACAGTTAGGGCAAGGTAGGGCTTGCAAAGTGCCATCTCTACTATTGTGTTATGAATTGCAGAGCGTGAATTGTGTTTGCTTAATTCTGTTTCTCGCTCACCCTTGCCACTCGTTAACACAGATGGGCTTGCGCGCAAGTTGCACCAACCAGGTCCCTTCATTAATGGAATTTGTGTATTTTAGTACACATCACGACAACGTGCAAACCCAACGACATGTCACTAATCTTACTATATAAAAGGAAACCTTCTTTGCGCCATCTTAAGTGGCCACGTCGACTGTGTGCGTCTGGTCCGTTCGATTTCGGTACGCTGCTTCTCGACTGCTCGATCTCGTGTCATTTTGTGGCTGTGTTTTCTGCGTCCGGCGTCGTTTCGCCGACTCTGCCGTTTTCCGTCTCGGTTGCCACGTGCATGCCGGCCCTTCTCTTTGATTGCCACGCGAACGCGTCGCCTGGCCGCGTGGCACCGATGCTCCTGTTGTGTTTTGGTGTTCCTTTACTGCGTTTCGGCCGCTCCGTTTTCAGCGGTGGTCGCATTTTTCGTCTCGAGGAGTCCGTCGCTGTTGCTTCTTGCTGCTGCGGGCCTCATGGACTTCTGATTCCGCCTCACTGTAGTCGCTGTTCGTTGGCTTCTTTGCTTCGCCGCTGCGTCTTCCTCCTCTTCCTTCGTTCTTACTACTCACTGCCTTCAGTCCTCTCCCTTCCTACTTGTTTTGTCGTGTTTGCCTCTTCCTCTGTCGGTTTTTCCCCTTCTCTGCGGATTTGGTTGGTTGTGCTGTTCTGGTTCATTTCTTATCTGTAGATTTGGGGTTTGATTGCCTTTCCCCTTTCATTTCCTACAAACAACCATCGCATCCGTCTCTCTACCGCTCCGGATCTTCCCTTTTGCTTCTGCCGCGTTTGTCTCTTCCCCTCTCAGATTTCTTTTGTTGTGTCGCTGTTTCTCTGGTTCTGCTGTTGTTTTATAGTTCTTGTTTGTAGATCTGGGGTCTGATTGCCTTTTCTGTTTCGCTCTCTGTAGCCGACCAACGGTTCCGCCCCTCTACCGTTTCGGATCCACGCTTTTGCTCCTCGATTTCTTCCTTCTGTGTTTTTTTACCTTTTCTTTCCTTACATTTCGATCTTACATCCAGATCTATGTTTGTGGCCGTCACCGCTCTTCGGTGTGATTAGAGGCAGACTTCGGCCCCGCCTGGACATCCAGATCTGTGTTTTTCGGCATCACCGCTCTTGCCTTTTTTAGGCTGCATTGCTTCATCCGTTTTCTTTGCGTGGAACAGGATGGATGCTTCTTGCACTTTTTCTTACCTTATGTTTCCGCCTCTCCCCTTCTTTTCTTATTCCGTTTGCTTCTATCTCCTTCGTGTGTTCTTATTCTTTTTCCCCTTCTTTACAGAGCGATTGACTCCTGCTTGCTCGCAGTTCGTCCGTATTTGCGCCGCCCTACTTTCAGGTATGTGCATTCCCTACCTTTTTCTGTTGTATATGATACTTGATGGGTGCATTGTGTCGTGCTTATGGCTGATTTGTTCCTCTTTTTTGGGATGCTACTGATATAGCCTCTTCCTTCTGGCCTGAACAAAGTACTATACAGGTCTCACTAATCTTGTTCACGTCTTTCTTCGCGTGTATTTTCGCTCTAAGCGTTTGTTCATACGTTTTTTTTGTTTCGTGTTTATGTGACTCTAACCAGTTTGTTCGTCTTGCTTTATCCATGAGATGCAGGTTGTGTTGCTATTAGCCGATCTTTGCCTATCGCTTACCAGTCTGTGGGGACTTTGCGGTTGCGTTCTTTAAGGTATTGCTTGATGCTGCATTTTGCATGCTTCATATCGCACGCTGGCCATACTGTTTACGCCTTTAGATGCTCTCTGTGTCGTTCTACATGTATTATGTTTCCCATTTGGTTCATTGTTTCTCTTCATTTCGTTGCGACATTGTCTGTTGTCGTCGTCTTGTTTTGCCTTGCTGCTACGACTGTTGTATGCTATGCTTGATTCCTCACATTCTCTTTTGCGTTGCCGATACAGAGCCTCTGTGCCTTCTCATTCCATTTAGTACAAGAGACATGCGTGGTGTAGAGGCATCGAGCAGCTCTGTTGTTCGTAGGAGACTAGGTATATGTGTGTAGAGGCATCGAGCAGCTCTGTTGTTCGTAGGAGACTAGGTATATGTGTTTGATACAGGCTTGTTTGTGCTAGATGTATTTATATAATTCCCCTAATTTTCCTCTCCAAAATATAGGAAGAGGTAATTACCATATACCCTCCGCAGCCGATTCAAGGCATAATCGAAAAAAGAGGCATCAAATTCTTTCTCAGAGACGGTTGCTTCGAACAGGTCTTTTGTCCTGCTTTCCATCATCTTCCCTGCATCAGCCGATCTTAGGCAACTGTTTCTTTGTTCCTTGCTGTCTATTCAGTTTTTCCCCAATTCTCCATGCTACTAGCTTGTTGTGCGGCGCTAAAAAAAAATTTCCTTTTCGTTCTCGCTGCATTGTCTGTGATATTGCTGTTGTATACATATGCATGTACGTTCCTTATACCTTTATTACCTTTTATCCTCCTAACTAGGTCCTTCTGTTGGCCGTATATATATTCCTACATGCCTTCCTTTGCCTCAGGATTATGTTGATACCCTGAAAGGTACCTTTGCCTACATCTGTTTATCATTTTGTTCCTTTTTTCTTTGCCTTATTGCTGCGAAAGCACATAGTATTCCTTAACCTCTTTTCCTCTGTTTTTCCCTTCTTTCCTCCTATAAAAAAAAAAGCCTCCCTCTGCAGCGAGGTCCTACTATAGCTTTTGATTACACATGCTCTCATTTCTCGTAGTCTTACGGTTCCATGAGCGCACAAAAGCGTCATTAGTTAGTCGAGAATCGGCGGTTCGCGTACAACAATTCTTTGCAAGGGTGGTAAGTTGTTCTTCCTTTTTAAAAAACCCCTACTTTCTTTGGTGATTTGCTAAGGTTTGATGGCGGACCCGCTGTTCCAATTTCCGATGCAAGATAAGGCAGTATAACTGCTTGTTTGCCTTTACTTCCATGGGTGGTAGGATAGACCAGGCCATTAATCGACAGCTGGGCCCATACGTGTTCAGTGTATGTGGCCAAGTGCATCATCGTATTGTATCTCTACTTCCTTCTAGCGGCGCTCCTCCAAAATGTTTAGAGCTCTATATATATGATACTGACAATGAAATCCACAATAGAATCCGTGCATTAGATCATACGAAAAGCGGCGAGGGAACTAGATCCTGAAATAGTGTCAGATATCATGCTTATGCTCGACCACCACAATCCTTTGGTTAGACAATTTCGTTGTGCAAGAGACCTTTTGCGACAATTTGGTGATGAGTCTGTGGGTATTAGAATTGTTGGCGCCAAGCCGGAAGATCCAATCCAATATGACTTACCGACCTATGACGAACTTGCGCTCTTAGTGATGGGAGATTTCTCCCTAGAAACCTACAAATGAGACATTGTTGTCCATAATAGGTCTACCGAAATACGTCGCATATCTCCTTTGCATCCTACATTCTTGGCTTTGCAATACCCTTTGCTATTTTCTTATGGTGAACGTGGTTTCTAGCTCAGTATCCCTTACGCTGGGGATAGCTCCTTAGATCAAACAAGCCGTTCTAAAGTCACTATAGAAAGGACCAACATAATCCTTATCTAGGTTGCGGGAGGCTATCGTCCCAAATAAAGGTCGACGCTCGTGCATGTGTTGATGAATGCCGTATCCAATACATATTAGATCATCAAGATGAGCTTAGGATTGAAACCTTACAAGGTGTGGCTGATGCTGTTGCAAACGGCTCTATAGATGGTGGCGATGTTGGGAAACGTATAGTTGTACCTACGACTTATACGAGCGGTAGACGTTACATGGCGCAAAACTATCACGATGATATTGCTATATGACGTGTGTATGGTCCACCCAATTTTTTTTATCACTTTCACATGCAATCCAAAATGGCCTGAAATCATACAAACCTTGGCATTCAAACATGGTCAACGCGTCACTGATAGAGCTGATATTGTTGATAGAGTCTAAAATATGAAGCTAGAAGAGCTATTAGCTGATATTAAAGATGGATCTGCATTTGGTCATGTTAATGCGTGTAAGTACACATGCATTATGCTCTTCTATATGTCTTTTAGCTTCTTATCATGTTGTTTCCTTCTAATCCATTTCGTTCATCTTTTTTCGTACATTTACTTTTTGTGATCTTTTTTTTATCTTCAATAGTACTTCACGCTATCGAGTTCCAAAAACACGGCCTTCCTCATGCTCATATAATTGCTTGGCTTGCTAAAGATACGTCTGAACCAACATCTGCTCTGATCGATAGTTTTGTTAGTGCTGAAATACCCGATCCACATTTGGACCCTTTAGGATACGCTTTAGTCTCGGAGCACATGATGCATGGTCCATGTGGCTTGCTCAATGATAGATGCCCTTGCATGAAAAATAGTTCTTGCTCCAAGTTTTATCCGAAATCATTCCAAAATGAGACAATGATTGATAGAGATGGCTTTGCTCTCTCCGCTGACCACGATAATGATCGATATATTATAAAAGGAAATGTCCGGTTAAACAATAGATGGGTAGTTCCATATAATATGTCCCTAGTCAAGAAATATGCTGCACATATTAATGTCGAGTGGTGCAACAAAACAAGGGTTCTAAAGTACCTTTTTAAATATGTAACTAAAGGCCAAGACTATGCGAAAATCTCCCTCCAGAGACTAAAACGAGGAGAGGATGCTCCGTCTGATCCTCAAACATCATCCATTAATGAGGTTCAAGAATATCTTGATTGTCGATACATATGTGAACACGGCGCCATTTGGCGAATTCTTGAATCGATATCCATAGGCATTTCCATACGTAGGCGTCTTAGTGTACACCGCCTAAGATGAACGACCTTTGCTTTAATCCTAATGCCAACCTATCAAGCGTGGTTTCCAACACCTTCCTAGCAAGAACACCACTCACCGAATGGTTTGCTGCAAACAATCGTTATACTGAAGCTCGGACTCTCACTTATTGTGAATTCCCTTCTAGATGGCACTGGGACACAAATACTAGGTCTTGGCAAAAAAGACACACTGGAAAAAAAATTGGTCGTTTATATTTTATACATCCTTCTGCTGGTGAGCAATACTTCTTAAGGATGCTTCTTATGGTTGTCAAAGGTGCTAAAAGCTATGAAGAGGTACGTACCTTCCAAGGTGTTGTCCATATTACGTTCAAAGAAGCCTGCGGTGCTCCAGGCTTGTTAGGAAATGATTCCGAATGGTACCGTGCTCTTGAGGAGGCTTGTAGATGGGCTTCACCATCTCAGCTTAGACACTTGTTTGTCACAATGTTGCTTTTTTGCAATATCAATGACGAGCATTCGTTGTTCGATGGGTTCTGGTTCAATCTAGCAGAAGACTTCCAATACCGATCCATCTTATGTTATCCCTATTGCCGATCTAAAAGATCTTCTGCTAGATGAAATTTCGGCTCTTTTAAAAAGAAATGGAGCTAGAATATCTTCCATCAACTTACCCACACGAAATAGCCGTGCTACCCATTGCTACACAAACACAATGATAAGCGACGAGTTGTTGTACGATGTTACTGAGCTAGCTAATGAATCCACCAGATTATGTTCTATGCTAAACCCTGATAAAAAAAAGGCCTTCGACTGTGTAGTGTCACAGGTTGTACATAACCAACCTGCCTTCTTTTTTGTTTCCGGTCATGGAGGTCTTGGAAAGACATTTCTTTGGAATGCTATTATAACCTACTTAAGGTCTATGAGCTAAGTTGTTCTCTGATTGCCTCTTACGGTGTTGCTTCTCTACTTTTGCACGGAGGCCGTCTGATTTCATTCGATTTAACATACTTATTGATGTTGATGAGGCAAGTGTATGTGATATTAAAAGAGGGACTATGTTTGCTGTAACACTCTAATTTTCTGAGCTTTAAAAATCTTTTAAATAGTTAGTAGGAGAAAATTCACCATTTGGATTTTATTTGAATTTAAATCCAAAGCTTAATATGGACTTTGTACATCAAAATAATTTAATATAATTAAAGTCAACATGAACAATGGTCAAAACTATTTTATTTGGGTTCCTTGAGCTTGGGTATATTTTCTAGAATTTTCTAGAATTTTTTCAAGTTCATTTGCTATTTTCTATTGCTTATTTGAATTTCTGGTATTTTCTAAAAAGGAAAAAGTATTAAAATCTCGAAAAAACTCTGGGCGAATTCCTCGGCCCGATCTGTCTTCAACCAGCCGCCTCGCTTTCGCTTGAATCCAGCAGCTCGCCCGTCCTGGTTGGATCAGCGTGGGACAGTTGGATCTATGCATGGCGTGTGTCGTCTCCGTGTTCCTCGGCCGGTGGGCACTTTGAGTCGTCGTCTCCGACTCGGGTTCTTCTCCGCGGAGCTCCCGTCGCGGCTGCCATGGAAGCTCTCTGAGCTCGATACGGCAATGGAGTTTCCAACCGTTTCTCTTCTAGAAACCGTGTCAAAATCGTGTCTCGATCTCCCCGCAATCGTTTCTATTAAAATCTTATCTTAATTCGCCTCTTATCTCCAAGATTTCCTTGGTTGGTTTTCGTGTTCATCTCGGACGCGATTTGGGCGTTTCCATACCCGCGCCTCCCTGGACCCTATAAAGGGCGCCTCGGGATCGCCATCGCCCCCGCACCCCAAACCCTCAAACCACCGCCCCTCTCGAGCCCTAGCGTCGTCGGAATTTGGTCTTTAAGGGCTTTGGAGCCGCTTGCTCTGACGAGTGATTTTGTTGCACCCGAAGCTGCCGGAGCCTCGCCGCTTCGCCGTCGACATCGCCTGGCGGGAGGAACCACAGGGCCACCGCCGTTTTGTCGGGCTCTCTAGCGCCGTCGCCGTCAAGCAAGCCCATTGCCGCTTCTACCTCGCCACCGCCGCCTCGTCGTCCTTGAGCACCGTGAGCCCACCCTCGAGTTCCCGCGTCCTCCTCTACCTCCTGTAGCATCCATGCCGGTGAGTCGCCGTTCAGCGGGACCCTCGGTTCCGTCTTGCCGCCCGCCGTCGAGGCCGCGTCAGCACCACGTAGTCATCCAACACAACATTTGTGCGTGCGTGTCGACCGCGTCATTGCCTCGTTAGCGCCACGTGGCAGGTCCAGATTCAATCTCCACATCCGGCTCGGTGAACTTAGTTCACCGTGAGTCATCTCACTAACATGTGGGCCCCACATGTTAGATTTTATTTTTAATTCTTTAATTCCGAGCGCTGATGTCAGCGTTGCGCAATAATCCGATTTTTCTTTTAAAAAATAATTCGGAAATTCGGAATAATCAGTTTTTAGGGTTTTCTTTAGATTTCCAACTTCCGAAGCCCATATCTTTTGCATCCGAACTCCGATTGAGCCCATTAAAATTTCTAAATTCATCTAAATTCAAGATCTACCTATCTGAGATTTTTATTTAATTTTTGGAGTTTGTTTTGCTTCTGTTTTATTTATTTTGTTTTATTTATTTGTTTCGTTTGCGAGTAGACGTTGATACCTCAGGAGGTTTTGAAGAGCAAGGAGCATCTCAAGACCAAGATCAATACCAAGACCTTTTCCAAGGCAAGTTATACCTTTGATCATATTGAACCCAGTTTTCAAAATTTATATTAATTTAAATTATTGCATTTACTTTAATTATTTAATTCAATGCTTTGGGATTAGTTAATGTCCAATCTGTTATGACCTCCTTGTCTAATTGTATGCCATAATTTTTTGTCACCCTAGTTTGGTTTACTTAGTTGGTGCTAGTGTATTACCAACATGGGTTGGTTAGATGCGATTAGTTTGCTTAGCCATGCTACGAGTCATCATCTCATGTAGTTGCAAATATAAACTTGACTAAGTGACTATGGAACTATGTGATAGAAAGCTGTGTCTTGTTGTGTACTATTACTCGTTGATGGCATGTGTTGCACTTAACCAACAAGGTGGGAAAGGTTTTAGAAGCGGAGGCAAGTGGGTGTGTGATATTTTGGTGGAGCTATGTGCGTGGGGTGAATAACTTTGTGTGCATAGGGATTTGTAGTTTAATTGGAAGTCTTGCCTTGTTCAATTAAGGACTTAACTTTGTGCGCCATTGGTGAACTTCTCGTACAACCACATGCAATGCAGGGACGGGTCTAACTTAGTAAGTTATGGAGTCTTGGCATTGATTACTCGGGTAGTAGGTTAGGCTATGTGCATGGGTGGAGGTGTGCTACGGTAGTCACATTACAGGCGGTTCGCCGTGTCCACGTCAACGGTGTGTGTCGGATGACTTCCTATGTGGGGTTGTCTGACGGTTTGTAAGCACCTTTGGGAGTGTCAATGTTAAGATGAAGTTTACGAAGCTGTTTTATTCTGGCTAGTGCTAGCTACACTAGTTGTATCGTATGGGTAAAGTGTACAAACTCTGCGAGTGTTAAACAATCTATTGAATAGCGCGTCATGATCATGGATATCTTTCGGTGATTTCACACGAGGGGTAGATTTTCATGAAAACCTTGGGAAGGAAGCTGTGTGACCTAAGTCATATGGCTATATGAATAACTTACTTAGGCTATGTGTCTTTGTGAAATAAAACTGTTCAATTATTGTTGTCTATTTGTTTTGAATTATGCTTTCAATCTATTACTTGTATTTAAATTGCAAATGCTACATTTCTGCAAAAGAACCACAGAATGCCATTCCTTTGGAATAAGCCTGCATCTATAATTGCATTTCTGTGGTATGACTTGCGAGTACGGTGTGTACTCATGCTTGTTGTAAAACATGCAACAGAGGAGGAGGAGTCTTCGCCTGCTTTCGAGGAGGAGTACATTGAAGGTGCTTGATCGTAGGGTCTTGATCCCATTCAGTTGCCTATGGTGAATTGATGGGATTCCGCTAAGTTTCTCGTTCCGCTGCTATTTTATTTCTTTGCTAGCCCTGCGTGGCTTAATAATTGTAAACTCGACCATAAGGTCAAAACCCGTATTTGTTATCAAATTACTCGTTTATGTTATTAATCTCTTGTGTGGATCGATATTCACCTATGTTGACACTGTGTGCACTAAGCGTGATCTGGACTAGTGCATTATACACGAGGGTCGAGTGCATATTTTGGGTCCGACATTTCTTTGAATTAATTAAGGTTGCTTGTATTGTTATTTGGGACAAAGCTCTCATGGCTCATAGAAAATGTTTTGAAGCATTGGATAGAACTTTTCGTGATATCTTATTGGATGTGGAACATGCTGCTGAAATTGTACCGTTTGGTGGTAAAGTTTTTGTTCTTGGGGGTGATTTACGCCAAATCTTACCTATTATTGAAGGGGGTTCTAGAGCTCAAATAGTTAATGCAGCGATTGTAAAGTCACCTCTATGGAACTACGTAACTATACTCCCTTTGAGTATTAACATGAGATTATCTACTATAGACCAAACCATGTGTGCTGATGTTGTCGTACCAAATTTTAGCAAATGGGTTCTAGATCTAGGTGATGGTAGACTCCCTACAACAAGTAATGACAATGAGTCAAAGCCTATTGGGTGGAGATTCCAAGCGAATTTTGATTTGTACCCAAGATGACAAGGTGGTACGCCATAGTTAATGTCGTTTCTGACAATTTAGAAGATAATTTCTATGTAACTACATATTCTGTGATCGGGCCATATTATCCCCTAAGCGAAATTGTTGATAAGATAAATTCTTACATTCTAACTAAAGTGCTTGGTGCTGAAACCGAATACCTAAGTTGTGATACGATTTCTAAATCTGCGGAACCACATTTGCGATCTTGACCTTCTATACCCTTTAGAGCTTCTAAATTCAATAAATCCAAATAACTTCCCTCAACATAGACTATTGCTTAAATCAGGTGTCCCCATTATGCTGCTTAGAAACCTAAATCAATCTATTGGCCTCTGTAACGGAACAAGAATTATAATTTCTAGACTTACTGATGTGATTATCGAGGCCACTATTATGACCGGTTCTGCCATGGGACAGACTGTATATATTCCTCGCATAACACTCATAAGTACGGACAAAAAATGGCCTTTTACACTACAACGTCGTCAATTCTCGGTTAGAGTATGCTACATAATGACAATTAACAAAAGCTAGGGCCAAACTCTAGAAAGTGTAGGCATATATCTGAAGAAACCTGTTTTTACACATGGCCAATTATACGTTGTTGTGTCATGGGTAACATGTAGAGAGGGCCTGAAAATTCTAATTGAAAATGAGGATGGTACATGTGGAACAAGGACAAAGCATATTGTTTACCAAGAAATCCTACAGTCACTATGATAAATGCATATACTGTTTATTACATATACTGTACCTAAATAAGCCTCATATTTGTTTATATATATGCCTTTACTTACTATGGTATTAGAACAAGTGTTGCCTTTATTTCGTGTTCTATATCTTCCTGTTTGTGAATGAGTTTAATGAAAGAAACACAGTGTGCATCTTATTTGACTTTCGAAGATCTACTGGCCATGTAATGTGACATGTTTATTGTCGTTTCGCTGTCTCCAGCCTCATATCTGTTTATATATATACTTTTACTTGCTGTGCTATTAAAATAAGTGTTGCCTTTACTTCGTGTTCTATATCTTCCTATTTGCGAATGAGCTGAATGAAAGAAATAGACTATGCATCTTATTTGACTTTCAGAGATCTATTGACCATGTAATGTGACATGTTGATTGTTGTTTCCCAATCCAAACTTCACAGACATCTAAATATACTCTTTTTTTGTAGCTATCCAGATGGCATATAACTTACTGTCAGAGATCAATCCAACTGGCAAGCATTGGACCATTTGTGCTAGAGTGTCTCGCCTATGGGAATATCGTGGTAATGTGGATGATGCAGCGATTCAGCACCTAGATCTTGTCCTTATTGATGTGTAGGTATTATTCTACCTATAATTTCTGTCTTCACAATTCTGTTCAGTCCATTAGAGAAACTGTTGTGTTTTTTGTGATAGGGCAATGCTATATACGCTGAAATACCCAAGGAACATGTGGAAGCAAAAAGGCATCTACTGCATGAAGAGCATATTTACACTTTCAGTAGGTTCCTGGTATCTACAAACAAAGCAAAATACAGGGCTGTTGATAGTGACTATATGATTGAGATCGGTTACTACACTAAGATTGAGGAACAGGTTTGATCTGCTTTGAGACTTTCCAATGTATGCATATAGCCTTATACCATTCGAGAACCTTGCTAACTATATTGGTGAGACCAGAAATTTTCTAGGTACGTTTTCCCTCACTGGCCTAAGCTTTTTTTTTACAGAACATGTGCATACTGCATGCTATCCATAAAGTGTGTTGCATCGTGTCACAAAAAATACATCTCATTTTCCTTACAGATGTTATTGGTGTTATCATAGCTGTTTCAAATGCTGCTTCTACTCAAGGACCAAACCAAACCTCTGCTACTACCAAAAGACTGGTCGTCATAAAAGATGCTTCGTATGAAACCATCATTTCTTTGTATAATCTAGGAATTATTTTGCTTCCTGCCTTCTACATGTTTCGTGTTGTGTGCAGTATCTTATTCTGTCTTATTGTTCATAGAGATCATGAAATCACCATAACTCTTTGGGGACAGTGTGCAAAAGATTTTGATGCTGAATATGTTTACAAAAAAAGCCAGAAAAATCCCATAGCAATCCTCTTTGTGGGTGTTCTTATGAAAAGATATAGCCGTAAGTCCATAAAACCTACCCTCTGCCACTTTCTATACTGTACATTACAAAGACATCTATGATTTCCGTATACCTAATCTAACTTGTATGCATAGTCACCATTTTTTTTCGGTATAGTTAGCACCATTGAATCATGTTGTATTGTTCTGTGATTGCCATTAATAATATACAATGCATACATTTAGTGGTCATCACTTACGGATATTCCGTTCTGATATTCATAAATTGTTGTCTATTGTTTCCGTATCATTCTATTCAAATCTGAAGCGAGAGTACTGACTACATTAAGCATACATAGCATCTTTTTATATACAAGGCACATGCACATATCTGAGAAAAAAATGGTATTAACACGCAACATTTTTAAACAATCTATCGGTACACTCCTATATCTAGCTTTATTCACGTTATCATACAAAACAAAGCTACAACAGCTGCATATATTTAACTAATCATCACTTACAGATATTCACATATCAGTATTTACGCAAACTGTCCTCTGCTTTTTAAGTATCACTCTATTAAATTACGAATCAATGGCTCAGTGCTATTAAGTTTACATACCATCTTTTTATATACAAAGGACATGCACATATACAGAAAAAAACCTATTGTACTTCATCATTTTTTTACGGTATGTCCAGGTACACTTCTATATCAAGCTTTATTCACATTATCATAAAAAACGAAACTACAATTTTTTTTAGCCAGTGTCTCTGAGTACATCCCTACATCTAACTTTACTCACGTTATCGTAGAGAATGAAGGCCTCTCAGGAGGTGCAACCTGTCGTTGGTACATTTCACCAAACATACCTGAAGCAACAGCCATTACATCAAGGTATCTGGTGGATTAAATGCGTATTTTAGCGAGATCAAAAACTACTTTACTCCTCTTACATCTACTGTTGCTTATTACACATTCCTGCATAAAATACACATTATTTACCTCTTCACTCTTAATAAAATAGCTTCCAGACAAGCTTTCAACCTGTTTCCCGTATTGTGCTTTGTGATCAAATACGCGCTACTCGAATCACCACAAGCACTATGAAAACAAAAGATTTGAAACAAATACTTGATATCAATCCATTCGATTTTCCAGTTAGGCTCTACTCCCTATCTTTCCAAATACATTGTTGTTTATCTATCATCGATCTATAGTACCTTCTTTAACTATCTCTTTTGTGCAGCGTGATGGCCTGGAATGCACTATAACAATCTCTAGACTGAGCCCCGACCAAACATGGTGGTTTTTCTCATGCAATAAGTGTAGCAAAAAATCATTACCAGAAGGCACATCATACCGCTGCTCTTCATGTCATTACAAAGCTGCAAAACCAAGGTACTTTTACTACCTATGTTCTCACCACAGCTTTTTAGAGAATAATTTACTTTCTTACCCACATAATTCCCTTCATGTAGATACAACTCTGTGTAATAGCTATTGACGGTACAACAGAGGCAGAGTTTATGCTTTTTGGAGATATTGGTCGGTGTGGTTGGTAAACAAGTAAGCGCAGATTCTTAGATCGGTAGTGGAGCAGACCGAGATACCACGAAATAAGCGCAAATTGTTTGCACGAAATACACTTGGCACATCAACATAGCAGAGAAAAGCTTCCATGGTCCAAAGAAATCTTTCCGAGTCAGCAGTGTTATTACATCGTTTGGAAGACAACTTTGTCATTCCACGGTTATATCATTAGTATATACTACATCATCGTCTTCTCATTACTGCTTATATTGAAGACGGCCGTTCGAAGAGTCTCTAACTCTGAGGTAATGCATTTTTATCATATGCTTATCTATAGCGATCCGTGCATCCATCTAGACTCGATTACACAATATCGTCACGATAAAAAAACACAGGAATAGTTTGTTGATTATCTTGGGCGAATCATAAACACTATATATCATCTTACAACAAAATTTGCTAATGTGCTACACATTCTGACAATACATCTCTCTATTTTTAGATGCTGCAACACACACCACCGACTTCAACTCGATTGTCTATCACCGAGGGGAAAAAACAAGAGTATATCGTTCTTTATGCTAACTGTTCTACTTCTTTTGTATAAAACACGATACCATAATTTTTTATACTAGCTGTTGTTGAGTTAATTCAAGTTGGCAAGATTAATGTCGGATTTAAGTGCTGCAAGGAAATTATCATTCTGGCATGTTGGTCGATCTGGAGCTGTTGTAATAAGGTCATTTTTCGCAATGAGGCGGTCTCTCTTTCTACATGGAAAAGAGAGTTCAGAGAAGCTTTTTCCTTGGTTATTCTTAGGGTCAAGCCTTCTCTTAGAAAGGAGTTTGTAAATTGGTTGCAAGATTTCCGTTAATTTTGTTTGGTCTCTTTTTCGTTTTTTGTAAATATCTCTTTTATTAATATATTATCAGTAGGGATTCTTTCCCTCCTGTTTTCCGTAAAAAAAAACACAATGTCATTACCTGACATATTGGTTCTATAATATGGTCAGCTTATAGCCAACGCATGATATACCCAACTCTGCACAAAAGAGGCTCTTTGATGTAGCAGCGACTTCAGATCAGGTCAACACTGTTCCTATCTTTGTCTATACGATATTTGGCTCATTTGTTGCCGACTTACAGATAAGCTTACCCCAATCATACAACTTATTTGCACAATGTTTAACGTACAGGGTGCAAGTCCCACCAAAGAACATGCTTCTCATGCCATTACCAATGATGAAATCAATCTCGCTGGAGAAAAAAAACGCAAGACATGTAGGTAAACAAAGTCATCTACATGTAGATTACTACGGTCAATATTCAACCTCTGTGACATTTCTACCTAATATATATTTAACTTTTGAGTTTGCTCCATACTACCTGAATATTGACTCTTTGTTTACGCTCTGTTTTGAATACGCTGATATTATATAAACCATCCTTGCATCTGCTTTAGTACTTTGATCGGCTATATGCTGTACCTATTTTGTTCACAGATCACATGTTGACACGTATGAATACGTTATAGCCTATCTTGCAAATACACTTCACAGCTACATTAATGCAAGTGTCATTCTACATGTGCAAAATGCATAGTCTACTACGTACAAAACTGTATACCGGTTATTCATTCGTTTGTTTAGTAAATATTTTACCTGCGTATATAAAAGTCTTCCATATCACTAAAAAAACCCTTTCTAAACTTAATAGACAAAAGGCAATACAATCTACAGCAACTGTTTATACTATGTTCCTACAAAGTTAGTATTGTAATTAGATTCATTCTACAGACAATAAAAACTACATGCTAACATTACTAATCTTTTTTTCCCCACATGAAAACCTCACTTACAGTCCTTTTTCTGCAGGTCACCTCATGGTTCATCAGACAACTAACAAATGTGAGATTCAATATGCCAGTTTGCCTATCCATATTTACCTCCTCCAGTCTGTTATATGTGACCTCTAAAACGGGTATCTTCACGTTGTTTATAACGAGAGCGTAGAGCTTACGCTTGACTATCGTCGCCTATCGAGACTCATCCGTGCTATATAAGCTCGCTTTTGCAAGCTGCGTTGAGAGACTTGAGCGATTTTACACTCACTTAGTAACTGCAGGCCAAGTTTATGTGATGTATAATATTGTATAGTATGCTCTAATGTTTCGCGAACAACTACATGTAATATATGCACGGTGGATGTGCCCTACACTCTTTTGTAACGACAGTACCTGTTAATGTGCACTATCATCTATGTTTGATCTTTCCTTATATACACACACATCCACAAACAAAGCATCCAGGTCATCGTTATACATCGCATTTCCTTTTTTGCCCGCGGCAACGTGCGGGTTTACCGCTAGTAAATATTAAAATGAGGTATGAACAAGTACATCATAGTATTACCGCTAGTAAGTATTATCTATATATGATTATCTCTCTTACTTTTGCTTCTTTAAGCAAATCAGAACTCTCGTCTTTGGGGAACCACCTTTTGGTATCAACTTTTGGTGTGTTGATAGATAGACTAGTACAGATGGGTCGTGTCTATCGGCTCAGCCCAAAGCACCGTACTGTTGGCTCCATCCACACACTGCGTGGTACGACACGACCTATATTTAGGTACAACCTAGGCCTGGCATGGCCCAACGCACTCGTACTGTGCTTGGGTCATGAACTCGGCCCAGCGGACCAGGGGCCGACATGTATAGTACTGTGCCTAGCATGGCACGATACGGGCATAACACAATACAACCCGTTTAGCACCGATCGACTCGTCAGGCGCGTTTAGACATGATTTTTGCAATTTTTCAAATTGTTTCGATCGAGATGGACTAACGGGCCAACCCTGGCCCGTCAGGCTAATCGTGACCGGGCCAACACAACACGGCCCATAAGTTTAGTGTGCCCTGTCTAGGTTGACAGATGAGCCCAGGGGCCGACATACCACGTCTCGTTTAACTAGCCGGGCTATGCCTAAATGGACACGTGCCGCTTGTTTGGACAGGTCTGGTGGTGGAGTTATAAGTGTACGACTCCACTCACCAGAGTTCAAATCTCGATGCTCACATTTACACTCATGCTAATGCGTTTCATTAGAATTTTTGTGAGGTTACATATTTACCCCTGTCCTCCGTCTATGCAGACGTGTGCTAAGAAAGCGTATTCACGTGTGCATACGTGATGGTGTGTGCCTTCATGTAACGACAAAAAGCAAAAACCCTCACCTCTCATACTCAAACACAATTAATTCAACCAATTAGAGGGGGGCATATCCTATGCACATAGTGCATTTGGTGCACATATGCACACACTCTTTGTTTGGGTATCAAACAAGCATAAAAAATTCTAGATGTAGTTAATAGTGTGTTGTTCCACCCTTTAAAATTTCAAGTTCAAACTCAATGTATGTTAGAAGAAACAAAAAAGAGAAATTCACTGTGAATAGTAACATTTCCTGTTTTCTCTTTCCATACTATTCATAGTGAATTTCTCTTTTTTGTTTCTTCTAACATACATTGAGTTTGAACTTGAAATTTTAAAAGGTGAACAAAACACCATCAACTACATCTAAATTTTTTTTTATCTTTGTTTGATCTAAACAAAGAAATAATGATATAATATCAAATACACTATGTGCATGAGATATGCAGCCCAATTAGAGCCGACTAAACAAGATACTCGTAGCTGACTAGCTCGCGGCCTTTTATTTTGAGGAGCGGTAGGATTGCGATTCTACACGTGGGCCCGCCCAGCACGGAAAAGTAACCCACGTAGATGCTCTCGTCCGACATTGCGCTGCGTGGGTCCAGGGATATCTCACGATCGCACAGAGCAAAGTCAAGGGAATTTCATCCAAAGTAGTACTTCTCATCCGGGCGGCGCGGGCCCCGCAGCAAGCACGAACGACGAACCTTCCTAGTGGCAAATGCAAAGCTCACTCGGTTTCGTTCCCACGTATGCAACACGGCGGCATCTACACGCTCCACGGACATGTCAACACCAAAAAAAAAAAACCTTCAACTGTACCGTACACACATGAAAACTGAAGGAGCTGGGAGCTGCTGACTCATGACCATAGTTATCAATTCTATTCCGGAGGTTGTTCTGTTTTGCCTCTTGGTATGGAATACGTCGGTACCGGTTTATTCCGACCTACCCTTCTAGATTATATATATATATATATATATATATATATATATATATATATATATGCACACATAATTTCACTTGGAATCTTACTTCAAATACATAACCATAGAATAAAAATAACACATCGTTCAATTACTTCATAAATATAAATGTCGTACGTAGTTAAATAAAACAACATTAGTTCATAATTTCATGCATTTTACCATAGTCTAGCATAATTTCACTTACTGAAGGAGTGATATTGGACTCGGCCTTTCGAACTGATTCAAACAAGTGGTCACTTCAATTTTGATTTTTTTTTATCGGTACCGGATACCAGAATGACGGAATGGTCAGAATGAACCGGAATGGCCAGTATTGAGGTTGGTACGGGATCGAGGCTACGGTGTACTAGTTTGGGTACCGATATAGCATGTTTCGACCTTTTCGATTGGTACCAGAATGAAATTGATAAGTATGCCCATGGCCATATAACCTCTTTTGCCAGCACACACTATAACCGTATGTCAATATAACTGCTCTACGTATTAGTCCAACTCTGTATATAAAAAATCATTTCCGTCGTACTTACTAAACAAATCCTTTCCGTCGTACTTACTAAACAAATCCTTTAGTATTTTTTTTATATGGTGCACGCAAATCAGACCTACATCAGCAAAATCTTTTATCATGCAAAGATAATTCATCTTCTAGATATCAATAATATCACTGAAAAATAAATAAATAAATAACACTAAGGATCTGTTTGGTGCGACTGTTACTTTTTCTAAAAAGCGATTTCTGACAGAGTTGTAGGGCTGAACGACTGAGCTGAAGAGATTTGATGTTTAGCCGTGTGGCTTTTAGGTAGGCTGGTTGCAGCTTCTGAGATAAGGAATGTCTGAAATGCCCCTAGGACGAGTAATAGCTTGTTTGATGTCGTTTAACGACAATTAACGTAATTTACGGCATTTAACGACAACTAACAACAATTGATGATAATTAATGACAAACTAACGCAATTAACGATAATTAACATAATTGACGACAAGTACCGCAATTAACGACAAACTAATGCGATTGACGACAAACTAACGACGATTAATGCTCCAATTACCGCAATTAACGACAACTGACAATTACTACCATAATTAACGACGATTAACACAATTAATGATGACTACCGTAATTAACGCAATTAAGCACATTTAACGATAATTAACACAATAGACCACAATTAACGTAATTAACTAAAATTATTACATAAATAAATACAATAAATTATTATTATAAAAACAATTATTACATAACTAATTATAATAAATAATTATTACAAAAATCAATTAATTTACAAAATAAAATAAAAATTTTTTTTAATAAAAAGGTTAAGACTAGGGTTTTGGTCGTCGGCGGAGGATCTGGAAGAGGAGGAGGAGGCCTCGAGAAGGAGGCTAAAGGCGGCTCGGGAGTAGAGGAGGCGGCGCAGATGGGAAGACGAGGCGTGGCCGAGTCGGAGGCGACAACATGTAGGGGAGGCGGCGGTGATAGGGAGGGCGAGGCGTCGGGTGCAGGGAGGGACGAGGGAGGAGGCGGCAGCGTCGGGAGGTGGAGGAGGCGGCGGTGATAAGGGAGGAGGAGGGCGGAGCATTGGGGGGAGGCAAAGGGAGAAGGCGGTGGTGGCGGTACGGGGGGAGAAGGCACGCACGGGAGGAGGGGCACACGAGCGAGGCTAGGGTTAGGGTTGGGGGGCAGGAGGAAGGACACACGGGAGTGGTTTTGTCCAGTGACAAAAGCGCGTAATGGCCCCCTAACTTCAGGGTAAAGTTGGAATGGAGGGTGGGAAGCCGTCCTGCGGCGGCTTCCGACTGTTTTACGTATAACGCGGCTTCTAGCTTCCGCAAAAAACTTGTGAAAAAAACCTTCCATTTGAGACAGTTTTTGGTTTTGTGATTGAAAAAACGAAGCCAAAACCGAAACCGTCCCAAACAACTACGCAGCGAGCAGTGTACGGAGTGAATCGATGAGGTATGAACGTTGTGGTGCACAGAGCGTAGCATCCACTCCTTTCAACCATTTCCCTCTCACGGTGGGCCCCACCTTCCCCCTCTTTGGATGACAGGATGAGCATCCCGTTCTCCTCTCTCTATCATCCAAAACCCCCACAAGCACAAAAAGGGAAGGAAAAAAAACACTCCGAGTGCAGCAAATACCACTTCGCGTTTCTCGAGTCCAATATTCCATCCTCCCGATTTGATTCGGGATTTCGTTTCAAGAAGCCGCCATGGCCGTGGCAGGAGCTGCACACCTGCGTTAGGGGCTTCCTCTCCGACTCTGATGCCAAGAAGCGGCCGGAGCTGCTCGGAATTTGGGATCTTTCCCTCTATTTGAGCAGGCTGTTTGAGACGGGGCGGTTCTTGGGCGCGGAGACGATGACGAGGGGAGGCGGAGGAGGGAAGGAGGAGGAGGGGAAGGTGATGGGGCCGCTGTTCCCGCGGTTCCACGTCAACGACGCCGGCAGGGGCCGCGGGCCGCGGGCGCCGCCCAGGAACAAGATGGCGCTCTACGAGCAGTTCACCGTGCCGTCAAACCGCTTCAGCTCGTCGTTCTCGACTCGCGGTGGCGGCACGAGCAGCCTGGTGCCCAGCCAGGTGAGAGGGGTTCACGATGTGTCCTTACATGTTTTCCCTTGCGCCCGACAAAATTTTGATGAACTTGGAATTTGAAGCGCAGACAACGTCTCCCTTACGCTCAGATTCCTCTGCCTTGTTGTTTGTGCCTTTGCGGGCGTTGTGTGTTAGTGGCATAGTAGTGGTAAGATGGTATACAGAGGAACTAGACCACGCTGTGAACAATCGTGCTTCTTCCTCAGCAGGTGATAACTTACTGTGACCAACAAAGACGAGGGAAAAGCGAAAACAACTTTTGGCACTTGGCATCAGAAATTTGGTAGTGCTTTAGATAATCAATTGTGTTGTGGGTCTACTGGGAAATTCCTAGCTCAGCTAGCTCTGTTGTTGTCAACACTCCTAATTTGGCAGGTCTCATCCCAATTAAGAATGTAACTGATGCGAGTCCCCCGGAGTTTTTTGTGAGGTTAAAATGTTGAGCTGGTCTCTTGTAGTGTTTTGCGGTTTAGGCTCAAGATTTTGCTGCTTAGTAGTTCTTTCAGAACATCTAGAATAGCCGGCTTCCGGACTGAGAGCCTTTGTGTGACCACATTAGCTCAATCTGCAAGCCCCCGGTGAATACGAAGGTCTAACACACAATTGGTAGTGCTTTAGATAATCAATTGTGTTGTGAGTCTAGTGGAAAATTCCTAGCTCAGCTAGCTCTGTTGTTGTCAACACTCCTAATTTGGCAGGTCTCATCCCAATTAAGAATGTAACTGATGCGAGTCCCCCGGAGTTTTTTGTGAGGTTAAAATGTTGAGCTGGTCTCTTGTAGTGTTTTGCGGTTTAGGCTCAAGATTTTGCTGCTTAGTAGTTCTTTCAGAACATCTAGAATAGCCGGCTTCCGGACTGAGAGCCTTTGTCTGACCACATTGGCTCAATCTGCAAGCCCCCGGTGAATATGTTGGCCTAACACACGAGAGTGCTATCTACTTGTCTGCAACAAATCTCCTTGGGGCACCATCTGCATCCAAATTTGCATTGTTCTAGCTTATTGCAAATAGTATGTGGCCAAACTTGCAAGGAATCTTGTTTGCTGAAAGGGAAATATAAAGGGAAAATTCCACAAGCAAATGAGAAATGATCAAAAGTAAGTGAAGATACAGTGGTCAACGTAGCTTGGTTGGCAGGTTCATTTGTTATTAACTTCAATATGTATGTTCTAAAAATCAATGCTTGACTATGCTATTTTCTACAGGTTTGAAGGACAGGAAAATGTTCCAGAGAACAACTTGTAAGAACAACTTGCTAGGTCTTTGCTCCTTCGAACGAACAATTGCACGTCAAAGGTCGCGTATTAGGTGGTTGAGGGAAAGAGATGCGAACACGCGCTTCTTTCATCTGCATGCAAATCACCGTCGGCGCCGAAATTTCATCGCGGGTGTTAAGGTCGCTGGATCCTGGGTTCAAACTCAGGAGGGGATGGAAGAGGTCTTTTATGATCATTTCGTCAACCTCCTTGGCAAGCCGATCGACCGTGCTCATTCACTGGACCTGCGTTTCATCAATGTTTCATCCCATGACATTTGGAACTTGGAAGCCGGATTCTCCGAAGAGGAGGTTTGGGAAGCAATCGGATGTCTGCCCCCCGAGAAGGCTCCGGGTCCGGATGGTTTCAGTGCACTCTTCTATCAGCGATGTTTGGGCATAATCAAGCAAGACATCTTGTCAGCATTCCAAGCACTAGCTCTCTTGGCGGTGGAGAATTTTAAGTTGCTCAACCGGGCGTTGTTAATGTTGCTGCCAAAGAAACAATCAGCTCAGGAGGCTTTTGACTACCGGCCTATCAGTCTTCTCCATAGTTTTGCCAAAATTTTCTCCAAAGTTCTTGCCCGAAGACTCGCATCAGAACTGCCAAAGCTAGTAGCTCCAAACCAATCAGCTTTCATCAAAGAGAGATCCATTCAAGACAGTTTCCTCTTGGTTAGGCAGTCTGCACGTAGGCTTCACCAACAAAACAAACCGGCACTCCTGCTGAAACTCGACATCGCTCAAGCTTTCGACTCAGTGTCCTGGTCCTTCCTGTTGGAAATTCTACGTCACAAGGGTTTTGGCCCAAGGTGGTGTTCATGGATAAGTATCATGTTCAGGACTTCATCTACCAGAGTGCTGGTTAATGGTCAACCGGGGAAGCTGATTTGGCATGGTCGCGGGCTCCGTCAAGGAGATCCATTATCGCCGTTGCTGTTCATCATTGTTATGGACGTTCTTAACAGCCTGTTCCTCGCAGCAGAAAGCACAGCACTGCTGCATCCGATCGGAGGTCGCCAAGGAATATCGCATCGCCTCTCTCTTTATGCAGATGATGCGGTGGTGTTCCTAACTCCAGTCCAAGCAGATCTGCTTACTACCAAAGAAATATTGCAACTCTTTGGTGAGGCATTAGGTCCACGGACTAACATGGCCAAGAGCTCCTTCTCGCCTATCCGTTGCAACAACCAAGAAATTGAACTCATCTCTGACAGTTTGCACTACAACATGGTCTCTCTCCCATGCAAATATCCAGGCCTACCCCTAACCTTGCGAAAACCTTCAAGAGCTGATTTCCAACCCCTTTTGGACAAGGTTGCAAACCGTCTGCGAACTGGCGGTGGTATCTTTGTCACAAGGAGGACGGCTAGTGTTGGTCAAGTCGGTGTTATCGGCCATGGCGGTCTACAGCTTCATGGCACTCGACCCCCCCTCTCTCGGTCATTAAAGAAATTGACAAAGTGCGTCGTGCATTCCTTTGGAAAGGTTCTCAAAGTGTGGCCGGGGGTAACTGCTTAGTGGCTTGGTCCACAGTTTGCCGCCCTCTACACTTGGGAGGACTCAGCTTACACAACTTGGTCATTTTAGGGCGGGCCTTGCGCATCAGATGGCAATGGTTGCAAAGGACCTGGACGGCGAGGCCATGGGAAAGTCTACACACAGAGTCTAGCCGGGTGGAGGAAGCCATGTTCAAGGCTTCGATCTCGGTCACAGTTGGGAATGGCAAGAATTCCTTGTCCTCGGAGGACCGTTGACTCGATGGTCGCACAATTCTAAGCCTGGCGCCGACAATCGCCAGGATGGTTAAACATTCGATCAAAAAGAAAAGGACAGTAGCTCAAGCCCTCACAAATGGTACCTGGATTTCGGATATTTCGGGCCAGTTTGACATTCAAAAGGTTGTGGAGTTCATCTGGCTGTGGAACAAGTTGCTACCAATCCGGCTCGAACAAGGAACCGCGGACTCAGTTATTTGGCGTTGGGAGACGTCCGGTCGCTACTCAGTCAGGTCGACTTATATGGCTTTCTTCAAAGGATCGATCGGTTTCTCGTGTATGGAGGCCATTTGGACTGCTCATGCACCTCTTAAATGCAAAATCTTCATTTGGTTAGCAATTCACCGACGTTGTTGGACGGCCGACCGCCTCCAACGTCGAGGGTTGCCGGATCAGGGAGTTTGTGTTTTTTGTGGCCACCAGCAGGAGGCAATTGACCATCTTCTTATAGGATGTGCGGTGATGGCGCAAGTTTGGGCAAGGTTTATAATTCAGGTCGGCTCGCCTTGCGCTATTCCAGTCGGCCAGCCAACATTACAAGACTATTGGATATCCACTCGGATTTCGGCCACAAAGGTCCGTAGAAAGGAGATTGATGCTTGTGTCATTCTCATCTCCTGAGCGATCTGGAAGGAGCGCAATCAAAGGATTTTCAATAAGGTGGTGGCAACTAGCGATTGGCTTCTCCAACCTATGCTCGACGAGTATTGCCAATGGCGATTGGCGGCCGCCGCTAGTCTCGAGTCGCGCAGCCGGCAGGAGTAGTCTTTTCTCTTATTCTCTGTGTCGGGCCGGTCATCAGATCGGCCTCTCTCGTTTGCTATAACCCTCTCTCTGTAATGGAAACTGAAATGTATGCTCCCTTTTTCTAGTAGAATGATGTGCAAAGCTTTTGCACTTCCTTGAAAAAAAAACTTGTAAGAACCACCCACAAGACATCAATTACTCTGCAACTATGAAGGTATTACTAGATATGAAGTACCTGTGGCAAAAGCTACTAGTCATAGATTCCCGTAGCAAAAAGGCAAACAAGAAAAGAGAAAAGCGGGGATTTCTTGCGGTCTTCTCTCTCCCTATTTTTCTTTCCTGTTATTAGGGGGTTAGAGGAATCAAAGAGTAGAGATTTTGACCTGTGGTACTCATGTCTCGCCTTTATGTCTAGTTTTAAATGAAAATTCCTGGATATTTTAAAGGTTCTCCTCACTAGTTTTCGTAGAGGGATCCTCATTGGATGCACCTGCGCAAACTTAGATAACCTAGTATACTCTATTCTGTTCACAATTTTTTAATTAAATATTCTTAAGTACTGACACAAACTTTCTGCTTCTAGGTTTATGGGTATGACATGCCTCTCTTCCAGCCTTTTGATGTCCCTTCCAATGAACCTGCTCGTTCATCTGAAAAGATCAATGCAAACTCTATCAGCGGACAGGTTAATAGCACAAGAAAAGAATCTGGGAGGCTATCTTCACAGACAAAGAGCAAGGTCATTCATGCTGCAGGATCAATTGCCGAGTGCAGCTCACAGCATAGAGTGGATAATAAAATCAGGAATTCTTCTGGGAAGAAATCGACCAATGATGATGAATTTATGGTTCCTTCCATCCTTTATTCTAGATTTCCTCAACATTCTACTCAAGAGCATGCAGGGATTCAAGAGAAGCTGACACCCCTCTGTACTACAATTCCGTACAAAAGTCCCCATACAGTGTCCAAATCATCCACAAAATGTCATAATGCTGTCAACAAACACTCGGAGAGAATCAATGTTTCTGATATTAGATCAAAGAGCTCTCCAAAAGTTAAGGAGAAGGAACCAGCACAAGTATTGAAAAACGTGGAGGTTGAAGGAAAAAGTTCGTCAGTTCAGGGGTCCAAAGATAAGTTTGGAAACAAAGATGCTAAAGTATGTTCAAAGAGGGACAAGACAGGCCGTATGAATAATTCCGATAAGCCACATCTTGGAAATAGTGGGTATCAAGTGACAAGCAGGAATGGAGGTTTCATGAAAATGCAGAACCCTCCAATGTCAAGACATGCAGTATCCTCTAAACCATGTGCTGATATTGATAACACAAATAAGAATTCTAATTTACTAGAAAGAAGTTTAAGGCAAAATTGTGCAAAGAGAAAAAGGTCAGTAGCACATCATGATGCAGAGCAAAATGATGATTTGTCTGACTCCTCAGTGGAATGTATACCTGGGTGGGAGATTTCTCCAGTTGAAATTGTTGGTGCTATTGGTCCAAAGCATTTCTGGAAAGCAAGAAGAGCTATTCTGAAGTAAGTATACAATGCTTGAGTAATCATTGTGTATTAAATGTTTGTAGCATTCATGAGAAAATGACTATGTTCTGTTTCACTTTCTTTACTGTTATTTGTTCTGAGTTTTCAGTAATTCAGTTGATTGCTATCATGTGAGGAGAAAGAACTTTAAGATAATTTTTTTCTTTGTTATTTTGGGTTTATCGTGTATCTCTGTTAAAGAACTTTTGAATTTTAAAATATTTAAAACCCATATGATATTTGAAACATTCATGCTTTTGCTATTGAACGACTGAGGGCAAAACATAACTTATGCCAATTTATTAAGGCTGGTAGGTCAGCATTTTTGCCAATTTCTTTGACAGAGATAGTGTAGTTATCTAGTTTCAAATTTGCTGGTTGCTAACTAGGCTAGATGTAGTTCAGAGGTTTATTTGCATTCAGGTCTGTTCATAATTGATATCATGTGATAAAGATCCAACTTTTTTTTATTTTTGTTTCAACGTATCCAGTCAGTTTGTGCTTGGCTTTTGTTTGTGTCACAGCTATCCTGTTACATGTACACTTGTGCTCCTGAGTTGTTCTATTTCCTAGATTTCAATGCTATATTAATCTTGAATGCCTTCAGTTTTCTTTTCCTTAAATTTCAAGTAGAAATGATTGAAAGAACTAGTAAATGTGTTCCTGTCAAACTGATATTCTGAATATTTGTTTCCAAATTGCTGTATGATTTCCTTTCTTGTTGTTTTACACTCGATCTTCTTCAAACTCTACAGTCAACGGAGGGTTTTTGCGGTCCAAGTATTCGAGCTGCATAAGTTGATAAAAGTGAGTCTACAGCAAATAAATAAAGTTACCATCCTCTTCTCATTCATAAGCAGGTTAGTGTGGCTAAAATTTCGTGCAGAATGGGGATATAACGCAAACTTGTAATTGACTTGCAAGCAGGTGCAGAAGTTGATTGCAGCGTCACCACATCTGCTTATTGAAGGTGATCCCTGCCTTGGCAATGCCTTGGTGGGCAGTAAGAACAAGCTGGCTGAAGGAAACTTGAAAACAACTCTAGAGCAACCAGAGTTATCAAAAGAAAACACTGAAGAAATCCCACCCTCCCTTTCTCGTGATGATGGGCTTGGTGGCGGTCATCATGATCAAGCTGCAACTAATGGTGCCTTTACAAGCAACCTTCCAGCTATGCCTGTTGTTCCTGACAACAAACAGAATAACCGGTGCGTTCACCCGCCACAAAACCAGTGGCTTGTTCCAGTTATGTCTCCTTCAGAAGGGCTTGTCTACAAGCCTTACGCTGGGCCGTGTCCTCCAGCTGCAAGTTTGTTGGCCCCATTTTATGCCAACTGTACGCCTCTAAGGCTCCCATCTACTGCATATGGTGTTCCTATGCCTCATCAGCCACAACATATGGGTCCTCCTGGCACTCCTGCCATGCCTATGAACTACTTCCCACCTTTCAGCTTACCGGTGATGAACCCAGTTGCAGTAGCATCTTCAGTCGAACAAGGGAGCCATCTTGCTGCGTCACAGCCTAATGGGCACGTAGAAGAGCACTCACGGATCTCATGTAACATGTCGCGCCCGAGTGGCATTTGGAGATTTCATGCATCAAGGGATAGCGAGCCGCAAGCCAGCAGCGCAAGCAGTCCTTTTGACAGGCTCCAAGGTGATGGAAGTGGTCTAGTGTCACTCTTTCCCACAGCTTCAGTTCAGAACGCCCAGCCTCAGCCTTCCTCTGGCAGCCGGGACAACCAATCCCATGTAATCAGGGTTGTTCCGCATAACGCACAGACTGCTTCAGAGTCGGCAGCGCGGATTTTCCGGTCGATACAGATGGAGAGGCAATGGAACGACTCTTAGCTGGTGGATGTCATTTGATCCCTCCGTGAATGTGGTGCAGAGAGCTTAACCAGATTGTCCTAGCTCCTACGGTAATCCTGACCGGTGATAGATGATATGATTTTCTGTTCACTGTAAACTTGCGGTGCACGGTTCTGTCAAAGTGATGGCCTTGTAGCTGTGGTGATTATGCAGTGACTGGGATTTTGTGTCCGGACCTGCTGGTATAAAGGATACTTTTCCGTTGTGTTCAACAGTAGGTTCTCTGTAACTTGCATTAGACAGTGAGTGCTACTGGAGGAAGAAACAGCCAGAAATGGCTGTGCTTGTATGGAGAATAGGGTGTGTGTATACTGATATAGGCTGCTGTACAATTCCCAGTGTGATGGCTCAATTTATGTCGTACAGTACAGTAGCCGGCGCAAGGCATGGGCGGTGTAAGCCATGGCCGGCCAATGAAGCATAATAACATGTGTAGATGTCGGCTATTAAGCGAGATGATTTTTCGCAGTCTTTTTTCTGTTCTGAACTTTTGGCTGTGGGCTAAAGCAAGCTCTGGGTTTTCTGTTCTTAGGAGGCTTCCCCTCGTAGCCCCTTCTGTCTGTCTTCCATGATGTAATCTAATCTTTTTTTTGAAGAAATATGATGCGGTCTAATCTGACTGTTGGGAAATAACGGAGTAGTTCGGTGCAGAAACATTTGTATACGTCGAACGTGCGGATACGGTGCAATCGGAGCGGATTCGGACACGCTATTTTTTTCTTGAGTTGGAGTCAGACATAAATAGTATCAGATATCTATTTCTCCATGTTGTATCCGTCCCGCGAGCATTCGGTCAGTCGGACGGAAATTATCCGCTTCTCTTACACCACTATACAGGACGTTAGACAATAGGAGTGTATTCAGAGCGAAGACTAATTGCTGAGATGTCGAAGAAAAAATACTCAGTATCCTCTGTCTACTTACAATAACCCATCTTTTTGTTATCTTGTTCTAAATGAATTCTTAATAGGATTTCCTCGTACCACCTGACACACGTACTGACAGATATCGCTAATCCTGTATCCTATTCCGTATTTTTTCCTCGGAGTCGGACAAAAATAGTGTTGAATACCTATTTCTTCATCTCGTATTCACTCCGCAAGTCTTCAGTCAGTCAGTCAAAAATTATACGTCCCGTTTATACCCCTAGCGAATACTATAAGAAAAGGAGAGATCTACCTTGAAATGGGCAGTAGATAGGCCACGGTTCAAACAGGTCACACAAAACGAGCCTAGCCAGGCCCATTCCGGACACCACACGGCGACGAGAGGCGAGAGATTCTAGAACTCGCTCCTTGCCCCACTCCTGATCGAGCCACGTAAGCCACACCCATTTCTGCTATAAATTTTTTTACCTATTTACAGAAATGGAGGTGTTCCAAAATTTTTTTGCAAAAATAATGTTGCGTCCTCACGGCCGTCCTGCGGAGACGGCCCACGCCCACCACATGGCACTGCCGCCCGCCACGGTCTACTTTCTTATGTAATTTTTTCTATAATTTGATTTTTTTAGAATTTTTCTCGGAATTTAATATAAGTGTACTGTTTGCATGAATTTGTACACGTAGAAAATGAGGTCAAAAAATTATGATTGTTTTAGGCTCCTCACGTAGTGGACTTGATTGCGTACTATTTCGATAATTTTATATGTCTCAAAAATGAAGGATTTATGTCGCGAAGATTAGGAATTTATGTTTCAAAAATTAGGGTTTTATGATTTCGTGTGACTTGGAATGTGTGGAAAAAGAGCTACATTAAACTCCGTTAGAGACATCGATATACAATATGTTGCTTTCTGGAGACGTGCAAGGCATATTAGGGTTTGCAATGAATTAGGGTTTGGAATGAAGTTGAAATGTACGTTTTAATACAGAAAATTGTCGACATTTCAAGCGTTACAAGCATTACATGAAACACACGCGGGTTTATTACAATCGGGATGTAGGAGGAGGGGTATTATCACAAGTAACTCGATCAAATATGATACTCTTTGTTTATTTATCAGTTTAATGTGGATTATGTTCCTTAATATTGTATTGTACAACATGCTAGATAAGGTTGTGCATGAACCAACTGAGGGAAATACGTGACATGCGGATCATATAACGATGTACCGTAACCTCTGACTCGTGTGCGTTTCAAAGGCTACGATACATCGTTATATGATCTGTACGCCACATATTTTCCTCAATTGGTTCATGTGCAATGTTATCTAGCCTGTGGTACAATACAATATTAAAGAATATCATCCACAGAAAACTGATAAATTAACAAAGAGTGTCATATAGTATAAAAAAATAGGTGTGTGCAACTAGTCTCCGCGGCAATCTCTTTTCTTGCTGAGCTCATCTCATCACATAGTAGCACCTTCGATGCATGTTCAGGGCACAAAACATGACCATTATCCTATAGCATAAAAAATAGGTATGTTAGAACATTACAGTAGTGATGAGAAATAGGGTATTTTGAAGCACGGTTGATTTCTGACTCTAAGTTCATAACAATAATAATTAAGAAGACTTCAACAGATCACCTCTGACTTGATAGATGTAAATGATTCGATTGTATTACCTGATTGATTGTAAATGAATGGCAGAAATCACATTCATCTTCAAATAAGTTGATTGGTGTTTGCAGTCTCTTCAAGCCAGTAGCACCTTCGTTGTCTTCCTGCGACATAACAAAAATATAGTAAGGATGCCAGTGCACCGTACAGTGAAGAACGTAGCAAGGATGCAAATTATGCATAACTCGTACAAGTTTCGCTGTACATAAGAAAACAAGGCTGAGAAAACATTACATTACGACACCGAGTAACGACCAGACGAGCTCAGTCTGTTGGGACAATCCTTCGTTGAGTGCCTAGGGGTCTTGCATATCCTGCACTTGCTTGTGCAGCTAATACTGGTATGTTGACTGGCATCCATGTCATTCCGGAAGCGCCGTGTCTACTGTAGGTATACGGGTAGGTTACGCTAACTAACAATTCAAAAATTATACCATATAAACCAGGAAGCCATGCAAGTAGAAGATCACGGATCGTTACCACTAGACGTGCAGAGCAGCGGAAGAAGGGTTGGAGCAGCCTAGTCCAATGAAGAGCGCGTTAATGTAGTGATCGTAGTCGATCGTCCAGCATCGAGCACGTCGATGCAGTGGTCGTAGTTGATCGTCCAGCGTCGAGCACGTCGATGCAGTGGTCGTAGTCGATCGGCCAGCGTCCTTGCGAGTCGATCGTTTCCTCCAGCAACCTCTGTAGTTCCTTATGAAGATCGCGGATCGTCCTCAAGCGCAACAGTAACCGCAGTAGCGCCTCTACGGTATCCACACGTCCAGGGAAGGAACAACCGTACACCGATGTGCTAGCACCAAGTCGCACGGCAGAGCTCTCAGGAAGATATCTGCTAGGGTTTCTGTCGAGCAGCTCTCATCCATAGCCACAGCCTCAAGCATCTCCTTATATAGTGCTCGTGATGGATCCTATCAAAACACATTTGACGAATCGTATTCGTACTAGTTTGTTCCAACCTATTAAATGTGTGACCCGTTAGGTTTATGCGTAATCGGTTGTGACTCGAAAACCGTTTCCGACCATGAGTCGTTAGCGGTTCCTAGCAGTACATAGCGATTCCCGAATACACACAAACTATATCGGACGAACCTTAATGCAATATGATCTACGACCAGGTCCTCATCACTTACGACTAGGTCCTATCTCTATACGACCTGTTCGTATTTGGTCACGACCAGTTCGTAACTCCTTACGACCAGGTTACGACCACTCTGTGATCACGTTCGACCAGTCTACGACTAGCTCGTATCTCCATATGACCAGTCCGTAACTGATCGAACTAAGCGACCTACTCGTGTACTCTCCCTTTGCCTCACGATATCTGGTTGAACTCTAAGTGAGATGTTGTGTCATCTATGGACTGTTCAATACTTTCTCGATCGAGTGTCGGATAACTTCACGTGGTCGAATACTTCGACCACGTGTGGCATGGCCATGCACTTACTTTATCCGACCACAACGAGGGCCCCAGAGACATCTCTCCTGTTATGTTAGGAGGGGCCTAGAGACATCTCTCCTGTTACGTTTGCTTTTCCTTTGATGCTTTAGTCTGATGCCTTTCGGCCAGCTTATAGCCGACTAGCCCTCTTTCCATTAGGTTTCTGTTTTTCCTACAGAGGACTGGTTCTCATGAGTCTTCTTTTTCTCCTCCTTAGGATCTGCCTCTCGTGTTTTGTTGTTCTTAGGTTGCTAGCTTCTAGATATAGTAAACATTACATGTACACTTGTGTTTAGTTCTCCTTTGCTCTCTCCGTCCGATGCCTTTCGACCAGCCCATAGCTAATTAGCTTTCTTTCCATCTGGTTCTGCTTCGTTCTCGAGACGAATACTTATCATGCGTTTTCTAATTTTCCTATTTCGTCGTGTTTATGTGTTGCTTTTGCGTTGTCTTATTAAGCACTCTTCTTCCGTCTGCAGGTTCGCTTGCTATTTGTCGGTCTCAACCCACCGTCGCTGAATCTTCGGACCTGTCCTCTGCTCTTATTACATTCTAGGCCTTCTTTTCTGCATTCCTCTTGTTCATTTACTTCATTGTCTATGTTCACACGTTCTACAGATCTCTATACGTTTATTTACACTTTTTCTTTTTTTCGCTCCCGTTGTCGTTGCTAGGTGCCTGTTGAATATTTCTGCTTATATGCGTTAGCTCTACATATGCATAGTTCTTTTTAGATGTGCCTGCTCTATGTGTAGTTAGAGCATTTCTATAGCCCAATATTTGTTATGTGCATACGCTCTTTTTGTTTAGTGTGCCTATTCAGTGTATATCAAGAGTTGCCTTTAAAGAACATTATTATCTATAATGCGCATGTCCTTCTTTGGTTAGTCAAACAAATAGCTTAATTACATAGATACATTTCCCCAACGTTACTTACATATTAAACTTTTTTCCCCAGCAGTCCCCAGCTTAGTAGAACACTGAAATAAACATCAGCTGTAATTTTATTAAGAATATATTCCAAATACTTCACATAATCGCCATCTACCTACCATACAATACTAATCAGTTCTATAGTGACACTTTACATGTATAACTAGATGCATCTAAAGCTATAGAGGAAAAAAAACGATATATCCGCCTCACATAGCATCTATGTTACACAGCTCACCACATGAGGCAGCTACCGATCTAGTTCTCTCCTGTGCTACGGAAAAGAACCACCCACACGGCAGCTCTTCACACTAAATACTAGGTATCTTCTGTTCAAGAATTATTTGATATTCTACTGTTCATTCCTACTCTAGTAACTGTAATAAGGAAGCAGTGACCGAAAAAAGACTTGCAAGAGATTCAACCGGAACATCTCAGCATTGTAAGGTATATAAAATTTTGTAACAACAAAATCTTTTCATAATCTGATAGTCGCTTGCTATCGATTGAAATCAAACTTTGCATGCACGGATACATGGTAATGTCAACCTAGTTGGAGGTGCGGTGCAGCTTGCCAAAAACATGCAGAAGGGCAACGACCGCAATAAACCCTATGCTCATGATCAGAACAGCGTTCGGGGACATCTTGCGCCCAGCAGTCTCATCGGTGTAGAACTGGAGCATTGTACTGGCGCCACCTCCGGCAGCCGCACCGCCGGCGGTTCTACGCCTGCGCAAGCTTGCAGCTGCTGCTGCACTCCCTCTAGCGGGTGCGTCACCATTGGCCACCATCCTGTTTTATGGTCTCTGTATGGCAACATGAGGTTCAAGCATAAGACTTGCAGCACTAGTATTGTGATTTGTGAAATAAAACAACCACAACACGCAGAGCTCAATGATCAAGCAGCAGGTACCATCAGTAAGTTCATCAGAACTACAGGGTATGCAAAAATAAGCAAGCATAGATTGCATATGATAGGAAGGAATAGCTATGTCTTTTCTTTTGAAAGAGAAGGATAAATGCTATGAAATTGGCAGATTACTTCACTAGTGAAAGGTAACTGCTAAACATGCTATTTCATAAGCACAAGGAATTTCTTCTATGTGCAGTATGTAACCAAAACGCAAAATCTCACAGAAGTGCACATCTTGGAAATCTACATTGGTATGCCAAGTGAAGTTTTCACAATTGACTTTGCATTGAAAAATACAAGAAAAAGCAACGGTTTTGTTGCTTATACCTGTATACATTAATAGACCTCCAAACTTTGTATTTTTTATTATTCCTGCGTGCTATACAACATTAACTAAACTAGTTAAAGATAAATTTACCACTGCCAGACCTAAATTGAAATTAGCACCAAACTTGTACTCAAAGCCTTGTGCCTAGGGGCTTGGCCAAAACACCCATTGAGCTGATATGCTGCCTAAGGAAAACTGTTAAAGGTCTAGTAAAATAGTATGTGTGCGCATGCACTAGCATGACATTAGACAAGTTCTGGCATTGCACAGCAGCATACATTGCAATACACAGTTTCACCACATGATAATGATTGCTTACACAAAAGCCTAAACAACATAGACTACAATTGTAATGACACGATTCCAGGCAAATCAAGGAAATATACCAAGCAGAAAGGCAAGTTCCCACCGAACAACATGGAGCAGAGCAGGCCATGGGTGCAAGTCATCTATCAAGGCAATTTCTTAAACAGAGAAGATCCTATCAAGAATTCAAGATTCGTCCGCAGAAGTGATGTACAACAGTGTCACTTCTTCTCAGAGAACACTAGAGCACTACTATTTCGGTGAATCCAACAAGTAAATCGAATCACCGCAGAACAAAACCAAGGCCGCATCAAGACGACGCCAGATCTGAATTTCGAACAACCGGAACTTGAACAAAGCACCCGTCCCTACTGTCGTGAATTCTAATCGTCTAACCGGTCAAACATTCAGAACAACAACGGGCGACGCGATCTAACGAAAAAACGCAAGCAAACCCCTCTTACATATACACACATGCATGGATCAAACAAGAACGCGGATGAAATCAGCAGGACACAATCGAAACGCAAGGTACAGACGGGTGATTTGAGAGATGAGAAGGAGGATCGCGCGCACCTGATGAATTCGCCCTCGTGGTTCTTGGTCTTGTCCAATCTGAATGGAGAATGCTCCTGCGCGTCTAAACACTAAAGACTAAACCCGTGCCCTGATATGTAGGAAGGCAGGCAGCCAGCTAGGCACACGCTCAGACCTGGCCAAATGGCCGCCCGATCCGGCACAGCACAGATCCGGTTAGGCACGGTCCGTTCTGATCCGTGTACTACTCATATCGTGTCGTGCTGGTCTATGGGCCAGGGTGGCAGGTCAGGCACGGTCCGCGAAGCATTCGTGCGTCTTGGTCGATCCGACCCGTTTAAGCACATCGAACAAAAAAATCCAGAAAAATTAGAAAAATATGTAGAATTCAGAAGTAGACATGAAAATTAAAAAAATTGAGACAATCATATTGAAAATATAATAAAGAGCTTCATTGATGTCCAACTAGCTCCCTCGTTAAAACTTTTACTAAGTAAAAACTCAAAATGAGAAAACCTTGGTAAAAGAAAAAGAGTACAGCCTATAACTCTACAATTCTACATACATGATACATCTTTGTTCTATGTGTCGGTGTCATTGTCTAAGTACAGATTTTCAAACACCTCCGACAACTCTGGATTTTTCACATAGTGTTGTGTTCGTGAATCAGCTTATTTCCAATCCTTCATAGTTAGAAGGATCTCTATTATCTCACTTGTGAGACTTGTTCTTCTCTCCTCCAATATCCTTCCAGAAAGACTGAAAGCAGACTCGGAGGAAACCGTAGAGACAGGAATAGTTAACACATCACATACAAGTATGGATCGCACGGGATATATTAACTTATGGGTTTGCCACCATTGCAAGATCTCGAAGTCTTCTGACTTGAAATCCACCGTATTGCTGTCCAGATAGGTGGATTGTTCTCCGCTCCTTGTGGGTCTTGCTGAGCAGGCGTAGGTGTAGAAGAAGAAGAAGAACCATTGGAGCTGGACCTGGAGGAAGAGGCACCAAAGATCGCGCCCCACATATTTGTCTTTCCACTTGAGGTAGGGGCTACTGGAGGTTGTTGCGAACGGACTGCCCGGAACTTATTTTCATACCATTAGTGTCACGACCCGGCCCAGGGCACACCCGGGAGGTCCAAAGAGGAACCCCCAGGACGTTGTCACGACCCGGCCCAGAGCACACCCGGGAGGTCCCTTAGGACCTCCTGGGAGGTCCAAAGAGGAACCCCCAGAACGTCCCGAGAGGACATCACGGTAGGACCTCCAGACCTCCCGAGAGGTCCGATAGACCACCCGGAGGTCTGGGGTCCCGACCCGAGGAGGTCGTTGGACCTCAGACCTCCCCAAGCTCCACGCGCTACTCGGGGGAGGTCCCAGAGGAGCTAACCCGAGGAGGTCGTGGGGCTTGAGGACAAACCTAAAGTCCACTGCAATCCGAACTAGTCCCCAGGGATCATCGACCAATTCTCACAGCAAGCAAGTGACAACAAAAGCATCCACAGAATTTTATTAACAGCAAAAGGAGGTTTGATTATAAGTGTTGCTTACAAGCTCCAGCAACTGAGAGCACACAAACGCAGCGGAAAACAAAAGTCATGGTCCACCCATTACACCACAATTGGTGGCCGAGGGCTTGACCTAATTGAGTTGATCATCTTCATCATCATAGGAGTCTTCATCTGCTCAATTCATGAATCAAGCAAGAGTGAGCACAACAACCGTGCTCGCAAGTTACACCCGTCAATTAACAAAATGACATGCATATGGATATATCAAAGGAAAGCATATTAGGGTTGTTTAGCATAAAGCCAATTTTTATTTCAAATACAAGTATTAAGTTTCAAGGCAGGTTACAATAGTTAGAATTCATTTTTGTGAAATCTATTTTCAGTTGGATAGCATTCATCATTGAAATGATGCAGGATACCCTCCTGCACATGGCTTCCCGCCCAAACCCAATTTGGTTAAGCCACCAAAACCAGTGTCAATAATCCTTTTAAAAACCAAAACCAAGAGCTAACTTTGAGTGACATTGCCAGCATGTCCATGACCGTGGACACGGCTATTCGAATAGATTTACACTCTGCAGAGATTGTACACTTTACCCACATGACATGAATTCTCTAGTTTACATGGCATCCGTCGATACCACCTCACACTTCCTTTGGTGAGAGGTCTAGAGCACATGACAAGACCTTTACAATGCATTGCTCCACCGCAGTCCACCCCTATTAAGGTTTCACAGATCCCCCCTTTGGATAGAAACCTGCCGGGTTAATGGGGTGCCCCCTCTTATGCCAGGTGGGACTACAGCTAGTCATAACATGACAAACCCACCGCATCCACAGGATGAACCACGATAGAGCTTTGCAAATTAATTAGCCAGGTCCCACACCCCATACTGGAGACATGTGGTTGCACAATTTTGGCATAGCCCATTATAGGCTTAGCAAGTGGTGTCTCAAAGACCGGTCCTTAACCGACTTGAGCAACAAACCTCAACCCTAGGGCACCGGATCACACGACCCCCTGTGCATAGACATGCACCAACCAAACAAACCAGCTTCGCCCAAGCCAAATCCATTTTTCATTTACTTTGCTTTTCAAACCTCCATGGCACACCAATGCCATGGCCATTTGTAAAACCTCCATGACACACCAATGTCATGGCCGAAATCCCCATGGCACACCAATGCCACGGCCCAAGTTATTTGATCAAATGATATTTTTGGTCAAAACTCCCAAATCAAGATTTTGGTCTAAGCACTACTGAGCATTCCATTTTTCAAGAGCTATGGGTCCTCACTATTGTAAGAACCAGGTTTTATCTAGGGTGACAATGAGGTTGATTCAACATGGACAGTGGTCATACCAAGCAGTGGGCATAACTACGAATTTAAAGGTAGGCATTGAAATATCTTAGTGAATTAAGCATGCATACAACTTTGAAAACAACATAAGTAATTTGAAGTATTGGGTGCAACATGATCAAGAGTGTAACTTGCCTTGCTCAAAGTCTTGAGCTGCTTCCTCTCCCTCACAGAACTCGGGCTCCCCACGGTCTTAACAATCTACACGTGAAAACCAAATGACTCAAATAAAGCTTCAACAAGATCCAAAGGAAAACTCAATAAAACTCCAAGGTAAACCAACAGAGAGGATGGGAGGTTGGGTGGAATTCCAATGAGCTTGCTGGAGGGGTCCTAGGGCTTGAGAGGGGAGGTCCCAGAGCTTGGAGGGAGGTTCAAGGAGTGCCTGGTTGGGACAGAGAGGAGGAATGGGGAAGAAAGTGAGAAAAGAGGGCTTCCCAAACTATATATAGTGGAAGTCAATACACATGACCCAGAATATGGGTCATCAGGAGTTGGTAAATAGGACAATGGGAGTAGGCAAGGAATGTGACAATCGGTATGACATGAGTACTGCAAAGGTGAGAGCATTTAATGTGATACAACATGCATTAAATGCGGTGAAGACTTATCTGCCCAAGGACACAGTCAAAGGTAAAGAAACTGGGAGTGTGACTGCCCAGTGGGGCAGCCAAGACCCGCAAAGGAGGTCCTGCAATGACCTTGATGAGGTCTTGCAGTGAACATGGGGAGATCCTCACCCACCGGGGAGGTCCTGACGGTTGGATCTCCAAAGGGGAGGTCCAAACGGTCAAGATTAAACACACCAGAGGAGGTCCACAAGGGCAAGGAGGAGGTCCTCACCCGCGAGGGAGGTCCTGACGGTTGGATCTCCAAAAGGGAGGTCCAACGGTCAAGATCAATTGCAAGCGGGAGGTCGCAGAAGGTAAAAGGAGATCCTCACCCGCAAGGGAGGTCTAGAGTCAGAGGATCAAATCCAGGGGAGGTCTGAATGGCCAAGATGTACAAGGAGGGAGGTGCAGACGGTTAAGGTCTCTAAGGGAGGTCTTAATGGTCCAGATTACAAGGGAGGTGCAGACGGTTAAGATCTCCAAGGAGAGGTCTTAACAGATCCAGATTTACAAGGTGGAGGTGCAGACGGTTAAGATCTCAAGGGAGGTCTTAATGATCCAGATTTACAAGGGGAATGCGGGCGGTTAAGATCTCAAGGGAGGTCTTAACGGTCCAGATTACAAGGGGAGGTCGGGACCGCTAGATTTCGATCGGACCGCCCAGGATAATTTAAGGCTCAGGGAGGGTGGGACGTTTGGACCATCCGAATGTCTCACCAGGATCAAACCGTCCAATGCAAATCGGACGACTCACAATCGATAGAGATGTAATTAGGCAAGGAGGAGGTCCTAGAGGACCTGGGGAGGTCCGGTAGGACACAGGGAGGTCCAATAAAGGTAAGGGGAGATCCTAGAGGACATGGAGAGGTCCTGAAGGACGCGGAGAGGTCCAAGAAAGGTAAGGAGAGGTCCTAAAGGACATGGAGAGGTCCCGAAGGACGCAGAGAGGTCCAATAAGGTAAGGGGAGGTCCTAGAGGACATGGAGAGGTCCTGAAGGACGCAAAGAGGTCCAATAAGGTAAAGGGAGGTCCTAGAGGACATGCAGAGGTCCAAGTAAACCCAAAACACTTCAACAGGATTCCAAAGGAGCTCAGATGCACATAAGGGTGGCACAGGCTTGGGGAGGTTGTAAGCCAGCGAAGACCCGAGAGGGAGAATCGGACCTAGGGAGGTCCAAGCGTTTGGGAGGTCTGGACCAGGGGAGGTCAACACAAAGGAGATCCGAACCTTTGGATCCAAACGAAGGAGAGGTCTGGGCCATTAGATCCCAGACGAAGGGAGGTCTAGGCCAGAGGTGGGTAAAAGATGGACAGAAAAGGAAAGACCATCAAAACTTCAATAACTCAGCAAACCAACAAGGAACTTTAGTTATAGTTTGAGTTAGTCAACTTAAATCCATTATAAAATTTCAGGTTAAGCTTTGAATTCTTATCAAAACAAAATGGTTCTTTTTATTTTGAAATTTTTTCAAAAAGGCTCTGAAAATCAGGGTGTCACAAACCTACCCCCCTTAAGGGAATCTTGACCCCGAGATTCAAGCTTGGCCAGTAAAGAGGTATGGATAGTTTGCTCTAAGGTCTTCCTCCTTTTCCCATGTGCCTTCACTCTCTGGATGGTGACTCCATTGGACCTTGTAGGTTCGAAGAATCCTGCTCCTGGTGACACGTTCTATGACATCCAAAATTTTGATTGGTCTCTCCACATAAGTGAGGTCTTCGTGGAGATCTATGCTCTCCAGCGAAGTGTGGTATTCAGGTACCCGAAGGCACTTCCTCAATTGTGACACATGGAATTTATTGTGCATTGCTGATAGAGAAGTGGGCAGCTCAATTTTATAAGCCACTTCACCTTATCTTGGCAATATCTTGTATGGTCCAACAAACCTTGGAGCCAGCTTCCCTCTGGTTCGGAATCTTCTAACTCCTTTGAGTGGAGTTACTCTAAGGTACACAAAATCTCTAACTTCAAAAGATAAGTCCCGGCGTCGAGTATCGGCGTAGCTTTTTTGTCTAGACTGAGCCTCTCTCAAGCGCTCCCTTATGAGCTTCACTTTTTCTTCAGCTTCCTTGATGACATCGGGTCCATAAAATTGGCGCTCACCCACTTGATCCCATAGGAGAGGGGTTCTACACTACTTGCCATACAACACTTCAAATGGAGACATCTCCAAACTAGCTTGGTAACTATTATTGTAGGAGAACTCAGCATAGGGGAGGTTTTTGTCCTAACTTTTCCCATAGTCCAAAGCACAAGCTCGAAGCATGTCTTCAAGCACTTGATTCACTCTCTCCGTTTGGCCATCAGTCTGAGGGTGGTAAGCAGTGCTGAAATTAAGTCTTGTCCCTAAGGCTTCATGGAGACCTTCCCAAAATCTTGAAGTGAATTGGGAGCCTCTATCAGACACTATACTCTTGGGTACCCCATGTAAACATACAATTCGGGCTAGGTATAACTCAGCCAACCTGCTGCTAGAATAGGTGGTCTTGACAGGAATAAAGTGGGCTACTTTGGTCAACCGATCCACAATAACCCAAATGGAGTCATAGCTCGAGTGGGTCCTAGGCAAACCAGTGATGAAGTCCATGCCAATTTGCTCCCATTTCCACTCGGGAATGGGTAAAGGTTGAAGCAAACCGGCAGGCCTTTGGTGCTCAGCCTTGACCCTTTGGCATACATCATAGCGTGCTACAAACTCGGCTATTTCTCTCTTCATACCGACCCACCAATACCTCTCTTTGAGGTCTTTATACATCTTTGTGCTCCCTGGATGGATGGAGTAGTGTGACTCATGAGCTTCTTTAAGCAGGAGGTACTTTATGTCCTGGCAGTTCGGCACACATAGCCTTTTGCCGAACCAAAGACCTCTTGCTCATCCATTGAAAATCCAGGAGCTTTACCTCTTCCTATGTTGTCTCTAATTTCCAGGAGGTCTTTATCCTTGAATTGGTTCTCTCGGATTTGCTTATGAACCACTGGCTCCACTTCAAGCGCATGCATAAAGCCTTGCTCCACCATTTCCAGATTGAGATGCCTCATCTCTTCATACAGTTTGGGCTGATCTTCTTGGACCAATAGGAGATTAAAGTAGCTTTTTCGGCTCAAAGCATCAGCTACCACGTTTGCTTTACCTAGGTGGTAGTGAATTCCAAGATCATAATCTTTGATGAGTTCCAACCATCTTCTCTGTCTAAGGTTGAGGTCAGTTTGGGTAAAAATATACTTTAAGCTCTTATGGTCTGTGAAGACCTCGCAGCGATTACTAATAAGGTAATGGCGCTAAATTTTTAGAGCATGCACCACTACTGCTAGTTCCAAATCATGAGTGGGGTAGTTGGCTTCATGAGGCTTTAACTGCCAAGAGGCATAAGCTACTACCCGACCCTATTGAATTAGAACACAACCAAGATCCTGCCTTGAGGCATCACAAAAGACTTCAAAATCCTTCCGAATATCGAGCAAAATTAACACTGGAGCAGAGGTCAGTCTTTTCTTCAATTCTTGAAAGCTATGCTCACAAGCTGGGGTCCAAACATACGGGGTTTCCTTCTTGAGCAGTTGGGTAAGAGATCTTGCTATGCTTGAAAAGCCTTCAATAAACCTACGGTAATACCCTGCCATGCCAAGAAAGCTTCTTATCTGCGGCACTGACTTAGGTGGTTTTCAATCTAGGACATCTTGGACCTTGCTAGGGTTAACTGCCACTCCAGCAGCCGACATAACATGGCCCAAAAAGGTGACTTCACTCAACCAAAAGTCACACTTCTCAAATTTTGCATAGAGCTGGTGGTCCCTGAGCTTGTTTAGGACCAACCGAAGGTGACCTTCATGCTCTGCCTTAGTTTTAGAGTACACAAGAATGTCACCTATGAAGACAATGACAAACTTGTCTAAGTACTCCATAAACACTTTATTCATCAAGTTCATGAAGTATACAGGAGCATTGGTTAATCTAAAGGATATAACCGTGAACTCATAAAGTCTATACCGAGTTGAGAAGGCTGTTTTTGGAACGTCCTCTTGTCGAATCTTCAATTGGTGGTAACCTAACCTTAAGTCAATTTTGGAGAAACTGCTGCCCCTTTAAGTTGATCAAATAAGTCATCAATCCTGGGCAAAGGATACTTATTCTTGATGGTAACATCATTGAGAGCTCTATAATCCACACACATGCGCTGTGTACCATCCTTCTTTTCCACAAAGATCACAGGAGCTCCCCAAGGAGAGGAACCCGGCCTCACAAAACCTTTACTTTGCATCTCTTCAATTTGCTGTTTTAGCTCAACCAAGTCATTAACAGGCAACCTATATGGCCTTTTGGAAATAGGCACGGTCCCTGGGACTAGGTTAATGACAAACTCCAAATCTCTGTCCGGAGGCATTCCAGGTAGCTCACTAGGAAACACATCG
The DNA here is from genome assembly GCA_036346405.1 of Phyllostachys edulis. Lineage (NCBI taxonomy): Eukaryota > Viridiplantae > Streptophyta > Magnoliopsida > Poales > Poaceae > Phyllostachys > Phyllostachys edulis. Next base: position 76,203,335 of record CM070545.1, read on the forward strand.
GGGTACTCCCTTACCACAGGGAGGTCTTCAAGTCTCACTTCTCTTAAGCAGGACACCCTAGGACTTGCCTTAGGAGAGGTCTCGGGGCTGAATTCCACCTGCACCCCTTGCTCATCGGTGAGCACAATAGACTTGTTGGCACAATCTATTTGGCCCTGGTTCTTAGATAACCAGTCCATTCCAAGAATCACATCTAATCCTTGGGAGTGCAGGACTATCAAGTCGGCATAGAAAGGTACTCCCAAGATTTCCAAGGAAAGACTTGGGCACAAGGAGTTAGTCCTCATTTCCAAGCCCAGGGAGTGGATTAGCATAGGGTTTACTAAAGGAGTTATAGCTAACCCATTATTACCCACAAACTTTGAAGAGATAAATGAATGATAAGCTTCGGAATCAAAAAGAATTGAGGCTGGTATGGTATTAACAAGGAACGTACCAAGGACCACATCCGAAGCTTGTTGAGCTTCCTCAGCTGTGAGATGGTTCACTCGCCCTTTATTGTATTGCACTGGAGGCTTTGGATGGGTGTAGCTGCCATGAGCTGAGGACCCTTGAGCCGATCGGGTGGGAGTTGGAGCTGAAGCTTGAAGTTTCTTCGGACATTTATTTGCATAGTGCCCTACTTCATGGCAATTGAAACAAGTCACCCCTGCTGCAGAGTTTGTGGTTGGCCTTGCCTGAGATTGACCTCCTGGGAAGGTCTTATAAGAGCTGGAGGTACAAGGCCGCTTGGCTTGCATCGAAGTCCTGATGGGGGAGGAGGTCGCAGACCTCATAGGCTGGAACTGGGAGGTCTTTGGCCTAGAGAATCCCTCGACTGAGCTGGCCGGATCGCCTTCCTCTTTTGCGGTTTTCCATCTCAACATGCTTGCCCTCTTGCCGAAGGTCTTGCTCACTAGGTCTTTGGAAATCTGGGTAATCATGAGCAAGAAGTCGGGTGAGAGATCATCATTAAGTCCGCCCAAGAACCGCTCTTGCTTGGACTCATCGGTGGCCACAGCCTCAGGTGCATACCTTGCCAACTAGTTGAACTTGTGTAGATATTCGCTGACTATGTAGTTCCCTTGGCGCAAGGCTCTAAACTCCTTCTTCTTTAGTACCATCATTCCATGAGGAGTATGTGCACGTCTAAAAGCCTGAGTGAATTCCTCCCAGGTGATTTCTTGAGCATCGGGGTGGGATTGAGTAAAGTTTTCCCACCATTCCGAGGCTGATCCCTGAAGTTGGTGAGAGGCAAATAAAACTCTATCTCTGTCTGTGCAGTGGGTCATGTGCAATTTTCTACTCGCAACTCTGAGCCAGTCGTCAGCTTCTAGAGGTTCTGTGGTGCTGGAAAAAGTAGGTGGCCTCATCCTCATAAACTCAAAAATGTTGGCTCTAGGAGGAGGTGGAACATGTCTGAGGCAGTCTTCTTCCGCTGCTTGGAGGTCTGAGTATTGGTGATGGTGAGCTAATAGGTTGATCAAGCTGCTTGATTGGTCATCATTTGGTTCCAGTCTGGACCTTGGGCTGGAGGAGGAGGTGGCTGCTGCACTGGAGTCTCTGGATCATTCCTAGAGGCTCGACCATGGCCACTTGCGCTGCCGCTACCCCTTGTGGTCACCATCTGCTAGGGTCCAAGAGGTAAGAAAAGATAAGAGAACTTAAGGGGGGAGGCTTGAGGTTTAAGGCAACCAAACCAATGCCAACCAAAAACAGGAACTCCAACAATCATACTCAACACCTTCTACGCGAGGCTTGCTACCCTTAGGGCTGCAAGTAATGAGAGCATGACAAGGAGAGGGTGGTCTTTTGCAAAGTAATCCCCAAGGGTAACCTTTACAAAAGAGCTGCCACTCATTGCCCCAACAAGGAGGTCCTTAATGCTACCACAACAACCTAGATCGGTCCTATAGATATTCCAAGGAAAGAATTCCATTTAATTTTATAAAACGTTGAGGCAAGCAAAAAAAAGATAAGGAGGAGATAAGGTGAGATAAGACACAGAAGAGGGGTAAGAATAGATAGATGACTCAGGTAAGGAGAGAATAATTTTATTTCTCTGGTTTATTAAAACACATTTTGAACTCTTCCTAACGGCCATTCTATTAGGCTGCGTCCTGCAGTCAAGATGCTCTGAAACCACTTGTCACGACCTGGCCCAGGGCACACCTGGGAGGTCCCTCAGGACCTCCTGGGAGGTCCAAAGAGGAACCCCCAGGACATCCCGAGAGGTCCCTTAGGACCTCCTGGGAGGTCCGCAAAGGACTTCCCAGGACATCCCGATAGGACCTCCAGACCTCCCGAGAGGTCCGATAGACCACCCGGAGGTCTGGGGTCCCGACCCGAGGAGGTTGTTGGACCTCAGACCTCCCCAAACTCCACGCGCTACTCGGGGGAGGTCCCAGAGGAGCCAACCCGAGGAGGTCGTGGGGCTTGAGGACAAGCCTAAAGTCCATGCATGATCCGGCTGGTCCCGGGAATCATCGACCAATTCTCACAGCAAGCAAGTGACAACAAAAGCATCCATAGAACTTTATTAACAGCAAAAGGAGGTTTGATTACAAGTGTTGCTTACAAGCTCCAGCAACTGAGAGCACACAAACGCAGCAGAAAACAAAAGTCATGGTCCACCCATAACTCCACAGGTGACTGGCTGGAGGGCGTGGCCTAATTGAGTTGATCATCTTCATCATTATAGGAGTCTTCATCTACTCAATTCATGAATCAAGCAAGAGTGAGCACAACAACTGTGCTCGCAAGTTACACCTGTCAATTAACAAAATGACATGCATAGGGATATATCAAAGGAAAGCATATTATGGTTGTTTAGCATAAAGCCAATTTTTATTTCACATACAAGTATTAAGTTTCAAGGCAGGTTACAATAGTTAGAATTCATTTTTGTGAAATCCATTTTCAGTTGGATAGCATTCATCATTGAAATGATGAAGGATACCCTCCTGCACATGGCTTCCCGCCCAAACCCAATTTGGTTAAGCCACCAAAACTAGTGTCAATAATCCTTTTAAAAACCAAAACCAAGAGCTAACTTTGAGTGACATTGCCAGCATGTCCATAACCATGGACACGGCTATTCGAATAGATTTACACTCTGCAGAGGTTGTACACTTTACCCACATGACATGAATTCTCTAGTTTGCTTGGCATCCGTCGATACCACCTCACACTTCCTTTGGTGAGAGGTCTAGAGCACATGACAAGGCCTTTACAATGCATTGCTCCACCGCAGTCCACCCCCATTAAGGTTTCGCAGATCCCCCCCTTTGGATAGAAACCCATCGGGTTAATGGGGTGCCCCCTCTTATGCCAGGTGGGACTACAACTAGTCATAACATGACAAACCCACCGCATCCACAGGATGAACCGCGATAGAGCTTTGCAAATTAATTAGCCAGGTCCCACGCCCCATACTGGAGACATATGGTTGCACAATTTTGGCATAGTCCATTATAGGCTTAGCAAGTGGTGTCTCAAAGACCGGTCCTTAACCGACTTGGGCGACAAACCTCAACCCTGGGGCATCGGATCACAGGACCCCCCGTGCATAGACATGCACCAACCAAACAAACCAGTTTCGCCCAAGCCAAATCCATTTTTCATTTACTTTGCTTTTCAAACCTCCATGGCACACCAATGCCATGGCCATTTGTAAAACCTCCATGACACACCAATGTCATGGCCGAAATCCCCATGGCACACCAATGCCACGGCCCAAGTTATTTGATCAAATGATATTTTTGGTCAAAACTCCCAAATCAAGATTTTGGTCTAAGCACTACTGAGCATTCCATTTTTCAAGAGCTACGGGTCCTCACTATTGCAAGAACCAGGTTTTATCTAGGGTGACAATGAGGTTGATTCAACATGGACAGTGGTCATACCAAGCAGTAGGCATAACTACGAATTTAAAGGTAGGCATTGAAATATCTTAGTGAATTAAGCATGCATACAACTTTGAAAACGACATAAGTAATTTGAAGTATTGGGTGCAACATGATCAAGAGTGTAACTTGCCTTGTTCAAAGTCTTGAGCTGCTTCCTCTCCCTCACAGAACTCGGGCTCCCCACGGTCTTGACAATCTACACGTGAAAACCAAATGACTCAAATAAAGCTTCAACAAGATCCAAAGGAAAACTCAATAAAACTCCAAGGTAAACCAACAGAGAGGATAGGAGGTTGGGTGGAATTGTAATGAGCTTGCTGGAGGGGTCCTGGAGCTTGAGAGGGGAGGTCCCAGAGCTTGGAGGGAGGTTCAAGGAGTGCTCGGTTGGGACAGAGAGGAGGAATGGGGAAGAAAGTGAGAAATGAGGGCTTCCCAAACTATATATAGTGGAAGTCAATGCACATGACCCAGAGTAGGGGTCATCAGGAGTTGGTAAATAGGACAATGGGAGTAGGCAAGGAATGTGACAATCGGTATGACATGAGTACTGCAAAGGTGAGAGCATTTAATGTGATACAACATGCATTAAATGAGGAGGATGACGTGTCCTACGCGATCTGATTGGTTGGGACACGTCACAATCCGTAGATCTGGGCTGTTGGATTGGTTATTGAACCCTGGGAGCCCGGCCCGCGCGTGATAAGGCAGAACGAAAAAGGTGGCTTTTGTTATGAAACTAGACCTGTTGATGGGCGGCCCAGCCCGAGCCCGAGGCAAATCTTGGGCCGGCTTGGGCTGAAATCGGCCGACAGGCTTGGCCCTACCAAATTCTGGTAAAAATAATTAAAACAACAAAAATATATTTATTTAATGCTGAAAATGAATTAAATATTAGTTTTTTATTCCAAAAAATGATTAAAATAACACTTTTAATCTGAAAATCTAGTTTTGCCTCGGGCGGGCTCGAACTCTTGATTTTGAGCTTTTGAAGCCCGGCCCGAAACCCGGCCCGGTCTGGCATTTGAACAGGTCTATATGAAACATATGACTTATATATGGGCAATTACCAAAATACACGTTCCACTCCTTTAATCTATAGATAGAGCTTTATTATGTAAAGATGATGGTTGATGATGAATAAAAGAGCTCTATCCCTATACTCTATGTCTCTCTTTAGTATTCTTTGGTATGATTGTATTGATCGTCTCCCGACTACGACATTGATTATTTAACATGTTATTAGCACGAATCGTTCTTCTGGCCAATCGGTATGTTGTTTGTGATCTGCTTTTCTAATCCTCATGATCTATAATTTAATATGATACATTAATTTTTTAGAAGCCTAGATTACATCTATTTCGACTAATTAGCCGTGTCATCGCTCTGCCGGCCTCCCGTGTCGACAACGCCACCTGTAGCCAGACCTGCACGGTCGATGCCACTGCCCTCCTGCGATTGCAAGTCATCGTGCCCATGCTCATCGCTCTGCCGCTGCACGGCACGCGCGAAGCATCGCCGTCTCTAGCCCAACGATGTGTGCCGCCAGGAGTTTTTGGCTAATCTAGCACGTTTCGATGAGGTATTTGCATATATGACCGTATGCAACACGTATTTGCAAAAATGTCGCAGTTGGCGCACGGCCACTGTGGACCGACGCCCAAGAGCACGACATGTGGCGTTGGCGACGGCCACGTCGCGCCAACGCCCCTCCCGTCGACACGTAGCCACTGGCCTCGCCACCTGCCGACACGCCCGGCCCTGCCACCTCACCCGCCTGGCCCCGCCACCATAGCACTGGCACATGGCCACCCTGCGTCAGCCAATTAGCTAGGTAATTAGCTTAGGTAAATTAGGTAGTTAGGCTAGGTTAGTTAGTTAATTAGTTAGGATCTAAAATTTGAAGGAATTTTAAAATATAGCAAATGAGTCCAAAAAATTATGAAATTTTTTTGGGAGCCTCCTAACACCGTGTACTTGTTTGTGTAAATTTTCTATAATTTTATTCGTTCAGAATTTTTATCGTTATTTCGTATAAATGTCTTGTTTGTACGAATCAATAAATGTAGAAAATAAGCTCAAAAAATTATGAATTTTATTTTGAAGGCTCCTCACGTAGTGGACTTAATTGTGTAATATTTTGGCAATTTTATATGTGTTCTAGTATTATCTCAAAAATTTAGGATTTAGGTCACGAAAATTTCGATTTTAGGTTTCGGAAATTAGGGTTTCATGATTTCATGTGACTTGGAATGTATAAAAAAAGCTGCATTGCAACTCCATTGGAGATGTCTATATATAATATGGCGCTAGAATACACATGTAACAACCAAAATACGCATAAAAATATAGTAAAACAAAATCGCATTACACGCGATATTATATGGCTCACTCGTCTGAGCCACTACTCTTTGCCTGTTGCGGCTGCGTCCGCGTACGCGGCCTTGTTTTACGCTGAGCATGACCCGTGGAATATGTCCACCGGTCCGGAGAATGCGTGTCGATTCGGAGGGGGTACGGAGACCGTTGAGGCGGAGGTTGCCGGGACCTAAAAATGCAATTATGGACCCTCTATGTATAATGCACTAGTCCAGAATCACGCTAGTGCACACAGTTTCAACATGGATGAATATTGATCCATACAAGGCGATTAATAGTATAAACGAGTAATTTGATTAACAAATAAGGGTTTTGACCTTATGGTCGAGTTTACACTTATTAAGCCACGCATGGCTAACAGAGAATTAAATAGCGGCGGAAACAGAAATGGCAGCGGCATCCCATCAATTCACCAAAGGCAACCGACTGGGATCAAGACCCTACGATCAAGCACCTTCAACGAACTCCTTCTCGAAAGCAGGTGATGACTCCTCCTCTTCTATTGATTTGATTTAGCAAGCATGGGTACACAACCGTACTCGCAAGTCACACCACAGAATGCAATTTATACATGATGGCTTATTCTAAAGGAATGGCTTCTGTGGTTCTTTTGCAGAAATGCAACTTTTGCAGTTTGAATATGAATAATAGATTGAAAGCATAAGTAAAACAAATAACAATAATAATTTAACAGTTTGATTTCACAAAGACACATAGCCTAAACAAGTTATTCACATAGCCATATGACTTAGATCACATAGCTACCTTCCCAAACATTTTATGAAAATCTACCCCTCGTGTGAAATCCCCGAGCATGTCCATGACCGCGGACGCGGCTATTTGAATAGAGTGATTTAACACTCTGTAGAGTTTGTACACTTTACCCACAAGATACAACTAGTGTTGCAAGCACTAGTCATAACAAAACATTTCAGAAACTTCATCTCAACATTTGATACTCCCAGTGTGCTTACAAACCGTCATACTCAGCCATACACAGCGATAGGTACGACACATACCGTTGGACAGGGACACGACGAACCGCCCCGTGATGTAACTACTTGGTAGCACACCTCCACCCAATCAACACAGTCTAACCTACAACCTGAGTAGCAATGTCAAGATTCCATAACTTACTAAGTTAGGCCCGTCCCATACCAGGCATGTGGTCGTACAGTAAGGCTCAGTTCAATGGCGCACAAAGTTAAGTCCTTAATAAACCAAGACAAGACTTCCAATTTACTACAAATCCCTATGCACACAGATTTTTAAGCCCATGCACACAGATCCACCATAACAATACACAGTCCACTTGCCTCCGTCTAAATCCTTTTCCACCCTGTTTGTTAAGTACAACATATACCATCAACGAGTAATAGCACATAGTACGCACAGTTTTATCACATAGTTCCATAATCACTTAGTCAGGTTTATAATTGCAACTCACATGAGATGATGACTCGTGGCATGGCTACATAGACTAATCGTATCTAACGAACCCACGTTGGTGCTACGACAATACCAACTAAATAAACCAATCTAGGGTGACAAAAGATTAAGACATAACAATTAGACAAGGTGGTTGTAAAAAATTGGATTTATAACTAAACCCAAAAGCATTTAAGTAAATACTTTAAAGTAGATGCAATAATTTGAATCAATATAACTTTTGAAAAACTGGGATTCAATATGATCAAAGGTATGACTTGCCTTGAAATAGGTCTAGGCACTAATCTTGCTCTTGAGGTGTTCCTTCTTCTTCAAATCTTCCCAAGTATCAACGTCTACCCGCAAACGAAGTAAACAAACAAAATAAATAAATAACAGAGGCAAAACAAACTCTAAAAATTAAATAAAAATCTCAGATAGATAGATCTTTAATTTAGATGAATTTAGAAATTTGAATGGGCTCAAACGGAGTTCGGATGCAAAAGATAAGGGCTTTGGAAGTTTGAATCTAAAAGAAATCCTAATTTTATAATAATCCGAATTATTTTCCAATTAAAAATACCAGAAAAGAAATAAAAAGGAAATCACTAGCGTATAGGGCCCACACGTCAGCGACTTGGTTCACGAAAGACCAAGTCCACTGAACCAATTCAGATCTGGGCTGGTGAGGCTACCACGCGTGCATGCTGACACGGCGCCACGCACGCAACACATAAGCACAGAGGTTGAGGTGGCACTGAGATGGCGATGATGTGGCTCGATAGTGATGCGGCGGCGCACTGGAACCAAAGGCAACCGGTGAATGGCGGCGATCCACTGACGGCAAGGGGTACCAGGATGAAGCTTAGGTTGTTGCGAACCTAATGAGCCAACTCCGGGTGGTAGAGAACGACGGTGATGGCCGGCGGCGAGCTCGAAGAGGCGAAGCTCCTCGGGTTTTGTCGGATCAAAGCTCTAGTGACGCTCCGACGATGAGGAAGGGCTCTAGAGGTAGCTTAGATGATGAGGAACAAAACGGCATGCTCCACGGAGGCAGGGCGACACTAACAGCGGCGGAATTGAAGTTTTAGGGTTTGGTGGACCAAACCTAAATCTCAATTCTTGGCAAGGCGCTAAAGCTCTCGGGGTGAAATTGAGCTAGAGTTCTTGGTGCGGGTGTTCTTGCGATCCCGGGGATGCCTTTTATAGGGGCCGGACGGCTCGAGAAAGGAAATCCCCAAATCGAGTCCGTGAAGAACACGAAACCAAATTTGGAAATCCCGGGGATAGAAAGGGATTTGATCACGATTGAAACCAGATACGGGTGCGAGATATCAAGAGATAAGGTTTGGCAAAGAAATATAGAAGGTTTTAGCTTGGAAATCGACATTGTCGGATTGAGCTTGAGGTCCTTCAATGGCGGTAGCGGTGATGAACTCGTGTGGATGAAGCTGACTCAGAGACGACAATGAACACGGGCCCACCTGGCAGCGAGGCTAAGTGAACGCGAACGAAAGGAACGTTTGGACCACATGTTCTAACCATCAGATTTTTAATGGACGATCTAGATCAAGTGTGACGTTCGGACCGCCCGAATAGCCCATTCGATCTTGATCGTCCATTCATGATCGGATGGCTCACATTGAGTGTGACGTTCGGACCGTCCGAACAGCTCAATTGATCATGACCGTTCAAACAAAATCCAACGGTGGCGAACTGAGTTGTGCGCGCGAAGGAAAGAGGAATAGAGGCTGACACGCGGGACCCACTTGTCAGCGAGAGATGGGGCGCGCGCGCGGGTGAGTTGGGCCGCACAGGAGTTGGGCCGAACAGGATAGGGCTGGGTTTAAGCCCAAAGGAATTAACTGAGATTTAAATAGGTTTTCTATTTTATAAAATACCAGAAAATCCAAATAGCAATTAGAAAATAGCAATGAACTTGGAAAAATTCTAGAAAAATCTAGAAAATATATCCAAACACATAGAATCCAAATAAAATAGTTTTGACTATTGTTGATGTTAACTTTAATCATATTAAATTGTTTTGATGCACAAGGTTAAATATTAAGCTTTTGAATTAAAGTTAAATATATCCAAATGGTGAATTTTCTCCCTACTAACTATGCAAAGGATTTTTAAAGCTCAGAAAATTGGGATGTTACAGAGGTGGACCAGTAGGCTGACTCTGGAGCAGAGTCTGGTAGGCGTACATGTCGTCGTGATGAACCATGCCCACCTGGGGGACACCTTCGAAGTATTGATCCACGACGGAGGTTATAAAACCACTCTGGGGGTACGATGCTTGCAACTCCGGCTGCGCGGATGAGCTCTGGCCTTGGACATACGGGGTTCCCACGTACCCGGAGGAGCTCTGCCCTAGAACATACGGTGGGGCAGCGAACCCGGAGGAGCTCTGCCCTGCGTATGCTAGAAACCTTGGCTACCATTGTCCGTACCCTGGCACCGTGTACTGCTCCCTGGCAGGAGCTGGGAGGCTCGTATCCTCATCATCAGTCGATGTGAACTGGCTGTCACCCCCACGGCCAACTGAAGGCTGTAAGACGGAACGATGTTAGTACAAATAAACACTCTGGACGTAAACTAAGAACCTCGTACCAACCGGATGTGCAGTGCAGATAACCGAGGGGGAGTGCCAGTCTGTATACCGGGTCTGGACGACAGAAGTGATTCATCCTGATGGACCTACAGCAGGAGAACGATATGATGTTAGCGGAACGTAAGGCATGACAAAAAAAAAACAGAACGTAAATTTGTACATAGCGACTTACCTCCGTGGCGAACTAGCTCGCGGATGACCAACGGGGAATGCTACGACACCTACTGGGACTCGCTAGGTCATGGTGACCTAGCGGGTGAGCACGGCCCCCCACTTTGTGCTCGATGCGCAGGACGTCGTCCCTCGAACGACCGCAGCTCAAGTTCTTTATTATTTTCTTCATCTCCGCCGAGATGTGTGTCAAAACTCTTTTATATCCTGCCAGGGTTCTATCTGGGCTATGGAGGGCGTCCTCCGATGCGCTCTAGACGCGCAGTGCCCGCTCCAACTATAGTGACATATGTAACAGGTTCATTAACAAAAAAATACGAATGTCGTTAATGAAACAACCAGAGGTTGTAAGTGTCTTACGATGTCGTCACGCCACGAAGTGCTGTGACGGTCGTACATGAAGTGGAGGCTCTCTTGGTGCGTCTGCGATGTCACCTCCTCCGGGCGCTCTGGAGGAGGAATGGTGAGTCTTGCGCGCGTTCGTGGCACGTACTGTTGGAAATATGCCCTAGAGGCAATCATAGAGATTATTATATTTCATTATGTTCATGACATTAGATAATATGTTATCTTGTTCCAAGAATAATATCGATAATATTTATTATCAAGTATGTGACTTGATTGTGAAACTCTATATTTATGCGATGATTATTCTTAAACGTTCCCTACTCGGAAACATATGAGGACACATATGAATAGACTAGCATATGTATTGGTTGATGACTATGTTTCACGAGTCATAGATATGGAGATATCAAACCAATAATACGGACACATGTTAGAGAACATGGTGTTGGAAAAGACCCACCTTGAGACACTGTTGAGATTGTTATGATTTCGTGCGTCATCGGTTGGTCTCAAGCAATGATGATGTATAATCCTTAGACCTGAGATCAGCATGGTTTCCTACATGTGTAATAGCACTCTTAGGGGTTGCCAAATGCTACACCGTAAAACCATTGAGTGCAAATGGATCTATAAGAAAAGATTGATATTGATGGAAATGTTCACATTCATAAAGCTTGACTAGTCGCAAAAGGGTTTCGACAAGTTCAAGGGGTTGACTACGATGAGACTTTCTCACCGGTAGCGATGCTTAAATCTATACGAATCGTTCTAGTTATTGCTGCATATTTAGATTATGAGATATGGTAAATGGATGTCAAAACGGCTTTCCTTAATGGAAACCTAGATGAGGATGTGTACATGACACAGCCTGAAGATTTTGTCGATCCAAAGAATGCTAGTAAAGTGTGCAAACTTCAAAAGTCCATTTATGGGTTGAAGCAAGCATCTCAGAGTTGGAATATACGTTTTGATGAAGAGATCAAAAGGTTTGGTTTCATCAAGAACAAAGAAGAGTCTTGTGTTTACAAGAAGGTTAGTGGGAGCGCACTTGTATTTCTAATCTTATATGTGGATGACATATTATTTATTGGGAATGACATTCCTATGTTGGAATCTGTTAAGGCATCATTAAAAATTATTTTTTCTATGAAGGGCCTAGGAGAGGCAGCATATATGTTGGGGATAAAGATCTATAGAGATAGATCAAGAAAGCTAATTGGATTAAGCCAAAGTACTTACATCGACAAGCTGTTGATTCGGTTCAACATGAAGGATGCCAAGAAAGGTTTCTTGTCTATGTCACATGGCATAAGTCTTAGCAAGAGTCAGTGTCCTTCGACAACTGATGAGTGAGACCGGATGAGTGGTATTCCATATGCTTTGGCTATTGGATCTATCATGTATGTCATGATATGTACACGACCAGATGTATCATATGCTCTAAGTGTTACGAGTAGGTATCAAGTCGATCCCTTGAAGGTCCGACACAATGTGAAAAACATTCTTAAGTATTTAAAAAGGACTAAGGATGTGTTCCTAGTTTAGGGCGGTGATGAAGAGCTCGTTGTAAATGGTTACACCGATGCAAGCTTCCAAACCGACAAAGATGATTATCGTTCACAGTCTGGTTTTGTATTCATTTTGAATGGAGGAGCAGTGAGCTGGAAAAGTTCCAAGCAAGAAACGGTAGCTGATTCTATGACAGAG